>OX637288.1:44903287-46103287 GCA_951799445.1 Pseudisothecium myosuroides
AATTTTGAACAATAATAACAATACTGTTTGACTGAAAGCTAAATTTTTTTAAATCAATTTCACGCATATTTAGAAAATTTCTAAAAAAGGAGGTTCTGATTACAATCTACAACTCGTTTAAAGTATGTTCAAAACCCGTGGCTAGAAGTCTTGACTAATGAATCCACAATAAGGTCACATTAAGTCCAGCCATCTCTGCGCCCAAAGAACGTGTTCTCATAAAGCCATTTTCACACTTGTGGAAGAAAGAGAACCGAAGACAAACCTGTATTGGATCTGGACGACGCTCAAACAACGGAAAATCTCTTGGAGAGTCATTCGACTAGTTCTGCAGGTTGAGAGGATTTGGAATAGACGTCTTTAAATTTTACACAATGCCAGGCAGTAAGTGGATCTCCACATCCTCCGCTTAGAACGTACAAGGGATCTTCATCTGCCACAGCCTGCAGCATTCAAAATTTGAGGTGACATCCAGGCTAAAAGTGCATGCACTTACATGGGACCCCTACTTCGTGTTCACCTATTTAAACCATACATGCCCGAAGTATACATAGAAAGTCCAATTTGGAAACAAACTGTCAATTATATTAACTTCCAACACATATTCTTATCATTGAAAATTGTAGGACACTTTGAAACCTCTTTGTTACCTTCTTTGAGGCTTCCTAAACAAGTAATTTTAACATAGATACAGAAGCGGTCGCTTCTGGCCAATTCGGCACTTATTGGATTAAGACTTGCATTGCATAGCTGACCACGCTCTCTTCGCTCTTAATTAACCCCTACAGGATCAAGGAGCCTGACTTGGGTCTCATGCTTTTGATAGCAGTTTGAGTATAATAGATGGGGACTCTGTTCTGTCCAATTGTATTTATCATTTTGTTGACCAAATGCAATGTTCTTCGCTGATACTGCTGATATAAAAAATTTGACCCGATCTGACTAATAAATTTTACAATTTCATCAATCGAATTGGGTCAATTTTAGAAAATAAATTCATGTTCTTTTCGAGGTTGAAACAATTACCAAGAAGGTTCCGTTGCATGATACTAGTCTTACCTTGAACATTCTAAGATGGAAGTGCTGACATATTGACAGGTGGACGATCTTCCTTCAAAAAGCCGTTTCCTTCGTCAAGGTCGTGAGTACCCGGGTCCGTTGCCGTTGCCTCAAAAATTCCTGCATTTTCATACAAGTCAAATCTACTTAAAAAGAGAGAGAAAAGTACATTAAAGACTACATAAACCACCATTCCCAACACCTCAGTCATATTTAAAACCGAGAGCAAGCACAACTGCCTACAATTCCGTGTAACATGACTCGTAAATGAGTTTTTTTTTAAATAATCCTCAAGGTTTCTGCGGGAATGCGATTAACAACTCTCCTATGGCCACGCACGAAGAGTTGATAAGAACGGTTGTAAAGCTCACCTAAACCAAGTACTGTTGCACAAACGATGAAGCCAAAGAATGAGAAGTCCATCCCGTAAATATACTCAAAAATGATAATGCCTACTGCTGTAACCACAATATGTAATGGAGAAGCAACCACGATGTGCAACCTGCCAAACCAGCCAAGTATCAGAAACAATAAGCCACTTATCGTTCAAAAAATAATATATTGGAAACATGAACTGAACCAAAAACACATGAAGAGACATTCAACTGACTATTCAAAACTAGAGTCCCGAACTTGGCCTAAATAAGCGACTTTATGAATCTTATGAAAGAGTAGAACAAAGAACCAGCAATCTCCCTAGCAGAACACTTGCCCTCAAGTACACAAGCAAACCCTACTAAACAGGACACGTAATTTCGCTTACATATCTAGATTCAAAAACCAAAGTAAAATAATCTGGTAGTAAAATAAATTACGATACCTGTCTTCAACAAAAGTATCAACATAAAAAATTAGCACGACGCCAAATAAGATGGTGCTTATATATGCCCATGCAGCAGATCCATGGGGCTCAGCTGATGGATGTTGCTTTCCCTGTCAGCACACATGACACTCAAGAGTCATACCTGGCCGAAAAAAATTTGAAAAACCCGGTTGAAACCTTTTTCAAACGTTTTGAAATAGAATACACAAAAATGTCACAAATGGAATATTTTTGGATGCAAAGAAAATGCTTACAATAGCCAATTTGAACATGGCAAAAGGAAATATGAAGCATGCAGCAGCAGCAACTGTTACTGCATGCAACCGCTTCTTGGCATTGCTCTGTAAAGTCCGAATTTTTAAGATTAGTAATTACTGGTGCACAAGATAATTTCCAATCTATCCTGGCAAATGACCATAAAATGATGCTAAAATCATGTTATGGTATACACATGATTGTATTTGGTCTTCCAGGGCACATAACATCTCATTACGCAGTTCAGAGACACTATGAAAATTCAAAGACCTGAATGGCATTCCAGTAACTACCTTCGTATACTCTCGGCGGCTGATGATACGTCGAATGGCTGCTAGGATCCCTGAGAATGCCGGTAATAACATGGATGATGACTTGATGAGTCCCTCCTCAGTCTCAACCGCTTCCATTTTCACAGCAGATGATCCAAAAGGTAGCTAGAAGTCAAGGATAAACACGTTGAAAAAATCAAGAAAAAAATTACTTTCTTTCTAAAATAAAGGAGCATGCTTTTGAGTTTCCGAAACTTGGGATGGAATCTCAAATCACTTGCGGTATGAAATTGAACTTATTAACTTCTTGTTCCAAAAATAATGTCTACAACTAGCGACCCAAACACATGGGAGGAGGATATAGAAAGGAGAGTAGCTTGACATTGCCCATCCTCGAGAGAGGAAGTAATATGCAGCACACATGGCCAACAATCCTACTATCTGCAAACCAGACAAAACAAAGTTCAGTCCAATTCTGAGCACCCTCTTCTAATTTTCTTGACTGCGTCTCTAGACAGTAAGCTCCTTGACTCCATTTACTGTCATGTAGGTGAGTTACTTCAAACGCATCTCGGGTATTGACAGACTCAAGAAAGCGTGAGTTTTCTGTTGGTGCAATTTTCAACAGCAACAAATGTTCTCTCAGACCATACGATGTCCATATTCTCTCTTCGCTCGTAAAATTCTAAAAATAAAGAAATTACAGCCCTTGAACACTTTAAGTAATACATTATACAGAATTATAGTGCCATGTTGATAGACTTACAATTTTATCCGATCATACCAAAATCCAAGTACCCAAGATACAAATTTCATGAAACTTCAAAGTTACTAGATTTTACAAAGATCTATAAAGATTTTCCATAAGAATTAAATTTCTTAGCATGCTAAACAATTCTTGTATCGACTTCAAATAAGCCTGTGAATTCCTATTTTTAAGCATATCTAAGTTTTATTCCATTTAGCTGCTAAACAATACATACACCTCCGCCGGACATTAATAGACGTTCTTGGACTGAAAGCACGTATGTGGCATACCCGCCTCCATACGAGACCGTTTCGGCTGAATAGTAAAGTCGATATTGCCCCCAGAACTGCCCCGGCATATTCTCCCAGTATGGTCCTAAACAAACAAGGTCATAAAAGTCATAAGCCAATGAACAAGGTAGATGCCCTAATTCCATTTAACTCCTTAACTATACATCATAATATCACTCAATGCCATCAAGTAGCAACCTTAAGCCAATGAAAAATGCTACATGCTCAGATTTGTAAAAGCACCTTACTTTTAACCTTCTCATGCAGACAGTCAGAATAAGCTTAGTCTAGTGCATGGTCTTGGGAAAAACACCATAGCGGCTTTGAAATTCACAACCAATTCAATAAACTTCAAAAAATATGAAACAACTCAGATTAGGTTCCACTTGCTCTTGGTAATATTCAAAATTAATTCTCACCTAGCGCAAGTAGGTCAGATCCATATTTCGACAGTTTTTAAGGAATTTAACCTTACTTGGAAAGATAGTTTTCTAAAATGAGAATTGATAGTTTTCAACAATATTTAAGACCAGACATTCAATTAAAGACCTACAGAGGGAAAAAAGAGAATCAGTGGAAGATTGCAATACCTGACAGGACCACAGTTGCGAAGTCCATTAGCCCACAACAATAGCGAAAACGCCATTACACCTCCGTTTACAAGAGCAGGTACCAGCTGAACAACACCCCAGACACTACCCTTCTGTCAGTGCACGCCTATCTTCGCATGTAATCCTCATACCGACTCTAATGGTGCAATGCAGAACTTCGAAACCATACATGGAAACTGGAGGTGACCTAAATCGATTTAAAGTAGTAGATAATTACTACTCCCTCGGTCCCTCCGTCCCAAAATATGTGTACGCAGTTTTGTTGAACGCATATGATACCGATTTCATTGATCATGTTATGAAAAGCATGAATTCAAAAGGGTTCTAATTTTATATCACAAGAATCAATGAAGAGCATTGCATGAGTTTTTTGCAACCTAAGTAAAATTGGACAGAAAAAGCCTACTCAAAACAACCTTAAGAAAAACATGAGGTTCAAATAGGACACTTATTTCGGGACGGAGGGAGTACCATTTATTCTCTGTAGTGTATGATACAAAGTTTCATAGGTTTAAGGCCAATTAGAACACTGTGAACTAGTGTACACATTGATGGATAAGATTAAAAGAACATTTAGTAAGCTTTGCATCCTGTGTTGGCCGCTTGTTGATTGAGAGCCCCTGATGCTGTTCCAAGGCACATGACTAAGCAGCAAAAATCCATTTCCTCAATGGAACCCTATTTTGATTATCCACAAATCTTTCAGCGACACAAACTAGAATGAAAGGTACATACCAGGCTATTAGGCAGAGGCCGGCCTCGCCAAGGCGTCTGCAACGTCGAAAAAACTGCCGCAGACCCCAACAAGCAGACGAAGCAGAAAAACGTGAGCGACACTCCCCGCGCGATCACATAATGGTAAGCTGCATACACGGACACCAGCCGCAAACAGCGCCCCACAATGTGAATGGCATGCATTGGCGCCATCCTGCCACACCAACCACCCTTAGATCACCTCCAACCTCCAACATTACCACAAATCCGATTGCTCCCCACCCCAAAAAACCCTAATTCAAGAAACCAAACCCTCAAAAAACCCAACTCACAACCATCACGCCCTGCACTCAAAAACACCAATCCTTCACCAATCCATCACCAATCCACCAATCCATCCATCAAATCCATCCCATCCAAACCCTAATGCGCGTGAAAACACCAAGCGCGAGAGGAAACTCACTTCGTGGCAGCTGGAGGGAGCGCGTAGCCCTCCGCATTGCGCTGCGTCAGCATGGCAGCAGCCAGATCTGTGACGATTGATTGCAACGAGATCAATGCGGCTGAGCATCCCGAACCATGATGGTGGCGATTGAGAGTCTCACACAGGCAAAGCAAACGATTGAAGTTCCGAAGGAGCTAGATCAGTAAGTTTAGTATTGGCATGTTCCAAGCAAGCAGGAGATGGAGAGAGATGGCGTTGGTTGTGTATTATTAGTAAAAGTGTCCGTCTGTCTGTATGAGACTACGAGTCTCCTGGGCAGCCGCGTATACAACTGCTGCGCGACTGATGTTGCGGAAATGCAGGATGTTGCCAAATGGAGGAGAACTAGAGATGAGCTCCGTGATTTTTGTTTTTGTTTTTGTTCTGGTTTGAAAACTCGGGGAGCCGAGGTGGTGGTGAGTGCCTTGCTTGCTTGCCGTGGTGACGACGTCGGTTGGTTGTGCTATTATTGCATGGCCTGGGGCCCTCCGCCATAGCCGACGTTTCTGGGGAGCTTCTTCGCTGTGCGAGACGATGGCGAGATGCTTTTCTTTTGGGAGGGAGTACTTTTCTTTCGGATCTTACTTACTTTTCTTTTATGAGATTTGAGTTTTGTGAACTTCTTGTTTGATCCGGCGTAAGATTCAACTGAAAAGCTCGGCTTAAATATCAAAAGAATTACAGTAGAACCTCTCTTAGTGCATACTGTCGTAGTGCATATATGCACTAAGAGAGGTCGTGATATTTGTGAACAATAGTTGGAGGCCCCATAGTGAGAGGCCACGTTAGCCAAAGTTCTGATAGAACCTCTCCAACTGCATAAACCTCTCTTAGTGCATAGTCCCGACTCTATGCACTAAGACAGGTTCTACTATATAAAGACAGATCTCACCCCAAAGCATTGATAGCAAAAGAATCATAAAAGATAAGAAAGCCAAATCTAAATGAAAAGCACCAAAAACAAAGAATTCTAAAAGATAAAGTAAACCAAATCCAAAGGAAAAGGATGGGAAACCAAAGAATTATAAAAGATAACTGAACCTTATCTAAAAGAATAGCACGGGAATCAAAGAACCATAAAAGACTAGTTAGCCAAATAGAAAGAACAAATGAATTGTAAAAATATGAAAGCAAGATCAAAAGAAGAAAAGAAAATCATCAAAAACAAAAGTTATGCACTATTCCTTTCCTTTTTACCTTATTCTTCTTTCTATGGTGGATTTTTTTCTAGATTTTTTTCATATTATTTATTTTGTGTACACTTTTTTTGGATAATTTTTTTATTTTCTATGTTTTATTTTGGATATATATTTTTTTTGTCCATTCTTTTTTTATGGATAGAATCATGCAAATCAAATTTGATGTCTATTCACATATTTGATTTGTAAGTAGAAATGAAGTATTTCACAATTAAGAACTTGAACTTTTACAAAAAGAAAACTCCAATTCTTTTTTAATTGGCCTTCCTCAATCTCAACCAATGTGCGTAGTATTTGAGCACTCCTCTAACTATTTATAATTGTAAGTGGGATCCAATATGAACATTAGTTGTGGTGTGGTCGTTTTTTGTTTGATTATTTATTTGATTTCTTCATTTAGGATCTATGATATTAGGGGTGGATTGATTGTTCAATCTACTCTTCTTTTGTTGAAGAGGATGTATGCTACGTACATGATGGCTATGATATTAATGTAGAAAGGATTTTTTTTTGGATTTTTGGATTTGAAATGTACTTTGGAGAGCATTGATGGATGTAAAAATCAATTTGTAGTGCCTCTTGCACCTACCACAAGAACTATAAATGGCAGTGTACTCCATCTATGCATTGGGATATCATATACAAGGAAACTTTAGCATGTGTATTTAACCTTTAAGCAAAAATAAACACTATACCATATTTTGAAAGATAAAGCAAAGAAGATGTTAAAGAGTCACTTTATGTACAAAAAGTCAGAAAATGGAGTATAAAGGTAATAATTGATATGAGAGGAGATAGTAAATTGCTAATGTTATTTTGGAGAATTTTACAATATATTTGTGTAGTATGATTTAGAAGGTGTTTATAGATTCATTCATTGTAGTCAAATAGTGGCAAAAAACATATACTAAAATAGTCTAGAAACTTCTTTCTATGGCCAATAAGATTGAAATAAAAAATTTAAGTAGTATAATAATAGGATCGAACCATGTTCAAATGCTTATTTGGATACTTAGCATGCAAACATTGTGTACATTATGTGCATTCTATGTTTTGAACCTATTTTTTGCATTTTTTTTTGCATGTTATTGTTTAATCCATTTTTCTTCAATGCTTTCTTTCAAATAATTGTAAAATTTACACAATTTACAATGTAACTTTTATGTTTTTACTAAAACTTTGCATTTTTAGAATTAGTGACTTCTTATGAGTTATTCTTTTATACTTGAGTTACCTTTAAGTTGCATTGAATTCTTTCATTGTATTTTTATATGCATCAAGTACATACTTATCATTAAGATGTAACCAAGCATGCTATTGAAAATACATCCAGGTTGATTAATCATACCTTCTATGACATTTTCCCTTCAATTCATCTATACTATATGAGGTAGAAGTATTTGATTTCAAATCCCTCCTTTCTGTCATATTAGTGAATGATTTTAAATCTTTCTCAAGGCACTTCACACATTCACTTCAAACATTCACCTATTGCATCTTGATTTTGAAAATTCACAGAAAATTAAAAGCACTCCAAATTTTCTATCTTACACTCGACAATGACTGTCATGCTTCTGAAGTAAATAATTTGGTATGGTGATAGTAGGAAATGTCCCCACTGCTCTGGAATAATGTGAAATTCGTGCAGCAATACGTGACAAGACTAAAATGAGATTGAAGTTTTTGAGAGTCACTTGCTTACTTGAAGGGTTTGGCAGCTTACATACTCCTGTAGTGAGCGAAGAAGCCTTCCACACATTTGGCACATTGTGAAACCAGAATACAGGTACTATTTAGACACCATTAATATTTAATGACCTTAGTGAATTTACAAACACAGTAACGCAATCTAAACAACAAGGAAAGAAACCACAAGCACAAGATCATAAGTTATTACCACAATCCCTGCAACATAAAGTGTCGTAAGTTCACAATTAAGTTGGTAATTGTAGTAGTCCAGTCACACAAAAGATAGCAAAATGCCTTTCATCTAATGGAGTATCGACATTACCAAATTTTGTGAGACAAGGGCTTGAAACTTGCACATCTCAGATTCACCCACTTTTCATATGAACATGGTACTCAACAATACTATAGCAACAATACTATAGTGTCATTAATCATTACTGAGTTTCGCAGTACAAACTCTATTATCAACACTGCAGTAGAATCCAGCGTTTGAGATGGTGGTGCAGACCACATGAAACAGCCATCGCCTTCTCAAATGCTGGAAGCCTGTCAACTAGATTGATCATGTACGTTATTGATATCCTCACTCAGAAAAAATGACGTCATGCTACTGAAATCTTACCCACTTCTAAGGCAACTGTCCACTCCATATAGCCAATGATTCATTGATAATCATATAACGGTGATACTTCTAAATGAATCTCTGTACTTCACAAAAATCTATCAAATACTTGAAATTACTCTTTTGCAGCCCCCACATAGTCCAACAACAGAGACTGCAGCAGGGTTTTAGATTGTGATGCACATACATACAGTAGATCCACTGAAATTCCTTGTTACTCGCTGCACAACTTTCTATACAATCTGATGTTTTTGTACTTCACCCTGTCAAGATGATGCCCACAATCGTCTCCAGATGGATTGGTTAGGTGGAGCCCGGAAAGCTGGATCTGTACCTCGCCACAGCGCATTTGTGGTCCACTGGCCTCCCGTGCTGGCG
Source organism: Pseudisothecium myosuroides (assembly GCA_951799445.1). Taxonomy (NCBI): domain Eukaryota; kingdom Viridiplantae; phylum Streptophyta; class Bryopsida; order Hypnales; family Lembophyllaceae; genus Pseudisothecium; species Pseudisothecium myosuroides. The sequence goes on from OX637288.1 coordinate 44,912,432, forward strand.
CTTTTCCTATACCCAAGCAAACATACTGTCAGCTCCAACAAACCATGGTTATTAATATTTCACATGAATTTCTTATATTCTACTCCTTGAGACGACTCAGCAATGATGTGTTTCAAAGCCATTGTGATTTGTCCACAACTATAAAATTGAAGGGGGTACATTGGGAAGCATTTTTAAGAATGTAGATCATTTAGTACTCATTTGATGGTTCTTGACAAACTGCTAGTTAAGAGCAGCTGCATAGCCTCCAAGTTTGATAGAAGTTTGCTACTCAGGAACCCTTGACAGATGCAGAACAGATAAATCAGGTTACCTAATAATAAGAGAGTGCCTCCTTATTTTGGAACCCAATCTGCAGCAGAAATTTTAAGAAACATTTGCAATACATTGGTAGGAGATCCAATTATTGATACATCATAATAATCAAAGTGCTGGTCCAGCATCCATGATTCACTAATGCAATAGACTAATATCACTTGACACCTATCCCAGAAAGACACATGCTACACTTATACTTGTCTGCGAGTAACGTGACTAACTTTTAAAACTAAATCTTTTACTTAGGATGAGGAGTCGCATACTGAAGCTCTGGAGGGGATGCTTGCCGATGGACCAAATACTTTTGGTAAAATATCCCAGCTGATGGCTCCTCCCAGCCACTGGGACCTGCGTAGTACGCCCGCAGCACAAATTCATCCGTTCTGGGACTGTCACACGAACACTCAGCATTTAAGACAATGCTATTCGTGAAGAGGAACTCGATCAGAACCAGCACCACAACAAAATAAAAAGAGATGTTCATAGCGTTGTTATTGTATTTGCACATGTCGCAAAAGAATGGATGAGCGGGTCCACAAGCGGGCAGGTTGATACCTTCCACTATATTTCGTTAACCAGCAAACATATGCCGCACCAAAATACATGGCCAGGAAAGGATTGGAAAGATCTTCCCGAGATCGCAACCTATACGCCTTGTAGCCCATGTCTCTGCATCCACCATGCAAATCAACATCAACAAATCACTCTACCATAGGAAGGAAACTAAATGCTTTCTCAGGACAGGAGTAAAAAGAGCATGAGTACAGGAGATTTCACAAGAAAGTGGTAAAAAACAACATGATGTCATAGCCCAAGTAAAGGTGCAGTACTTGTAGAGCCACGCAGCAGTTGGATAGGCAGTTTGCATCAACCCTGAGATTCCATCAGCTCCTTGTAGCAGTCTTTTGCTGCTGACCTCCGCAATTGCCCGCAACATCATCTGCTCAAGTGAAAAATTCAACCCAGCAATGCCATCGCTTATAATAAAAAAACTGTAGAGCTGTTCAAGCATTTGCAAGTTGAGATCCTAACTAGCAGACATCAAAACACATAACAAGAGCCGTCAGAGAATAAACGTCAAGGACCTTAATTCATTTGCCTACGCACCCACTACACATATTTTACCAATCCTGACAGATATTATTTGCATGAAAAGATTCAGAACGAATACATACTGGTGATACTCGATCTGCAAAGTATCTGGAGACAATTATCTCCGCAACTGTCTGCATCCACAAGTTAACCAACAAAGACAATCAGAAACTGCAAATAGACAAGAACAACGAATCCTGTAGTTGAGAAAACTCAAGGGATTAAAGACTAGCACTAGGTGACATCGCAACTGACAGCGTCAAAACAGTTGCTTAAAAGAGATGAAAACGAATTCTCTGAACACTCAAATCTGCAAATGGCTACGAGGAAATCAAATCTCTGTTCAGCACCTTGAAATATAAACCTATTCAAAATTCTTGCAGAATTGAGATTGTACAAGTGACCTTGTTCGTCAGCCATTGTGACCTACTCGTTGTCAGGATTGAGATTGTACAACACGTCCAAATATTTGGAATTTTTAATTTTTTTACAAACAAAATTGTCCATGGCGGCTGAAACATATTCTCTGAAATCAATTCGTCCACCACTGCATCCATAGTTGCCGGTAACTCCACGCACCTTCAGCTCAGTTGTGGTCAAGTAAGGCCTTTGCTCTGCATCGCGAGCGAACCTCACTTGACCTCTCTTCTCATTTGATGATGTCCATTCCTTCTTCACTTGAGGATGGCGCCACATCTCATCCAAATCTTCAGGAGAAACTTTCTCGTCCCAATAAGTCCACTCGTTTTCTGGCACAAAACAAGCATGACCGTTGATGTTGGAGACTTCACCATATCTGGAGAGATGCTGCTTCAGCAATACACTGAAAGTAAATGCAAAATCGTGCCCTGAGAGTCCTGAGTTCATGTGACGCTGCAGGGACTCACCAGTTACGAATGCTACTCTAAAAAAAAAAAAAAAAAAGCAAGTCACTGAATTCAGAGCGTACTTTGAGTATTTGCCGCGGAGCTGAACTTTGACTTCGGTTGAACAACGAGTTTATGTTTTGGTTGAGCGACGGTCTCTTTCCCACTGCCAGGTTTTGATTTTGTGGTTTTCGGTTGTATAATAGGTCCTTTGACAATGTTGACTGTCGAAGTTGTGCCCCTTGCCTCCCTGGCAGCGGCTTCAGCACTGCTGCGTGACAAATTGACGTTCTTCAGTTCCCCAATAGCGGCCTCAACACTGCTCGGTCCGGTAAACTGATACTTGGAAGCTTTCGTGGCCACGGGAGGTGGAGGAGGAGGAATGATCGTGCTCGAGGAATACTTTGAAGCCAGAGGAGGAGCGATGACCGGGCTAGGGGGTCGAGGAGGAGCAGAAGGAGTAACAGGTGTTACGAAAATGATTGGTGACTCGCTGCAGAAAACAGAAATATAAACCATTTAGGATTGGTCCAAAACTTCACAAATTAAATACTGAGCAAGAACTACTACATTTCATAATGCTTCCAAAATTAATAAGGTAACTACTCCCATTGTGGTCCAAATACATAACATTTATGGAGGGAGCTGCGAACATCTTAGGCGCCAACTAATAGTTGAAGAATCAGGGTGTTCAAGATGCTCCAATTCTCTACCATTTTCTTTCTTTGGCTCAGATCCTCTCGCATCTTGAGTTCAAGAATGAAAGCATTGGTATTGAGTCAACTATTGTAGACAAGTGTAGATACTACAGTGCAGCTACAGCTATCGTGAAAAGGGTGGGTAATCAACACTACCGGTACTCTAAACGTTAAGTAATCATCTGCGCAAGGTTTTAAATTGTTGGACTAAATTGATTTTCGTTAGATGATATTAAGGAATTGAAAGGAGATTTCAATGCACTTTAGCATGTATTTTGGACACTATGAAATAACTAAGAGATTTCAAAGTTTTCATTATGGACTAGAAACCAACCCTAGACTTTCATGGTGAGATGGTAACATCCTTGTAATCAATATCCACTTTTAAACAAGAATCTCAAGAGGTCACTTTTGCTTAAGGGTCGCAATTGGGTGTGAAACAAGTGAGCATGACAAAATTCCTAGACAAGCGATTAAATCTTGAAGTCTCCAGAGAGCTTTTCACCTGATATTAGGGAGGCTTTGTTTTGCTTGCAAGTATTTGTTCCAATAAGCTAACGTGCTAGGCTTGATTGCAGCTTGAGGCCCTCCATTGTACCCACGGACCATAAACTCCTCGTTTCTCTTCCTGCATCAATCACGAAGACATTGAAAGCTCCGGAAACAACACTGAACAAACATAATTCAAAGACTGTTACTTTTCTTCATATTGTTGTTTTTCGTTTTTTTCCTTCGTATTTTGAGGGGGAGGGCTCTACAGTTCTCTTGCTTACATACTGTAACGGAGCTAAAAAGAAGCTTATAGCTTGTTAAAGTGACTTTCAAAACATATTTCTATTGTTCAGAAATGTAAGGTGTGACTTGTTCATCTCAAAATCTCCTGAATCTAAGCAACGAAACATTTTCTACTGATACATTTTGTTACCTTCCTTGAAACTTCCGAACTGATTTATTTCGACTTCTAACGATATGGAAGCAGACACTTTTGACCAGTAGGGCACTTAGGGGTTAACAAACAAGTAAGCATTGCAGATAAAATACTTTCTACTTCAGTAAATCCACAGAGGACGGTGTAGTGAAATATTTAAACAGTCCATTCCCAAAGAAGACACTGACAATCTTTTACTTCCAGCGAAGTAAATCCAGATATGGTTCGTAAGTACGCCATTGTGTATTCATAGTAGCTACGCACAGATGTATAGGAGACTTTGCTTAACATTTCATCTCAAAATCTCCTGAATCTAAGCAACGAAAGTGGGACTCACTTGCCCTCGTAGGTTGACAGCCATTTCAAGTATGCAGCTCCAAAATACACGCTCACAAAAGGTCGGTACAACAATGCAGACACGCTCTCAATTGCGTATGCACGATAACCCATGTCGCTGCAATCACAGCCAGAGAATTTTGAGTGGATAGTTTCATAACATTAATACGCATACTGAACGTCAAAATTACAGCGAAAAACTCAATGTGACAACAACCAGCTCCAAATATAAATAATTGCAAACGGAGACAGAGTCGCACAGAGCTTATGAAGGTATTGAGCTTGGATGTAACTGGCTCCTAGAGACCGATCCACACTTAAGTTTCCAAAACGAAAAATTTCAAAGAAGAAAAGGGCTTACGTGGCCAGCCACTCGGCTGTCGACTGAAGCGTCTGCATAAGCCCAGTGCTGGCTTCGTTCAGCTTTGGCTCAAAACGGTAAGCGAGAGGTTCTCGTGAACTCTCAATTTCAGCAATCGCACAGATCATTCCCTGTTTCCCCAACAGCACCCATGAGCTTTTCATGTGTATGCTCTAAAGCATGAACCGGAAATTATAATGGAGAGGATGCTGAAACCGTTAGGACCTAATCCAGTCACCTATACGAATCCCTGTTACCAACAGCAACTCATCTATTTATACAATTGGTTGGACATCCTAACAAGTGGTGCAAGCATGACTTCGCTAAATCTCTATAGCCACTAATCTTGAATGGAAATGGGGTTCTTTACTGTCACTTACAGTGGTTCACAACCCCCCACTTGAAATTGCATAAGAAACTCATATACACTGACAAATTTGATCTCGACAATTTCGTTTTTGTAAGCAAAGCTCCATACTGATCTTCCAAAGTGACGCAATAAATATCTCTACCTTAAGTGTCAATTATTGGGATAGTACAGAATTTCCCCCTCCTATGGACAAGGTTGAACTCTCAGCTGTGAACTCACCACATCCAGTCGCTTGAAATACCGGCGTGTGATTATCTCTGCCATGCCCTGAAATTTCACAACGGAGGCACTCTAGTGTCATTGGATTGACAATATGAGCAACAGTGCATACAGCAGGAGTGACTAACTGGAATTAGCTAACTGGAATTTGATAGCTAATTTCCTATTCGCTCACTGGAATTTGTTACTAAATGACCGCACTGCCCAAGTTGTTCGTTAGCAAATCGGTGCTACATCCCACTAGCTAACTTGCAATGAATTAACATTCATTCCCATCAGTTAATTTAACTCCCTGATTTGGACACAAAAAAACCTGTGTCTATGCCAATTGAAGTGCAAAATCCACCCCACAGTAGCAAAGTTAGCTAACTTGATAGACACTATCCATTGGTTAACTTGCAAGTGCGGGTACTCAATAGGTCAATTATTTAACTTCCAACTAGCTACTAGACCCTGAAACCTCAGCTAGCTAATAGGCGCAATTTGCTTGGTGCGGGAAGGGTCTAAGGTAATGTAACTGCCTCCGAAAACAACAATCAAGACGGGTTTAAATGCGTAGATTTCTCCATGTCTCTAAATCCTTTGTAAGCCTGCAGCAACTTTGAAAAGCTCCTGTAAAAATAGAATCAGTATAAAAGAAATCTCGAAGGATAGTCGTTGACCTTCATCTCCGTGTGCGTGACATACGGCCTCCCATCGAAGTTCCTTGACATATGAACCTTCATACCACGCTCTTCACCTGCACGAAGCCACTCTTGACGCACCGCCGGATGGTTCCACATGGCCTCCATGTCCTCCACGTCCACCCAATCATCCCAATACTTCATGTTCGGCGCCATTCTTAGGGAATATGGAGACCAAGAAGAAGGAATTCTCACGCTCTTATCACTTACTTCATAACGACAGAAAGTGGGCTTCTCCGGCAGATCTCCAATTCAGCTTGGCTCCTCAAATCGTAACCTACAATATCTCCCAAATACAATATAAGTCATGATTGTAAACTATCATTAAAATCAATCTTAAATGAATGAAAACTACCATATACGAAGATCCAATTCGTGGCAATTTTGTTGGTTGTGACCCTCTCAAGAAATTAGGGACACTTGAAGTATAGTCTAGTTCTTGGTTTGGGAAAAACACCACAATGACTTTGAAATCTATATCTAATTCAATATAGGTCCACAAACTACAAAACAATCTGGGCTGAGCTCCATTTTCTATTGGATTTTACATAAAACTTACGCCTTATTTTTCCACCACGCAATCTCAGCACCAATTACTTCAGATGTTTAAGGAGAAATACCTTAAAATCTGGAGACATTGATCACTGCTGCCCGGGTTCGGAGACCTCCGTGTTTCACACGCCGCACATTTGTCCCTATAGCTGGCATTAACAACAATAAAAAAAAATCCTTTGGTTAATGAATTCATGTCAAGTGAATATTTAAACACGGCAAGAAAAACTGATGCTCAATACCATGCCTCACTGCTTCTCAATGGCCATGGGAACGAACCACATTATCGATACGGTGAGCACACTCAAACCTCTTTATTATGACCTCTAAAATAACATTCTAGAATATCCTGCAGACTTGCCACACTATCATCGACTGTCACACATTCAACTATATAATAGTGAAAAAGTTGCAAACCCAGGTGGTAAGACGTAAGAGGTTTGAGTGTAATACGAAATCCTACTCGAAACATCCACACCGCGGCAAATTGCAAAGGATCGTGTCGGCAACAGATCATGAAAGGAGTACAAATATCGTTCTCTGGAGCTGCTAATCGAACAACGAGATAAGGAAAATCACGTGCAGTCGCTTGTCTGGTCACTAGCATGACAACCCACAAACTCGTGTCTCGTGAGACTATTAAGAAACACACAAATTACCAGTTACCGGACAAATTATTTGTTCCCCCGAAGACTGAATGCTTGCTGCTAAAAGAATTCGTCTATGTAAACTAATTAATTGACCAACTGTTTGTTCTCCTGAAGAACGAATGCTTGCTGCTTGAAGAATTCGTCTCTGTAAACTAGAGATGCTCGTTACAAATATTTCTATCAACACGAAAGGGATTCAGAGTCGCTGGAACAACACGAGGGCAACCATTGTGCAAGAAAAGACGCAAAGGAGGCAAACCTAAACCATCATTATACCTCCTAATTAAGAAGCAATTCCCGAATTCCCAAACCTCAAGCAGTGGGCAACCACTTGCTTAGCCAAATCCTAAAAAAGCCTCAAAACCGAACAGAGATCACCAGGTACTGTCGAAATTCCAAATACCCACCACACAAGGGTAGCAAGAAAAAAAACGGGTACCCAAAAACAGGGGAAACTTAAGTTAGACCAGTACGTAGCACCACCTCAGCCCAACTTCACGAGAGCCTCAGTGCGCAACCAGAGCTCCACCATCTACAAGTATGTAAGTACACACGCAATCAGAACCCACAGGCGCCTGAATCAAACCAAGGATTCAACTCCTCCCACGCAATCCAACGTACAAGCAACTCAATAGGCAGGCATCCATCACTCAAACCGCCATTCCCACCAACCCCAACAAACATGAAAACAGCAGGCACTCGTCACTTCAGGAACTCGTCACTTCAGGGATTCATCACTTCAATTCCTTACCCTACAATTACCATCTCCTGCACAAAACACACACAAAGCTCCATCCGACACAGCTCAAAGCTCCATTACCGAGGGAGACATTACCTTAACAATCATTTTGAAACACGAGACCATTACCACTGTTGTGACGACGACGATGAGAAATGGTAGCGTACCAGCTGCCGGTGCCTAATAACTTAGCTACAATCCTGCAAAATTTACAAGGCGCGCAACTCACCAGAAATGTCGAGTTCTACGGTTGTTTTTTGCGGTAATAAACTATGGGGAGTTCCGTCGCCATGAGTGGAATTGCTTGCTTGTGGCGCTAAATTTTGTGTGAAATTGTGTGATTTTTCTGTTGCAATTTTTCAAGGAAGTCGAAGCTCGTCGGTGATGAGAGCGACAGGCAGGGGGTGAGAGGGTTCAAATTGCGCAGGCAGTGACGGACTTGGAGCTTGAATGGGTGCTTTCATTGCTGGCTTGGCTTTGAAGAGCGCTTTGAATGGAGGATCTGGCTTTGAATGGAGGACCTGGCTTATTATAATATGGCGACCTGGCTTGGTTCAGGGCTCAGTCCGCTTCATTCTTAAGTTACTCAGTCTTTTGCAGTTGCAATTTTAAATCCATTTGGGGTCTTGCTTTTGGTGTCTTCCTCTGACTGTGTGTGAGTTCTTAATAAGGTTTTATAGGTTTTAATGAGTTTTCTTCACTTGACTTTCGCATTATTGGCTCTGGATTGAAGGGGAGGAGGCTTTGCATTGAAAAAGCCTTAGAGAATGTTAGGTATGTACACCCAAAAAGGGCAGCCTTAATGACAATAGCAAGGTGGTCTGGTATGAACACGGATGAGGTTGTGTGCCTTTTGGTGTTGCAGCTTCTTGGTCAATTGAAGTTGCCCCAATGTTAGGCTACTTCTCCAAACCTTAAACATAAAATTTTGGAAGTTAACAATTGAAATTAGAAGAAAAGAAATTTCAGGCCTTGTCCAATTGGGTTGACATAGTTTGGCTCAACTTTGTGGAGAAGGAAGCAGTGTCCAACTATCGAAACTTGGACCATTGGAGAGTTATGTTAGTAAACTTAGATGCTATAAGTGTTGATGATGGGAGCACTCACCTTACATGTGAGGAAATTTTGAGTAGGAATTCATTTGAAAGCAAGCCAATGCTACAAGGAAAGTGGCTCTTGTAAGGCATACGAATCCAAGAATGCCTTGAGACCAATTGCAACCCCTACTTTTGGCTTCTATTGCACCATGTTGCATCCTAATTGTAGTGAAAATTGTAAAGGCTCAACATTATAACAACTAGTTCCATATGGAATTGGATTTGAAAGGGTTGAAATTGGGTTGAAAAGTCACAATTATATAACTTCAATGAACATCACCAAGTGGTTTCTATACATGGCAAAAGGTTCATTTATTATTTCACAATCTTAAGGTACACTTTGGGATTACCCTTGCAACCATGAAGGGAATCCAGAGAGCCAACTATTAGAATACAAATGGACGAGAGTAGTCCCCCCTAAGGACAACAATGAGAAGCTATATATTTTTTTATTTTGCCATCTACAATGTGCCTTTTTTTTCCTCGAAAATGAATTGATTGAAATGCATGTGAAAAATTCTCTAGTCTATTGTTCTATTGCAAAAAAAAAATCATGAATTTGATTAGTCTACATATGTTCAACAACCAAAGGAAACGACATTGGGTCATCCTACCTTCAACCCCTAAAGTCCAATGTCCCTATAAAGGACAAAATGGATTTTGAACAAGCTCCTACAGTCTCAATATTCATTGCATGATTTTTAGAAACTTTTTCTAAAGATAGAAAAATACATTAGCTTATACCTTGTGACTGCTACAGTGAAAGTTTATGAACCATTAGAAGAGATTTGAGGCCTCCGGAGGGCCGTTTCAGGGTTGTTCTCCTTCCATGTGTCCCTTGTTTTGAACCAGCAATAATGTTGTCCAAAAAAAATTCATAAAAAGAAAAAAAAATTACCCAAAAGTGAAGAAAAAAATTAAAATTAAAATTATTTTATTTTTTCAAAAAAATTGACGTGGCACTCTCTCGACCACGTCAGACTACGCATGTGACAAAGTTCCCAAGCTGGAAACGCCCTAGGAACTCACAGTCTTCTAATGGCCTCAAATCTCTTCTAATGTTTCTTCCACACATTCTTACACTACTTTAGTGCAAGATCCTATGGTTAGATATGCAATAGAAATAACAATTTTGAGTAGTTTTTGATGGAGAAAAGGAATCAAAACTTTAGAGGTTTAACCCCTAAAGCACCACAAGGCCACCACATCACTTATGCAACATGGTTTTTTTGCACCACAGGTCCTTCACGGATTAAAGTGGCTATGTTTTTTTGGCTGGTGATCAAGAGATTTGCTCAAAGTAAGCTTATCTGTTCTTTCTACCATTATCTTCTACCTCCAGTTTCAAAAGAATGTCAGATTTCTCGATAATCCTTGTTGCTCATCCTCAACTCACATGGCGGGTTCCTTTCAACATGGACCAAATTAAGCAGATCACCAATAAGCACTCGACCACAACGTGTGCACACCCAGATTGCCTTGAACTGATCAGTAAACGAAACCCATGTGGCTGTCCGGCAGTCACCAATGTTTTTTTTCCATCTTCACGGACAGGTCTGCATGAGGAATGTAGCAGTACCACACCACCATTGATAGGTACACAATTCCCACAGAAACACCACTGCAAACTTCCCATACAAAACAATCGAAAAACAAAACTAATTTGGAGCTACCTTACAATGCTACATCTACATATAAAACTGAATTTCTAATAGAGTTAATTGTAAAGTGAACTCCAGTTTGTATAGGGCAATGCCTGAGGAGGAGGGGATTGCATGAAAAAATGTGTCGACAAGGAGGACGGAGCCTGACGAGGAGGCACATTTTTTCACGCAATCCCCTCCTCCTCGGGCGTTGCCCAACGTAAATTGCTGCCAGAATTGGATGAACAATACGCGATGAGAATTGAAGTCGGATGAAAAATCCGTAATGCCCGATTATGCGGGCAAAACCGCGTAATCGGGCATTACAGTCTCGTTGCGCTTCAGAACCCGCCCGGAAATTGAACGGGGAATTTATGGCGGTGGTTTACGTAGAGGGGAGTCAGAGGAAGGTTTAACTAAGAATATTACAAAAGAAAGACAACTCCAAACTCCATCAGACCAAGTTTGGATGCTTCAAAGAGTTTCATCTTGAGTTTTTTCTCAAACTCGGGCTCCGTGTTCCTCAAAGCACCGACACACTTTACAATTAACTCTAATGTATATGATGAATTCCACTTCAATTTTCCAAACCCAAAGCACCTTAATACCTTCGTTTGTATGCAATTCAAAGACATATCAACCATATTAACTTAATATTGATGGTGACTGACCATTGATGATTCAGATTTCCACAGCGAAACTGCGTGGAGCTGAAGTAATGAACCAAAAACTTATTACTGCAAGGAGACGTAGGCGTGGAACAGAAATGCAATCATGTGCATTTGAATTAAACCTCTGGTCTCTGCCAAAATTTATGCCGAGCTAGTTGAATGTGTCTGATATTGGAACCCGCAAGGAGTCGTCTACGTGATGATTCTGTTTGTGAACCCTAAACCCCTCACCTACAGTGGGGATGTTTTTTCGTCTGCTGAAAATGCAAGTGAAGTGTGACAACACCCAAGATCGCACGTTATCATCTGAAAATTTAGTTCACAAAAAAAATGTGAAGGAAGCATGACAACACCCAAGATCAAACGTTATAATCTCTCTTATCTCTTCATTCGCCAGCTTCGGCTTGGTTTTTGTTTCCGGGTTCCTTTTAATGCAATGGTATTTTCCATTTGTTGAAAAACAAAACAAAAAAACACATGTTATAATCTGAAAATGCAGTCCACAAAAATCTGATCAGGGGAATCATGATTAACACCCCTTGAAGGTAACAATCAATTAGAATGGTGAGTTCAACTCTTTTTCTAAAAATATATGCCACAAGAAACTCATTCTCCAAGCTGGTGGAAAAGCGCCCATAGTTGGGTAGTTTTATTAAATAAATTGCTTTTTTTTCTACACAAATTTCAAAAACATCCTAATAGAGTTGTCGTACAACATTATACTTGTTTAGTGAAGAGGCATTCAATCAATTTTTTTAAATGAATCAAAATCAAAGTGAAGAGGTTTTGTATCAATCGATCAATACCATTCACTTGAAAAAACAACTACATTACAAGAAGCTATGTTCCAGTAGCCTTGTATCACTTTTTTGAGAAGTCCTACTCAAACTTCTTCACATGTAGCTTACATTGATACAAAACCTCTTCACTTTGATCTAGAGCCAAGAATTCATAAGCTACTTTTAGAATCATATAAATAAATGAACCTTAACTTGTAGGTTTAATATGGTCACCATTCTATCTTTGTTGTAAAAAGTGCCCCCCAAAGTGGTCATTGTTCCTTTTAGAAGCCTTACAAACAAATTTTTTTCCTAAATTTCTAAATGACTTAGAAATAATAGTTTGAGTGCTGCAAACCCTATATTAATTTGAATACATTGTATTAAATTAATTTGATCTAAATAATCATCATATTACTAAATAATCATCATATTACTAAATAATCATCATATTACTAAATAATAATCATATTACTAAATAATAATCATATTACTAAATAACCATCATATTATTTATTATATTGTAAGGAAGAAAGTATGAAAAGATATCCTTAATCCCCATCTTTTATATATAAACTATATACTTTCAAATTTACCTTATAAATTTAGATGTTTGAACTCAAAACTTAAAATGTAGATACTTTTGACTTCAAGTATTGGAAATCTAAATTCTACAATTAATATTTGATGGAATAAAATGATTAAGATTTTGTTCTCTTTACTTTTGATACCCCTATTGGTGCCTATCATTAGTGGTGGAGATTTTTGTAAATTAAACACCTTACCAAGCATTAATAAGAAAACTCAATGACATTGTCCATTACATTGTTAAATAAATTATTATATGTCCTCACAATAGAGAGATGCAAACAAAACGTTCAATAATGGTCTAAGGTCACCACCCTAAGCAAATAGAGTTCAACAATCTATACTTGTTCCACCAACATCATTTATAAAAGATTCCAGATTTGTACACAATATTTCATTTTAGGAATAAACTTGTTAGTGTAATCTAAATATATATTTACAATAATAGCTTAAAGATTATTTTGGGTGGACAACAATCTATGTATTTTTAACCACTTGCATTATAAGAATATTTTTTCAAAGGATATAAGTAATTTTCTTGAGTTTTTTTGTTTTTTTATTTGCTTTCTAAGAACATAATATTATTAACCAATGTTGGGGGGGGGGGCTTTTGTTCCTCCCAAAAGTGGGAGCCTCTAATGTTGCAACTTCCCAACTAGAAATGACTTTTAGCAACTTCCTAGTTAGACAATGACTCTTTACAAATTAATTCCTAATGATCCAAGTGACCAGAAAGTGGTCACTGCCTTTCTTTTTGAACTTAGTGTTCTCAAATTTTGAGTTTCTTTGAAAATAAAAATTATTTTTTGAAAATAGCCTGTGTTATAAATCTAATGGCAGTAGTTTCATCAAATTCCGAGTTGAACTCCGCCTTGTGGAATTTAAAAAATTAAATTGAGTGGTGTGTAGTGTAGTTCATGGCTCATGTTTTTAGGTTTAGTTTGGGCATGGACTGAAAAGTCAACCAACCAATGGAATAGTTGTCCACCTCAAAAAGGGCAGATCCAAGGAGCTCAAGGAAAAATCCATTCTTGTTTTTTTTACAGATACTACTCTCATTTCAGTGACCACTATGCATTGCTAGGTCCACCTAAACTTACAAAATGCTCAGAATGTTATGAATTTTTAGATGAGCATTTTCAACTCTCTTGTCTTTCACTGAGCACAAAAGAGCCATCATTTCAAAATATTCTCACTAAGATATGCTCCATCAAAGTGCATTGCCCTATTTTTCCATTGATCCAATAAAACTTTAAACTTAAATATCTACAAAACTGTGCAATCAAATAATCCAAATTTTTTTTAGATGCTCACTCTCAATGTGAACTACAAGATCCTATGGTTACATTCTATCCAGTCTAAAAAAAAATGAGCAAACAAATTACTAAAGTTCTTAGCAATTTTGGCCTATTTTGAAAGCTCAAGCTCCTTAAATCATTAGGAAATTAATCTAAATTCACTCCTAAAGATCCAAGGAGGAATTATCTCAATCTCTAAAAGGAAATGGTTTAGACCGGTGAACAATGTTAGGAGATTGTGGAGGTGGTGCGATGGAGGCTAAATACTCCATCCCCAACGACCATAAAAATGGCATCAAAACGTTGGCAAGGGAGCATAATTTCCCGGTGGAATTTTTTTGCATTGCCATCGGGGATCATGTGAACCACACTCACACACTGATTTCAAGTGGCAGGCTCGAGTTGGTTGGTTGCGTTTCACCATCTTCACTTCCAGAACTTCACCGTCCAAGCAGCAAACTGGACAATGGTCAGGTCTGGCAGACATAAGAAGCTTACCATCCAACTGAGGTGAAAGGCCGAAATTGTGGAAAAATCAAACTTTCGCAAGGAAGGAGACGCGGAAATAATAACCGTGACAGTCAGTCACACAGCTGGACGAAGGCGACAACTCACATTTCATCAAATGCAGCGAGTTCTACCGCAGGAAGTCCCCAATCAATTCCAAATCCAATAAATATCATGAGAAGTCTCAAAAAGTTCCCGTGCACATTGTTTTTAGCAAGAAGGGTCCTCCTCTTTTGCCTGTTTCAGTAGTTTCTTGTCTACTTGGTTTCAACGCGGTTCACTTCATTGTCCAGCCTCACGGCTTGGTTGGTTTCGGTTTGGTTTCTTTAATGCAATAGTTCAGCCATTTGTTAAAAATAAAAAAAGTCCCTATGTGAACATAGAGCTCACTTTTTGAGTATAAGGTAACTACACCTAAAATTGCAAATATAAGCAATTCATTATGGTTCCCATTATTATATTGAAAAACTTTTAGTTGGGTCTGTTGGTAGTCAAAAGGGGATTCTAGATTCTCTTAGAATGCATTTTTTGAACACTGTATGAATAAACTACAAATTGTATTGAAAATAGGTATTTCTAAAACCGACCATGGACTCTCATGAGTAGTGGGAGTAAATTTTAGGGAAGAATCTAGTTTAGAAAGCAAGCAAAATTAGGTGTAGTTATCTTACCTCCAAAAAGGGATATAGAAAATTGCACTCACTTTTTTCTAGACATGGGTTAGAGTTAGTGGAGCTATTTTTGCTCACCATCATCTTTGGACCCAAATTATCTTCTTCTAATATGAAAAGATGATAACTAGATAAAATAATTGACAAAATAAACTTTCACATATTTTGTCATTGATGTATGCAAATTGATGCCCAATCACCTTATGACTACAATTATAGTAAAAAGGAGGTCCACGGACACCAAGCTACATAGATTTTGTAGCTTCCTAGCAGTTTGAAAAACTTTTTGCCTAATAATTAATTAAAGTGCAAAAAATAGCGAGGGAGCACAAAAAATAATATATTAAAATTGAATTTTTTTTAAATTATAATTAAAATAAGTTAGGCATTCATCCAAGTTGTTCTTACAATTTTGGGATGGTTTCTATTATTTTCATCTAAGGCACCCGCATTTTACCTAAATCCTTGCCTTGACTTCTAATTCTTAAACTCTCTACTTTATGTGTGAAGGTTTTGCAAACTTATCTCTCACAAAGGTTGTTGCATGTGAGAGATAAGTTTGTTTGTGAGAGATCGTGCTTTGAAACGTTTGGTCAAAATGGAGAGGCAAAAAAATTTATAACATATGTTTAACATATGTTTACAATTATTGACAAAGAAGAGATGCAAGATTTTATGGAGTGTGTTGAATTTCTATAAATTAGGCAATCTTTTAATAAAGATATATTATGGGGGGGCAAACTAGGTTACTTAGTATTTTTTTTCAAAAATTAGGGAGTGTTTTCATTATTTATTTTCTAACCAAGCTCTAGGAAGCTAGAGGACCAAGAGCATAGGCCTCCTTTCTAACTACTTGTATTGTATGGATCCATCTAAAAGTGAGAGAAGTCTTGACTGGTTGTAGTGTAAACACCAAATAAAAAAAATCTTCTAGACCACTTCACTAATATTAAAGAGAGTTTTGGCTTTACATTGTGGTGGAGAAGAGGCAAAGAGACAGCTAATGCTATTTGATATAGAGGAAGCCTCAATGACATGTCTAAGATATGCCACGATGAAAAGACAATAAATGAATATGGAGTTCTATAGAGGCCAAGTTTTTTTGGGGGGGAGGGTGAATCTGCCCAAGAAACTTTATTTCCATAAAACTTTCTTTACAAAAAAAGTTGCCATATGGGTAGCCATATCGTTTTTCATCAATGCTTGAAGTTCTCCACCCAACAAATCTTGGCCATAGTATAAATCCAATCTGGTGAAGAACAAAATTTCTTCCAATCATATTGCTCCATTTTCCTACAATTCTTAACCAATGCACTTTTTCACTATGATAGTGTAAAAGCAACCTTTAGATAAACATGATTCAAGGCTTCAATAATACCAATATCTTTAGCTGAAAATGACTTACATAAGAAAAAAAGGAATTCCAATCTTTTTTCGTGAATTAAGACTTTGTTCATTTAGGGTCCTATATCAAGGGCTTGCATACTCAAACATCTTATTGTCAACCATATCAAATCCTTCATTAGAAAAAAAGCCTTCAAATACAATAGTTGCAACTTGGAATCCAAAATTATAAAATGATTAATTTGTACCGGGGTCACAAAAGTGACCCATTCCTATAGCTAAAATCTGACTGGATGAGTGCGAAGCAGAGGAACTTCAATAATAAGCCAACTTAGAGGGTCATGTTATGCTGGTTAGGCCCATGGCCCATGTGAGACAAACTACCTTAACAAAAACATCCACCCTTCCATGTTGTCATGCCCAATGGCTTATGTTCTTGGAGGCCAAAAGGATGGTGAAAAGTTAAATTAACCACAAAACCATACATAATTTTTATATCAATTTTTGCACTAGGAACATGTAGTCAACTTTTCTAGAAAGTGAGCTATTTCGAGGTGACAAACATTATAACATTATCAACCAACGCTCGGGGGTTCTTTTTGCTCCCCAAAAGTGTGAGCTTCCTAGCATTGCAATTTCCCTATCCAATAAGGATGACAAGCACCAAGCCAATGAATCAACTAGCCACTAATATCGACAAGGTCATAAGCCAATGAATCAACCGCCTATTGACATTGATAAGCACATCATAAGCCAATGAATCACCCCCCCATTGACATGCACATAAGCTGATGAACCAAATGGCCACTAACATTAATAAGTACATGAGCCAATGAAACAACATGCCACTGACACTAACAAGCACATGAGTGAATAAATTAGCCACAAACTAACATTAGCAAACATATGAGCGAATGAATTAGCTACTCACTAACACTAGCAAGCATATGAGCAAATGAATTAGCCACCCACTAACACTAACAAGCACATGAGCAAATATATTAGCCGGCCATTGACACTAACAACTACATGAGCTAATGAATCAGTCATCTACCGACACTATCAAGGACATGAATCAATGAATTAGTTAGCTAGTGACACACACAAGCACATGAGCCAATAAATCAATAGGCTAGTGATATTGAAAACACATGAGCCAATGAATCAGCAAACCAATGACACTGGATATTTTAATTTAATTAATTTCTAAGGATCCCAAGAGGGATTATCCTACTTTCTATAGGGTAATGGTTTAGGTTGGTTAACAATGTTATGATCATCTTACAAATGACAAATTTGATTTAAATCTCAATTTTCATTCTCAAAAAACTTAATCTATATGATCACTTTTCATCCATTTGAGGTGCTTTCAATCCACTTGACCATCCTCCATATAGATCCCACTCAAAATTTGTAGAAAAAATTGTGCATAAGAGTGCACGTGCCTTGTATCTATTTTATCAAAAATACTTGAATTAAAATAGTCATATTCTTAAATGTGATTTATAAATTCTGCAAAGTTATTTTAAATAGAAGTTCAATATACAAATTACACCAATACATGAAGTTGAAAGGTCAAACAACTTTTTGAATCCTTTTTGCAAAATTTAAATAATTATTTTCTAAAACTTACAATTCTACATGAATGCAAAATGGATGCAAAAACAAACTTAATTGTCTTTACAGACTATTTGTAGTCCGTAGTTCATGAATTTGCAAATTTTTCAAATCATCATTTTAAACAATTTTAATTTCATTTACCATTCCAATGTATCTGGGACCTTTTCTTCAAATTGGATGTAGAAAAGGCTTCAATGACGTGATAGTGGCTTAAAAAATCATCTTAAAAAATGATTTTGGAAATGGCTATAAAAGTAAAAATGATTTTAACTATATAAAGTGGTCATTTTTCAAATTCAATCATTTCAAAGCAATCAATTTAGAGTTGTCATATTGGCCAACATTATAAGTTATTTTATAATTTAAATGTTAACTGTTTTAGATTTTAATATCTATAAATATCGTATCACTCTTTTAAAGGAAACAAATCTCTAATATACTTGTTACTCTGACCACAAGGCAAAATTGTGCATTGTGAGTTGAATATTAGTGAAATTCAAAAATAAGATCAACTTATCAAAGAAATAGACAATTTAAATTTTTGTTTTTGTTCCACACAAATAAAACACGTGTAAAACACATATAAAATATATGAATTTTCTAATTTTAAATTTCCAATATTATGTATTACAAGCCTCATAATTTATATATTTTCATTTTTTAGTTTGTGAATATACAACCTTGCTATTTGGCTACAATTATAGTGAGAGAAGTTTCATCCATGCCCCTCCAGTAAACTGCAAGCTAAGCACGATGGAAGAAATCAATAGAGGTTGAAAATCAATGGTGTAGTTAATAAATTTGCAAAGAGACTCATCTACCCATGTGTATGGTTGCCTAGGAGCAATTTTTACCAGTACACTAGTGCAAAAAACAAGTTTATAAAACCTCCACAAATATCGACAACACCATGCGAGTGAATAGATGCAATTTTCTCCAATGTTGATCAAACCGTAAGATTAACTTACAAACGAAGCATACTGACAAGGCCAAGAGGATGCATGCATAACATTGGATAATCAAACAATGGTCCTCTTTATGCTACGAAGGTATTATGCCCCCCTAGATGCCTAGGAGTGAGTTATTAGTTAGTTCAAGGAGTGGGGTTGGCTGAAGAGCTATAAAAGACAATTTTGTTTATTATAGGGGCCTCTTTTCAAGGGTGCAAAAGGGAGGCTAAACAATGTTATGTGTGCCAAAGTCATACTTCTAGCGACATATTAGGTAGGGAGTCCATTACTGACTTCTACCCAATGTAGTACAAGTCTACATCAATTCAACATTTCAAGGCTTGCATTATACCCCTAAACAAACAAATCCCTTCCCCATGGCTCCATTCCAACAACCTTGATACGTACTTATTCCACCAACCCCTAGAGATGCCAATTATTTTATATGGCTAAAAAGCCATACAAGAGAATTTGGATTACTGTAGGGATCCTCTTTTCAAGGGTGCGAAAGGGACCCCTATCTCATTGGTAAACAATGTTATATTTACCAAAGTCGTACTTCTAGCGACATGTTAGGTAGGGAATCCATTACTGACCCCTACCCAATTTTGTACAAAATTACATCAATCCAACATTTCAAAGCTTGCCTTATATCCCTGAACAAACAAATCCCTCCCCCATTCCAACAACCTTGATGGCTACTTACTGGATCGACCCTTAGAGATGCCAATTGTCTTACATGGCTGAGGAGCCATACAAGACAATTTGATTCACTGTAGGGGACCTCTTTTCAAAGGTGCAAAAGGGACACTTGCCTCATCAGTAAACATTGTTATATATTCCAAAATTGTGCTTCTAGCGACATGTTAGGTAGGGAGTCCATTACTGACCCCTACCCAATTTTTTGCAAATCTACGTCAATCCAACATTTCAAGGCCCGCTTTTATTCCCGCACAAATAAATCCCTCCCCCATTCCAACAACCTTGATGCCTACTTATTGGGCTGACTGCTGGAGATGCTCTCACTGTACAATACAGCACCCATTTATGAAAAAACAGAACCCTGGCCATGTATTTTGGGCCCACTGTTCCAAAATCCTCCAATTTGAAGATTGCTTATGTTTCTATCTGGAGGACCTCAATTGGGGCAATTGAGGCTCATTGGACTATTGGAGGCATTTTGAAACCAAATTTAGAACAATCTGGTTGCTATAAAGGGGCTCTTTTGGACCTTTTTAAAAGATACATGGAAAGCATGCCATTGTATGGGGCCCTATTACCCTACATATCCTACAACTAGGAGCCACATGTACATACAACAACCCAATCAATTAAATAAGGTACTCTGCTCTTGAAGCGACCTATTAAGAGCTGGTTGCATTTGGGGAGAAGCTAAACTCTTTGAAAACAATTTTTACTAAATTTTTGTAGGAAGAAGAAATGGAATGGGCATCAAACACAACTGGGTTCATAATTTTTTCGGACCTTTGTGGAAATAGTTATGAATTTTTGAAGTTGAAATGAAGTGGTCACTAAAAGTAATCTCCTCATAAAATGTATTCTATTGGTACACTGAAGACAACAAATGTACCTGTGTTTTAGAGGTCACTTTTAGAATAGGATTGCTTTTAGAGCGCCGTACTTTTACAAGGTTCATTTTCCTTCAGGAAGCATAGAAACAACCTTGCTTGAAATACATGGAAGCCATTTACTTGGCTTGTGGATGGTTTCAAATGAATAAAACTGGATGAAGGGCTTCATTTTTCATCCATCTCCAAAAAAATTTGCTTACTCTTTGTCTATGTTCGGGGAGAACAACTGGTTAGTTCATTGTTAGTTGGTGGAATTGGGAAAATACTCATTTGCAATTTTGAAAACATTGGTAAAAAAATCTATGAAATTTTTATTTAGAACTTAAAAAATAAAAAAATGGCTTCGCTAATTAGAAGAATGGTTCAATATGGGAATTAAAGAAAAATAGCTTGTCAAACTCAAAAAATATCCCAAACATTGTTGCATGGCTGGGGTAGGCAGTGTTCAAAATTCCTTCATTGAGATGGATGTTTTGTACAAAATGAGATGCTTTGTACTACACAAAAATAATCTCAATAATCAATTGAGTATATTTTCCATCACTACATTGTTTAGATTTTTGTAGTATTTTATTAGGAATCAAGAGGATATTCAAGATTATCTTGTATATGAAATTTTAAACACTACATGGATAAACTATGATTTCTTAAAGTATTGATAATAGGTATATTGAAATAGATCCTAGTCTCTTATCAATAGCTTGCATTTTAAGCAATAATTTGTAAATGATGGTTTGAAAAACATGTATCAACTCATAGTGAATTTTGGCAACTCAAAATCTAATTATTTTGTTGTAAGTTGTCTCAATATTTTTTGTAGGATTGAGTTGTATAAGAGTTGCCTTTGAAAATTACAAATAATAAGATGAGCTCTGTATCCGAGTAAATAAACAGTCTACTGGATGTGGTCTTGACAAGTGTTCTAGGTTGTAATCCTTTTATATAATTTTTATGTTTGTTTTGTTTTATTTTTTATTTGAGATGCAATTTTTTTTGTTTAATCAATAAATAGAAGGTGGTAAGTATTGAAATTGCCTATATTCTAAAGGTGTCATCAAATACAAAGTTACATATTGGATTGTTTTGCAAAGCAACAAGTATTGAATAACATGTGGCGATTAGATGAAAACAATCCATAGCCCTACAATATCCCCCCTTCTTAGGTTAAAAAAACCACAACCATTGATCTCCTTACAAAAAAATGCCCCCCTCCCCTCCAATGCCATCGAGCCGCATTTAAAAGTAAACAATTGCCCTTAATTGTGTTGTCCTGAGAGATGATCTTGGTTGTCGAGAAGATTAGGTTTGGCGCTCTTCTTTGACAAAATTGTTGGTTGTATCTAATCCTTGTACTTTATACTTTAATTTGAATTTTGGGTACAAGTAATTCTTCGTCTTTCATTTCCTATTTACTGTTTTATGGCTAAAAAGATCTGTATTGGCGTTGACTCGGTGATTTGCAACAAATTTGTCATCAGGACTTGAAGCTGGAAAGCATGTTGTTTGATGCAAAGCCCTAACCTTGGTTGAAGATCTACAATTTTGGTTACTCAAAGGTCAATTGAGCCGATTTTTTGGGTGCATGATGCAGTGCTCGCTAGTAATTGAATTCCAAGCCTCCATCAGCTCCAATGAATTAGAAGTTGCAAGGTTGCTTTCGTGCTTGTGTTGAGTCCTTTATTGTTGCGCTTGTAGTCCTCTTTGTTGCACTCTCAATCCAAGTTGACAGTGGAAAACCTTGCGTCTATGCTCCCGAGGTGCTGTCGAAGAAATAAGACGATGGTAAGGTGAGCATCCGTTTGTAGTTTTGGATGAGTGGCTTTTGATAGTTTGGATTGTTGGTGTTGATGGTTAGAATGTTGAATTTCTGGAAGACCGTTGGAGTAAGTGGAATTGCCTATTGGGATTTGTCATGTTCATGATTTACACACATTTCAGCTGCCTAGGTTTGGAACATTAGGTGTTTGACATTGGTTCCGGGTTCATCATGGTTGAATAAAGTTTTAGAGGAGTTTTTTTTATTTTTTTATATGGTTTACATGGGTGCAACATTGAAGAATTGAGTCAGGGTAGTTTTTCCCTTAGGGTGGGCATTTAGGATGAACATGGTGTAGTGATTAGAAAATCAATGTCAAGAGCTCCAATGACTTGTTTTTGGAATGATATTGATTAGGCCGCAAGGTATTACCTTATTCTTCAGTGCATTGTTCCTCCATAAGCATTTGTCTCATTCCCGTTATTGTGTTAACAATTTTTTTAATTTAGATCACTATGAATTAGGGTTTGGTTTGCAATGTTGTGTTAGATATCTACTTGTATTTTTCCTTATTTTTTCACATGAAATTGTAGCTATAGTGATGCTACACAAGAAGCATAATATTGGAAATATATTTAAGGGTTTACTCCATCAAGGGTGGTCAATTTTTCTATTGTATTATAACAAAATATGATTAAAAAAACCGCACTCAAAATCGAGTGCAATTTTTCTTAGCATGTTTTGTTATGGTGTTAGTTGGGCGAGTTAGAAGGCTTTTCCAAACACATATATATATTTGTATTTGTATTTGTTATTCATTTTCACCTGTATATTTGTATTTCAGAATGCTTTTCTCTTCACCAACGTACAATTTCAGGAATCAGAAGGGGACAAAGAAGGAGAAGAAGACAGTGACATTGAAGTTGAGGTTGTTCAAGAAATTAGATCTTAGGGTTTTGCATACTCGTTTGTAGAGATTAGGATTTAAAAATTAATGATGACTATGGTTTTTTTATAAACACCTTTGGTGCATTTCTTTGAATAATTTTTTTTAAGTTCTTATTTCAAAAAAAGAGTATTGAATCCCTTAGAAAATCTAATTCTAAATGTTTTTCATCAAATGAAAAAATGACTAGTGTACACCTTTCAAAATTCGTATAGAAGCTTTCTAGCCAATGGAAAAATGACACATGTACCCATTCACAATGAATGGAAAAATGGCTCATGTACTACTTGTGTTATTCATGTGTGGTTTGGATAAGAAAACAATTGGTTTATCACAATGTGTTCAAAAGACACAAATAACCACAATCAATTGTGAGCATGACACTTTTGTGAGTGCTCGATAGACACAAACAAACAATGTATATTAGAAGTTTGTTTGTGTTTGTGTCTTTTAAGCACATTGTGACAAAACATTTGTTTTTTGTGCAAACCATACATGAATAATACAAAGGGTACACGTGTCATTTTCCATTGGTTGTAAAGCTTTTTCAAATTTTTAAAAGGGGTATTCAAGTCATTTTTCTATTGATTGTAAAATTTTTACATTTAAAAATTCTCAAAGGGATACACCTGTAGTTTTTTTAAAATGAACTTCAAAATTTTCATTCACAAGTGTTTAAAAAAACCTCAATGTCATCATATATTTAGCTTGTAATTTCTTAGTTTTATTCAAAGCTTAATTTTTCAACCCTAAACCCTAATCTCTTCTTGAAACAATCTCATATGTGTTTGTTTCATGCTTGCAAGATTGTCATTGCAGTCTTAATACTATAATCTTCTTTGAGGTTATAGCCTACGCACATACAACCAAAATGCAAAACTATAAGAAGAACAAATCTTGCTTTTGAGTATGAAAATCAACAAAGTAGTGAAGACTCTAGGATTTATTCAAAATAAAACTTGTTTGTACCTATATTCAAATTTGAAGCTAGAATGTATCTAACACAAGCTCTAGTTTAATTTTGGCCATTGCATATCTGTGAATAATATCCAAGACGCAAAATAGCTCTGTGAGGCTAGGTAATTTAGTGCTATGTGCAAGATGATCACCACTCGTCCAATATCATCATCTTTAAACCATCAATTTGTTGTAAAATATATGATGCAATATTATATAGTTTGAATTAATGTCCCAAACATGATAGGTCTGTGAGTTTAATCTCATCTCATTGTACAGGCATTCCAGAAAAGATTTCTAAATAACTGGCACCTACTACAATCGTAAGGTTTAGAAAACATTACATTGCCAAAGTCAAACACTAATTGCTAACAATTGGTGCACAAAACTTGAGATTGAACATAAATGACAAGGGGAGCTTGTATGTCTTTGGATCATTGTCCAGCACAAATTGACATGCATATTGCAAAAATTGTAGACACCCAGTCAGACTCACTTTCTCTTTGTTAATTTCCATGTGCACGGCATTGTTGACAAAATTTTAGACCCTAATTGTAAAAAGTTGAAGAACCTAAAAAATCCTTAATTGTCAATGATGTGTGGAAAGGCCTTGCAATGCTATACAATTTCTTCTACAAGAGACATTTCTTTCAGCTATCTCTTCCATAGTGTTAAATAAAATTAGTCACTAGATAGCAAGGTCATGTAGGGAGAACGGTTTGTTATTTTGTGTATGGCCATATGGAACTTTGCTTGTAGATCTAAGACCAGATTAGAGAGTTTTTTAGGTAGGGCAAATGCACAAAGAGTTTGGACATTTTTGAGTGAGACCACATTTCATGTTGTGCAATCAATATTGGCTAACTTACATGTATCAACATGTTGCCACTTATATTCTTCGTGTGAGGTGCATGACTAAGCTAGGTCAAGTTTTGATACCTGATCACCTCAATTGAAGCTTTTATCTATCATAGGCTTGGCCAACCACTAGTCTTTTGACTTTGTTGCTTCATTTGTGGTTATTTCATGTGTTTCTAAGTATGTATTGGTGATGTTGGAGTATTTCAATGAGGGAATTGAATTTATAACATTACCATGTAACTCTTTAGAGTTGGCGGCTATGGCTTTTCTTGATTGTATTTTGGCACATTTTGAAGCACATGCTGAGGTGTTGACAGATCAAGGGTAAGACTTCCTTGGTATATTTGAAGAATTGGCACTAAGACCCTAATAAATCAGATGACTAATTAATGTCATTAATGAAAGCCACATTCCTTCTTGCATTTTCCCTCTTCAATATGAATGTCTTTTATGCAACTCTAAAATCATATGTACTTGTTTTTAACCCCTAAAGGACCATTGTCCCTTTGGAGGACAAATGCATTTTTGGGCAGGTACCTATGGGCTGAAATTTTCTTCTAGTTTCTTGAAATTTTTTTTGGAGGTAGAAAAGCTAATTATCTTTGTGGGAATATAATTTTTTTCACTATCGGTGCCCGGAAAAAAAAGTTATGACCAAATAAGCTCAAAACAGAGGATAGATGGTAGCTTGGGCAGCAAAAAAAAAATGGACAAAAATTTGAATTTTTTTTTTAATATTTTTTTTCTCATAGATTATATTTTTGGCTATTTGGAAAGCTTTGATTCATTTCATTTGGATATGTTATGAGAAAGTTATGGACAATCATTCTTGTTTTTCAGGTAGTTAGAGCATCTTCTTGAAAAAAATAACTTGTAGGATTCATTTTGGAATGCAATTTTTCAAATTTTTCAAATTTTTTTTGCATGTTTTAAATTACTTGCTAGAAAAATCTCACCATTGGGATTAGTGCATTTTAATTCCATCTAAAATATATGAATATTTTAGATTTTCCTTCTATCTTACTTCTACTTAACAATTTTTTTAAGAATGCTAATTAAGTTTTTTTTAAATTTTTTTTTCTAGACTCTCAACTCAATTATCCACTATAAAGATTTAAAGCTCAAAGCTCTGTAGTGCAAAAAATTTAAGTTAAAACTGTTAAAAGTCTAAAAATCTAGTCCCGCAATGTGATGAAAAACTTGTTTTTTTCACTTTAAATGCAGATATCTTGCAATCTGTGCGGTCAAAAATTCTAAAAACAATTCCACACATTCTTATACTATTTAGGTGTAAGATCCTAAGGTTGAATGTGCAAAAACAACATTTTTCAATTTTTTTTACTCTTTGCTATAGAATGGCAGTTTTCAATGTTTTTTGGCAGAAAAAAGGCCTCAGTCCTTTAGGGGTTAATTATATGGATTCTTTTATTCAATGTTTAATTAAACCATGATTGTTGATACATGACTGAAAACCATCATGTCCATTTAAAATGTATGGGAAATGTGACTGTAGTTTGTGACTAAAGCTACGTTGAACAATCACAAACTATGCATACAAATCTAAGAAATGTGACTCTCAATCATCAAGAGTATCCCTTGCTTGAGTCATATTCAATATACATAGGCCTAAATATGATTGGTTGTAGCTACATAATGCTCACAATTATGCCAAAAATGTGACTTTGAGTTTCCAAAAGTATGACTGCACTTAGTCATAAAATTATCACTAACATCCGCGTAAACTGCCTTGATAGCCAAAAATATGATTTGCAAGGGTCATATTCCACATCAGTAAAGAAGACGACTATACAAAGTCACATGCCACGTCAACTTATAATGACATGCCACATGTACTACCATGTCAATCGAAAATGTGACTCACCGTAGTCATATTCCATGTTAGCTGAGAAATATGACTCTTCAAAGTTATATGCCACATAGTTTATATTTTCCTTTGCTTGGACAAGTCAAAGGAAAGTCAAGCCTCCAAAGTTGGTCAAAGCATACGCCACGTTGGCAAAATATGGCCTATTATATGCCCCAACCACTATATTTATAAATATGACTATTAATGCCCAAAGCGTAACAATTGTGTCATCTATAATAATTCCTACTTGAGTCATATTTTGGTATTTAACAACTCACTACAGTCATATATTGTGGTTATAAAACACTCGTTTTATTGTAATGGTGTACATTGGTTGTAGAGGTGGAATCACTCTTCTAAAGATCTTCCTACACAAAGTATTTTGAGAGTGGTGTGGATAGATAATAAGGTGTGGCAAAGCCATCTATCCAGCCTATGAGGGGCACTAGCAAATTTTTTTTGCACAACTTGTTGGTGGTCATTAGGACTTCAATCAAGATGATTTCTTGAGAGCACCACACCCAAATGGCAACTTAAGTTTCATCTCAGCTTGGAATTGCATTGGAATTGACTACTAATGAGAAAGATCGTGTTGCGCTTGAACAGACATTCCATGAGGCAAGTGAACTAAGCACCATTTATGGTTATCTACACTTGGCATATAATGATTTGTCTTTGGGCATTTGAAGGATTTGCAATCCAAAGAAGGTTTGCAATTTTTTTTGAGATGCAATATATTTTGTGGCATCGTTGAAGTAGACACTAAAGTCCAAGCAAATCCAAGGCACATTATATCTCATGGCAAAGGTACCAATGTTGGGTGTGGTGGAAGAAGTAGAAGCAATA
The DNA here is from genome assembly GCA_951799445.1 of Pseudisothecium myosuroides. Classification (NCBI taxonomy): domain Eukaryota; kingdom Viridiplantae; phylum Streptophyta; class Bryopsida; order Hypnales; family Lembophyllaceae; genus Pseudisothecium; species Pseudisothecium myosuroides. The sequence goes on from OX637288.1 coordinate 44,940,237, forward strand.
TTATATGATGAAAGTAGACATCATTGAGGATATAGTTAGTTCATTAGTTGTATATAGTGTGTAGTGTCGTACCAAAAGTTCTTGCATAGTCTTCCATACCTACCAAAATAATTGCCAACCCCACTTTAAACTAGCAAATCTAGCATATCCAAAAAAATTGTTGCTCAAAGGCACCCGGCACAATCTCGCACTCCATCCAAAGATGTCATTCCTCTAGCATCCTTACAAATTTCAATTAGACTCTCCTTAAATCGTACAAAAAATGACCTTTGACCTCCTAACACGCGCCCAAATAGTGGGAATGAAGGATGCCAGGGCTTGTAGCTCAGAAATCGCAATGCATCTGGGGTCTCAAGGAGGGCCATTTGCAATGTCTACAAGAATTTCTAGGAGTGAGGCACCACTCTCCCCCTCAAAAGGACTAGACGATCCTGAAAGTTGGCCAAGCGCGACTAAGCAACATTACAAATGCGGCTTTTGCATGTGAAAGTCTCAAAGTCCACTGTGCGACGATGGTTACATGAAAATGGACTCTTTGCCTGAGTTGCTGTAAAAATGCCATATTTGACGCCTGGGACCATAAACATTGGACGATCGCACAATAGAAACACATTGTCTAGAGTGATGAATCGAACTTCAAGATCAGTACTAAGAATTTCCAACGAGTTTGAGTTTGGCGTTTCGCCTTCAATGGCTATTGTAATGAGTGCCTAGCATCTCTTTTTAATAGTGGAAGGATGTCTATGATGATTTGAAGCGCCATTGCAGGCACAATCAAGTCAGAACTTGTCGTTTTGCCGAAAGATAGGCGTACAACTAAGGATTTTGTTATTTTGTAGAGCTTGTATACAATGGCGAGTTGCTCCGATTCATGGCAAGGTATCATTTCTGGCGGAATTCTTATGGAGGATGGAGCTGTAGTTCACTGTTCCAATGCTTTAAAGGAGTGGAGGGAATTGTGGCTTATCTTGAGGTTGGAGTGGTCAACCAATTCTCCATATTTAACCCCTAAAGTTCCTTGACTATGTTTTCACCAAAAATGCTCTAAAACTGTCATTTCTAGTACAAGTACCAAATTTTAGAAAAAATACATTTTTGGACACATGTAACGATAGGATCTTATAGTTAGCTAGTTTTAAAAGATGTGGAAAAAAATTCAGAATTTTCCACCATACGGATTGAAAGATATTAGTATTTGAATTGGCAAAAATCTTTTTTTAGTCCCTCCAAAAATATCATGGCAGCTGCACTTCACAAGGTCACATTTGTATGAAAAAATGTCCAAAATGGTGGTGCTTCTTTGAACTTTTCTCCCTAAACAAATTAGCTATATGCTTAATACTTTTCAAATCATTTGGAATTGTACAACATGTAGAAAAAAAATAATAAATAGAAAGAAGTAGAGAATGATTCAAAATACAAAATTGTTAAGAATTTAATTATGAAATTGAAAAATGTCAATCCCAATCCAATGTTGTTATAAACAATCTACATCCTATGATTTTAATTTTTTCAAAAATATTGAAAATTGAGTGAAATAAACAACTTCAAAATTGATTTTAGAGTAGAAAATCCGTAACTGCCTGCAAACAAAAATTGCTCATAACTTTTGACTGATTGATAAATGTGGAATGATTCAAAGCTTTCCACGTATATATAAATGTAAGAAATCAATTTCAAATTTTTGTTTTTGAAAAAAGTGTTTTTCCTTATTTGCCTGGGTTGCCTGAGTTGAGAAACAAGCAACATATTAGGCCATAAGTTTTGACTCATATTTCCAAATGTTGTGAAATTTAGTACATATGAAAGATGTTCCTTGTCCCCATCTTCTATTAAATTTTGGGCCTAAAATATGCAAATTTCTATGTTGCTAAAAATAGCAGGCTGGTCCTTTATGGGTTAAATCCTTTCGAGACTGTTTGAGCAATTCTCAAAAATGATGTGCACCATCGCACCTAGTGGCCTAAGACCGTTGAGGATATGCAAGCAACCTTGAAAGATGAGTGGAGCAAGAGGTTCTCAAGAAGATCTGTTCCAGCATGCTTGAGAGAATGGTTGCAGTAATCGCAGCCAAGGGTAGACACACCCAATGGTAGAAAATGATTTTCGTGTTCAATTTTGAAAAAAAATTCCCAACTTTTGTGTAAATGTAGCTAAATTCCAACTCAATATATGGGCAAAATTTCATGTTGCTAGAAGCATTTTGGGGGATGCTAGATTTGTTGGTTTAAACTGGGGTCAACAACTATTTTGGTGGGTACAAAAGACTGCGCAAGAACTTTTGGTAGGGCACTATACATTTTCAAATTTTGACAACCTCTTTGTATGAGTAAAAATTTCTTTGAAATCAAAAAGAATTTTAACATATTTGTTGTGTGTTATTTTTCATTTTTCCTCTTGTAACTTTGTCTTCGGTTTATCTCACAAAGTCTTCTTTGAATGGTCTAAACCCCTTTGTAAATTCCAATATGTGCAAATATTTTCATGAAATGTAAGGAGTCTTTGTCTCAGAAGGCCTATCTTGAACTATAAAATTTTGGGACAAATTAGAAGGACCGTCCACCGCAAATGTCCATCTAGAGTGTCCACCTTAACCGTTCGTCTTAAAAGACCCATCAAGACCAACCATCAAAATTGTCAATTAGGGCCGTCTACAAGGATAGTCCACCAAAATGCTCCATCTTGAGGGCCATCCTAGAGTCTGTTCACTAAGTCCGTCCTTCCATTGAGTTGTCTACTTAGTCCATCGAGACGGACTGTCAAGTGGCCCTATCCATTCAGATTCTGTAAATTAGGTGGAAACTTGTTGGAACTAGGTCAAAGTCTCAAAGTAGCATCTCAAGTTCTCAACATGCAACTACTACTTCTTTCCCTTGTACCCGACCGCTTAATCATGCATGATATCTCTATTGTTATTTTTCTATTAACAAAAGCTATTGTCTATTGAAAAAAACAATGCAAATGAATATTGGCATCAACCAATAAGCCATTATCACAACCTTCTTCACTTCTGGTCATGTCCTAGAGCCTCAATTGCAACAAAGTTGTTGACACTCTGGAAGCATCGTCTTTGAAAGAATTTGAATTTTTTGGAACTTGGATCTTGTTCAGATCACTTTTGCAAACACTAAGCCATCACCTACAAGAGCTCCTTAAATTCCATAATCCTATTATCATTCCTTTTTCATTGAAAAAATCGCTTCATTTCCTTGCCCTTTTTACTTCAAAAGTGGCGTTTTGGTCTTCTAGTCTTCAAATCTCCTCGTAGTCCTTGTATTTGTACGATGTATTTGTTTTGATTTTCTCAACCTTATTGCACCATATTGGAATTCAAGCTAAGATCACTTGCATTTCTAGCTTGGGTTTAATGTATTTGCAGAGATTTGTATGCTCTTAGTGTAAGAATGGGTGCTGGAATAGGTCTTCATGAGTTTAGTGAGTTTTGGGATTTGCTGAACTTCTTAAGGTTTGTTTGAATTTTGAATTGGATTGAATGTCAAAAGACATTGAAAATTGGCAAAATTTTGTCAATTAATTGTCCAAATCAGGCTCTCCTAATTGATGGCACAATTGACAAAATTTTATCAATTTTCAATCAACTAGGATATAAATCCTCTTGAAGTGCAAATACCCAATCGTTGACCAATCGTCCGCCTTGGCGACCACTGGCGTTCAAGGTGGACGCCAAAAGAAGACATTTAAGCCACCAGTGGCAACACTTTGCGAGCAAAGTTGAACAGTGGGGTCCTTAGGCTTATAGAAAACGGATAGTTATCCTAGTTTAAAATGGCAAATTCTAGTGTCATATGCCATGAGGGAGATTGCCTCCATCCATTTGTTTTTCCATCCAGACATCCTAACGGTATGTAGTCAAAATTAAAATGCTTCTCCCAACAAGAACAATTTATTGTATTTTATTGCAAGATGGAATTTCCAAAATAAATGTAGTCTTCTATGAAACAACATCTAATTTTAATTGGATGAAATTGACCAAAGAAATTACATTAAGATTCCAATTAAATGATAAAATAACTTTACCTTAGATGAATGTACAAATGTATTTAAGTGGATAAATTATGTTTTTTCAATGACCTTTATACTTATGGAAAAAAATCTTATTCAATCCTATTTGTATCCATTAGACCCTAATTTGTTATTGTTGGATATTTGTTTATGTATGTAATTACAATGGTAGTGTTGCATTGAATTTTTAGATGCCTATACAATATTTTAATAAAAATCTGTATAAAGTCAATGTTTAATTTATATTAAAAAATAGATTTATTTTTCAATAATTTCACATCTATTTCATTTTTTTTATTGTTCTTTTATTCCTAATTAATGTCACTTTCATGAATTGTCTTGGACTTTAGGACAAATTTTATTTATTTTTGAGCTCATGCTTTGCATAGATCAAGCTAGCTTAGGATGATAGTCGGATTTGAAATGTACTATATTCTGAAGCTCATGAGAGTGTACTAAATATCATGATTCAACCATTTTGAATAAATAAAAGTGTACAAATTTGGTTTCACAAAGATTATACTCTAAGATAAGAATTCTTAAGTTTTAAAATATTTTTCATTCATAATTTATAATAATTAGGAAAAACAAATCGATGATGATACATAACTATATATGCCACCTCAATACATATTAATAAGAAAGGTATTTGTTTTGTTCATCAACGTGCTTAGAAGGCAAGGAGGTTTGTAGTTATGACATATGGAAAAGCACTCAATAATATAATTAAGACCTGTAGAATACTAAATTACATATTTAAAAAAAAATTATAATTGATTTTAAAATAAAAAATAGAAAAAAAAATAATTTGATACAAATTACTATTGTTTCCTAGCACCTTAAGTAGAAAATAATTAATTAAAAGGGTGCCTAAATTTTTGAAAAATTATTGACATATATATATATATATATATATTTATATAAGGATTGTCTCATTTAGAAAAATTCAACTCACATGAGTTGTAATCTAATAAATTAGCATCTCATTTGTGTTCTAAAGTTGGCATGAGTATTAGTAACTATGTCTTAGCATCTCAAATTATAGTGACAAGGACTAGTCAAAAAATTAATGCTTCTTAAAAGTTGATGCTTTTCAGAAATAGCAACCATCCAAAATTTTTAAGAAAAACTTGGATGAATGCTTAATTTATTTTAATTACTCCGTATATTTTAATTAAACCTGCCCAAAATATTTCATTTATCAAAACTTTGAAAATATAAAATTTAGTAAAGTAACCTTAATTATAAAATACCCTTAATTTTTGCATAAAATATTATTACAATAGATCCACATATGACATTTAGTAAAGGTTGGAATGTCTCTAAAGATGATGGTAGACAAAAAAATGATTTTAGCCACTTGAAGTTGTTATTCCATCCATTCAATTTTTTTGATATTGAATATATTAATCATCCGACATTTTCACCGTACAAATTTTAAAAATTCATTTGTATAAGTATTCCATAAATTTTAAAATTGAGGTATTCTATAATTTTCTAGCCATAAAGGTATTATGAGAGCAAATTTTTACTGTATAACTGAATATTAGATTTGAAAATTTTATCACAGTTAGAATTTTACATTTCAAGCTTGCTACCAAAAAATCATTAATTTTTTTCAAAACCTTGTTCATAATGAAAATCTAAAATATTCATTATTTTTAATTTAGTTGTATTATATAAAATTATTGGTGATAATTTGAATGTGTCTAACCATTTAAATGTAATCTATGGTTATTGATATACGGATTTTTATTCAAAATTTGTTATTAAATTTATCTTTTAAAGGCTTACTTATAATGAATATTTGAAAACCATAAAATTTTGAAAAAACTCTCTACCTTCAGGGTTTAAATATGTGTAATTATTAAGGTGGATACCAATGTATGTATTATAGAAAATGTGATTATCTTGCATCCAAACATATGTATGCCTAGCATTTTGACCTAGATTGTCACCTTAATATTCATATATTACTGATAATAACTTTAAAATATAATAGGATTATAAATAGCATTTTTTCCATTTTTTTAAAAATAAATTATTTCTATCCATATGGAGAGTTTAATCCCTGAAAGTATAGAGTCTTCTCCAGAATTAACAATTTGTAAAAAATCATCTGAAAAATTACTATTTGGCATAATATTTTGGAATTGAAATACAAATAAAAATTGTAGAGTTTGAGTTTTAGATTCCATCCGTACGGTTAGATTCACCAATGCTATCACCAATATTTTTTTATAAATTTTGAAAGGAAAATTTCAGTATTCCTTCTAAATTCAATTGCAAGTAAAATATTATCATTTTTGAGTAAAATTTGTTGAAATGGATTTGAAACAAGGTTCTGTTGACATAGGATTTTTTTTTAAAATTTTGTGTTCTTTCAATCTATGACCTCATTTTTGCAATTGTAAACCACTTTTAAACTAGAATCAATGCAATTTTGGCTTGGTCAACTACTTGACATACTTCCACATTTGTAAAAATATATGTACTCTAGTAACAGCGACAAAATCCAACCATCAAATAGGATAACAACTTGATATAATATCTCCACAAATTAGAATTACTTCATCCAAGTAATAATGGGAGGGAATCAAGAATATGAATTTGTTTGTTGTCAAAAAATTGAACGTCCATTAGGGGTTAAAAAATGAGAGTCCAATTACGAATCCAAATGAAATTAATTTTTTTTCCCTAGACTCTCAACACAATTCTCCACTATAAAGATTTAAAGCTCAAAATTTTGTAGTGCAAAAATTTTAAGTTAAAAATGTTCAAAGTCAAAAAATCTAGTCCTGCAATGTATTGAAAAACTTGTTTTTTTCACTTTAAGCGCAGATATCTTGCAATCTGTGCAGTCAAAATTTTTGAATTTTTTTCCACACACTCTCATACTGTAAGATCCTATGGTTAGATGTGAAAAAAAAACAATTTTCAATTTTTTTTACTTTTTGCTATAGATATGACAGTTTTGAGTGTTTTTGACAGAAAAAAGGCCTTGGATCTTTAGGAATTAACAACAATAATACTGCATGCCACATGCGGCCCACTATTCAATAGAAAGCACTTCATATGTGCAGTTGAATTGCAAACATGTGGATTGTGACATGAAAGTTAAATACTTCCAAAGCCAAATAGAAATCAGACATACTAAAATCAATTATCAACATATTGGGACCCACCATTCTTTAAAATTAATTTATGATGCTTAATTGAACTATAACTAATGTGCCCCATGTCGTTGCTACCAGCAATCTCAAAACTGGCTAAATTTCTCTCGGTTTCTACTTTATTTTTTTTGCCCTTAGTGTAAATTCAAAGAAAATCTTCCAAAAATGAACATTTGGCTAAAAACCATGAACTTGTTTAGAGATCACTGGTTGCTACTACCAAAATAAAAATAAAAGTAATTTTTTAATTTTAATTCATAAGAACTTTGAAATTTAATATTTTTCACACCGTAGGTTCAAACGCCACAAAATAAAGTAACATGATCAAGGGATGCATAGTCCAGGAGATTTCACCCTAACAAACAAACAAAACAAACAACCTCATGTATTGAACTACTAAGTGTACCCTGTACAGCACAGTCAAAATAAAAATAAAAATAATTTTTAAAATTTTAAATTTTAAAAACAACTACCTCCCCCCCCTAACTTTCACATTGTAGGTCCAAACACCAAGAAACAAAATCCATGCACCTTTCTTTGTAGAGAGCTTTCTGACGGTTCTAAGAACGCGACAAACAAACAAAATAGAACAAACAAACAAACAAACAAACAAACAGTCTAACTTAAGGTATAGATTGTAATTGTACAGATAAAAAAATAAGAGCAGTCTAATATTGCTAAAGATTATTTTAATGAATTTTAAATATAGAATATACAAACAATTGTATAAATTTTTATAAAAAATCACATTTACATCACATTTACATCACATTTAGATCAAAACTTACATCATTCATTTACTTGGTTAGAGATACTTGCAATTAGTCACTTCTTTTTTACTCCATTATTTCCTAGTAACTCTGTTCATCTCTTGGTAGTAAGTAACTCTGTTCATCCCTCGGTAGAAGTAACTCTGTTCGTCCCTCGGTAGTAAGGTTGATTTTTAAAATCTCAATCTCGAGAGAAGCGTTTACTATTTTCTCCTATATAAGGCCTATTCTCCTTTAGAAATTTCCAAACCAAAAATCCACCAAGTAACTCCACCAAGTAACTCCACCCGAAGCCACTTGCCCGTTCCAGTAAGTTCGAAAGGCCCGCCCCGATACCCGCCCCTGGACCCGGAGAGAAAGATTCGGTTGATACCAGGTCGATCCCCGGGAATCCTTTTTTATTTTTCTCCCCTTTGCTTTCCTGCCCTCCTTACGTCTTGCTCTTACAGCATTTCCATTCAACCTGTTGCTGCCTTGCCGTCTTGCCCACCATATTTCTTCTGCGCCATCGCCACGCACGGAGTCGGGACGCGGCCGTCTTCTCATTCTCCGCGTTGCCACCAGCCCCGGGCGTCGAGCGCCACGCAGATTGTTGTAGGATTTTCAAACAAGCAAAAGAAACCGCCGTTTGCACCGGATTTTGCGGTTCGGGAGGCCGTATTGTGGTTTCTGTGGTTGCGGTGTTTCGGTGGTTGTGGTTGTGGCTTTCTTCGTCGATGGCGGGTATGATCGCGGCGCGGCGCTGCTGAGGCGAGGTGAGCGTTTCAGTCCTCCTCTCTGCGTTTTGATCTGCGCTCGTGAATTTTTTGGCTCTCTTCTCATCAGCTTGTCGCGATTTCAGGCCTGCCGTTAAATTTCTATGCGGTCGTGGTTCTTGTGTTTGTGGAGCGTTGCTTTTTGTGTTTCTTTTTGTTTGATGTTTGGAGTTCGGGAAGCGGGAGTTGATGTTTTGGAGGCGAGTATACCGATGTTGTAGGAAGAGAGGAGGATTTGTGGAACAGGGGAGTTTCGAAGGGGGCGGAGTGGTTGAGGTTTGCCAGAACGATAGTGTGGCTACTGAGGCTACGGGGTGGCGTAGGTGCACGTTTTCTGCAGGTGCACGTTTTCGCCATTTTGTGGAATGGCGTCGTGAGTTTTCTCTGTTGTGCGATTAGTTTTTGTCGTTGTTACGTTGTACGAAATGTTGGTCGTCGTCTGTCATTTCTTTTTCTTTTTCTTTTTTTTTTAATTATGGAAACGATTAGTGAGTGAGTGATATTAACGTCAGATGTAGGACACGTGTTCCGACAGTGTTGGTGGAGGCACATAGAAATGACGAAGATGGAGTTTAAGAGCAAGACGTGTGTAAAGAATTAGTGGAAACAGGAGTAGGAACTCTCTGGAGAGGAAGATTAAGATTAGGGTTGACGTTTTGTCGATGATTACCTAGTTGAAGCTTGGGAGCATCCGGTATTGGTAATCGAGTTTTCGGCGATGGTGAGGTCTTGTCGCATGTTGTTTCCGGAGGTGCTGTTAGTTTTCTCTAATTCTAGCACTTGCTTTGTTTGGTTCTTCGAAGAGTATATTCATTGGATGTGAAAGCTGTGACGGTCTCCTTTAGGTCGATCAAGCTCTGTGAGGTCTTGCTTACAGCATTTTTCCGGGTTGATGTGTTCGTTTGGCTTAATTTGGGAGATGAGAAACCATGACGGTGAATTAGGGTTGTGGAATAAACACGACGCAGGTACAAATCAGTGTTGTACTTGTATCATTTTTATTCCATTCCAGACTCGGAAGGGTATTATTTTATTTTACTTTCCAAATCATGGTCTCTGTATCCATCAAATGTAAACGTCTTCTCTGGTATGCATGTAAGCATGACATCATAAAAAGTAAATGTCATACCAGACTGTGCCGGCATCTAGGATCACATCGTTGGATACCTTGGTCGGTCACAACGCTGGTACGAATGACTGCTCACTTTTGCTTTAGAGAAAATAAGAAACACAGAACAAAGACTGAGAGATAACATTGCTTTGTTTATTTTTTACTGTATCCTTCTTTTTTGGCTTGCCGTTTTTTGTTTTTTTCCCTCCTGCGTTAGTACATTAACTATACCCGCCTATATTTATCAGTACATCAACCTTTCCTAAACGGCAGTCTTACAAACGTCCTTCTCGAATCTGAATACTGCACGGTACTTCGATTTGCGGCTAGCCGCCTTTCTTGATCTTTGGAACTCATTTTCCGTATAGGTTACATACAGAATCTTGGAGATCAATCATGTCTTTCATGAGACATTTATAAGTACATTTTTTTCCTCCTGTTTTTTTCCTCGAAACATATTTGCTCTCCGTCTGCTTTCTTGTACTCGTCTTTTATAACATCAGCACAGCTTTTCTGCTTTAAAAATCTTTCCTTGGAGATCATCGCTGAGTTAGCCCTGGTTTCAGATTTGTTATTTTCAGGAAAACGCCTCGTTTTTTTCTAACACTCGATAAGAAAGCATTCGAAGAGCCATTGTGGTCTGACTGGAGTTTCTGAGGAGCGGACGATTTCTCTATTCGTTCATCTGCTTCAAGTGTCAGGGATTCCTCAAGGACCATGGCGCAGTACAGTCGTAAGCAGGATACGGAGGAGACCAATTGTCAGCCTCCGGAGGGACCCGTGAGGTGCACCAACAACTGTGGATTTTTCGGAAGTGCGGTGACAATGGGAATGTGTTCAAAGTGCTACCGGGACTTTGTTTTGACCCAGGCAAAGGCATCATCTGCCAAAGCTGCAGAACATGCCGCGGCAGTGTCTGATGGAAAAAGAGCTGTAGCAGAGAGGGCTCAATTTGAGAGCACGCCTATTCTGACGCCTGAAGCTGGAACTGCTGTTGCATCCAGTGCCTCGGGGCAGGACCCTGCTAAACCAAAGCCCAACCGCTGCTTTACGTGCAAGAAACGAGTGGGCCTCACAGGATTCGAGTGCCGATGTGGCAATTTATTTTGTTCCTCGCATCGCTACTCCGACAAACATAGTTGCACTTTCGATTATAAGACGGTCGGGCGAGACGCCATCTCCAAGGCCAACCCTGTGGTGAAGGCCGACAAGGTGAACAAAATCTGATTTCAGTCTGAAGTTGATTAGTAAGTCTTACCTAATTATGGTCAGTTTCTGGAACCGTCGGTTCGTTTTAGTGGAATTTTCTTGATAGCAGTCTGAGCAGGTGGTAGAGGTTCCCAAGATTCTCCAAACTGTCTCTCCCAACATTAGCAGGAAGTGCAGGTTTATATGTATTTACTTACCCCATAAGGTAGAATTTTGGTGATTGGCTTGTACAACAATGAGCAATTGACGTGGCTCTTGTTTTTTCTTTTGACTATGCTACTATCTTGGCCTGGGGTCTACTTTCTGGTTTCTTAGAATGTATCCCTCGACATTGCGGCATCGTGTGGATGTCCCATGTTTGTATATAAGCAGTGAGAACATGCTGCAAACTTTGTCCCTCCACTGGTTGTTGAGCCACTGTGCTTATCTTTCTTTTCTGAATGGGGTTTGTTTCGATGCTTCTGAGAAGTCTGCAGACTCTGCACGGCTTTCTATGGGATGACTGAACTATTGCTACAACCCCTAGTGCTATTTCCTTTTGGGGGCTAATTGAAAGGTCGTTGGAATCTTCGGTGTTTGTCCTGAGCTTTGGAGATAATAGTCTGCAGAGGCAGCAGCAGAGAGATGCAGAGTCGCAGATTGACCAAGCGATTCATTCCTTTATTGTCGTTAATTACAAATTGATATTACGTGGGCACGATAGTATAGTAGATTAGGTCAGGATTCACGTGTCACATGCATCCTTAACTTTACTCTTTAACGTCACAACCCCGGCGCCCCAAACGCTGGAGTTTGGTAGCATCAGGGGTTGTGTCAGAGTTTTGCTGCTCGAGTTCGTTGTTTGTTTCCTAATCCAGCCCACAATTCTAAGCTTCGGACGGAGTTTCCTCTCAAAGTATCTACAGTAGTCGAATTACGTTTTTTCTATATTTGCCTGTATTCTTGGAACACAAGTTTTTGAATTTTGACTCATTTCCTATTGTGCCAATAATGTGGCATGGGAAAAGTGGGACCTCAAAGCAGTGCAGTAGTACTTGGTTCCATGCCTCTTGCCCATGGCTTGTAGATGAGTTCACGGATTGGGAGTCACTTCGTACTTCCCTGCTGCTGCACATTTGTCTGAACGAGGCTTCAGAAAAGCTCCATGTGAGGAAGGTTTAGTTAAGGTCCTTATTCAAAAAAGCAAAGTCCGTGCTACAGGGACAAGTCGCTTGGAGCACAGCTATTTGTTCAAAAGTAGGCTTCAAGACTAAAATAAGGTTTAGACAAGTGTCACTCTATGATGAAAAATCAAGGTGACTCTGATGTTTATCACACGAGCCATAGGTAAGGGGAGGAGGGAGTAGAGACAGGCTTAAAAAAATTTAAAAGAAAAATCAAAATCAAAGAAAATATTCAAAATCTTGCATCTATGGCTAATTTATGTGAAATCCTAGATTTAAAAGAAAAATCAAAATTGAAGAAAATATTCAAAATCTTGCACCGGTGGCTAATTTATGTGAAATCCTATCTTTTTTTGTGTTTCTAGGCTTTCCTCAAAAGTAGGAAAATTCTATGAATAAGCTTTTTGAAATTCCATTCTACTATGGAATTATGAAAAATAATGTTCTTGCTTCTACTACAAATGTTGGGTAGAAAGAATTTCTACGGTAAATGGCAATTAAAAAAAAAATCCATTACTTTTCTTTTGATGCTTCTTTTGTCTAGCTGTTCTACAAAGAAAGAAATCCTAAAACTTAGAGGGAGGCCATAAGGATGTGATATAAGTAAAAATAATATCAAAGAGAGGAATGAGTGTGCATGTAAGATAATGATGCTTTCAAAAAGCACCATCCCTATTGCAAAATTGTTGTCGCTGTAACACATTAGCTAAACAATCACCATACATTTGCACATTCTCTACCAGTACACAAAAGTACAAAGAAACACAAACCTAAAAATCATCAGAGTTTGCAATTGCATCTCCTACCTACACTTATCCATGAATTTTCAAGTGAAATATTATATGTATTTAACAAATGCAATTGCAAAAGAGATAATTTTGTGTATGCATATCATATTGAGACTTCACCATGAACTAGTCACAACTATAACAATCATTTCAATTTCTAATTTTGTCCATTTCAATTTCACCTCAACATTGATACTTTGATACCCCACTAGTTGTCTACTTTTGACATGAATTAGTCACAGGGTCACAAGTCATTTTAATTTTTAATTTTGGCCATTGCAATTTCACCTCAATGTTAATACTTTGGTACCCCACTAGTTGTCTATTTTTGACAAGAACTAGTCACAAGATTGCAGGTCATTTCAACTTTTAATTTTGGCCATTGGAATTTCACCTCAACATTGATACCCCACTAGTTGTCTACTTTTGACATGAATTGGTCTCAAGGTCACACGACTCTTGCAAGGACAATAAGTAGCAAAAGAAAACAAGTCTTGCAACAACGACATGGACCCATGCGAGAGGGCCCAAGTCATTTCATTTTTTTATTTTGACCATTGCAATTTCACTTCAACGTTGATACTTTGATACCTCACTAGTTGTCTACTTTTGATATGAACTGGTCACAGGGTCACAAGTCATTTCAATTTTTAATTTTGGCCATTTCAATTTCACCTCAAAGTTGACACTTTGATACCCTATTATTGTCTACTTTTGACATGAATTGGTCGCAACTATCACAATCATTTTAATTTTTAATTTTAGCCATTTCAGTTTCACCTCACAGTTGATATGTTGATACCCCACTAGTTGTGTACTTTTGGCATGTACTCCTTGACCTACTTCTACATCGAGTTCCATACAAAAGATGAAGTCACCCTCCACTTCTGTAAAACAAGTCACTAAACTATTCCTCTAATACCTCCCAACACATGCATAGAGTGATACTAAAATATCCTAGGTCTACTCAAAGCACTCATCAAAACAATGAAATATTTATTTTACTGAAAAATATTGTACAATGCTTGTAACTTTTTGATTTCTCTTTTTCTTTGTTCACCCATCTAAGTAGCATAGCTTGGTTCTACTGAAAATCACCTGCAACAAAAGAGATTAAAACATGAGATGAAGTAGAGAAATTGAAGAAAATATTCAAAATCTTGCACCGCTGGCTAATTTATGTGAAATCTTTGATTTAAAAAAAGATTAAAATTGAAGAAAATATTCAAAATCTTGCACCTTTGGCTAATTTATGTGAAATCCTAAATTTTTGGGATTTCTAGGCTTTCCTTGAAAGTAGGAAAATTCTATGAATAAACTTTAAAAAATCTCATTCTACCATGGAACTATGAAAAACCATTGGAATTATGTTCCTTGCTTCTACACAAGACTTAGAGAGAGTCTAAAAGGATTTGATATTAGAGAAAATAATATCAAAGAAAGGAATGAGAGTGCATGTAAAATGATGCTTTCAAAAAGCACCATCCTTATTGCAAAATTGCCATCACCGTAACACGGCATTAGCTAAACAATCACCACATATTTGCACATTCTCTACCAGCACACAAAAGTATAAAGAAACACAAACCTAAAAATCATCAGAGTTTCCAATTACATCTCCAACCTACACCTATCTATGATTTTTGGAGTGAAATATTATGCATATGTATATAACAAATGCAATTGCAAAAGAGATAATTTTATGTATGCATACAATATTGAGACTTCACTATGAACTAATCACATCTATAACAATCATTTCAATTTCTAATTTCGACCAATTGAATTTCACCTCAAGATTGATACTTTGATACCCACTACTTGTCTACTATTCTTGTGAACTGGTCATCAAGTTGCAGGTCATTTCAACTATTAATTTCGGCCATTTGAATTTCACCTCAAGACTGATACTTTGATACCCTACTAGCTGTTTATTTTTGACATGAACTGGTCGTAGGGTTGCAGGTCATTTCAACTTTTAATTTTGACCATTGGAATTTCACTTCAAGATCAATACTTTGAGACTCCACTGGTTGTCTATTTTTGACATGAATTCATCACAAGGTTGCAGGTCATTTTAATTTCATCTCAAGATTGATATTTTGATGCACCACTAGCTGTTTATTTTTGACAAAAAATGGTCAGAGGATTGTAGGTCATTTCAACTTTTAATTTGGCCACTGGAATTTCATCTCAAGATTAATACTTTGATATGCCACTAGTAGTCTATTTTTTACATGAATTGATCACAGGATTTGAGGTCATTTCAACTTTTAATTTTGGCCACTCTAATTTTACTTCAATAGTGATACTTTGGTCCCCCATTAGCTGCCTATTTTTGACATGAATTGGCGTAGGGTCGGATGTTGTTTCAGTTTTTAATTTTGGTCCCCCCTTACCTGTCTATTTTTGACATGAATTGGTTGCAGGGTCACAAGTCATTTCAATTTTCAATTTGGGGCATTTCAATTTTACTTGAACGGTGATACTTTGGTACCCCATTAGCTGTCTGATTTTGATAGGAATTGGTGGTAGGGTAGCAAATCATTTCAATTTTGGCCATTTCAGTTTCATCTCAACAGTGATATTTTGGTACCCCATTAGCTGTCTTTTTTTGACATGAACTGGTTGCAGGATTGCAAGTCAATACAAATTTTAATTTTGGCCATTCCAATTTCACCTCAATGGTGATACTTTGGTCTCCATTAGTTGTCTATTTTTGACTTGAATTAGTCGCAGGGTTGTAGGTCATTTCAGTTTTTATTCTTGGCCATTTCATTTGCACCTCAACGATGATACTTTGGTACCCCATAAGTTGTCTTTTTTTGACATGAACTGGTTGCACGATCACAAGTCAGTACAATTTTTAATTTTGGCCATTCCAATCACCTCAACAGTGATACTTTGGTCTTCCATTAGCTGCCTATTTTGGACATGAATTGGCGTAGGGTCGGAGGTCGTTTCAGTTTTTAATTTTGGCCATTTCAATTGCACCTCAACGATGATACTTTGGTCCCTCATTACCTGTCTATTTTTTACATGAATTGGTTGTAGGGTCACAAGTCATTTCAATTTTTAATTTTGGCCATTTCAACTTCACCTCAATGGTGATACTTTGGTACCCCATTAGCGGTCTATTTTTTACATGAACTGGTGCTAGGATCACAAGTCATTTCAATTTTTTAAATATTTTGGCCATTTCAATTTCACCCCAACAGTGATAATTTGGTACCCCATTAGTTGCCTATTTTTTACATGAATTGCTGTAGGGTTGGAGGTCGTTTTAATTTTCAATTTTGGCCATTTCAACTTCACCTCAATGGTGATACTTTAGTCCCCCATTAGCTCTCTATTTTTGACATGAATTGGTTGCACGGTCACAAGTCATTTTAATTTTTAATTTTGGCCATTTCAATTTTACCTCAACCATGATATTTTGGTACCCCACTAGCTGTCTATTTTCAACATGAATTGGTAGCAGGGGTGTTGGTTAGTTCAATTTTCAATTTTGGCCATTTCAATTTCACCTCAACGGTGATACTTTGGTACCCCATTAGCTGTCTATTTTTTACATGAACTGGTTGCAAGATCGCAGGGCAGTACAAATTTTAATTTTGGCCATTTCAACTTCACCACAACGGTGATACTTTGGTCCTCCATTAGCTATTTAATTTTGACATAAATTGGTGGTAGGGTGGCAGATCATTTCAATTTTTAATTTTGACCATTTCAATTTCATCTCAACAGTGATATTTTAGTACCCTATTAGCTGTCTTTTTTTTGACATGAATTGGTTGCAAGATCGCAAGTCAGTACAAATTTTAATTTCGGCCATTCCAATTTCACCTCAACAATGATACTTTGGTCCCCCATTAGCTGCCTATTTTTGGCATGAATTGGTTGTAGGGTGGTAGGTCATTTCAATTTCACCTCAACGGTGATATTTTGGTCCCCCATTACCCGTCTGTTTTGACATGAATTGGTTGTAGGGTCACAAGTCATTTTAATTTTTAATTTTGGCTATTTCAATTTTCCCTCAACAATAATACTTTGATACTTCATTAGCTATCTATTTTTAACATAAAGTAGTCAGAGGGTCGTAGGTTAGTACAAATTTTAATTTTGGCCACTGGAATTTCACCTCAAGATTAATACTTTGATATGCCACTAGTAGTCTATTTTTGACATGAATTGGTTGCAGGGTCACAAATCATTTCAATTTTCAATTTGGGGCATTTCAATTTTACTTGAACGGTGATACTTTGGTACCCCATTAGCTGTCTGATTTTGACAGGAATTGGTGGTACGGTCGCAAATCATTTCAATTTTGGCCATTTCAGTTTCATCTCAACAGTGATATTTTGGTACCCCATTAGCTGTCTTTTTCTGACATGAACTGGTTGCAGGATTGCAAGTCAATACAATTTTTAATTTTGGCCATTCCAATTTCACCTCAACAGTGATACTTTGGTCTTCCATTAGCTGCCTATTTTGGACATGAATTGGCGTAGGGTCGGAGGTCGTTTCAGTTTTTAATTTTGGCCATTTCAATTGCACCTCAACGATGATACTTTGGTCCCTCATTACCTGTCTATTTTTTACATGAATTGGTTGTAGGGTCACAAGTCATTTCAATTTTTAATTTTGGCCATTTCAATTTCATCTTGAAGTTGATATGTTGATACCCCACTAATTGTGTACTTTTGGCATGTACCCTACATGAAGGTCAAATTCGGACATAAATTAAGTATTTTTTGGGATGTCTAAATTTTTGAAAATATTACAAGTGAAATTTTTGGAAGATTGCAAGTGAATTTCTAGAATATCCTAGAATATACCACCTGCCGAATCCATTTACGCACCAAAAGTAAAGTTTTCCAACACTCAAGTGCCAAATCAAACCTTCACATACTATAGTCCTTGACCTACTTCTACATCAAGTTCCATACAAAAGATGAAATCACTTCCCACTTTTGTAAAACAAATCACTATTCTTCTAATTTCTACACCTTAGAGTAATACTAAAGTATCCTAGGTCTACTCAAAGCACTCATCAAACCACTAAAATATTTACTTTATTGGAAAAATATTGTGTAATGCTTGTAACTTTTTGAACGCTCTTTTTCTTCATTCACCCATCTAGGTAGCATAGTTCGATTCTACTCAAGATCACCTGCAACAAGAGAGGTTAAAATATGAGATAAATTTAAAAATAAAAAAATAAAAAAATAAAAAAATGAGATAAGTATGTAATATGAAGAAACTCTATCAAAAAACCACACAAGATTGAAGATTGCTATTCTTCTGCACGACATTGGCAAATTAATGCTTTTGTTGGTCCTTGATATTTACAGCAATGAGAGTTGGCCACAAAGTTGACCTAAAATTTGGAATAATTTCAGAAAAAAGGGATCTCCAAATAAACTAATCTGACACCACTTGCTATGATTATCAACCCTTGGAGAATTTTTTATTTTGCATGATGATAATGTAATCGACTGTGTGCCAACAAAAACCTTATCGGCACAAACTCTCAATCTTGATAAGAAGTACGACTTTCAGACACATGGATGGTCAACTACTAAATGGAACTTAGGGACCAAATCTGCGAAGGTTCCCATCGTTAGCCTTCGTGGGAGCCGCTACTCCTCACATGTGTAAACCTACACTAGCCGCAACCTCATCCAGTACTTGCCCACTCAGCTCAGCTCTTCCTGACTTCTTTAGCACATTTGTTCACTTGCACAGAACTCCGTGACGGGCTTATCTTCAAGCAATAGCCACCACAGATGCGCTAGGAGGAAGTAAACGCTAAATGTCTCCACATCATTGCTTAATCACATTGTATCCAAAATATTATATATTTTACTGTGTAGAAAGCCTCTTGAAATAAGGACAAGATCTACACATGAAATTGGCAATCTAATATTGTAATTGAAACCTCTCAAATAGTAGAAATCTACGAGGATGGGTTCCCTACCTTACAAATGGACGTTGAACAGAATATCTTCACTTTCTTGGCTTCGAAGGAACCGTTCAATGTTTGAAGCGTGAACGTAGAATTTGGGCAAGAAAGCGACGAAGTAACCCCAGCTTGCTCAATGAGAGATTCAACGAGGCGTGTAGATTGCAGGAACATTTGGGGACACTTGCGACTTCCGAGTGTATCTTAGGAGCATTGCTTCTACTGATTGACCTGGAGCTTGCATTCCCCTGTCATCAATGCAGGACACAGGCATTACTTCATTGAGTTAAATGCGATAACTAGTGCTCTAATCAAAAGACTTAACATTCTATAAGCTCCCTCCTATGACATCTCAATATAGGATGGAAAATCTCTCCTTTGGGGGACGGATTTCATGTAAAGTGATTAGTGACGATTCACTTGCAAGGTCCTATTTTCGTGGTAGACAAAGTGACCCTGCTAAAACTGGATCTACTAAAAATATGAAATAAATGAAGGTTTTAGCATTGTTTTAGGAACCTCAAATGAGCATTAAAAGTTGAAAGAAGAGTATCGAAGTGAATCTACACCTTAAATAGGGCTCCAGATCGTCCCATTCCCACTTAGTCTTTTCCTTAAAGAGCGCAGAGAAGCGCTCTGCTGGCTTTGAAGGCAGAGAGGACACGCTGTAGAGTCGTACCCAGGAATCGCCACCAATCTTCTCTACTAAAACCTCGCCTTTCAACATTGCCAGTTCGGGTTGAATTCCCGTAGGAATATTGTTCTTCCAAGCCTCCACAAAATCCTCGAGTCTCCACTTTGAGGCTGCACGAAGGAGCTGCTTCGCATAATGTAGACAGACCTTGCTTTCCTCAAGTGCCCATTGTCTGATGTCCGGTTCCTGTACAATCTCTCTCCCATAACATGCAAGACAATGTTTGACGATTCTCGGAGAGTAGCCATCATTTCTGATAGTTTGGACTACTTCCGGTTCTGGTAATAACTTTAAATCCCAATCGTGTTGCACTGCGGATAATAAAATGACCTCCAATAGACCCTGCATGAACTTCTCATCAACGATTCTCCAAAAACCTTCGATTTCTACTGCTTGCATTGACTCCAACGCTGCTTTAATTTGACCACGACTGGCTTGCACTTGGCTTATTATGTCGTCCATGGTGTAGAGCCCAGCTCGTCCCCGATCATCTTCCTCCAGCATCTGAACAAAGAAGTCACATATCAGTATTTCCGTTCTCACGACTTGTCAGCGAACAGTCAACGGTAAAAATTGACTGGAAAACAACTCACCAGAAACTGTAATTACTGTGGATACTACTAATTACAAAGAAGTTCTTTTCCCCAAAATATCTACATACGTGGAAGAAATCTCTGTAATTTGGAAATTTGGCAAACCACAGTATGTTTATAGTCCAATACTTTCAAATCCACGGTAATTAAATTTTTTGGTGTAAAATCATAAATCATACACACTGTGAACCACAAGGAACAAACGGCTTCTAAATGCACTCACATGAGTTCACAACTTGACAAGTGGAAGTCGTCCAATCAGCAATTACAAAGAGTGTCATTAGAAAGAGTTGAGTGTATAACCTGCTCCTCATCCAAGTCTTCAGTGTATGGTCGCTGGTTCAGAAGAGTCTTCAGTTTGTCGAGCCTAGGTTCTGTCTCCACGAGTTCAATGAGACCCGAAGCCGTTGCCACTACACCAGCACTGGCTGACTCTATACAAGCTCTTCCATCGTCAGTGGTTTCTGGTTGAGGAGTAGTGTGTTGTACAGGAGGAATGAGTAAGACCGTGTTGGAAGTTGAAACGTATTTGATTGCATATGTGGTTGAGGACGTACACAGAACCGCTTCATCGTTTTTACCTCCCTTGATGGTCAATCTGAGTACAACACAAATGTCTCATCTGAGATTTAAAAGAGTTGAATTATAGCGTGAACAACCTACCCCACCGATCCATTTCAACCATCGATAAAGCAGCAATAAGGGTACAGATGTACTCTCAACGTTTAAAGCTAAACTAGCATGGTTTTCAACCCATTGCATCATGCTGAAATGGAGGGTGGTGATGGACACTGCAACACAATCATGATTACAATGCACGGCTAGTTGTACATTAGAAGACCCGCAGGGAAGAGACTCAGCGTACTATAGGTTTCTTCCCTCAAGACCCAATAATTTGAAGATCCCCCATGGAAACTTCAGGGTGCTTGTTGAAGACCTTCAGAAGTCACAAAACCGGACCAAAAGCGACAAGTAGGGTTTGAGATATCTTACCCCAAGATAACGGTAGACATTGTGGAAATATTAATTTGGGGGAACCAGGAAGGTTCAACACTTCTATTTGAGACCTTGGGTTCAACAATTTAGATACTGAACACCTAATCTTTTCAACACCTGAAGAACTCTAAAGCAATATTACATATCTAATTCAAATTTGTATTCTAGTTTTTGTATTTTAAGATTATCGACAGTTCCTTGTTAATTGGCAAAACAGTTGTATTCAAAAATTCTAGAATTTTCAGACATATCAATGAAAAGTCTCAACAAAATCAATATTGCAAATTTAATTTAATTTTGCCAACACTGACCTTGGGATAGGGTAAAGCGAAAACAGTCATTAGGCTATGCAAGTCGCCCCGCTATACAAGTTGCCCCGCGGAGGTCTAATCAATTATTGTACATTATGAGTTGATTTCACACGACGTTTGGGTGTTATATAAGGTATGTGCACCCATTATCATCACTGCCCAAAATGCGAAACCTACATTTGGACCCAAAAGCATCGCAAGGACCTAGATATTGATGCCACAAGATGTACACAATCAAAACATGAGAATTTAGGAGGGTAGTGTTAATTCTTGGTACACCTACAAACAATACTTTGAAATTTTAGAACTTTTACATCCCGTATCCAAATAATGTATCCAAATAATGCATACTAAAGTGCGTTTGGAATCTTCTTTCACTTGAAGATACGACACAATAAAATAAGTTTATATTTTGTAATAGTAAATACACTCAGATGCTGTTAGTGTGGAGTATGGGTGCACTTACCTTATAAACTAGGGTCCTCTATACTTCAAATAAGACTTTGCTGATTTCAATACCCTATAGAAAATTGAGTTACACAGCAAATCCCCTACACTGACCCCATTCACAAATCAAAAGCAGGATTTTTGCTTTGACGACATAGCATGCAACAAGGCCAGTCATTGGCAGTAAATTTGGAGGGACTGACACTGGCCCTTGCTGTAGGTTGCTAGTTGGAAATGGCATTGCCCAAAATAACTTCACTAGTTCAGAAGTTCAAATTATACAGATGCTGTCCAATGTTGTCTGAGAGGGAGTTAAGGAAATCTACGTACCCATCATGCAGTAACTCTTGTAAGATGCTTTCATCCACTTCCAACAGTTTGAACTCTTGAGTGCCAAATCCTTCAGCGTACACCACGGCGGCACTTCCATTCACATTGAGATCCAGCAACTCCGCCATTGTCACTCTTCACTATCCTCGGATTAAGCACCACTCGAAAAACTCAGGCATTACGAAAGATCGCAGGTTAGGGTTTAGGGTTTAGGGAAGACCGCTCTTCTTTAAGGCCAATAAAGCTTCACCTAAGTCCTTTCAGTCTCACCCAGCTGATTCACCTGCCAGCAGGGGTTCCAAATGAGATCTTCAAGCTGCATAAGACACTGAGAAATAGCTCAAGCTGCAAAAGACGCTGATGAATGTGCAAGAACCTTAACTTTAGCACTATAGTATTAATATATTTAGTAGACACAAAAGATTTTCGGAAAAAGTTGTGCTAAATTGAGAACTACATTGAGAACAATGCCTGCCAGAATGAGAAGCTTTGATTATCAGATCAATAGGAAATATGTGATAATGGAGTCGAGAGACACAGGTTCAATTTGACCCTTTCAAAACCCTAAACTCTGACTAGCATTTCAACCACAGATCGTAATGCAGAGTACCCTAAACCCTGAACACTAGACCTAAGCTCTTGAAGAGCTCTTGCCCACACCAAATTCTAAAAACTTCGCATCAATGACATAGGCCACCATTCACAACTGGAATTCCTTGAATTTGAAACCGGATTCAAAACCTTCAAGGCAATTTTCACTCCCTTTGTACCCTTCCAACACCTAGAGGCGAGATCTTACTCCTCTCTTTCCGATTCTAGTTGACACTCAGATTTTCAAGATCCATTTTCTGCACCATTAAATCTCCCATTATCACAGCGTTCTCGTTGAGAGCCAACTCAAATCCAATCTAAAGCACTAAATGTGGATGCTAGCAGGGTTTAGAATGTAATATTTCCCCAATCAGTCTCCAGGTTTGCATTACCAAACACATAATAACGTAATAACAGTGATGAGAAGAAAAAGAGATTCGATCCAAAGACTCTATTGGATAGCTCTATGAACTAAGTCACACGGATCGAGATAAAAACTCCTGCCCTTGGTGCCCCAGAAGACTCTACTATACCCCAAACAGACAGGGTAAATTCAAGCGTTGTAATTTGCTACACAATTGTTCCAAGCAAGTAAAGATCAGATTCGCAAAAACCTCCTGCCAAAAATTTCTAACAGAAATGAAATTTCTAGCTTGACGGCGGAGTTTCCATGGCTGAACCAAAGGGTGAGAAAACGTACAAACTCCAGAGAAATCAGAGTTGCACCCCCGAATGCGCATCAAACGAGCTGGGATTTTTCTTCCGAGCTTGAGCAGAGCAGAGCATACTGTCGGTGATCGCGACGAAGGAAATCGAAATCGGCAACAACAATGCGACAGAGAAACGCAGCAAAATTGCAAGGGGGCCGCGAGGGTCCTCATTCCTCAAATGGGAGAGAAGGCGGGAAAGCCACAGTTCATCATTCGTGATATATTTTTGGATGAATGTTCCACTTTTATCTACTGACAAATTTTCATCCGCCATATTTTCATCCAAACAGTTTTTAATCCATTTGTTTTACTAATCCCTAATGACATTCAAACATTTTTTATTTTTTATTTTTTTTGTTTGAAACAAATGAAATTCTTCAATGAAACCTTGCAATTTGATTAACCCCCTATAGGACCGAGGCATTTTTTGGCTCCAAAACCACTGAAAACTGCCATTTTTGCTGCAATCATTCCCTAAATAAAAATAAAAAATAGAATCTACCATAGGATCTTGTACTTCACTTGTCTCAAATCATGTGGTAAAATTTCATGAAGTTTGACCGTATGAATTGGAAGATATTAGCATTTGAAGTTGGAAAAAGAAGTGGCCTGAAATTTTAGATGACTTTGACAGTCATTTGTGGATTTTTTTTGCCAAAAAACACTGAAAACTGCCATTTTTGTAGCATAGAGTTAAAAAAAAGATTTAAATTGTTGTTTTTTCACATCTAACCGTGGGATCTTACACCTAACTAGTAGAAAAAAGAGTAGAAAAAATTTCAGAATTTTTGACTGCACTGATTGCAAGATATCTGCGTTTAAAGTGGAAAAAACAAATTTTTCAGCACATTGCGGGACTGAATTTTTTGACTTTGAACATTTTTAACTTAAAATTTTTGCACTACAGAGTTTTGAGCTTTAATTGTTTATAGTGGAGGATTGAGTTGAGAGTCTAGGGGAAAAAAAATTCAAAAAAATTTAATTTTCATTCTTAAAAAAATTGTTTAAGTATAGGTAGGTAAAAGATAGAAGGAAAACCTAAAATACTAATATCTTTTAGATGGAATTAAAATGCACTAATCCCAATGGTGATATTATTTTAGCAAGTAAAGTAAACCATGCAAAAAAAAATCATTTGAAAAATTGCAAAAATTACATTCAAAAATGAATCCTACAAGTTATTTTTTTCAAAAAGATGCTCTAACTACCTGAAAAATAAGAATGTCCATAACTTCCTCATAAAAAAAACAAATGAAATGAATCATTTTTTTCAAGAAGATGCTCTAACTACCTGAAAAACAAGAATGTCCATAACTTCCTCATAAAAAATCTAAATGAAATGAATCAAAGCTCTCCAGATAGACAAAAATATAATCTATGCAAATTAAAATAAAATAAAATAAAATAAAATAAAATAAAATTGTTGCCCCCGGACCCCTGTTTTGAGCTTATTTGGTCATAAATTTCTTTCCGGGGCACCAATTGTGAAAAAAATTATATTACTATGAAGCTAATCAGGTTTTCTACCTCCAAAAAAAGTTTTAAAAAATTAAGAGAAAATTTCAGCCCGTAGGTACGTGCCCAAAAACACATTTGTCCTCCAAAGGGACAATGGTCCTTTAGGGTTTAAGTAGAAGTAGGTCCAAAATTGAACAAAACACTAAATTGTTAATAGCTCTTAGGTGGAATTAAAACACCATAATTCTAATGGTGAGACTGTTCTTGCAAACAAACATAAATTTGTCAAAAAAAAAATTGAAGAAAATTGAAAATTGCATTCAAAAATGAATTCTATAAGTTGCTTTTTGAAGAAGATGCTTAGATTGCCCAAAAATCAAGATTGTCCATAACTTTCTCGTTCTGAGTCCAAATAGAATGAATCAAAGCTTCAAATGTAGGAAAAAAAACATGATCTTTGAGAAGAAAAAAAATTATGTTTAAAATTCAATTTTTTAAAGTTATTTTTCTGCCCGACGAACTGCTTTTTTGACTTCGGGTGGCATAACTTTTGCTCCCAGGCACTGATTGAAAAAAAATTATATTTTTAGAAAGCTAATATGATTCCCTATCTTCAAAAAAAGTTTCAAAAAATCAGGTCAAAATTTTAGGTCGCATGAGCCTGTCCAAAATCCCAAGTGTCCCCCGAGGGGACTTTGGTCCTTTAGGGGTTAAACCTTTTTGGGGATTGAT
The DNA here is from genome assembly GCA_951799445.1 of Pseudisothecium myosuroides. Lineage (NCBI taxonomy): Eukaryota > Viridiplantae > Streptophyta > Bryopsida > Hypnales > Lembophyllaceae > Pseudisothecium > Pseudisothecium myosuroides. The sequence goes on from OX637288.1 coordinate 44,966,056, forward strand.
GTTGCATTGCTATAGGCTCACTTTATTAAATGCAAATTATGATTGTATTTTTTCTTGCATTTTTTTCTTAAAAAACCCGAATGACATCTAGGTAGCTTCTCGATGAATCCCTAATGTTTGATGAAACCTTTTCTAAATTGTTGCATTGCAACAACCTTTGTTCTAATTTATTGTAATAAGGTATATCATTGTGCACAATATCATATAACTCATTGTCACATTATTATTTGGATAGATGGATACATTTTCATTCTTACAAATTTTCATCTAAATTTTGAAAGTACAGTATTGAGTTAAAAATTCATTTTTAGCAAACTAAAGAAAATACTACATTTTCTTGTGTGCAAGGGTTTTGTTGTAAATGTTGTGACGGTTGTACTAACAATACGTAATTAATTCCTAAATACTAAACTAAAATGACATAAGATCACTTTTCAAAATATCATAGAAAGTAATCACAACTTCTCCAAAATATCTATGACATTGGTTCTTATATACCATTGTTTCTTCTTTCCATTCATACATTACACAATTTTTCTAATCCATTATACAATTTTAGAGATTTTGAATTATTGTGACTCTCACGATGTTTTGAGATTGGAGAACGAGCAATGGTGATGTCTTGTAGCTCTTTTTGACTATCCAATGGAATGGTGACAAATCTACCTCGAAATCCAGATTTGGTATCAATTATAGAAATTATCATGAGAAGATTAGCAACTAATCTAATTGGTCATTTTTTTTTAAAAGGATGGAGTGAATTAAAAAACCAAAGGAAGAGAACAACTAGTCTGATCTAATTGGTCATTTTGTTGGTCTCCATAGACCAATCATGTTCTCACTACAACAATGCACAAGTTGGGTGCTTGATCTAAAGTGTGTATTCCTAAAACCACACCTTGTTCAACAATGCTTGCGCATGAGCGTAAAGATATAAGCCTACGAGCCTTGAATCTACTTGTAGACATGTACCTACAACCAGTTGAAGGTGTTTATAGCATACCCACCTATAACATAGGTACACTATAACATGGAAAGAGTCTATCACATAGGTACCTACAACATAGACACCTATAACCATAAAAGGTGTTTATAATATAGACTCCTAGGTTTATGGGCTCATAGATTCTATGCTCACATGCCAGCACTCCCCTCCAAAACATCTACCCAAAAAACTTTGATCCTTTACAACTTTTGCATACAGTATCCAAATGCTGCGTTCTTTGGTGCCTTGGAACCTCCTTTCACTTGTTGACAAGAAACTATGAAAATTCGACCAGTCTAATAATAGGCACAGTAGCAAAAAGCGGCAGTTTGGGGAGTGCCCACCTTTTGAAGATTGAAGCTCCATGTTGCAGAATGAATAGAGACGGGAGCTGAAGATCGGGAAAGACAAGCCAGGGAGATGCAGGTGCACGTTGCCGAGTGGCTTCATAAGAAATTGCTTCAAACGACTTGCTTGCAAAGTTGCAATAATGAAATCCTTTACCGTAAGTTAGTGGCGAAACCTTCAAACAGGCTTCGGTGGTTTGGTAGTTGGAGGACATGCCTGCAGAAAGGTGAGATCGAGGACTTTCAACTCACTGTTGGGAAGCTTCTTAAGAATCATAAGAAACAAGCGGTAGAGTAGAGTACGTGCGTCACTTTCAATATTTGAACAGATGAAGCTGGAGATTTATATAAAGAAGAGATTTAGAAAAGCTGTGGAGAGATCTTTGGGTCCGAGAGCCAAATCTATTGATACCAAATGTTTATTATTATCAATGAAGTTCTTATGGTATCTCATTCAAAGTGGGAGGTTGTACACCGCCATAATAGAAAAATCCCATTTTCATTCAGAGATGAGTGGCTACAGACAATTAGCAAAGTCATGGTTTTCCGTACTGGCAACAAAAAAACACGTCACAAGTGTATGAATAGATTGTAAATGAGTTGCTTGTTGGTAATAGGGATTAATGTTATTCAAGTTTCTAGTTGTTTAAGATCCTACTACTATCTTGTCCATTAGAATGACATGCTATAGATATCAAATTAGTCAATCTGCAAAATTTTCTTTTTGTCTATCATATAGTGCACTTTTGTTTTATGTAACAACCAATAGATTTTAAATACCAATAAATGCTAGACAAGATTTTATAGCATTTCAAATCAAAAATTCTAGACATGGACCCTCATGTTGTATCTGATATCTTGTTTAACTCACCTAAAGGACCAAGTGTCTCTTCATGGGACACTGCAAGGTTTGGGTAGTTTTTTATAATTTCAATTTTTGACTTGATTTTTGGAAACTTTTTCTGAAGATAGAAAAATGCATTAGCTTTCTAGGAATACAATTTTTATTCCAACGGGTGCGTGGGAACAAAAGGCATGCTACACTAAGCTCAAAAAGCAATTTGCTGAGCAGTACAAAAAAACCCACAAAAATTCAAAATAATTTTTTTTTTAAATTTTTTTCTCATAGAAAATACTTTTGTCTACATAGAAAGCTTTGATTCATTCCATTTGGACTAGTGATGAGAAAGTTATGGAGAAGCTTGTTTTTCAGGCAATCCAAGCGTATATATTGAAAAAAACTTGTAGGATTCATTTTTTAATTCAATTTTTATAATTAAATAAAAATCCACATGGTGCAGTTTGCTTGCTAGGACAATCTCACCATTGTGATTAGTGGGATTCTATTTTAGAACTATAATTAAAGATTTAGTTTTTCCTTCCACCTTGTATTTGCTTCTGCATAACAATTTTTTTAAGAATGAAAATCAAGTGTGTGTTTTTTAAATTTTTCTTCCCTGACTCTTAACTCAATTTTTCAATTCAAAAAATTAGAAATTCAAAATCAGCAGTGCAAAAATTTGAGGTTAAGAAGATTCAAGGCCAAAAAACCTAGTCAAGCAAGGTGCAAAATAACTTGTTTTCTTCACTTTAAATGCAAATATTTTACAATCTACATAGTCAAAGTTTCTGAAATTTCTTCCACACATTCTTATTCTAGTCTACTGCAAGATCCTACATTTAGACATGGAAAAGAAAAACAATTCTTAAACTTTTATGCTCTTTGCAATAAAAATGACAGTTTTGGGTGCTTTTGAGGGATTCTGTCAATAACTTTGGCGATGAATCTGCTCAGTCCGTAGTCCCGGCCGAGGTGCGTTGAATCCCCACAGATGCCCAGCGCACATGGAGCAACTAGATCGATTCTAAGACGAAGCGAGCCTTTTCTATGTGCAAGAACAGGCTGCCATCGTGGTACAAATTACTGTCAGTTTAGATGTTCTTATTGTTTGTATTGAACTTGTACAAGTTATTCGCACAACAAGAAACCAAAGGAATTGAACTTCAACTGGATCGATTCGGAAAACTTCAATTCAACTGATTAATTCAGCTCTTTTATTACGGGTCGATCCAGCTGAAGTTGCGCCATTGATCCTGAAAGCTTCAATTCAATCCGGAATTGAATTGAAGCTTGAATTGAAGCTTGAATTGAAGCTTGAATTGAAGCTCGATTGAATCAAAGAAATTGAAGCTCGATTGAATTGAATTGAAGCTCAATGGCGCAACTTCAGCTGGATCGATCCGGAAAGGCTTAGATGACCAGAGCAACAGGGACTCACTGATTACACGACGACACAGATGGGTCGCGGTATCCTTCATAAGCTAGCGCCACTCTCCACCTGATATTGCCGCACTAGCTCAAATGGGACTGGATCCCGACTTCCAATTTCGCTAGCAGGAAACATGGGGCCCGATCCGAACATGCTCAGAAGGAAGCTAACTTGATCTGGAGAATTTACCACAAAGTGGTAGCGGTCAATTTTTGGCAAGGCAAAATATCAAGGACCATCGACACTGCACGTCCTCTTTGTGACTCTGGCGACGATGAGTCCATCCATCATCCATAGGTTCTGGTTGTGCTTCCATTCTCAACGCGTCTGGACATTTAGCAACGCCTTGCTTTCCATTGTTACCGCTAAGGTGAAGAAAAGAGGATGGGTCATCCCGAATTGGTACCAAGCCATCTTCGGGGCTCCAATCCAAGGTCAATCTCCACAAAAAAATTAAAATATTGTCTGGATTTTTATTTGCGGGCAAATCTTGATGTTTCAAAATCACTTTTACTAGTGGAATGGCGTCCTTGTAGAACCAGCAACAGCACTAACGAGAGTACCAAAAAAAAATTGAGAGAACCCTGGTATACCATTGATTCTGACTTGCGTTTCCAGAGGTTGTTGTTGGAACTACTCCGTATCAGTTTAGTAGGCGATTCTGACACAGCATGTGTAATTGTAGGAAGTTGTTTAATTTAATATTTAATAGTATCATATGGTTGAACGAGCTGGCATGACCAAGGCTCTTGTGGGCTATCCTGCGTAATACAATTGTTGACCATTCGCGTCATAATGGTGATGATGCTTCCCTTTTTCTTCTTTTTTAATTTTATTTTTATAATCAAAGAGAAACAAAGTGTCGGGGCCCTCTAGAGATGGGATGCAATGAGCTAGTTGATCAGCTCATCCCTCAACAACCATGAAACTCTTACATCTTTTGCAAAGCAGAGAATATTTCCAGAGCAATGAGCCAGAGAACAGACAAGGTTGAAAGAAAGTCCCGCATGCATGGAGTACCGATCGAGCAACGTAATCTACCATGGTATCGGTTTACATCAGAGACAGTTACGTAAGATACACAACGCAGGCACAAGACATACTGTGTATTTTGAACCAACGACGGTTTCAAAGATGGAAGCTGCTTGTCCTCAATTTATTTCAAGACATTGCGATTAACTAAGTAGTTGGAGGTCATCGTCATCTCCTCAACGCTGAGGATCTCGAGGCTGAATCTTGAGAAAGGAGCTATCAACCTGAGCAGGTGGTTCCCATGAGTTGGGTGGAGAACGCTACCAGCCAACACTTGCTTCCGTTGACTGAAGTGATCCTTGCAATGAAAAGTCATACGGGAGGAACAGACCTGAGCGAGATTTTGATTATACACCCTCTAACACTAATCCAAGAGCACCTTTGTACACCGTATACATTAAGGTCGATTTCACAACTACATAGATTAGGATGACTAGAGACCTCACCAGATGCGGGACCATTGCCAGATGCGGGAGCTAGCTAGGCAATTTATGAATCATGTGGGTTTTTTGTCAAAGCCTAAACCCTAAATCCAAAAAATATATATTTCTACTAATGCTTCATCTTCCAAGGCGAATAATGGTGCCACAAGACAGTTGTCTCATATGTGGCGTAATTTGCTTGAATATGCCAGAGCCACTTGGCAGAATCGTCGTAGAAAGATCTCAAAGACCCCACCCTCGTACACACAAACTAAGATATGCGCAATTTTAATGCCACTTGGGCTCAATTCGACCAGATTTGTACTAGGGATGAGATGCGGGTTAGTTGACGTTCTCACCACCTTGTTAAGGGTACTTGTACTTTATCTTATTAAAGCAATGGTCTTCCTGTTTGTTTCAAAAAGAATTATGTAAAAATTAGACAATTTAACACGGAGTAATAGGTAAAATGCTTAATTAACGCTTACTTGGACGCTATCAGGTGTAGCTACCTTAGTGCAAGAGTTTGGTGACCAGAAACTTCATGTTGCAGAATGAGCAGTGATGGGAGCTGAAGAGGAAAGACAAGTCAGGGAGATGCAGGTGCACGTTGGAGAGTCTTTTCATAGGATATTGCTTCAAACGACTTGCTTGCAATAATGAAATCCTTTACCATAGTGGAAACAGGCTGCGGTGGTTTGGTGGTTGGAGGACATGCCTGCAGAAAGGGAAGTTCGAGGACTTTCGACTCGTTGTTGGGAAGCTTCTTGAGAATCATAAGAAACAAGCGGTAGAGTAGAGTACTAGTGCATGCGTCACTTTTAGCATTTGAAGTTTGAACAGATGAAGCTGGAGATTTATAAAAAGAGATTTACAAAGCTGCGGAGAGATCTTTGGGTCCGAGAGCCAAATCTGTTGATACCAAATTTTTATTTCTATGAATAGGTCTTATGCAATCATTCCAAGTGGGAGATTGCACCATGATAATAGAAATTGCCCATTTTCATTCGAAGATGAGTGGCTATTCACATTAAGCAAAGTAATGGTTTCAGCAGTGGCAAAAAACACATCCAAGTGTATGACTGTTATCTGTGATACAGTACGGAGTATTAATTATGGAGTACAAAGAGTGTCACGATTTCATCCATGACGTTCTCATCCATGCTATTTGTAGCTTGATGCTCACTAACTTTTAGCAATGGAAGTGGGGGTGCGGTTGCAAATCGGTAGAACTACGTGTAGATTATAAATGAGTTGCTGTTGGTAACCGGGATCATTCAGGTTCCTAGTATTTTCCACCTTCGATCCTAGTACCAGACCTGCCCATTAGAATCCCCTGTTATTCAGATCAATTTATTAGTTTGCAAAATACAACAGAACCGGGAACAGAACTCATGTTGAAAATCATGGTTTAACTTGCTAATCAGGATTTCAAATGAAGCACCAGAGATTGAGCCCAACTAATCTCTCTATTATCATGTAAATGGCGATTTTTACAGACTCAATTTGTTAAGATTGCAGACTCAATTTGTTCGTATCGGCTGCACAAGTCCTTACTTGTTGGATTCAGAAGTGCTGACTCTATCGAATTTTGTATTTTACATTTCTTGGCTTCATAAAAGTGGTCTGATCGATGGAGCTTGGTGGTGATTATTGTGTTGCAGCGTGGAAATCTAATTTCCTGAGCACATATCAATTGCAATTGTTGCAGTTTCTTTGAATTGCTTCGACACGAGCACAGCGCACTCGTATTGAAAGCCCGACCAGTTCATGTTGTCAAGCTTTGAGAAAAGGGATCCCCTGTGTGCACAAAACCCTTTTGTGATCGCTCTGATTCCTTGTAAGAAATTGAGAAGTTTGCAAATCCAGGATAAGAGCCCATTATCAACGCAGCCTAAATTCAACACCTAAACATGAGCTTGAATGGAGATGGAAAGATAAGAGACCATCATCAACGTAACCTAAATTCAACACCTAAAATATCATCGTGGATGGAGATGGAAAGCATGGTAAATCACCAATAAAGGAAGTCATTGGAAGAAGTCATTGAACAAGTGTCATGATTTTAAACCACCATTTGAGTGATATTTGTATTCTTTCTTAGTGTGTGTATTCAATTATGGGAGAACTTATGTCAATTATTGTTTCGAAACTGAGATGAACATTGAAAGTGAATATCTCTCCACTTTGGGGCCAAAGGTCTTCATTTTTACAATTTCACTTCAACACACCTTCTGTTCTAAGTAAACACGCAACCTATTACCAAGCTAATTTGCTACAGTGGTACCATAGAAGATTTGCTTGGCATTTTGCGCATTTTACAAAGAGTGAGAAGTTGGAAAGAAACCGATGGCAATTAGAATCGAGCTACTTTAGCAAAACATTTGATTTTTGTAATTTTCCAAAGTTTGTTGAGACAAAATTGAAAAGGATGGGTTCATCCTAAATGGTACAAGTGACGTGTCCCTTCAATAAACACAATGTCATGATGCAAAAGGATGGTTGCTTCTCGAGCAAGCCGTAGTCACTAGAATCGTGTGAGAGGCGACTTACCTTAATTGCTACTGAGCACACATTATTACTTCATTCAAACTCCAATTATCTTTAACTAAATTGCAATAAGTGGCAAGTATACCATAAGTAACGTAGTTGAATGAATAATGTACACCATGATCTAAAATAGTGACTAGTTTTCAAGAACAACCCCCGGAACCAATGGGACATATAGAGCTTTTTGAAATTTACAATAAATATTAGGAATTGAAGGATTAACACATTAAATCCTACAGGACCGTAGTGATTTTAGGCCCAAGACTACTTCAAAATACTCATATCCAAAGCAACACTAAAATCTTTGTCTATATTTATTCATAACTAGCATATCCACCTGTAGGATCCTTTCGCTCACCCTAAAGGACCAAGGAGCCACTTTGGGCTTTTTGAGAACTTAGGTAGGATTTATTGACTTTATAATTTAGAAATTTTGCATAAAAAATTTAAGATGGATTATGCATCATAATCTATGTGTGAAAAATTGTTTCACATCATTTTGATAAATATTGCAAAACTTATAAGGATTTTTTCAATTTCAATGTCAAATTGGGTAGCAAAAAATATATTCTAAAAATATAATAGTTATTTTTTGGAGGTTGTATAGGTTGATACTTGCTCAAAAACATTTGAACCATTCAATTTTGAATAATGAGGTAAAAGTTATAAGGAATTTTATTTTGCAGGCAATGAAGGTAGGAAAAACATATAAAGTTGTCTTTTGCTCTCAAAATTGAAATTTTTAAAATAAAAACAAAAATTAATGATACTAATTGTCTAGAATATTCTTCTCATTGCAATTAAAAATTCTCAAATTCTTCCAAAAATTATTAATACATCAGTTTTATCTTTCATTCAGTAGTAATACCTTCCGCTTTACAATTTTTTAGAAGATGAAAATGAAGATGAAAGTTATTCTCATTAAAAAATTTACATATTTTTCAATCCCTTTTCCTATATATTGATAAAACGTGCAAGTTCTATGACATACATGTTTTTTCCAAAAAAATTGAAAGACAAAACCTTACATATTGGAAGGTCTAGAAAAGCCTACATTTTGAAGTTTAGGACCCATTGAATTTACAATCAATAGGGATATTTACTCTAAAATTTTGGATCAATGTACTTGAATAAATTAACTACGGATCCTACGGTTGAATTTGTTAAAAAATAAATATTGATGAAGATTTTGACCTTGCTTTAGGGACAAGTATCTTGAAGAAATTTTGGGCATCTAAACATGAAAGAACTTTAAAGGTTAATTTGTTATAATACACTCTTCTAAAATTTCAAAATAAGAAACTTTACCAATTTCAAGATAATGATGCTTGAATTTCAAAAAGAATTATTTTCAACTCTTCCCAAATGATTAAAAGCTCCATCTTTCAAATTTTTTACCCCAAAATGTATATGTTCTACAACTTGCATCTCTCTATAATATGTTGAAAAAATAAGTTGGAAATACATGTAATTTTTAAAATATATATATATTTCATATTCATGCTTGGAAAAAATAGTAAGTAGAAAGAGATAAAGCATGATTAAAAATACTAAATTATTAAGAATTTAGCTATATAATTGAAAATTTTCAATCCCAATGATTGTAATGTTGTACATCTTATATATAAAATATTGAAAATTGAGTTCAAAGCAAGACTTCAAAGTTTATTTTGGAGTAGAGATTCTATAATTACTTGCAAACTAAAACTCCTTATAATTTTCATCTCATTAATTGAGATAGAATGCTTTGAAGTTTTTCAAATAAATATAAATTTAGAAAATCAAGTTCAAAATTTTTATTTTTTTTTAAATTATTTTTTCTAAACTACATAGAATTTGCCCAAACTTCAAAAGAGACTACATATCATACGATATATATTTAACCATGTGGAGTCAAATGTCATAAAAATTGTTGCGCGTTAAAACTATTCTTTAACCACATGTTATTTCAAAATTTGTTGAAACAAAAGTGAAAAGGATAGGTCCATTCTAAATGGCACAAGTGACATGACCCTTCAAAAAACACAGTGCCATGATGCAAAAGGGTGGGTGCTTCTCATACATTTTTGGAGCAAACCATAGCAGTGTTTTCTTTTCCAGCGATTTGGTGCAAAATTGCACCAAATTTTATGGCCTGGCACCACGCCTATAGAAAAAAATGGTACTAAAAAGGTGGAAAATCACTAGAAAACTTCAAATAAAAAAAATATTGGATGAAATTGCCATATTCTAGATGAAAATTGAATTATTTATATGTGATATGTGCTAATATGATATATTCTATCCAATATGTGGATGAATGTTGAAATTTGGAGCACGACTATAACATCCAATATCGCCACTATGGCACTTTATTAAAAATGAAAAAACAACACCTAAACCATAGGCACTAGAATTGTGTGAGGGGAGGCTTATTTTAATTGCTACAAATCTCACTTTATTACTTCATTCAAATTCCAATTGCTTTGACTAAATTGCAATAAGTGGCAAGTATTTCATAGGCAACGTAGTTGAATGAATGACACCATGATTCAAAATAGTCATAAGTTTTCAAAAAAACCCAATGGAATGTGCGAAAAAATTTGAGGTTTATAATCAATAGGAATTGAAGGATTATTACATCAAGGACCAACTTCATCACCACCATTAAAGAAAATTTGGGGCCTGTAAATGGCTGTTGACTTTGGACTAGCAGTCAAATGACTTTGAATTAAAAAAATAATATATTCTTTTGAACAAATCTCAAATGCCACATCAAATTTTGATTTTTTATATTATTTAATAATTTTTTCAAAAAAATATTATTTAGAGAAAATTTCAGCCCTTTGGAAGATTGTTTGACTACATGCAAATGTGCAAATGGAAAAAAAATCATCCCAAATCTTGTCATAGAGAATCTTGCCAGTTTGTGTCTCGTCAAATTGGCGATTAAATCTTTTTTTAATTCTAAAAATTGAATAATTTCAAAGCTACAATTGAATTAAACATATGAATGTAGACACCTATAGAGTTAATCCTTGAAAGGCCCTTGGAGTCCCTCTACACGACTCATATTTAGCTTTATAACTCTTCAATTGTCATTTAATATATGAATTGTGATACATTGTTAATTACTTACTATCATGATCATTAATTTATTATGTGCTAAAAAATATTTGGTCAATGCTTTTCTGATCAAATACAATCAAATTCAAAATATGCTATACGATCACAAAGGGCTTTTAGGCCCTTTAAGGATTAAGGGAATTCTAACGTCATGTATTATATATTCTTAACTCCTTGAATGCCCAAGGCCTTTTGGGGTTTTAAAACATCATTACTTTTGAAGTGTTATAGGTCTAAATGTCACTAAGGTATTAAAATCTCAATCATACAATCTTGTAGTGTACGTATTGTAGATGATGTTAATTGAATTTGGTGTCATTTGGCCACATGGACTGCAAGATTATAATGTTTTGGTGTTGAAAAAAGATGCTAAAATTTTTCTACACTACAAGAGAAAGGGGTGTTTAAAGTGAGTTTTTAAGTATAGCAAACACATGTATTTTAAGTAAAATTTTGCTGAAAATCTCTTTAAAGGTCATTACTTAAAATCATGTGTCTAGGACTATACTTAAAAACTCACTTAAAACACCCCTTTCTCTTGTAGTGCTAGCAACACATTTAGAGGTGAAATTTGAATTCTAAACCTATGCAAATGAATAAATTTTAGACTAGAAAGTCCTTCAACACTAGCGTACAAACACGTCAGTGAAAGAAAATATCATTCAAATGACTCATTGTGTTTGCAAAATGGCTTTGAAATGTCAAAAAAGACCAAAAAATCGTTGTAAAAAACACATCTAGGGTCAAACCTCCTTCTACTAAAATGCTTCTTAGATACTTATTACTTCTTAGATTGATACAAAATCTTAACTACACAAACTAGACTAGTGTGCGCAACTTTTCCAAAATATTTATTGGAAACACACAACATATGAAGGAGTAACATGCTGCCAAAGTTCAATGTAATCCAAAAATTTCCAGATTTTGAACTTCAAATTGCTCATAAACATTTAAAACAACCTGAATTGACATGAAAATTTTGCCACAATAACTAGACTTCAAGAGAAATATAATTCAACAAATTTTATTGAAAACAAACATTGGATGAAAGAGATACAAGCCCCCAAAGTTGTAGCCATCAAAGTGCAGTTTGGAAAACTAAAATTGAACCTATGAATTTTGAATGGCTTTGAAAAAATCAGTACATCTTGGATTGAATTGAAAATTTTACCACACAAAGTAGACTAAAGAGAGGGTGCAAATTTATCAACAAGTTTTATTAAATTTGGATATTAGATGCAAAAGTTACAGCACTTCAACTTGAAGTTCTGGACTATGTGGGAACACTTCTTGTCGTTAACATTATATATTGACAACATACTACCCCAAGTGTGGATATGCAACCTCAAGGTGTGTGCACTTCACAATAATATCCAAAGTGTTTGGGTCATATTGAAGCAATCTTGAGGGGTGTTTTGAAAGTTCATTCATAGAGTCCAATTCAAATTTGTTTTTTACATATTTATTTTGAAAATTATATGATGAATTTTAATATTTTATTCATTCAAAGTCAATGAAATTTCTAACTTCAAATTTATTACATAAGTTTTTTCATGGTGAAAAATTCTTAATCCCTAAGCCTCCTATGAGGCTATGTTCCAGATGATGAACAATGTGAATCAAGATGATATTTCATCCTAATAACTTTCAAAGTGATATTTGAATTTTTCTTAAAAAAAAATTCTCTTCTAGACAATTTGGTTAAGTTGTTATAAATAATAAATTTCTACTATGATATAAAAGCAAAAATTCAAAAAATTCAAAAAAACATTTTGGCAATAAAAAAATAAAGGGTGGGAATAAAGCCTTATAATAAGTTTTTTTTCATTTAATTTTATTTACACAAATAGAATACACTCATTTGTCCTACTAGTGCATGCAACACTAATTTACCAAGATCACATTCTTGTGAATTAGTGGAGGTTGAAATATTACCGTATTATACCAATTTCCACAAAAATAAACTTTTGAAGTGACACTAATTTTCTAGAAGACGCCAATTCATCGTTCAAGATTTTTTTGAGTTGTACCAATTGTTTTCTTTTAATTCTCATATTGAAATCATTTTTCAAGTACCAAATCAATTTTTTTCTCTACATTTACTCCAAATAGAAATTATATTTTTTCACCAGGTTTCTTCCAATATTTTCAAACTGCAACCAAGTTGTTGTTTTTCAATTCCACATGCTAACAATAAACTAACTAGCATTTGGCCTTGAACATTGTGCTAATTTCCTTAGGGAGAGCACCACGTGCGCATAGAATCTATGAGCCTATGACCCTAAGAGTCTATATTATAGACACCTTCTTCTTTCAAAGAACAGTGACTGTAGACACCTTTCATGGTTATAGATGTTTATGTTATAGACTCTTTCCATCTCACAATGTACCAATGTTGTAGGTAAATATGTTATAAACACCTTCATCTTGGTGACTTGGTGTAAGTTCTTACCTACAACTAGATTATAGACTTAAATAGGCTCACGTCTTTGCGCTCATGCCTTAGCATTGTTGAATTTCCTCCTCACACTAATAGGACAAATTAGTGGAGTTTTGGAACATGGTGGGTCACAGAAGCAGCAGGAAAAGACAGCAATTGAGGCCCATTAATTTCCAGCATCTGATCGTGTTTCAGGATTCCACTATACTGTACCAGAATCGTTTGCAGATCCCAGTGCAGTTGCCAAGACATCAGCTGTACTGTATTGCATACTGCATAGGAATCACAATATTCTTTTTGCGACCAAACCAAATAAAAACGCAAAAAGCAAAGCTGCCAAAGCAAGACAGCATTTAAAGATGTTGTATCGATATTCGTGTTTCAAGGAATAGAATCACCATTTCCGATTATCTTCAACCTCCGTAAACAGAAACGGACTGCACTTTCTGCTATTATAAGACTCCGAAGACCGATCGACAAGCTTAAAACAACAAGCCTCGTGCCCTCGTTCCTGATCGACGAAACAGTGCCCTGCAGGCCTGCTCGGGCCCGGCATTACGGCAACTCGGCCAAGTTTCAATTTTCAATATTCAAAGAGGCGCATTTATGAAGATCGAAGTTGGTAGAAACAGTAGGCGTCTAATTGGAGACAGAAACGGGACAATAATGGATTCGTCAAGTGTAAACTTAGGGGAGACAACAGTCTCCGATCGAACAATTCAATCCAAATCCAAACTTTTTCCCTGAAAGAAGGGGAGGAGAATCAGTACAAAAAGTAACAGAAAAAAACATTAAAAAGCCGTCATTAAGAAGTTCGAAAATGGTGTTCAGACAAGTCAAAAGTGTCATCGACTAAAAATATTCATCTCACATTGAATAGGGTGACGTCGACGACGTGCCACTGTTTCAAACGCAGTGAAATTGAAAGACAATCTCGACAAGTTGCAACAGTAACCACGTTTTGGACTTGCTGACTGTTTGGGACTTCTGGCACAAATTTCAAGAGAAGAACTCGAAGAACTCGAAGTCCATTGAGGCCGGAGACCGTTTGTTGGCTCTGCACAAAAGAGAAGGATGCTTTGTTGCTCCGGACAAAAGAGAAGGAAGCTTTGCTGGCTCTAGAGGAAAGAGAAGGAAGCTTTGCATTGATAGAAGCTAACTTACATGTGAGGAAGTTTGAGTAGGATCTTACTTGAGAAGCGAGCAAACATTAGAGGGACAGATTCAATCGTAGTGTAGCTACTTGTTTGAGAGACAACATTCCAATACCACACAAACTATTGCATTTGGTTTCGAGGGAGTGAAGTGAAGTGTATTTTTATAGAATGGGGGACAAGAATCTGTATACAAGATCACATATGATATGATGTTCAAATAAATAGAACCTATTGGTTGTTATTCAAGATGTAAAGTTTTGAAATGTCAGTGTGTACGGTCAGACCACCCATACCCAACATGTAGGGTGTAACTATTTCCAACCAAAGCTTGAAATGTTTTTTTTTCTCTTTTTCAAGGTTGGAATTGATAAGATCATGACACGTGTTTCAAAGTACGTGGAAAGTAGTGAACAAGAAAGTAGTTCTTGAATGATTGGAATTAGAAGAGTCCAGACATTGGCTATAGATTCCAAGCACTTTTTGTTCCAAAAATTCATAGTCATTTCAATTTTGGGAATAAAATTATGAAAAATTGGAATTCCTATATTTTGTATCTTTCTACACAATTTTTTTTGCATCACCTCATATTGCTCATGATTTGTCACAAAATTGCTTAAGTGATCAGCAATAGGTGGTTTGACCTCAAAAATGAAGAGTATTTGCACTCTTGGACCTTGAAGAAATCCGCAACGGTTTATAGTACAATTAAGGGATTTGGGTCATCCACCATTGATAAGCCAATGGGCAAACTAAGCTTGAACTCCTAAAAAAATGCCAAAGCACGTCATTGTTAATGCACTTAAATTTTGAAGCACTTTTAACTTATCATATTGTATTGAAATAAAGATGGCGCAATGTGGTGGCAGTGTAGTGGTGGGATGCTGACTGGGTATAAGTCAGAGACACAAAACAAGTCAGAGACACAAAACATGTCATAGAAACCATTGTGATGGTCTTAGATGTCAAGCACTATTCATTTGTAGCATCAACAAATAAATCATACAAATAACAAACATGTTTTCTATCTCAAAGTCAATCTTAGAGAACTACATTCATCTAACTTTTGCACAACTTAGTAAACTTAGTAACTATCACATTCACAAATCCATGATTATATGTCACAAGTAAGGAGTGTAACATCCAATAGGCCAACAAGAAGCAAACATGATTGTACACAAATGCATTACAAAAATATTCTTTCATCTGCACCATGCCAATGTCTAGTGGTGTTTGAAGTTTGCTACTAAATGGTATACAACATTAAATTGTGACAACCCGCTAAACCCTCTTCATTGATTCATTTAAAAGAACAAACCAAAATCACTTTAAATTGCACCTAAAATTTACCAAATCAACAGTTGAATTTGGTTTCCATTACTAATTTTTTTAAATTATTATTTAAATCTTGGTGGAAATCAAATGAGGATTCTAAATTCTCTCTTCATGTATTTTTGGGACAACATATGAATATACTATGGATTTTTGAAGTGTTAAAATGTGTGTACTTCAAATGATCTTAGGCTCTCACATTTAGAGGGGTTATAAAAATAATCACATCTTAGACAAAAGTCTAGAGGTAATACTTTTGCAAAAAGATTATAGATGCAGTTATCTTCGTCCCAATTTGGATTCCTTGATCCTTTAGGCTTCAATCAACTTTATATTTTAACCAAATAAATATATGGATTCATATTGTGGGATCATTGAGGATTGCTTGCAAATAACCCAAACGTATCTTCAATCAAACTGGTATATTGGCCTCTTAATTCTATTTATAATTTTTTTTTTTTTTTCCAAAGTAATGGTGTCTATTTCTAATTTTTGATTTGCATATAATTAGAATTTGTAATCATTATCATTGAAAGTACATCTAAAAGTCTTATGAAAAAAAAAACTAAAATTTAGATTTTTCAGCAACCACTTCAAAAGCAAGCTAAAAGTCAACAATTGATAGAGGCTGTGGCAAATCATACTTACCAAAGCAAAATTCTTTCAATTGTACTCCAAATATATTATACAATTGACCAAATTTTGCTTTTGTAAGCATGATTTGCTAAAGCCTCTATAATTTTTGTCTTTTAGTTTGCATTTCATTTTCATTTACCAATGTCTAAATTCAAATTTCTTTTATATCTATTCGATATAGTTTTGGATAATAATTTCGCTTTCAACAATAGTAATTTCATGTTCTAATTATATATAAGTCTAAAGTTAGAAATATATTTGGAAGGCTAATATATTTGTTGGATTGGAGATGCTTACGTCCAAACTTGGAGGTAGTAACCCCTAGAGTTCCTTGGCTCAAAAATAAGTAAATATTCTCGAAATTGCAAAAAAAAAAACTAGAGAAAAAAAAGTTGAAAGCATTTTGAAGGACTTTTAATTGTAGGATCTCACTCTTGACTTGTATTTCAATGACAAATAGAGTATAAATGTTTTTGGACTTCTAGGCATTACGCGAGCAAGATGCGTACATGGAGAAAATTGGCTTTCACTACGTGACTTAAGGTGACCAAAACAACCTAAAATCATTTTGGATTTTAAAAAGCTTTAGGAAGTAACTTCTAAATACCCAAGCCACCATATTATGGTGTCGACAAAACTTTGAAGTTAAATAAAACCGTATCAAGCTAGTATTTTTAGTATTGTTTTAGACAAACTATTTTTTTATCTAATTTTAGCATCAAAAGTTTGATTTTGAAAATGAATGTTTATGATTTTCCTATTCAATATTTTGTGTTAGAGTGTCTATTGCAAATCTTCATTTCATAGTGTTGACATCTCTTGAAAATGAGCCCCAAATACATTGGATCTTGGCAAAAAATTCTTTAAAAATTCTTTATAAAAAAATAATAGAGTAGATTTTGAGAAGCCATAAATTGATTGTGGTTATAAGGTAGGTATCCCAAAACTGCCACTAATTGCTATTGTGCCTAATTACTAATATTAGACTGTTCAAATTCTTATATATTATTATTGGCGAGGGAAAGGAGGTTCCAACGCACCAAAGAACACGGCATTTGGATATTGTATGCAAAAGTTATGAAGGAACAAAGTTTGGTTCTAAAAGCGTTTCTTTCACAAAGGTACATAACTGATTTTAGATACGTACACACACTAAAGATGGCGCTTTTAGTTCAGTGGCGCATTTGGGATGCCTACCTTACATGTTACATCCTTTAATCTCATATATTTTTTGGTGACTCCAATTTAAATTTTGACATGTAAAACAATGACTGATAGACCTTAATCATCTTTCACAGTTTTAACACTTTTGTAATCAAACATTATGGTAGAGCCACCCATCACCGACCAGTGACCCATTCCCGACCTATAGGTGCACGTATTTTTTACCATGCTTAGAATGTTTTGTTTTTTTTTCATTTTCAAGGTTGGAACTAATAAATACATGACACATGTCCCAAGTTGTGGAAAAAAAAGTAGGAAATAATGATTAGGTAAAAAGTTATTGAATGATCGAAATTGGAAGACTTTACATATTGGCCATGGGTCCGGCGCAACTTTTGCCTTGCAAAATTCATTGTAAATTGACTTTGGGTGATAAAATTCCCAAAATTTGGGCAATCACCATCATTTCTGTCTCTACACCTGCAGGAATTTTTCTTTCGCCTTCAAGTACCCCACATCATGTCCGTAGGTGCTTATTCGGTCGGTTATGGGTGGCTCTACCATATCATCTTTCAATCCATAAGTGATATTGTTATGTTTTCTTCTCCCATGCAATCTCTAACTTGTCTAGTTTAAATTAGTACAACATCAATTCCAGAAAAATTGATGAAACTTATTAAATTGGTTGCTTTTTGTTCAATTTTGAGCAAACTGCAAGCCAGAAGCTCAAAAAAAGGCCTTTGACATTTAGGGTTTAAGCCTTTCAACTAATTAATTAAGTAGAGTATGTTAAAATAAGTTCCATGTCCCCATTTTAAGCATTTTAAACTGTTTCCAGAGATGATTCTTCTTATGATAGGGTCAACAACCTCTTAATCTCTTGAATGAATACACTCTGACAAAAAGCGGAACCTTGATGAGATATAACTTAAATAATTTTAATGGTAGATGACCGAGGCTAGTGAGAACTTAAGGAGGCATAGTCAGCGTACAGTCGGCCATCCTACTCTTGACCCCTAATAACTCTACAGTAGGGGTTGTACTTTCGAAATGGGCCAGAACTGCCAAGAATTTGAGCAATTTGTTTATTCATTTTTTCTTGTGATCAGATAGAATGTAACCATAGGATCTTGTAACTTCGTTCAGATTGAGAGTGAGCACCTCAAAAGATTTCAGATTATTTGACCACATAGTTTAACCCCTAAATGCCCAAGCCTTTTCAAGAGTGTTTTGACTATGAAAAAAGAGCATGGGCTTATAGTTAACCCCAATGAAGCAAATTGTATTTTTTTCAAAATCTAACCGTATAGATGTTTGAAGAGCTTGATTACTAGTATGCATACCAATTTTGAGTGTGAAATTGCATAGGAGTTGTGAGATTATAACAAGAGAAATGTATGCTTTCTATTTTTAGTATGCTGCCATGTTTTAGAAATTTGCATATAAAAGTTTTTTGAGATGGGAAGTGACATGAATGACTACAAATAATGTTTGCACACTAAAATGCACTTTCAAAAAACTTAATTTCACATGAAAAGCTATCAAACTTAT
Source organism: Pseudisothecium myosuroides (assembly GCA_951799445.1). Taxonomy (NCBI): domain Eukaryota; kingdom Viridiplantae; phylum Streptophyta; class Bryopsida; order Hypnales; family Lembophyllaceae; genus Pseudisothecium; species Pseudisothecium myosuroides. The sequence goes on from OX637288.1 coordinate 44,985,044, forward strand.
TACACAATCCACCTTGCAATTGGTGAAATGCAATTTTTTTTATAAGTATAAATCGCAAATAACTCCAAATCAACACTTGCATGTTTAAATTTTCAATGGTGAAAATCATGAAAACACTTTACTCTTTCCATTGGGACCATTTTCAAAGCAAATGGATAAGTACAAGTTTTTAGATCTCAAATCAAGTGAAATTGGCAAAAGTTGGGAAATGAAGTAAAATTAGGAAATTTTACTCTTCCACTTTGGGACATATATGGCTTTGAAGACCTCTCAAAAATCAAATGTTTACCTTTTGCAGTGAAAAATGAAAGTTTTCAATAGTTAACCCTAAAAACTGCCCGAAAAAAATTTTAAAACGGTCAAACGAATTTAACTGCCCATACCAAAATGAGCCTGAAATTTCAGCTCGACCATATATGGTCGCCGAGGCAGTTAAGGGTTAAGGTAGGAGGTTGTAAAACAGAGCGGGCATTTAGAATGGACCCTATAAATGGCTGGGAAATGGACATGAGTTGGTTCTGAAACTGACTATATAGTATAGTCATTGAATGAATCAAGGAAACAAGCATTTTTAATTGCAAGAGCCAATCATTCTCTTTGCTTTCCCCATTTTGATTTAGAATTGCAAGTGAACCGTTTATGAAACATAACATTATTAACATTTGCTGGGGGGGTCCCTTTTGCTCCCCCCAAAGCCGGAACCCCCAGCGTTGAAAACTTTCTGAACTTTGCAAGCAGGGCTGACATGTGTGCTTCCTGGGATGCGTGCACCAGCTCATAACATCCAGCCAACCAAATGAACTCAGAAAGACCTGCCATTCAATCGAATGAACTGAGAGAGACTTGTCAGAACCAGTCAGATGGAGGGGATTTAAACTTAATCCCCTCCCAGGCATCCCGGGGGAGATTATTCCTCCTCTGGCAGGGAAGGAATCCCCCGGTTAACAATGTTATGAAGACCTAGGGTCACAAATAGGGACCTATGATCCAACTCATTTGAAAATTCATAAGTAATTCAAAAATGCTTGGAAAAATATGAAACCACTTGGGTTAGATTCCTCATCAATTTCTCTATGTCTGAAAAATGAGCTAAAAATATTCCCACCCAAGGAAATACATGAAAAAGGGGGACCGGCCCTTAGATGCTCCATTTCTGAGCCTCCTACCTTAGTAGATATTTAAGTTTGAAGTTTTATTTGGGTCAATGGAAGATCAAGAAGGAGCGTATTTTAAGTGAGAATATTTTGAAATGATGAACTTTTGTGCTCAATGAGTGGCAACAAAGTTGAGAATGCTCATGTAAACTTTCACAACATTCTAGTCATTTTGCAATTTTGGATGGAACTTGCAATGCACGGTGAATGAGAGCAATGTTTGTAAGAAAAACAAAAATGGACATGCTTGTCTTTTCCTTGAGCTCTTTGGATTTGTCCTTTTTGAAGTAGATAACAATTGCATCGGTTGGCTGACTTTTTGATCCATGCCCAAATTGAATCCCAAAACATTATTTGCAAACTTCACTACACCAATCAATTTAAAAAAATTCTATAAAGCGGAGTTTAGCTTGGAAATTGATGAAACTACCACCATTGGATTTATACCGCAGTGTATTGCCTAGTAATGATTTTTATTGAAAGAAAAATTCAAAATTTGATAACATGATGCTTAGAGAAGAAGAGGGGCAACGATCATAAAGTGGTCACTTGGGTCATTAGGGGTTAAGGTGGGGACACTCAGAATCACACCTTGCCTAAAACCACCATAATTACTCTAAGTGATCCTTTAAAACTTTTGCATACGATATTCAAATGTTGTAATCTTTAAGTTGAATTCAAGTTATATTAGTTATTTAAGTTATTAGTTATATTAGTTATTCAAGTTATTTTAGTTATTTAATTCTACATCTTTAAGTTGAATTTAAGTTATATTAGTTATTTTTTCATTTTGTATACGGGATTGTTTCATGAATGGTATGCTTGTAAAGTCTTCTTGAGCACTTGAATTTCAATGTTTTGTTCTTAGATCTTGAAGCAAGTCTTCAAAATGTTATAAGTATATGCCTTTCCAAATTCAATATCTAATGTATTTGAAAACTTCAAGAAAATCCTCAAAACAAGTATTTTAATGTTGTTTGAAATTGAGAATCTAGGTATTACTACATTAACCTTTAAACGACGAGGAGGCCATTATGTGGTCAATGGATGTTAAAGAATCAAATTATAAAGGACAAAAGTGCAAGTATTCATCCTTGGAATTTGTTGTGAAAAGGGGAGATCTTCTACAATAGCTTCATTTCCAACAAGTGCTTTTGCAATTTTTTAAGCCAATGACTTACACGGTAATGCAAAACAATGATTTCAAGGATCACCCCTTTGTCCTTTAAGGGTTAAATATGAAATGGCATATAATTATAGTTTATACTATGATTTTTTTTTTTAATATACACATATTGAGAAGTTTTCACATGATTTTAGGGCATATTTTGTATTTGATATGATTTATCTTTACTTTTCTTCAAAAATTCAAGATAAGTTGATACCATGAAACAAAAATCTAAATTTCAAATAGTTTCCGAAAGATATATGATTTCATCTTTGAAAAAAACTTTCATTATTTATATATAGTGGCATACTATAATCATTGAAGTTATAACTACATAATCATAAACCCTTTACATGATTAACCCCTAAATGTAAAAACTGCGTTTTTTGGCAACATAGTGATTTTGGGCAGCTCACTACGAGTGGAGTTTTTATTTTTATTTTTTGAAAATTTCACACAATATACGCCCAAGGAGTAGCTTTAAGGCCCAACAATTTTCATACCTTTTGACTTCATGGTTAAAAAGTTATTGCATGATATGTGATTTTCATTGCTCGGCGGGCAGCCCGGGCAGCTCAGAAAACTTCTTTAAATAATTTAAAAAAAAAAAAAAATTGAAATTGGTTCTTTAGATTTATATAGAAGTGTGAAGCTTTGAATCATTCAATTTGGATCAATGAGTCAAAAGTTATGAAGAGTTGAAGTTTGTGGGTAGGTATGGTTTTGAGAGACTCCAGTTTAATTTTTAAAGATCTTTTAAATCTAAAATATTTTTAAGGTGTTAAGGGCATTCAAAGTGAAGTATAAAACTTGGCTATTTTCTCTCATCTTCTTTTTATTTTTTTATTGACATTGGAAATTAGACAACCTTCTAGGGAACTTCATTTTTACAAGGATACAACGGTTGCTTAATTTATTTTTTTTACCATCAATATGGGCAAGTAGAGTAAAGCATTATTTTGCTTTAAAAATTTGCATACTTCTTCTTAATTTGAGTCTCTATTCAAATTTGAAGCTTTTAGATCTTTTTGCAAATGTAGAATTTTGAGTTATGGGGCTGAAAAGGTTGATAATGGCACATTGTCAAAAGTTTAGGCATCTCATACATACATTACTTTTAGACCCTAATTTTTTAAGGCAAGACCTTTGTACTAGACAAAAATAAGATCCTATGGTTACAAATTCTAAAAGTGGATAAATTTTGATTTTCATATTAATTTTTAGAAGATGCTATTTTGGATCAATTTAAAGATAATTTTTAAATTTTTGACCAAAAAAACTTTAAAGATTAAGGTGGAGTTGGTAGGGATTTTGGATGATAAATGATCCTATTTATAGCAATATAGAGGTGGTAGTTGTATAAGCAAATGATTTTTGGTAAAGTTTCTTCAATGCGAATGCATAGTTGAGTGGCTCAGTTTTGGCAAAAGTCTAAGTCCAAAAAGTCCTTTTCTGTGAGTAAAATGTTTGAGAGTGAATTCAACGAGAAATAAATTTTAAGAAAAATCTAAAAGTACCTAGCTTTTCAAGCACCTATAGACCTTGAAAATTATTATACTTTAGAAAAAATCATTTTTGGAAAAAAATATTGGCTATAGAAAAAGGACTACGTAAAATTCAGTGTTTGAAAATTCATTAAAATGTCTTTAGCAAACACATAAAGAAGATTTACACTACAAAACATTGTTTTTCAGAAACATTAGTTCAAACTCTATCAAAAATGTAGTACCTATAATTCATTTGGTTACTGCAAAGGAGTTTAACAAGTCTTTTTCAATTTTGATGACAACAGATTTATCACATCCACTTTTATTCAAAAGTCCCTAGCACTCATATTCTACATACAAAAATCATATGAGTATTGGGCATCAAGTTAATATATCTAAATTAAGTTGTTTCATAGAAGAAGAAAAATTAAGTGCCCTATAGATCAATTTGAAAATGAGTTGTTTGCAATTTCAAGAATGTGACAAGAAATTGACACTCAACCATGCATCTACCCTTCAATCTAAATCCTTGATTGAAGTACGTTTTGATACTATGAATATTTTTTACTATTGTGCATCAAATGGGTTTGGGATTCTCCTAGATTATACTTATAGCCTCCTACAACTATCACCTTTAACCCCTAAAGTCTTGAGGCCTTTTTTTCATCGAAAACCATTAAAAATTACCAATTCTATTGAAAAGAGCGAAAAAAAAATTATATACATTCTTTTTTGCATATTTAATTGTAAGATCTTGCACAAGACTAGTATAAAAATATGTGGAATAAATTTCAAAAACTTTCACAATATAGATTGCAAGATATTTGCGCTTAAAGTGAAAAACAAGTTTTGAGCACGTTCCATGACTAGATTTGACTTTGAATCTTTTAAACTTTAAAAAAATTCACTAAAAATTTTGATCTTAAATTTTTTCATTGTTGAAGATTTGAGACGAAAGTCTAGAAAAAAAAAAGGCTAAAAACTACATTGTCAATAGCTTTAAAATGGAATTGAAACACACTTATCTACAATGGAGAGATTGTTCTAGTAAGCATATTTAACCTTGTAGATCTGTAATTTTCCTGGACATTGTGAAAATTGAGTTCGAAAACATAATTCTTTTCTCTAGAAGTTTCTATATTTGCCCACAAAATAAGAAGCTCTATAAACTTCACATCACTAATCCAAATGGAACAAATAAAAGATTTTTGTGTAAACAAAAATATAATCTATGAAGAAAAATTAAATTAAATTAATGTGAAACTTTTGTGGATTTTTTTCTGCCCGGTCTCCCCCATTTTGAGCTTATTATGATATACCTTTTTCTCCCTAGCACCAATCGAAATAAAAATGATAATCCTTGAAAACTAATGTATTTTTCTATCTTGAGAAAAAGATTCAAAAAATGATCTCAATAATTGGAGTTACACAAGCCTACCTGAAACCCATTTTGTCCGACGAGGGGACTTGTGGACTTTAGGCGTTAAAAGTTCATATCTAATTATTTGTGTCTCCAAAACCTTTGCAACCACTTTCATTATTTTATTTTATTTTAAATTATTTGCCAATGTGCAAAAAATCATCCTATCTTTTAGCATATGCATGGTGTCAAAGGGCTTGTATAATCAATTTTAATGTTTTTTTAAGAAAAGGTGACCATTGTATTCAAAAACACAAGAAGTGTACAAATAATTTTTTCTTTTGCCTCACAGTTCACACCGGGCCTCCGTCCAAGGGAGACATCAACTTTAATGTTTAATTACCTATAATGAAGGAAACGAAGGAAATGCATAAGCAAACTAAGTGCAAGTACAACCCACCATACACTGCAACTAAAATATGATGTTTTTGGTGTATAAAATTTGCGATAGCTGTCATCGTACTTGTTCCCAATGATGAATTGAAATATCACGGGGGCCTGACATGGGGTTTCAGTGAGAACCTCCGTCGTCATCCTCCGTCCACGGCAGGTTGTCTGCGGCCGGTGTGAAGATAGATAGATAACTTATACGAACTGAAATAGAAAGTTTGGAAGATGTGCAATGTCATGCGGGGAAGATATGGATTATGGAGATAAGGTAGGAGGCTCAGAAATGGAGCATCTAAGGGCTGGTCCGCCTTTTTCATGTATTTCCTCGGACGGGAATATTTTTAGCTCATTTTTCAGACAAAGAGAAATTGATGAGGAATCTGACCCAAGTGGTTTTGTATTTTTCCAAGCATTTTTGAATTACTTATGAATTTTCAAACAAGTTGGGTTGTAGGTCCCTATTTGTGACCCTAGGTCTTTCATAAACGGTTCACTTGCAACTCTAAATAAAAATGGGGAAAGCAAAGAGAATGATTGGCTTGTGGCAATTAATAATGCTTTTTTCCTTAATTCATTCAATGACTATACTAGTCAATTTCAAAACCAACTCATGTCCATTTCACAGCCATTTATAGGGTCCATTCTTAATGCCCGCTTCGTTTTACAGCCTCCTACCTTACTTCCGGTAAGACACGGACAACTAAAAAATCTCCACTTGAATTTGTTGTTGATCGTAACGTAGATCAACCTATTAGCACTCAGATTTGCTATCTACGTATCTTGGAGAATCTAAGCTTATTTGCAAACTTACATATTTTTCAGAGATTGAAAAGTTTGAGTGAAGCCATTTGCAAGTAGAATGAAGACATTTTGACAAAAATTGAATTTTGTATGATTTTTCAAAGTTTGTGGAGATGAAATTGGTAAAGTATGGGCAAATTCATATTAACCATGTAACGTTGCCGCGAACTCTAAGTTTCCGATGGATGACATAATACTTTCATGTAAGATAGAAGTGCAATTGTTCATCTTTGGAATTTTGTGCAAAAAGGGGAGAACCTTGTACAGTGGCTTGACCTCCAATGAGTACTTTTGGTTTTCTTAAAGTAAATAATTCACAATGTAGCAAAAAAAATGATTTCCGCAGAGAGTAGCCCGTCCTTACAAGGTCAAATTACATATTGACATGTCCCCTCCCCAAGAGCATTGTTATGATGCTAAATGGTTGCTAAGATTGTGGTAATAGATGGGTGGCTGACACAAATGGGAGGGACATGTAGATGTTAGAATTGGATGACTAATGGTATAAGGTTGTTTTATCTCAGTTGCCTAAATTTGGCTAAATTTTGATGTGTTATGGTAGGAAAATGAAAAGAGTTTTTTATTGTGTTATTCAGCAATGGGAGCATGGTATCTTTGAATTCATGCAAAAAAGGAAATTTATTCACGAACATGAAGGTAATAATTGACAAAGAAAACCATCTGTAACTTTTTAGTCACTTTCATTCACTAGAGATGCTTGTCCTATATTTCATTCTCAAATGTTATTGTTGAACTTTGTACTATTGAATTTCAAAAACAACTTATTTAGCCCTTTTCCTTATTGCCTTAAAAGTGGTAATTTTAGACTATTTTTGCTCAAAGTACTCCCCAATTTTGTAGCGTGTAAATTTCAACCTTTAGAAATTGTTTACTTCCAGTTGTTTTAGATGGAATATTTTTTTTTTGAATAATGTTATGTCCAGTATAACAAAGAATACATTATTTGAATATTGCATAGACAAATTATGAAGGTTCAAAGTTTTACTAAAATATATTTTAAAATATATTCTAACATATATTCAATTTTAACAACATGCATATTTTGATTACAAAATATAGACATGCTGAACAATTGATGAAGTGATGGCTCTAGATCCTTTATAGTTTAAATTATCCCTATTCCATTGTTATGGAAAACCCTAATGTTATTTTAACCTCATCTAAGGATTATTGCTTCTACAATGCATCTATATCCAAAAAATTTAAAAGAATATATTATATCAATTGTTTGTAATTTGTCTTGCAATGGAAAGGATATGCTAATGTGATTAAGTTTCACACTGTGATGACCTAATACAAATCCGTTTAGAATGCTAACTTTAATTTTTGGATAGAAAATAATACTCTAAATGGTAAATACTAAAAGACAATCATAAATATATAATATCCACCCCATGTTGGATCTATTTGGTGACCTAGAATATACATATAGCTTCCTACAATCTTTATTTAAAAAAATATATACCATATCCATTGTGCTTCAAAAATTACATGACTAAGCTTACTTGCACTTTAGTTTCCAAACATTTGCAAATTTCTTCAAATTTCTTCATTATTGAAGTATTGCATATTATATCCATAATGCCATAGAGTTGATAATATTTGTTTAGGTATAATTACCTTACCACCAAACAAAGTTGGGATTTTGCATTGATTTGAAACTAGAAAAGTATAGGTAATGCAAATTGCTCTCATAGACAAACATTGTCCACTTTTGTGTATAAGGCAGTTATTGCCTCTTATAACCTCTAAAGGACCAAGGCCTTTTTTTGCCAAAAAACATTCAAAACTGCCATTTCTACAACAAAGAGTAAAATATATATATATATATATATATATATTCACATCTAACCGTAGAATCTTACACCTAACTAGTATAAAAAAGTGCGGAAAAAATTTCAGAATTTTTGACCACACAGATTGCAAGATATTTGCGTTTAAAGTGGAAAAAACAAATTTTTCAGCACATTGCGGGACTAGATTTTTTGACTTGGAACATTTTTAACTTAAAATTTTTGCACTATAGAGTTTTGAGCTTTAAATCTTTATAGTGTAAAATTGAGTTGAGAGTCTAGTAAAAAAAAATATAATTCAAAAAAACTTAATTTTCATTCTTAGAAAAATTATTAAGTAGAAGTAGGTACGAGATAGAAGGAAAATCTAAAATATTCATATATTTTAGATGGAATTAAAATTCACTAATCCCAATGGTGAGATTGTTCTAGCAAGTAAACTAAACCATGTAATTTTTAATTTTTTTTAAAATTGCATAAATTGCAATCAGAATTGAATTCTATAAGTTATTTTTTTCAAGAAGATGCTCTAACTGCCCGAAAAACAAGAATGTCCATAACTTTCTCATAACAAATCCAAATGAAATGAATCAAAGCTTTCCAGATAGACAAAAATATAATCTATGAGAAAAAAAATTCAAAAAAAAAAATTCAAAAAAAAAAATTCAAATTTTTGCAAATTTTTTTTTGGCCCCTCGTCCCCTGTTTTGAGCTTATTTGGTCATAACTTTTGTTCCCGGGCACCAATTGTGAAAAAAATTATATTCTCAGAAAGCTTATCAGTTTTTCAAACTCTAAAAAATGTTTAAAAAAATCACGATAAAATTTCAGCCCGTAGGTACCTGCCCGAAAACGCATTTGTCCCCCGAAGGAACAACTGTCCTTTAGAGGTTAAGCTCGTTGTCATTGTGACAAATTGTCACAATGAGCTCAAAAAAATGAAATTAAAAATTAAACTTATCTCATTACCCACCCACCCCAATGAGCTCAAAAAAATTGAAATTAAATTGAAATCATACCCGTCCCCATTCCACCCTTCTACCCTATTTGTAATTTTCAAGTGGGATGGGGTCCAAAGTTCATATCCATATCCAAATCCATATCTGTATCCGTATCCATATATGTACCCAATTTGTGTCCCTTATATATATATATATAAACAAATCTATATTGTATCCATATTTGTATCCATACCCATACAATATTCCTTTTCGTATTCGTATCCCAAGTTGTTTTTTAAGATCAACGGCATTGGAAGGGGGGGGGATTTAGTTGTTTTATTAAAATAAAAATCAACGTCTCTTAATTTTTGGAAGGCAGGTGGGGGAAAAAATGGCAAGACAAGACGTGTTGCCTCTTTTTGGTACATTGTCATAACAAGTATGTTTAATCCTTAAACGACAGCCCAAACTCAAGGGCTTGGATTTTTAGAGAATCTTCACAAAAATTCCTCTAATATTCAACTCCATGTGAACTTCTTTGGTATCATTTTCTTTGCCTTCGCAAGATGCTCTCTCAATCTAAGTCTTGAGTTTTGAATTACAATTTGAACTTGTCGTTTTTGAATTGGAAAGTTTGATAATTTTTTTGAATAGTGGCCTTGAGCTTACCTATGGCCTTGAGGAGGGCAAAAGCTCATCATTGATTGGTCATTAAAATGAACTAGATGATGCCCATTTAAGAAAGAATTTGAAATCCAAGTTTGGGTAGCTTTCTCCAAGACCTCAAATGTCCTTTTCATACACTATTTTCATCAAATTTTCTTTCTTGGCACCTCAAAGTGCCCATGGAGTTTGTTGTCAATTGCATTGTTGTCAAATGTTAGGTGGTAAGCTTAGATTGTAATTGGGGGATTGACAGAATCATTTGATACTAAAATTAATAAAAAATTTAAGTTAAGTATTCAAATAATGCCATCACGTTCACCGGCTACAAGGCATGACAACCCTCTTATCTTCTCAATCTGCCGAGGCTTGCATTCAAAGTGAAAACAATGTGCATTTTGGAACCAATGAAACACTCATTTTATCTCATTTTGACTATGTAAGGTGAAAACACCCATTCCCGTCCTTGCATCCAATTTCGTCACCATGTACCAACAGAGTACATTCTTACTAGGAACATGTGCACCATTGGTACATCGTGATGGAATTGGGTATAGGGACGGGAATGGGTGTTTTCACCTTGTGCTTGCTTTGAACTTTCTACATAACATTGTATACAAACAGTAAATGGTCCTCTTCATGTTGGGAAGGTATTATACCTCTCAAGATGTCTGGGATGGACTTATACTACTATAGTTAATTCAAGGATTAGGATTGGCTGCCTGAAGAGACATCAATAAGACAATTTTGTTCAGTGGAAGGATGCTCTTTTCAAGGATGCAAAAGGGAACCCCGGCCATACTGTAAACAATGTTATGTTAAGGTAAAGGTAAGTGACTGTCTAATGTTTGACCATTAAAAACAATTTAACATTCAATTAACCCCTAAACGTCTGGATTCATCTCCCAAATTGACGATTTGAGAAAAACCATTATAAACTACAATTTGGAAGAATATTTTGGAATTGGTATACAAATGAAAGCTGTAGATTTTGATTTTTAAATTCTATCCGTACGGTTAGATCTACTAATGCTATCACCAATCTTTTTCTATAAATTTTGAAAAGAAAATTTCAGAATTCCTTCTAAATTCAATTAGAAGTAAAATATTATCATTTTTTGAGTAAAACTTGTTGGAATGGATTTGAAATAAGGTTCTCTTCATGTGGTGATTTTTTGAAATTTTTGTGACCTTTACATCTTTGACCTCATTTTTGCACATCTAGTTTTGAACTAAAGTCAATGCAAATTGACCACTTGACATACTTCCACATTTGTAATTTTAGAAATGTATATATTCTAGTAACACCAAATCCAACCGATGGATAGGACAACAACTTGATAAAGTATCACTAAAAATTAGGATGACTTTCATCCAAGCAGGAATGAGACAGAAACAAGGATCTGAATCTGTTCATCGTCCAGAAAATGGACGTCGGAGCGCTCTAGGGTTAATGTGCATGCAAATATAGAATGGATCTTTGTATCCATATCTATGTCCCAGTTTTACTCCTACAATCTTACTAACTTACCCGTAGTCAAGTTAACCCCTAAAGGACTGAGGCCTTTTTTCTGCCAAAAAACAGTGAAAACTGCCATTTCTATAGCAAACAGTAAAAAAAATTGAAAAATGTTTTTTTTGCAAATCTAACTGTAGGATCTTACACCTAACTAGTATGAGAATGTGTGGAAAATTTTTTTGACCGCACAAATTGCAAGATATCAGCGTTTAAAGTGAAAAAAACAAGTTTTTCAGCACATTGCGGGACTAGAATTTTTGACTTTAAACATTTTTAATTTAAAATTTTTGCACTACAGAGTTTTGAGCTTTAAATCTTTATAGAGGAGAATTGAGTTGAGAGTCTAGGAAAAAAAAAGAAATTCAAAAAAACTTAATTATCATTCTTAAAAAAATTGTTAAGTAGAAGTAAGTACGAGATAGAAGGAAAATCTAAAATATTAATATCTCTTAGATGGAATTAAAATTCACTAATCCCAATGGTGAGATTGTTCTAGCAACTAAACTAAACCATGCAAAATAAAAAAAATTGAAAAATTTGAAAGATTGCATTCAGAAATGAATCCTACAAGTTATTTTTTTTCAAGAAGATGCTCTAACTGCCCGAAAAACAAGAATGTCCATAACTTTCTCATAACATATCCAAATGAAATGAATCAAAGCTTTCCGAATAGACAAAAATATAATCTATGAGAAAAAAAATATTTTAAAAAAAAATTCAAATTTTTGTCCATTTTTTTTTTGCTGCCCGGACTGCCCGCCGTCCCCTGTTTTGAGCTTATTTGGTCATAACTTTTTTTCCCGGGCACCGATTGTGAAAAAAATTATATTCCCACAAAGCTTATCAGTTTTTCTATCTCCAAAAAAAGTTTCAAAAAATCACAAGAAAATTTCAGCCCGTAGGTACCTGCCCGAAAATGCATTTGTCCCCCGAAGGGACAACGGTCCTTTAGGGGTTAATAGAAGAAACTATTTAACCTCAGTTACTGATGTGCAGACTGGCAGGTAAGTTCGTCATTCCGTGACTTGGGCTTGGACTTGGACACAAGGGTCCATCAACTTGGATGAAAATGCATGTATTCATCCAAATGTGTGTTCCTTCACCCATAACGGAGCAATATTGTTCATAGATTTTGTAACAATTGAGAAATTTCATCCATTGAGAAGAGGAGAATCCACAATCAAATAATCCTTCAAAAAAATTGTTGAGCTTTTGAGCAATAAATCATCCTAAGTAAAAAATTGATGTACTCCATATGCGATTTGTTTGTGCATGCCACTTGTTGCATAACCAATTAGAGTGAAACAAATATGACAATTTATTGTCAATACCTAGATTAGTCGAGACGTCAATAATAGAAGTTTAGGAATTTCAATTTTGTGGGTACAATTCTTCGACAAGTCCGTCCAAGCTAGTGTTGGGGATTTGCCAAAAGCACGTGGTTGGTTTTGAATATACCATATTTAGAAGGCAGGTTGGACATTCTTTGTTGAATAATTATTTTATTAGTCAAAAACTACGAATAATATGTCAATATTTGACATTATTCTTTTTTTGTCTTAAAAAAAATAAATTGCAAAATGAATTTACAAAACTTTAGCATTTACTTTTAGAAATTAATTTTTTGCCGACCTTGTCTTCCAAGAATGGTACCAATAATTGATTCTTCAAAATTCAAAGTTTGTTAATATGGTGTTCAATAAACATGTAATAGGAAAATCTAGAAGCTTCTTTCCTTCACCAATAAGATCATTCAAAAATTAAGATGGCTTAATAAGTTAACCTTAATGCCCAAGCATTCTTTCTTCCCTCCAAAATCACCTCCAAATTGTAGTTTTTGAAATGAAAGTCTAAATTTTGTTTAGAATTATTTTTTGAAAAATCTAATTATAGGATCTTATTTAACACTATCAAATTTGTCTACCCTCCAATTTCAAAGACTTTGACCGCACAAATTTCGAGATTTCTTCAGTCAAAGTTTAGTTTTTGAAATATCAATAGTTTTTTTTCTCGGGCAAAATGACTTTGGGGGCTTGTATCTTGTATACTCACAAAAGAAGAGTTTGCCTTTTTTGACCAAATGCATTAGTTTAGAATGTGCATGCTAGTTTTCACAAAGATGAAGGCAATGGAAGATTGTTTTTATTCCTTGCATTCAAGTGAAATACATTAGACAACAATTTTTTTACTTAACTACATCTATTTACTACATGCTTCAAACAATCAAATCCTTATCCATGCACACCCATGAAATTTTTTCTTGAAATGGCCTTTGAATGTCTAGGATTCTCTCTCAAGACAATCTACAAGGACCATTTTTTGGAGTGTTTGACTTTGAATAATCACCCAAAATGGAACTTTTATCCAAATAAAAAAAATTGGTCTATGGAAAGATAATTAGATGAACTAAACAAAAATAAAATTAAAATTATAAAAAAACTGGGATCCGGGAAGCCCTTGAAGTTGGGACGCAACCATGATGGCTTCTAAAACAATTCTTTTATCTAGTGGAACATCCAAAGAATTTCATCCCCCTTTGTTTTATAGTGAAACCTCTCTTAGTGCATAGTGTTGGGACTATGCAATAAAAGAGGTTTATGCAGTTGGAGAGGTTCTGAACTAAACTCTGGCTAACGTGGCCTCTTTAAAAGTATGACCTCTCTTACTACATATTATGCACTAAGAGAGGTTTAATGTATTGAACTTTGTTTAATGGTTAACTAAAATTTTTATGTTAATTTCATTTTTTTCTAATTTTACGTGGGGTTTTGTTTAAAAAATGACATTGTACGTAGTGCATGTAGCATCCTCCTAATTTTGACCTTCAAGTGTTTTTTTGGATTTTGTTTTTTGTTTTTTGCATTTGATTAAAACTAGAAAAATGAGGTGTATCAAGGTTGTTTTTTAGTCCACTTAAAAGCTTCTAAAATGAATACTTTGTTACAATTAGAAGTTAAGAGCCTACAACTATGCTTCTAAATAATAATGACATAGAAATTAAATGGTAAATTTTTTGGAATCTACCAACATGCTCCTTCCATTCCATGATATTAGTCCCTTTGTTTATTTGTTTGTCACCAATTACTTGATCCCTTTAGCAATGTACTTTTAATATGATTTTAGGACTGAATATAATTTATTTTATTTTTGACATTAACTAATAAATTGAAGCACAAAAAGTCTGCTTTATTATTAATATTACAAATTCTAAAAATTGAATTTTTTTATAGCAATTTCAAGTTGTTTGGATTAAAGAAACAAAACAATGACCTTTTCATTGAATCTATTGAATTTCAAGACATTCTTGTGCAAATTTAAGCACATAAGTTAGAGAGGGCAAGGTATTTGCATAAGAAGTCTTACTACTCAACAAAGTCCATCTTTATGTATATGTGAAATTTTGTATCTATTTATTTGCAACCTCCTATTTTTTATATCTTTCCTTGATTGCAATTGATAACTATGTCCACTTGTTGTGCACTTGAGAAGACACATAGCACATTCACTATAGAATCATTTAATTGTAATATGCATTAAACAATCATTGACAAATCGTTAATAATTTCATTACAACAAAAAAAAAATCTAGTATTATAGGACTAAGGGGATAATATGCATTTGATATGAATTTTATTCATTATTGTTCTAAAATTCATAGTACTTTTATATTTGTATGAAAGAATCTAAATTTTTTTGCCTTATAGAAAATCTGAATTTTGATTGAATTTGTTTTAATTCCTAAAAGACATAAGTACATTTCGGGTGGAAATTATCAAAAACCGACACTTTTTTAGAGTAGTAACAAAACAATAGACAAAAAGAGTTAAAAAAAAAAATCCAACCATATAGAAACTCTTAGAAGACTACTATAGAAATGTGTGGAATTTTTTTTAGAATCTTTGATTGCATAGATTGAAAGATTATAATGTTCGAAGTTAGAACAAAAAGTTTATTTCCAACCTTACTTGATAGGGTCAACAAACTTTAATTCCTCCTAGACTAAGATTTTTGCAGTGCACATGGTTATGTTTTTTGAAAATTGCATCCTACATCATGTTAGTTACATACTTGCCAAATTTCAAAAGTAGAGAAAGGATTTTGCAAAAGATACCAAAATTGTCTAAACTATCCAAATTTTTTTCGTAGCATAACTTTTGATTTGGGCATCTACTGGAAATTATTTTATATTCCCACAAAGGGGGTGAATGACTCCATTTTGTGTCAAAAATTCAAAGACACTTGTAAATTTTTGACTTTATAAACATGTACCTAAAACTTAAATGTCCGCCAAAGGGACACTTTATCCTTAATCCCTAAAGGCCCAATTTGCTATTTTTAGCAACATAACAATATTGGGCACGTACAATGACTCCCAAAAGTAGTTGGCCACCCTAAAAATCACTCTCATAAATTTAGAATTTAGAATTATAAAGTGAAATTTGGACATATTGTTGTACAAAAGGGATTCCACCTTCATGTGTATTTTCACTTGGAATGGACTATATTTAGACCTACTATTATTTGAATGAAATTTCTATGCAAAAAAAAACATTTTGTGAAAAGTCAAAATATCTCATTTTTTTATAGGAAGAATGTACATCTTGACTAGAATCACAAATAACAAGTTTCATGAATTTTGGATTTTTACTGATTGAAATCTTATTGACTGAAATTTGACCTCAAAATTTTAACTTTTTTATTTTTCACTCCATAAATTGCAAAAAAATATGTTTTTGATACATATAGTTACTTGGTGTTATTTAGAATTTTTATTTTATTTTTTTGCAATTTATGGAATGAAAAATAAAAAAGTCAAAATTTTGAGGTCAAATTTCAACCAATAAGATTTTAATTCAATCCAAAATTCATGAACTTGTTACATGTGATTCTAGTCAAGATGTACATTCTTCATATAAAAAGAAATGAGACATTTTGACTTTTCACAAAAAAAAAAAATTGCATAGAAATTTCATTCAAATAATAGTAGATCTAAATATAGTCCATTCTAGGTGAAAATACACATGAAGGGAGAATTCCCTTTGTACAACAGCATGTCCAAATTTCACTTCATAATTCTAATTTCTCAATTTATGAGAGCAATTTTTAAGGTGGCCAACTACTTTTGGGAGTCACTGTACCTATGACTAGAAATTTGTATATTTCAGGCTAAAATTTTAATAGAAGGTGGGGACAAGGAGTATCTTCCATATGCACTAAATTTCATGACATTTAGAAATATGAGTCAAAAGTTATGGCCTCGTATGTTATTTGTTTCTCAACTCAGCAGTTCGGGTAGATTTCAGAAAAAATCACTTTTTTCAAAAATAAAAATTTGAATTTGCTTTGCTAGATTTATATATACGTGGAAAACTTTGAATCATTCCATTTCCATCAATGAATCAAAAGTTATGAGGAGTTCTAGTTTGCAAGCACTTATGGATTCTCTACTCTTAAATAAACTTTAAAGTCGTTTATTTCACTCAATTTTCAATATTTTTTGAAAAAAATAAAATCATAGGATGTAGATTGATTATTACAACATCCTAACCATTGGGATTGACATTTTCAAATTCCATAATTAAATTCTTAACAATTTAGTGTTTTGAATCATTCTCTACTTCTTTGTATTAACTATTTTTTTCCTATTTGTTGTACAATTCCAAATGATTTGAAATTTTTTAAGCATGTAGCCAACTTGTTTAGGAAAAAGAATCCAAAGAGCATTTAACCCATAATATATTTTAAACTAGCGTACTGTAAGATCCTATGGTTATATGTGTCCAACAATGTTTGTTTTTCTAAAAAAATTGGTACTTGTATCAGAAATGATAGTTTTGGAGCGTTTTTGGTAAAAACATAGTCAAGGGACTGTAGGGGTTAATGGATTAAATATCAAATATTCTCAATACATTCTTACATAGTGGTAAAATGGAGCATAAGAGATGAAGATATAAAGTTTAACTATGATACATGACCTTAGGTTTTGTCATTTAACCCATAAAATATTGCGGTGTTTTAAAGCCTAAGACTCCTTCAAAATTCTTGTACACAAAGCAAGGCTAACATCTTCATCTATATTTATTTTCTAACAAATTCGATTATAAGGTCCTTCAGTTAACTTCTTCGAGTACATCCTTCCAAAATTTTAGAATGAAAGACTCCATTGATTGAAAATTCAATGCACCTAAACATCAAAAAGTAGTTTTGTCTATAGTAAACTTGCCAATTACTGCACATGCAAAATTCAAATCCTTCTCCACATAAACATAAAGACTTGCATATTTTGAAATTTGGCATGATTATTAAATGTGATGTTAAGATTCACCTTCAAAAAACAAATTGTGAAAAGATTTCTTCCTACAAATTTTATTGCAATTTGAAGGTGATGAAGCTCAAATCTAGTTAAAAATTCCTTGCAACCAATCATAGCACAGTGTGTGGTCATTGGGTGGTGATACAAAATTTTGTTCCCATCACAATTGAATTGGTAGTTGAATTGTGCAGTTAGTGTTTGGTCATTGGAGGGATGAGTGTATGGTTAGTGTTTGGTCATTGGGAGGGGTGGTTGTGCGGTGATTGGATGTGTGCGGTAAATGGCCGGTTTACTCTAGCCCTTTCCGATGGTGAAGTTTTGTCTTTCAACATTTTAAGATAAAGTATCCCCCACAAGTTCTTTCAATAAGTTAGAAAATAAGTTGAAATTACTAAATCTAAAAGAGCTTTGATGTTAATCTTTAAGAAGATTATAAAGTGGGAGGTGGTACTAGATGAATGAAAAAACTATTATGCTAATAACTTTTACAAAAATTAAGAACTATTAATTCCAATGGTATGAGTTCTTGTAAGAATAAACATCCTATATATTTGTTTTTGTTTGGAATTTTTTGAAAACAAAATTCAAAAGAAGATTAAATTTATTTTTTAATCTACATTGTCTACAAATTAAAACTTTGCATAACTTGAACCTCATTATTTGGAATTGAAAGGTTCAAAATTAAAATTTCTAAGTAGTTAACCAATCAAATCAAATTAGTTGATCTTTTTTTATAAAATATTTTTGGTGACTAGTATGACATTGAAATTAAAAAGTATATAACTTTTGCAATGTTTGAATGTCAAAATGAAGTGAAATAAAGTTTCATATGTATATTAGGATGATTAGCATCCATCTAAAAGATTTTATGTAGACATTCAAAATTATGAGGTCAATTGAGTCTAGTACTGGAGTTCTCTAAAAATCAAAATTGGTTTCCTTAGTCAGTAGAGGTTACAAAGTTAGAAGCCAACACTTTCTAAGAAATGGACACCTAAGACCATTCAAATGATCAATTGAGAATAGTTTCCATTATTAACCTATTTTAAACTCTATATGTCCAAAGGAGGTCTTCCCTCCAAAATCACCTTCAATTTTCCAAAAATTACATTGACTTTCATGAATTTGGCAATTTTTTGATGAAAGTGACAACGATATATATATATTTGGATTTTTTGGTCCAATTATATGCACCATGAACTCTAGTCTTCCAACAAAAAATCTGATTCTAAAAATGCATTGTATAGTTGTTAACATAAATTGAATTGTATTGTCTTGTTCAACAAATATTTCAAATGCAAGGGCATTAAGGTATAACAATGGTCCATGTTGAAACCTATACTCTTTTTGCAATGGCTAATGCAATCCCATACTTTCAATTCCCCCAAAAAATTCAAATATTGAGAGAACCAACATCATTTGCATGTTTGTCAAATTGTTGATATTTTAAATTCTATAAATGCCAATTTCCTTCATTTTTTGTGTACAACAATCTAAAATGATGAATATCAACATACCAAGGCACAAAAAGTTTTTTCGGAGTTCTAAGAAAAAATTGACAAAAGATAAAGAAATTCCAAATCATGGTGATCAAAACCGAGTTTTTGACATGGCTGACTTTGAAATTAATTTTCTTTTCAAATGACAACTAATTTTTTCTTCCAACTTCCATGATAAAGTGCAATATGTCGCATACTACAACTTTCATATATACACTTTTGGACTTTGGCCATTGATGCTTATGGTATAGTTGTTTGAATGAAAACATTTCAGTTTGTACTCAGTTTTGTTAGTCGGTGTAGATGCATCCAAAATTGAGTGTTGGTTCTTGTAATTAGACTATGTGCATTTTAGGCAAGATTATTGGAGTCACTTTTGGATTAGGGTTGCACTTAGTTGTTAGTTGTAAGGTTTTACATATAAAACCAATCCTATAATCATTTAAGCAAAGTTTATATTATTAAATTGTCTTGATTTTATAGAGCCTAATTGTCAATCAAAAGAAGATTCCACATTTGCTTGGCATGTATCTTTTCAACACCACTAAGTAAATTATGAATTTTCAAAGTGTCATATGATCCTTCCTTAAAATCCAAAAATATGTGGTTTCCTCCATTTTTCGTGAATTTTTTTAATCTTTTCAACTACTTTTGTGTAGCCATTGTTTTTATTTATACATGCTACCTGTTAGAAGACAATTTGGATCAAATTTACTCTAACTGAAGGTAACCTATTCAAGACATAGTAATTATTCTTGCATGTGGAAACTGACATCCATGTGACTCCTGTGAAGGACTGAACTGAATACTTCAGCTGACAAAAGATTGATGAAATGAAAACCAGGGTGTCACTAACTTAACTTACATACTGAATGGCTTGTACCTTTGTATGCCAATGACCAAGTTATCAGTAATTCTGTATACGGCAATGCCACTCGTTGTCGGGGATTTTGCGGAAAAAAGCGTCAACTAGGAGGGCAGAGACCGACGAGGAGGTGCTATTTTTTTGCAAAATCCCTGACAACAAGTAGTATTGCTCGTGCAGGGCACAAACAGAACTTAATTGGATGAAAAACACGTAATGCCCGATTATGTGGGCAAAATCGCGTAATCAAGCAAGAAACCCTAATTATGGTGTAAAATCTGCCCGGAAAATGAACAAGAAATTTCCCACCAATGGTTTACACTCTATAGAAAACTGATGAACACAATGAGAATGAACACATACGTACTTGGCCTAAGATTGCAAACATTTCTCTAACTTGTAAAATTATAATTACAATGTGTCCTACTAATGTGTCCTACTAACTTTACTAATGTGTCCTACTAATGCATGTTACAAAATGGATTTAAGTATGCTTATAATTTTTTACAAGCAAAAGAATATTTTTATCCATTGAATGAAGAATATTTTTATCTACGGTATGTGTTGTGGTATTGTTCATGTTGAAGAGTCTTCAAAAATAATATGGATCAAAATATTCCTCCCGTATTTAAAGTTCTAATTATATGGAAGTTCATTTTGTAACACACATTAATAGGACAAATCAATGTACTCAAATTAATTCAATTAGAATGGCCTACAATAATTAACTTGATGTCCCCTAATTTGGAAATTCTATGATTTATAAGACATGCTAGTACAAAAGTTTACAATATTTAAATAAAATCAATATAATGAGATTTATACTATTTTCATACTATCTCAAAAAATGTGATCATCATTCAACTTTCATCTATGTTTATATAGTTCATCAATATTCATACAAATTTCATCTAAAATTCATTAAATTTTTAGTAAATGTTATCTGTGATTAATCTAGTTTTGTCCAAAAATGATTCAATAAGTGTAAAGGTGTCTTGGAGTATTCAAATTTTAAAACTAATTAAATTAACTTGAGTAGTGTGAATGATATATATGATGGAAGTTGAATTCATGAAAGCTTATTAAGTTTTTATAGACATCATTATGAGATAACATTGTTCTAATTGAACCTACAACATTCAATACAATGATGGATTTAGAGGTCATTTAAGCCAACAAAGCAGTGAAAGGTGCGGGAATTAAGTCATGATGGCCTTTTAGCTAACGTAACCATTGTTATAATGAGGACCGTTTGGGCACGCAAGATGCACAAAGAGATCTCAACGGTTAATCTCAACCCTACTCATAGTGGTCTCCACGCAGTTATAGAAGAATAGTAACATCTCTTGAAGCTCGATGGCTATGAGTTGTAGCAAAAGAATTAACTCCAAAGGCCTTTCGGAAGCTCAGGTATTTTTTAATGTTAAAACATATGTACTATAGGTTCCCACTAGTCCTAAGAAGGAGTCAAAAATCTTTCTTCTTGTGCAATAAAATTAATATCAATAACACAAATAAACTATAAAATTCATCAAAGAATCATGATGCTTGTAAACAACATTATTCATTACAACTTTATTGAACTAATACAAAATGTAGTTAAGGTTAATATAATAACCACTAAAGGACAATTGTCCCTCAAGGGGACACTTGGAAATTTGAGTATGTTCCCACAAAGTCAATTTTGAATGATTATTTAAAATTTGTAGAGAAAATAACTTCCTTTGAGGATGTATATATTTTTTTTATCAAGTTCCTAGATCAAAAGCCATGCAATCTAAATTTTTTTAAATATGGTGAGTAACTTTTGGATAGCATGAGTAATACTGTACGTGAAGGTCTGATCCGACACCTGAGTGCCGGAAAACTTTACTTTTGGCGTGCAGATGGGTTCGGCAGGTGGTATATTCTAGGATATTCCAAAAATTCACTTGTAATCTTCCAAAAATTTCACTTGTAATATTTTCAAAAATTCAGACATCCCAAAAAATACTTAAGTAATGTCCGAATCTGACCTTCACGTAGGGTACACATCTTTTCCATTGGAAATTTGAAAGTACAAAAGCAACATGATGTAATAAGCAATAATTAAAAAATTAAGTATATTTAATTATATTTAATAGAAATCTCACTTTTAAAAAAGTCAAAATGTGTTGATCTTATAGGATAGGCCCTTGAATGTTTTTCTAAATTATGAATACTTTATATAATCTTGCAATCAAAATTTTCAAGAAAAAATACCACACATTCCCATAGCATGAAAAAACAATCACTATTGTGCATTTGAGCTTTATAAAGTTTTATCAATGCACTACAAAACAAATAAAATTTGATCATTTACCCTTGAAATGTGTCATTATCCTATAAAGGGCAAAGGTAAGTCAATCAATGTTTTTTTTTTGGCCGCGTATTAGTTAGTTGGCTTTCCTATATAGGCCAAAATTTGGAAGGGTAGGGCCAAAGTGACCAGAATTTGTCAGGTCGAGCAAAATTTTGCTCAAAACAAAAATGCTGAAGTCAATGACATTCTTTCAATGACATTATAGAATATCTTGCACATTCGCCATCTTATCATTGAATGTACTAGTATTACTCTTTTACTATTTGACTTTTAAATAACTATCTTCCAAGCAGTCAAATTAAGGTGTTAGAGAGTGAGGGTGTACATTGAATTTATATTAGTCATTTCAACTAACTAAGTACCTTCGATTTTTGGATAAGATCAATGAGTGTAACAAATGAAGAGCTTCCTTTTGACAATTGTTATGTTTAACGGTTTTAATCATAACTTGAGTTGATATAATAACCATAATATTATTCACTAGCATTGATAGGTTCCATCTAATGAACTTAAAAAGAACACAAGTATCTAAGAAAGAATGTTCTATCCAAATTATGAGGTGGTTTAACACTATTTGTTGTTAGACAAAGAATGATTCCTTGTTTTTTAATATTTTAGGCATCTTCGATACTTTTTTAGGAACCTCAATACATTGATATAAAATACAATGGTCATTTGAACTATTGGACAAGTTGAATCATATTAATTATTGAAAAAATGCACAATCTACTAGGTAGTTTAAAAAATTACATCGATTAATAAGCCTCCTATTTGTTCTTTATACAAATTACCATTCAATTTGAGGAACAATATTTGAACATTATTTGAAGTCACTAAAATTTTCATTACAATTAGTGAAGGTTTTACTAAATATTTCATCAATATTCATACCATTGAATACTATGGAATATATTTTGTATCTAAGTATTAGATTGCTCCTCTAAAGACTTATTTAAACCAATTAAACTTCATTCAATTTTAAATATTTATTGTAATAAAAGTAATGATTAAAATTTTTTTAAGACAAACTTAGCTTGATTTTCACAAAACTATATATTATGAACTCAACATGATGTATAAGAATAATCTCAATTTTTTTAATAATGATACCAAAGCATATTGTTTATAAATATTAAATTTCAATTGAGGCATATGCAAAAATAGTGAATTTCTTTATTTAAGCATAAATTGCATTCTAGAAGAAATTATAGAAAAATAAAAGAAGAGGAAAAAGAAATTGATTTTTGCCAATGAAACTACACCTTCTCTATTAGTGTACCGATTCAATCTAAGGTAAAATATCTCAACTTTGAAAAGGATGAAATAATACTAATGAAATAATAAATAAATAAATTCTACTCAACACTAATAGTTTTATGGCAATAAAGCTAGTGTTGTTTTTTGGAACAACAATTCTTCTAAAAGCAATAAAAATGTTCAAAAAGATATTCTACAATAGATTATCTATTTCTTTGTAAATGCAATTGTGGAATTGGTATAAGATTTGAGGATACTGCCATCATTTTAATTGAATGTACATATTCTTAGAAGGACATATTTGTTCATCCTTATTTTTCATCCATAAATAAATAGTTTCATCAATCCATTCATTATGACTACCCAAAATAAATGAAATGAATAACCTCAAGGGTGATGCATGCAACATTCAATTTTTTTTTTATAGTTTTACCATCTATTTTCCATTAATTTTTGTATTGAAATGCTTTTTTAAGTATAGAGTTTGTTTTTTAAATATTTTTTTAAATTCTAAATAAAATTTTATAGATTTCTTCATTGTCTTTTTTTTCAATGTTTTCAAATTGCAACAGATTTTTTTTCCAATTCCACTAGATAAAAATGAACTAACTTGAGGTTCTCCCCAAACATTGGATGCATGTCTCGACGCTCTTTCAAATTGTGAAGGGGCCATTAATGTCATGTCCTCAACTACACTAAATAGTAAAATTATGTTGCCTAAATAATCAAGTTGCCTTATTCCAAAAAATAAACTTTACAAACCAACAAAGTTAGCAGATATTTCTACAAATGTTTCCATTTCTACAAATGAAGATTCATGAGTTTTAATTACAACAATTCCTAATTCAAAAGTAGTGCATTTCTTGTACAATAACGATAAATTTTTTATAGTGCACAATATGAAGAAATTAGTGAGGGATTACCTAATTTCACTATTTAGTACAAAATATAAATTAAGGTAGGATGCTCTAAAAGCGACCTTTCTCTAAAAGTGACTACTAACACAAAGGTGCATTCTTCTTTCTTCAATGTTCCAATAGTGTACATTTCAGAACATAATCACTTTTAGTGATCCATCCATTTCAACTTCAAAAATTCATTACTAATTCCACAAAGGTCCAAAAATTATGAAACACATTTGGAAAAGAATGGGACCTCTGGAAGGCCTCTTTTTTTTAGAACTAAATTTAGCAATGAACAATGCTTCCCAAAATAAAAATATCAAAAAACATTTTTTTAAATTTAAATATTATTATTTTTATTTATAAAAATTGCAATTCGACCTGGACAATCATTGTCCATGTCAAATTGCAATTAAAAGAAATTCAATATCTATTTATCTATCTATCTATAATTTTGTGCCAAGAATTTCTTTTAGGTTAATTCAACAGTTTCATTCATTGCTGGTGCAGAAGTGGAGGTTTTTTTGAGGCCCTATGCTCTTAAAATTTTGCTTGAAGATAAAACTATTTCAACCCTTGAATGTTGATGCAGACACTGAGGATGAAAAAGAACATTGTTTTATCCAAATTCTTTTTGAAAAATTGCTTGAGTACATTTTTAAAGAAAAGAATTGTAATTTCCCTCATTACAATATCCATGACTTTTCTAAAGAAGAAGATGCTTAATCCACGGATCACCCTTGTAGTGTATTTTGGCCATTTTTTGCTAATTGCTCTTGATGTGAATTTTAGCCATTAATATGATATTTTTTGAAATTGAATCTAACTAATGAATTGAAGTTTATCAAGTGCAATTTCTACTTCAATTGGAAATTTTGAATGATTCGTACATTTCAACATTTTATAGCAATACAAACTTTGGACCTATAACCACAGTTTGTTGATTTTCTAGTTGTAGAGTGACATGGTATCTTTGGTTTTATACCACGGTGTTATACACTTAAATATACATCTATTATGAAAATTTCGATTCTTTTGAATATATTTTGTATTTGATATGAATTTCCTTAATTTTCTTCTTTAAAAATTCACAATAAATTCAAATTTTCTTGAATTTAAAAAAAAAATTAGGACTTACAGAAGACATAAGATTTCATTTCTAAAAAACAAATATAAATTTTTTCCTTCATATCTAGTTGCAAACAATGGCAACAAACATAGTGATGGACAATGAGGCTTGAAATCACCGGTCATTGGCTAGTCTTTCTCAGGTTAAGTTACTTGCCCTCACTCAAATCTCACGACTCTCACTCCGTAAACCTCCTTGGTAGGCATATTTGTTTGTTTTTGAGCAAATTTTTACCAAAACACGATGCAATTTTTCCAATAGAAAATACTTGGCAAGATCAATCCTTCCTTTTCAATGAACCAAATTGTTAAATTGTTACCAAATCTCGGGATGATATCATTCTATTTTGGCTGAATGTGCACTCTTTTGGATGAATACATTATTTTTCATCCACATATTGCAGATTTAATCCATTTTCATGGATGTAAATATCTTCATCCCTCTTCATCCCTCTAGTGAAGACCACCCCCTTCTACACTGCCCAAAATATATAAATGAATAAAAAACTCCTTATTGGTAGGAAGTCTTGCCACTCAATGTCCTTGGCAGGCGCAGGCCCCTACTAGAGACAAGCAACTTTCTGCCTCATGAAGTAAGGAAGGTGTCGGAGATGATAAATAGTCATATTTTAATAGAAAACAGGGGATGGGCACTGCAGTTGGATGGATGACAGTCCCTCAAGTCCTGCAAAGCAGAAAGTAGTAACTTACTGCTAGTACCTGGGAAATGACTGACAACAGTTGCCAGGGGAGCATTGGAGCAAGTCCCAGTACTGTAGTAGGGGTACTGTAGGATCCATCATCCTTTGCCAAACTTATGTTGGTTGAAAAACCCTAGTGACATTACCTTAGGAATGATGTTATTTGATGGATGTGGGTACTACGCACTAACTTACTACAACCCAGTTCATTTGTTGTCCTTCTCAAGGATTCAAACTACTACTAAGGTAGTCTGCTCTAACAGCGACTGGGCTGTAATACCAATCATGGTACATAGGTACATTTTGCTTTCCTCCATGTATCAATAGTGTACATTTTAGGAGGTGGTTGCTTTTAGAGACCATTGCGTTTCAACTTCAAAAATTCATAACTAATTCCACAAAGGTTCACAAAATATGAAACAACTTGAGTTGGATGCGAATTCCATTTTTCTTCCTACTAAAATTTACTGAAAATTGTTTCAAAAAGTTTAGCTTCCCCGAAATGGCAAACAACTCTTAGATGGTCGATTTATGAGTCTCCTATTTTAAGGATCAACTTCCATGTGGAGTTGATGCCGGTGAAGCCCACCAATCAATGATAGAATGAAATGGGAGCCCAGATTTTCTAAAACTACCATTCCACCACTGATCCGAGGGCTTCTGTATTCAAACTACTAATAAGGGCCAGCTTCCATGTGGAATCGAGGGCCGGTGAAGCCCACCAATCAGCTATGGAATAGAATGGGAGTTCAACTTTTCTGAAACTACCATTCCACCATTGATCGATGGACTTCACTGGCCCCAAACTTCCACATGAAAGCCGGCCCTAAATGGAAATTCCATCAGTGAGCACTCCATATATCATAGCACTAAGCTGTAGTTTCCTATTGAGTCGAGTACGTGTCCCAATTCCCATTAGTAGGGGGCACCCACCCACCCTCTCTCCCTTGTCAACTTCGATGAGTCCCCCGTCCTGCCCCCAAGGACAGTGACTGTGATTATGAAACCAAAGACTCCTTCATTGATCATGATGGCATCTTGAAAACTAGACTACTTATTATCACCCTCACATTCAAAGAAAAAAAACCCGAAATGGGAGTGTCACTCACTCATGTCTTGTGGTATAATGCAACAACATGGGCTTTCTCCAATTCTAATAATAATAAGCTCAAGTTAATAAGGTAACTTAATAAGTCAAGGCACCTCCCCCCTCCGTCTCACTCTTTCAATTGTTCAGTTGCTCTGGGTCATGATGCTGTGCATGTTCATAAGAATAATATTATTATTATAACTGCCTCCCCCCCCACCCCACCAGTGAGTAACTTGAAGTGTAAGGGAAAGAAGGTTTAATTAGTTGGCGCTTTGATTGAGTACTGACAGAAGGCAGGAAAGGAACTGGAACCCAATGAAGTGAGTGGACCGTCAGAGGGAGAACACGACGAACATCATCCATCCAACGGGGACACATTTACATCCTTAAACTTCATCCAGCGGGGAATGATGCAGGGAGGCAGGACGAGTACTGTACTGGAGAGCGGATGGAGACATTCATTCATGACAAACACATCCTCGTCCATTGGACGGGGGGGGAGGGGAGGACAAGTCCTAGGTTGCTAGAAGCAAGCAATAAGAATTGGCTTTTTGTACTTGGAACATACAATAGAACTTCCGTAAGGTAATAGCCCCTAAGGATCGGAGGAGAGTGTTATATTAGAGAGGTATTGTTTTAAAAAAGGGGTTGCAGCATTCATGACATTTTAATTTTTTTTAGTGGGTTATAATTTTATGGCACTCGTGGACTGAAGTCACGTTCAGTAGGACAACATCGTGATTCCAAATCTAATGACAATTGCTTTTGTTTTGTTTTACTTATTTTGTACATCTTCAATGCGTCTAGGTTGGGACTAAAGGAATAATGTCACTTTAGAGAGGTTATTGACTTACAAAAGTTCACTTTGTAGAAGTTCTATTGTATTTCAAATGTTCTCATAGAATGTAGAATACATTAATTCTAATAAGGAAAGATGATTGTGTTGAAGTAATATTATAATAGTTTTATTTTAATATTAAAATACTAAATATAATGATAATGATAATGATATTATTTAAATTTTAAAACATTCTTAAAAGGAATATAATTGAAATATTTTAATATTGTATTTGAAACAAGTAAGATATTCTTAAATTGTTCAATCTTAATGGCCTTGTTAAATATCATTTGGTTGCCTTGTAGGCAGCATGAGAATAATCTAATGTGTTGTTGAAGACTGGATAGGGATTGGATCAAGAGCACCAAGTAAGAACAAGGATGGAGAAGCGAGCAAGAACAAAAATGTGGTTAGGGAACCTCCCCCAACTTTTGCACCTAATACAAACACCTCTCTAAACAAACAATCAAGTTTGGAATTGGATAGAGTAAGGAGTGCATAGGATCCCTTGTACTATTTTCTTTCAAAGGTCTGTGACTTAATTTACGATAGTTGATTTAATGAGGTAGTTGAATCAACATTATTTTTAATAAAAAAACACCAAGTGGTTGGGTAGGTTGTTTAAGGATTAACCTTAATGATATAGGAAACCAAAATTTTGATGCAAAACAATTTTTTTTTCTATACTTTACATAGAGGGTGTATGAACTGACCTACATAAGTGTAAATTTTTTTGTATTAATCTTTAAAGCTCCTTATAAACAAAAATATGTTTTGAAAAGTTAGGGCATTTTAAATGAAGTCATCAATTTTTTTTTCTTCTTTATTTTTTGTTTGTTGAGATTAGAGAAACAATCAAAGTTGTGGGGAATCTAGTTTTTATATAAAGATCCAACAATTGAAAAAAAATCATTTTTTTGGAACCTAATTCAAGCAAGAAGAAGGCAATGTTATTTTGCATACTTCTTTCTAACTTAAGGTTCTACTAATATTTGAAGTCCATAAATCTTCTTTACAAAGGTATTTTGGGTTATGGGACTTGAAAGTTGAACAAAGCCATATTGCCACAATTTTAAGTAATCTTGAAAAAACACATCCTGTTCCATATTGCAAACTTTGCTTTCACACATACATTGTTCTTAGACCCCAATTTTTTTTTATGTGATTTGACTACTAGTCAAAAACAAGATCTTGTAGTTACAAATTTTCATAAATGAATGAAATTTGATTAAAAGTCCTTTTTTAGAGAGCGCTGTTTTTTGGCATTTTGGTGAATATTTGCCAATTCTTGACACGTGGATCGTTAGGGGTTAATACAGATTCAAATCCAATGCCCATGACACTTCCTTTTAGGGTCATTCTTGCACCTCCTATACGTCTCAGTAGCTACAAAATGGTTAACTATTCTACATATATAGTGTTGTATTTGAACATGATGAGGTTTAGATATTACCATCTTTGTAATATAGATGTTAGTACCCTATTTTGATTGCTGAATTATCAATTCAATAGTACATGACTTGCCATTTTTTGCACATAATTTGTATTACAAGAGATAAATACAAAATTGTATAGTGCTTTCAAATCCCCTAATGTTCAAGACTAATATAGCAAAATGCATCTTCTCTCCCAAGGCAAAGCTTTTTCATTCACTCTCACTAAAGTAGTAAAGTAAACCAGCTTTTGACAAACAATCACCTATGATTGGCACCTAGGGAATCACTCGTGACTGGTACCTAGAAAATTATCTATGACAAGCACCTGGGGAATTATCCATGACAAGCACCTGGGGAATCACACATGACAGGCACTTGGGGAATCACACATGACAGGCACCTAGAGAATCACACATGACAGGCACCTAGAGAATCACACATGACAGGCACCTAGAGAATCACACATGACAGGCACCTAGGGAATCACTTGTGACTGGCACCTAGGAAATGACCCATGCATTAGAGTTTGGGATTAACTACATGTCTTGGATGATCGTGATGGAGTTATTAGTGACTACTTTCGGAACTTCAATTCTACCTTTTTAGTGTAAATTCATGACAAAAAGTGATTTTCAATTTATTCCTTCATATTGTGACTGCTTTAGGTGGTAAGATGACCATTATGGATGCACTTTTTTTTGTTGGTTTTGGGGTAATCTAGAGACTCTTTTGGACCAATTGGACAAAACACTTCAAAAATTTATAACAATTTCATACTTTGTCAAAAAAAAATTAAATTTCAAGTACTTTCTTCATTTCTCTCTTTGTATAGAAAAGAATCTGATTTTTTTTGCTAATGTCAACAGGGCAAACCACACGTTCTGCTTGTCATAGGCTAGTTCACCTCACACTGTTCTTAGCAACCTAGCACAAGTGAAGGGTTGGAGACATTCATCATAGCTTTCAGGAATGGGGGATGCAAGGACGGAGGCCTAGGATGGAGCCGTCCATCCCGTCAAACGAAAACTTCATCCAACTGTGGATGCAAGTAAGGAGTGGGTGCGTCGACATTCGTCACGTCTACCCTATTTTCATCCAAACGCGGATGCACAGAAGACAGTTCATGGAATGAACAACATTCATCCCGTCATTCATTCAAGGCTGTCTTGCTACCCTGACTGCCCGGGCCCAGGGAGGCGAGAACGAGCGCCCAGAGCAGTGAATGCTCTGTTGCCTTGCCTGGGGAGGCGTGCAGGCAGCTGCAGGCAGGCAGACCGAGCTGCAGTAGCAGCAGCAGCAGTGCAGCACAGCAGCAAGCGTAGCTGTGGCCTGTGGCAGCAGTGTCAGTGGCAGAGGGAGGCGGAAGTGGAGGGAGTGGTAGAGCCGCGCGGCATCAGCACCTGCGCACCTCGCTATGGCGGAGTACTCCGTCGTCATCGTCGTCTGCAACAGTTTGCTGACACCAGGCCAACGGACTACGTCGGGCTTGCGGCCCCCGCCGGGCTTTCCTTCGCTGGCTGCCCAGGCTAATCGTACACTCCATCATCAACACCTTCCCTCAGCTTTCCACTTGCATTATCGTCTCCCCCCTCCCGGCCTGTCTTCATCCTACTCCTCCCCTCTGCGCGCGCTCAATGCCTAGCCCCGCCGATGGAGTGTGCACTCGACTCGACGCTGCACATCTTACGTGAGTAGTGTCGACGTTTAATATACATGATTGTTGTCCGTACCGCAGTCGTCTCGGATACGGGTGTAGTAGGAGTTTCGAGAACCGGCACCAAGGCAATGTGAAGTGCGATCGGGGGACTTTGGATGGAGTCTTTGCGCGGGTGAGGAAAGCCTGTCTGTGCAGTCACGGTGATTGTATTGTATTTGTTAAGGACTCGGTTATGTATCGACGTTACACTTATTGTGTGGAGAATTTTTTCTGGTGGAATCTTGAGGCATTGGTTTGGAGGTAAATTTGATGGTGCTGATTTTGGTCCATGTATGATTTTTCTTCTGTTAGCTGTTCCACATTGCGGTAATAGCCTCCTGTAGTGCTCTTAGAAAA
Source organism: Pseudisothecium myosuroides (assembly GCA_951799445.1). NCBI lineage: Eukaryota > Viridiplantae > Streptophyta > Bryopsida > Hypnales > Lembophyllaceae > Pseudisothecium > Pseudisothecium myosuroides. The sequence continues at coordinate 45,016,824 of OX637288.1, forward strand.
AAGTTCTTTCGTCCACAGCTTATGCATATCTCTTTAGAAAGCAGGGAGAGGAAGATAGAGGTCGTTCTCGTCAGGTTTTGAAATCTCCTTGGACCGACTGTTGCACTGTTAGCATTCGAGCTTATGCTGGCGGTTTGCTTAACATTTGCCTTGCGTTTTAATTTACTTGTCCTTCGTGCAGGCGATGAACTCCCTGAGACCCTGATAGTCAGTTTCCGGCTTTGAGTTGGATATTCAGTGTAGGAGGAGGAGGAGGATTTTTGGCAGTTTGTATTCTATACCAAGTATATTTGTGTACCAAGAAGCAACCGCTGACGAGATCGTATTACCTTTATGCTTCAAGCTTGACCTCCTCGAGTCTCTCTCCTTTTCCGTGTCTGAATTCGCAGCAGGGCCAAGGAAGACCTCGTCTTAGCGCTAAGAGCTGGAAATAGGCAGTTGACTTACTTTTTAACTCGGGGTTCATAAACAAGTGCGCCATTTGGAGTGGATTAAGAATCCTTCTGAGTGATTAATATGATGCGTCCGGTTAAGGAGTTGTTTAGTGAGTGCATCTAAGTGTCAATTGCTGATATAATGCAATTGAAAGTAGAGATGAAGAATTGGTGATCCAATTTTGTCGTTACCAAGACAGGAAGTTTAGCAGATCGTGACCTGAGTTGTGTCAGCCTTCTTTTCACCGATCTTCAAGTACGAGGACAATGTCTTTGGATTAGAAGCTTGCTGCTGTTATACTTCCTGGCTTTGACCTCTGTACTGTCATAGGAATATCGTTGTTGTGAGCTGGAAATTTTGTGAAGGACGCCGTGCGGACGCTTGGTGATTGCCTGCATGGAAATATCTGAGTCTTTCTAAAGGCTGTACAGAAAGTATGCTGTCGAGGAATTTGAGAAGTTCTGCGAGGAGCTAATCAGAATAGTCTCGGGGTTGTGAAGACTTTCTGACGCTGTATAGCGTACATGTTCCAGGGAAGTTGAAAGTGGTTGCTGCGACGGGACTCAGGGCTAAGTTTGCCTTCTGTCCGGCAGAAAATTGGCTTACACAGAGACAAGGCAGGGCTCTTATCTTTGATTCCGGAGACGTGTTGGCATACAAGAAGCCTTTCCGTACAATGTAGAACTCACAGGTCTTGTAGCAAACGTCTTCAAAGCAATTCGTGCATTCATCCTTGAAATCATCGTATTGCAGTTGTGCTTGCACGAATTATTTCCAACTCTAGCGTCACTTCGTACCGCGATAAGTGTGAACTCTGTACTTCAAACTCCTATGTTCATTGAGGTCTGATGCTGTATTTCTGGATAAATCTCTGCATTACAAGCAGATACATGATCTAGCTAGTGGCGATGGGAGGCTCTGGCCGAATATCGATTCGACCCAATGATAAACAACTGGAATGAGGCGGCGAAAGGAATCGAACAACTCTCAGGACCACCCGATGTCTAACAGGAGCGGAGTCCGGAGCGGAGCCCGGAGTGGAGCCCGGAGGGGCTCTGACTCCAGCCCCTGCATCTCCAACGGAAGCTCCAGGTCCAAAGTTCCTCTTAAAGGAGGAAGTGGAGTCTATATGCACAGGACCACAGGACCCGGACGGCTTGGGGTAAAGTGGTGGAAAGACTCGGGAAATACTTTCGTGAAGCCTACCTATAAAGATGCCGAAGCGGTGCCCAGGTATGGCCATAATTGGCACACCAAGGCTTTCGTTGCGTGGGTGGTTTTTATGGGCGCTGTTTCTCTATCTGTTTATTTCGAAATGAGAATCGACTTGCTCAATCGAAGAAAGGAGAATCTTGCAAACATGTGCGAGGGGCGGGCGCGTATGCTTGAGGTATATTGCATTCTGCCTTCTGCTTCCTCTATGCTTCGCGGCTTGGAATATATACATGTGATTTGGCACACACGAAGATAGGATGAAAATAAACTTATGGCAGTTCGAAAAAATACATCTGTGTTGCCGTTTCCGATCATGAATAGCGAACGTAGAGAGTCATGGGAAAGTATGTCGTCTGATTCATGTGAGTCCTTGCTGGGATGATATTGTTAGTGCAGTGTGGATCTGCTTTCTCAGATTTTCTTACCGATTTTTTCCGGCATCCATTTGGGTGACGTATGCTGTGGGTGACGCAAACACCAAGAGTGGGTGTGTTGCTACCGATAAATTACAAGATGGAACAGAGCCTAAAGAGAACCTCTGGCGCTCTGTAATTTTTCTTAGCAGGATACTTATTGTGATCAAAAGTCACATTCAGTATCACCTTAGTGATTGAAAGGCACATCTGAACTAGGTATATGGTATTGCAACCATAATAATCTGGTATATAAGCGTTGATGGATAATATTATTGCAGGACCAATTCAAGGCTAGTATGAACCATGTCAGGGCACTTACGGCTCTTCTCACTACTTTTCATCTTGGCAAGCAACCTTCAGCAATCAATCAGGTGTCCAACTATCCTTGAAGAATTGTATCCCCCAATCCTATCTTAGGTTTATATAGTGGGAGATGATTTATAGTGCATAGACGCATGTGTACTAGTATTTAGCAAATTGAGCTAGCACTTACGCATGTATTGATGAATACAGGAAACATTTGCAACTTATGCTGAGAGAACAGCTTTTGAGAGACCTCTGATGAGTGGCGTTGCCTACGCCGAAAGGGTGCTTCACGCGAATAGAGCGCTGTTCGAATCGACCCATGGTTGGCCTATCAAGGAAATGTTCTCTAAAGAAAGGCAACAAGATTTTGACGAATACGCCCCAACGACAATGTCTCAGAAGACCGTCTTTTACTTGACATCTCTCGACATGATGTCTGGTCAGGTTTGTGCTTTAATTTCTTTCCCAGGTTCAGCCTTGTAGCTTTTACCTTCTTCTGGTGACCCTATTCTTCCTACACTAAGATAGTTTGAGAATCTTGATTGGGTTCTCTCGATGAAATATGCTTTCTCTTGGGTTGGCTCGCAGCGTTAAGCTAGACAGATCTATTTCACCAATATCTGCATCTGAAACATTGCTTGAAAAAAACACGAGTGTACTCTCTTTGAACAAGATTCATCATCGCTCAGCTGCCACTTGAGGGCCGTTGACATTCACCAGTCAACGAAGTGACCAGCGGTGCTCCATTAACAAAGCGTTGACATTGAATCTATGCTTCCTAGCGTTTTCAGTGGTCGCATCTCACAGCTAGAGCCTTCATATATTTGCGCAGATGTTAAAGAATGCACGCAACATATTGTTCCATTATAGTTCACAAGCTATGCCTGAACGATATTTCAAAAGCTGATGGTTTAGTTTTTTACTTGCAGGAGGACCGTGAGAACATTATTCGAGCGCGAGAGTCAGGGAAGGGCGCTTTAACTAATCCCTTCAGGTTACTTGAATCTAAGCATCTTGGAGTCGTGTTTACGTTTGCTGTCTATTCAGTAGACCTGCCGGAGGATGCGGCAAAGGAAGATCGAATTAAAGCAACCGCAGGGTACTTCGACTCACATACTATGCGAACATAGCTCAATCCTTCTGACTTTGTAGCCCACTTGTTTTAATTTAAAAATGTTCACAAAATTGCATTTGGATTGTATGTCATGCAAACAACTTTGCTATTAATTTAGGTATCAAAATTACAACTCAGGCCTCGTTCCTTCTCTGATTGGAGAGTTGTTAATGACTATCGCAGGTACCTTGGTGGAGCCTTTGACGTGGAGACGCTTGTGGAGAACTTACTTCGTCAAATGGCTGGTAGTCAGATTATTGCGGTCAATGTATACGACATCACTAATGATACGATGCCATTAGTGATGTATGGTCATACTAATGTTGAGAGATCGGAAAATACATATGTCAGCCTTCTAGACTTTGGAGACCCATCGCGTTCGCATGAAATGCGGTGCAGGTGTGTGGGTTGGGGAGTGGGCCTATTCCATGCGCTGTTGATCTTACTGTACATTCGAAATTGAGTCTTAGATGCAACTATACCGGAATTCTGTCGTGGTTGAAGTCGTGGTTGAACATCTAGGTGCTTGTGGGTCTTTCCAAAGAAGTCTATTAAGAGTGATATTTTGTTGTCTTCTCTTCGAGCTTCCTCTGACACGAGACGCTTGTCTGAAAGTTATGTTTCTTTGTATCTCTGACTGGCTTGTACGAACTATCCTCATTCCTTTTTATACAGCTTCAGTTTGGGACTTTACGTGAAATAATCGCAGCAATTCCGATGATTTTTTCTGGCTTACAGATACACGCTTACAATTGTTTGACAATGTCACCATCAGAAAAGCGAAACAACAACTTGAATCCGCTGGGATGAATTCATTAAAGCTTTTCTTTCTGTGTGCAGGTTTAAAGAAGAGGCGTTGCCTCCTTGGTCAGCCATATCCACGTCTATAGGAATATATGTGATTGCGTTTTTAGTTGGACACATGCTACATGCTTCAAGAAACCGGATTGATAAAGTAGAGGAAAACTGTCGCATATTTCAGGAGCTGAAGATGCGCGCAGACGATGCTGTAATAGCTAAGTCGCAGGTTTTGTTCCGTCACTGGCTCTGAGTTTTTTCTCTCAAGTCCCGCTCTCTGAGCTTTGCTTGCAGGACTTAATACTAAGAATTTGGAAATGCCAACTCAGAATTTGCACAGGTACCAGAAGGTTTTGACTATCAACAGTATTTAACTTTCACTTTCCTTTCGATATTTGTGCAGTTCCTGGCGACGGTGTCACATGAAATTCGGACGCCCATGAACGGTGTTCTAGGTTGGTGTACAGTAACCTATGCACATAGGTTGATCTGACTCATTTTTTAAAATCATCTGTACGAGATCTACTCCACGTATTTACATTGCTGTATTTCAGGAATGCTTCAAATGTTGGTGGACACTCCGTTGAATTCGACTCAACTAGACTATGCTCATACTGCTCAAGCCAGTGGCAAAGCACTCATCACCCTTATTAATGAGGTTCTCGACCAGGCCAAGATTGAATCAGGCCGTCTAGAGCTTGAGCACGTCCCATTTGATTTACGTGCTATTCTTGACGATGTGCTCTCTCTCTTCCATGGAAAGTCAAGAGCTTCAGGCATCGAGGTAGGTCCCCAGTCTTTTTCCAGTTTTACCTCATTTTATAGGGGACAAGCGCAGCTCTCATTAAATCCGTGAGGATGGATCCTTTTTAGGAGGGAGATTTTGGGATTCCGTCTTCATTCTCTCTCATTGCCTAGATCGTCTTCATGAACTCGTTTCGGAAGATTTTGCCTCTGAATTTTTGTTGTTGGTACGTGGGTGGTGAGCAGCTGGCAGTTTACGTTTCTGCAAAGGTTCCCAAAATTCTCATTGGTGACCCTGGTCGCTTTCGGCAGATCATCATCAATCTCGTAGGGAATTCCATCAAAGTAAAACATCTATCCAAATACCCTCATCTTTCCTTGAAAGCTATATATGCACATAATCTAAATGCAGTTAACCATGCATGTTCTCATGTAGCTGTCATGGGGTGCGGTGAAGAAAGTAACATTTGGAGCATATATGATTGATAAGCTGGCTCTTATCCTCACATCTTTGCTTCCAATTGTTTTTAGTTAATTCCTCTCTTCTGATGCGTTTTATCTTGTAAATTAGCGATTACATTTAACCTCTTGGTCGCTACTTCAGTTCACAGAAACAGGTCACATTTTTGTTTGCGTCCATCTCAATGAGGATGTCAACATGGTGATGGATGGAGGTGGAGCCGACCCCGACGATACTCTGGATGGGGAGGTTGAAAGCGCCGGTCCACTTGTGGACATGAGCCATCAATGCAACACTCTTAGTGGTAGGGAGACCGCTGACTACCGAAATAGCTGGGAAATATTTGAGCGACTGCTCACACAAGAAAGGTTAGCGGGAGACCATGATAAATGGAATTATTCCGAATCGGATGATGTTGTGAACCTGGTAGTCAGTGTGGAAGACACTGGCGTGGGTATACCCGGACATGTCCAAGATCGTGTCTTCACTCCCTTCATGCAGGTGAGGAAGGGATCCAAATCGAGATTCTAAACGTGTATTCTTTAATCTCATCATGGAACTTGTGAATCGTAGTAAACATTACTTCGAGGGCTTTATGTCTCGCCAGGTCTCGTACTTTTTCATCAGTAGGTGTCCCCAAATCTCGGAATTGGAGAAATGGGTTCTGGCTCGCTTTGTAGACTAGGCATCCTTACTTGTAAGCGTTAAGCAATGCGTCTTACTTTTTGGTTTCTGTGAATTATTTTCGGTCTCTATGTGGGATTATAGCATTCAATCAAGGTCTTACCAGATTGTCTTACACTGATTATCATGCAGGCCGATAGCTCAACATCAAGAACCTACGGAGGCACAGGAATCGGACTCAGTATAAGCAAATGCTTAGTGGAGCTCATGGCTGGAGAGATGGACTTCGTTAGTCGTCTTCGAGTGGGATCTACGTTCACGTTCACTGCAGAGTTCCAACGTGTACCTGCTAATGTGCCTGAGCATATACTAAGAGCGGGCAGCAACTGTCTGTTACAAACACCCCCATTGCCTACTTGTTTCCAAGGAATGCGTGTACTTGTGGTGGATGGCAGACCTGTCCGATGTGAAGTCACTCGTCATCATTTAAGAAGGCTTGGACTCCAGGTATTATCGACTGTGCCATTCATTTTTACGCTTGTTAAGAATTGCTTTCAAAATGAGATTTTTTCTATGAATCTCTTGTGATTTTCCAAATCTACCAGTGATTGTTATCCAGTTCACAAATAGCTCAAGACCTATTCAGAAAGAAATATGCAGTTCTCATCCCTTCGCATCGAAAGTGCTTCTAGTTTATAATTAATACAATGTGTGACCAATGTACACTATTTACATTCTTAGAGTTAGTCTCTCATTCGATTGAGTACCATATCGATGTCGTCATCTGTTTTCTCCAAATATGCATGAATGTCTTTTCTAAGTTTATTGTCAACTGTAAGTGGTATGTTTGCTGCTAACAAGATGTCCTGATTGTTGAGTTGTAGGTTGAAGTCGCTCACACTGTTTCTGAGGCTGCCGAGCTTCTCACTGCCGAGGCTGACCGTAATACACGCGGCTCACGCGGCACTCGCGGTTCACGTGGGTACGTATAACGGCCGGAAATTATTCCTGTGTTCTGGAATTGCATTGTTGGAGCAAATTTATACATATAATGACCTGGTCTCAATTTGTGATAGAGTGGCCCATAGCAAATGCATGAATAGTTTGCTCAATTTTTTTAAACTGTCGCGCTACTGGGCTCTGATCTACATTTCATCGTTTCTCATATATGAATCTTCATACGGTTCGATTTGTAGCTCTAATTCGTGTTACATTGTTTTTTCCCCTCCCCTCCATTGATTTCATTGCATGAAACTTTATGTATCTGTGTTTGTGTTTTTCCAATTTATGAAAGGTTTTGTTATCTGCTGCAGGTCCATTGCAGCTGATATCGACATGATCTTCGTAGACAAAGATGCATGGGGTCCAGGAACCGGGATGAATTTCCGATGTTTACTTGCGGAAAGTGCTATTGAATCCCACGTAGGCTACCAAAATTCACGAACCAGTTACCAGTACCGCTCAACAGCGGGTAGGGTCCCTACTTGGATTTCCATGAAGAAGATGGTTCTTGTTGCTACATCAATGAATGACCTCGAACTTGGGATGGTCAAGGCCAGTGGATTTGTGGACACTGTAATTAGAAAACCTCTTCGAGCGAGCTTGGTAGCTGCTTGCCTTAAGCAGATTCTTGGGGTGGGGGATGGGGGAAACCAAGGACAAGAGTCAAGGGATGGAGTCAACTCTCTTCAAAATCTCTTGTCTGGAAAAAAGATTTTAGTGGTTGATGACAATCCCGTGAATCGGAAGGTTGCAGCTGGGGCCCTGAATAAGTACGGTGCCCAAGTTGAGTGTGTTCATAGCGGGAGAGCCGCGATCCAGAAGTTGAAGCCTCCTCACAATTTTGATGCCTGTTTTATGGATGTGCAAATGCCTGAAATGGATGGGTATAATTTCTTTCACACTCAGGGCGTTCATATCATTATGCAGGTTCTTACTAGATTGGTGCATGGCCTTTTCAGCTCAAATGTACAAAAATGACAGCTGCTTTAGTATTTTAAGATCTTGACACCAGTACAGCAGAGTTCTGTTCTGAAATAATATGATTAGTGTCAATAGATCACATTCGAATGAGCTACCAATTACATCTGTAACAAATCCTAGATACTTTTGAGGCTTGTGGCCCTGAAGCACAATCCTCTTTTCAATTTGGATAGTGTGCACTCTGCGAAGGTACTACAGTATTTTCGGTTGTTGCTTGCATCCGTCGTCAAATATCTAACTTGACGCGTTTATTCTACAGATTCCAGGCAACGGGTTTAATAAGGAAGGCAGAAGCAACAGCTGCAGACGTGTGGATAGCAGCGGGATTGTCTACTATTGGATGCCGATTTCATGTACCAATTCTGGCCATGACAGCTGACGTTATCCAGGCCACATCGGAAGAGTGTAAACGCTGTGGCATGGATGGTTATGTGGCAAAACCCTTTGATGAACACCAACTTTATCAAGCAGTTGCAACGCATTTCAGCGAGGCGATCTAATGTTTTATATCATGCACACTCCATATCTGGATTCGTATAACAGCCAGCGAGGTATGGTCATGAAACTAAATTTTCTTCTATGCTACCTGTACTTGGAGCTCTCTTGCAATCTGGAGCAAGCTTATTTAAAAACGATGGAGCTGACATGTTTGTTACATCTAGATGTATTAGACATTGGTCAACAAGTAGCAGTTGCCGTGTAGATGTTTATCCGACTCTACTGTGGGCACAAATGTTCTCACTCAACGGTTGCCTTCGGCAAAGTTGCAAAAGCTTAGGTAGGAGCGGAATCTCAGTCCCAACTTGTATTATACGGTTTAGGCTTAGAGGTGAAAATTGGAAACGAGGGAGTCTCACTGAATGTGAACGCAAATCAGTATTTCACAATAATAGGTTACTCTCGGCAAATTCGGGCAACATTTGGTGAAGATTGTTTTGGGAGAAACTATCACCCGCTGTAACTTCTTGTAACCTTTGTAACAAATGTTTTGATGAATTGTTACTTCATCATTCCAGTTTTTGATTTATACCAACATCTAGTGAGTTCTCTGCAATAATCGGAGGGCAACAGTTCTGTACTGTAACTATATTGAGAAGCTACGTGAAGTACGTACTCAACACCTCACTTTTTTAAACAAAATGTTCTGAAAATATGGTGCTTAACCCCTAAAGGATCGGGGGTGTTTGAGCATAGTCCTTGTTTTCTTGACTAGCTCTTGTAACAAGCATAATTTCTCATTCGTGTGGAATAATTTTGATGATCTCACTCTTGAAATGAACAAGAAACAAGACTTATTTAGTTTTCCTATGAAAAAAAGATCAACAAAATTGCACAATTTTTGAGAAAATGCCACCGTTAACAAGATTGATGAAAGATGCTTGGTTAGGGAGTACTTGTTTGAATCATGAATGAAGAGTTTGTTGGAGATAGTTCTACTATTTGAGTTGTTTGAATATGGATATGCATTGGGTAAATGAATCTAAGCCATTGTAGATTGGACAATCTACATCTATTTATTTTGTAATGTTTTTGTTGTAGCTATGCCATATCATTGTACTAAATTCAAAATGTTTTTGTTTTATGAGAGCATCCTAATTTCAAAATGTTGTTTGAATATAGAACACCTTTAATATGGATCACTATGTAAGTAGTGAATTTTAGAAATGGTACTAAATTTAGAATGTTTTGTTGCTTGAGAGCATCCTAATTCTAAAATATTGTTTGAATATGGAGCACTTTCAATACGGATCACCATGTAAGTAGTGAATTTTAGGACTTACTTAGCTTACACTAGTTTGGACCATAATCTATTTTTGGAACTTGTGTAGCTTATATTAATTTGGACTATGATGTATTTTTGCAACTTCTAGGTGATATCAATTTAGACCATCAAATTGATCTCTTTTGAACTAAGCAAATGATACAAACCTTACTAAGTCTTATTTTACTCAAATTTGAAAATTTTCTAAAATTATATGTTTTATTGTAATTTGAAGTTAGGGTCAAAAATTGTAGAATGTTGGTTTAAGAAAAATATAGAATCATTCAAAAATTTGACTTACACGATAATGTTTTATACTATAATATGCACCTATGATGACATTGTCACATATTTGAGTGTAATGAATTTTCTTCACTATTACTTCAAAATTCATGGTAATATCAAATTTCCTCAAAGCAATCTACAAATCTTAAAACTTATATAAAGAATGTGATTTCATTTGTGAAAAATAATATAAAATAATTACTTTTTAGTGAATATGCCAAATATAGTTTAGCAATTGAAACTTATTGGAGCTTCACAACTTAGTTATAGGCTATTAGACTTTGTGCATTATGGTTATTTGACAGTTGATTCTTCACTATTGAAGAAAAAGTTGATACTTTATTTTAGTTATCTAACATATAAATAAGACAATTTATAGAGTACGACTTTGTTGCTTGAGAAAAAATCAAAATTGCATCAGGGGTTGTCACTTCTTTCTATTCTCAATCTTCAAAGAATGAGGACATAGCACTCTCTTTAACCCCTAAAGGACTGTTGTCCCTTCGGAGGACTAATGCGTTTTCGGGCAAGTACCTACAGGCTGAAATTTTATCATGATTTTTTGCAACTTTGTTGAAGATAGAAAAACTGATAAGCTTTGATTCATTTCATTTGGATTTGTTAGAAGAAAGTTATGGACATTCTTGTTTTTTTGGATAGTTAGAGCATTTTCCTAAAAACAACAACTTGTAGGATGCATTTCTAAATGCAAATTTTCAAATTTTTCAATTTTTTTTTTGGATAGTTTAGTTTATTTGCTAGAACAATCTCACCATTGGGATTAGTGCATTTTAATTCCATCTAAAATATATGAATATTTTAGATTTTCCCTCTATCTTGTACCTACTTCTATTTAACAATTTTTTTAAGAATGATAATTAAGTTTTTTTGAATTTTTTTTTCCTAGACTCTCAACTCAATTCTCTACTGTAAAAATTTAAAGCTCATAGAATGATGTAGAATATTCTACATCATTCCATCCTTTGGATGATATGGTATAAAATATTCCACACCATATCAATAGTTACAAGGACACATGTCAAGAATTGTCAAAAAATACTGAATTGGGGCTTGATGTGATTTATTTCAACTAACTTGGGGAATACAATTGTTACATTGATATTCATTACTACTCTCTCCATAAATAAAATTGTTGAATAACATATTAAAAAAATTCCTTAATATAACAGACGTGTACAATAGGGTACCATTCAAAATGGCGTTTTTGCATTCCCAAGGAAAGAAATTTTAGTGCTGCCAACTTTGGCACCCTCCCAAGGGCTGAAAATTTGATTTTTACCATGAAATTTTTGTCATGGGAACATCTTTATGTTAATAACATGTTTACCAAATTTCAAGGTCAAAAGATTCACGAAAAAAAAGATATTCAAAGTCTACCAACATGTATATATAGCAGTTTGAAAATTTTCATTGTTGCCAACTTTGACACCCTCCCAAGGTTTGAAATATTTTTTTTTTGCTATGAAATTTTTGGCATGAGATTATTTATATGTTGATAATATATGTGCCAAATTTTAAGGTCAAAAGATTTACACAGAAACAAATATTTGGAATCTACCAACATGTGGAGTTGTGAGAAACAATTTCACTACTACCAACTTCAACACTCTCCCAAGGTTTGAAAAATTGTTCATTTACCCTGAAACTTCTGTTATAGAATCATTAGAAGAGAAATGAGGCCTCCAAAAGGCCCCTTCCCTTTGTTAAACTAAAATCAATCCAAATCTGCCCAAATCAGCTGAAATTTTCAGACTGCAGCAGTCAACAGCAATCTGCAGCAGTCAACAGGATTTTTATTTTATTTTTTAATAATAATAATAATAATAATAATAATAATAATAATAATTTTTTTTTTATTTTTTTATTTTTTATATTTTTATATTTTTTTTTGTACTCTATCTTTATGACATGCAAAATGATGAAGATGGAGTACAAAAAAAATTAAAAACTCATTACATATCAGCAATCCTAGGTGGAGGATCATCGGCCACATAGGAAAAGAGGAAAAAAAAAAAAAAAAAAAACATTTTTTTTTTTTTTTTTTTTGGGTAGTGACGGATCTTGGGGCCTTATGGAGGCCTGATTTTTCTTCTAATGCATCTCTATGTTAACCCCTAAAGGCCCAAGGCATTTTCTGGCTCCGAAACCACTGAAAACTGCCATTTCTGCTGCGATCACTCCCTAAACCAAAAAAAACTTTTTTTTAGAATCTAACCGTAGGATCTTGTACTTCACTTGTCTCAGATCATGTGGTAAAAATTTCATGAAGTTTGACCGTACGGATTGGAAGATATTAGCGTTTGAAGTTGGAAAAAGAAGTTTTTTTGAACTCTGGATTGCAATTTCAGATGACTTTGACGGCCATTTGTGGATTTTTTTTGCACTACACACCATAAAGTTAAAATTTTTTATGTTGAACATTTAAGTTGAGAGTCGGGGAAAAAAATTTCAGAATGTCAAAACTTGATTTTCACATATAAAAAAATTGTTAAGTAGAAGTAGGTTCAAAATTGAACAAAATACTAAATCTTCAATAGCTCTTAGATGGAATTAAAAAACCATAATCCCAACTGTGGGATTGTTCTTGCAAACAAATTAAACCTTTTCAAAAAAAAAATTTGAATTTTTTTGAAAATTGCATTCAAAAATGAATGCAACAAGTTGTTTTTTGAAGAAGATGCTTAGATTGCCCGAAAAACAAGATTGTCCATAACTTTCTCATTCTGTGTCCAAATAGAATGAATCAAAGCTTCAAATATAGGCAAAAACATGATCTTTGAGAAAAAAAATCAAAAAAAAGAAATTCAATTTTTTTTTTTTTTTTTTTTTTTTTTCTGCCGGCGAACTGCTTTTTTGACTTCGGGCGGCATAACTTTTTTTCCCAAGCACCGATTGAAAAAAAAATTATATTTTTGGAAAGCTAATGTGATTCCTATCTTCAAAAAAAGTTTCAAAAAATCATGTCAAAATTTCAGGTCGCACGAGCCTGCCCGAAATCCCAAGTGTCCCCTGAAGGGACTTTGGGCCTTTAGGGGTTAATAACATGTGTGCCAAATTTCAAGGTCAAAAGATTCACACAAAAAAAGATATGCTAATTCTACCAACGTGTGTAGTTGTGAGAATGATTTTTTCAACCCTTGGGATAGTGTCATTTTATGGGTAAAGTTTCACATGGATGTAAAAAATCAATCTCACAATTATACATGTTGGTAGAATTAGAATATCTTTTTTTTGGTAAATCTTTTGACCTTGAAATTTGGTATACATGTTATCATTATTGATATGATCTCATGCCAAAATTTTTATGGTAAAGTGTTTCTCTTCCAGCCCCTAGGATAGTGTCAAAGATGGCAATAGTGAAAATTTTCTCACAACTATATACGTTGGTAGATTCCAAATATCTTTTTCTGTGTAAATCTTTTGAACTTAAAATTTGGCACATATTTTATCAACATATAGATAATCTCATGCCAAAAATTTCATGGCAAAAAAAAAATATTTCAAACCATGGGAGGGTGTCAAAGTTGGCAGTAGTGAAAATTTTCAAACTGCTACACATGGTTGTAGACTTTGAATATCTTTTTTTTGGTGAATCTTTTGACCTTGAAATTTGGTACACATGTTATTAACATAAAGATGTTCTTGTGACAAAAATTTCATGGTAAAAAGAAATTTTTCAGCCCTCGGAAGAGTGCCAAATTTGGCAGCACTGAAATTTCTTTTCCTGGAAATGCAAAACTACCATTTTAATTGGTACCCTATTGTACATTTAAAATGATCGAAATATGGACTTGCTTCAATGTGACTTGCCTCAAAATTTGGAATGGTAATAATAAGGTTGTCACATCATCAAGTTTTTAGATTTGGTACTTTACTTTTGGATGAATATTGAGGATGGTTGCCTGAAGGGGGCAAAAGGTAGCCCCCCCTCAAGCTACTGAATGTTATGATAGAAGTTTCATTCCTAGAGAAGATATGACAAACTTTATTGTCTAATGTATGCAAACCACATTTGTTGATATTGTAGAAGTCTCCAAGGTTATAAAACATAGTAATTTTAATGACAACCTTTAGGTTACAATTGAATTATAAATTAAGTTTTGCAGGGACTTGAAGATATAATGCATCCCTCAATGTATCCATTCATCTTAGATGCATTAAGTCACTAATAAAATTCAATTTTCCAAACTCACTTTTTTAGAATTCTTTTTCAACAACAAAATCTGTATAAGAGCATTTGAAATATCAACATTTTCAAATTTGACAATTCTTTAATCAATTACTAGTGGTAGTACACAAAAGTCAAGCTTCAGTTTTTTTTTTAAATTTCCCTAAAGTTCTTTTATGTTTAAAGGTCCAAAATTGCTTCAAAATTCTAGCTCCAAAGCAAGGCTAAAATCTTCATCTACATTTATGTTTTAACAAATTCAATAATAGAATCTTTTAGTTAACTTGTTAAACTACACCGTCCTAAAATTTCAAAGTAAGAAACCTTACCAATTGCAAGATCATGATGCTTGGATTTCAAGAAGAAATATTTTCAACTCTTTACAAATGGGTAGATTTAATCTTTCAAACTTTTAACCCAAAAATGTGTAAATCTTAAAACTTGCAACTCTTCATAATGTGTTCAAGAAATAATTTGGGACTACATATAAATAATTTCAACAAAAAGTATTTCATATTTATAAAAAAATAGTAAGCAAAAAAAAATAGAGACTGATTTAATCCCTAAGGGACCAAAGAAATGTTCAAATTTCTAAAATTGTAAAGATCTATTATAAAATGCAACTTAAAATAATATTTTAATGATGACTCTCAAACAATAGTTGTAAAATAGATAGATCACATCCATACAAATAAATCAACAATTATAGAAACCAATATTTTACAATAAAATTTGAAACCAGAAATTGAAAATTGCTTCTAAAATCAATAGTAGATTGAATATTTATGATTTTTACAAAAAAAAATTCTGTAAGTTCAAAATGCTAAGTTCTAATCATGGTGATTTGAATTATAGAATTTTTGCAAAGCAAAATCTTCATAATCTAAAGTGTAAAAATATTAACCCCTAAAGGACCAAGGTGCGTTTTTTGGCAACATAGCAATTTTGGGCAGCTCACTACGAATGGAGGTTTTATTTTTTTTCTTTGAAAATTTCACACAATATGTGTCCAAGGAGTAGCTTTAAGGCCCAACAATTCTCATAACTTTTGACTTCATGGTTAAAAAGTTATTGCATGATATGTGATTTTCATTGCTCGGCGGGCAGCCCGGGCAGCCCAAAAAACTTTTTTTAAAATCACTTTTTTAAAAAATAAAAATTTGAAATTGGTTCTTTAGGTTTATATCTACGCGGGAAGCTTTGAATCATTCCATTTGGATTTACGAGTCAAAAGTTATGAGGAGTTTTAGTTTGCGGGTAGGTATGGCTTTCAAAGACTCCATACCTACCCTCAAACTAAAACTCCTCATAACTTTTGACTCGTTAATCTAAATGGAATGATTCAAAGCTTCCCGCGTAGATATAAACCTAAAGAACCAATTTCAAATTTTTATTTTTTAAAAAAGTGATTTTTAAAAAAGTTTTTTGGGCTGCCCGGGCTGCCTGCCGAGCAATGAAAATCACATATCATGCAATAACTTTTTAACCATGAAGTCAAAAGTTATGAAAATTGTTGGGCCTTAAAGCTACTCCTTGGACACATATTGTGTGAAATTTTCAAAGAAAAAAAATAAAACCTCCATTCGTAGTGAGTTGCCCAAAATTGCTATGTTGCCAAAAAACGCACCTTGGTCCTTTAGGGGTTAAAGAACTAATACAAGAATCTTCAAAACAAATTGATGGATGAAAAAACACATTTTCGTTCATTAGTTGTTCAAAATGTGCACTCATGGTCCTTAAGGATTGAGTTAAAATCCTAAATTGTTAAGAATTTAGTTATACATTTGAAAATGCCAATTTCAATGGCCGTAATGTTGTAATAAACAATCTACATCCTATATTTTTTATTTTTTTCAAAAATATTAAAAATTGAATTAAATAAAGGACTTCAAAGTTTTTTTTAATATAACTATCTGCAAACTGCAATGCTTCATAACTTTCATCTCATTAATTTGAATGGAATGATTCAAAGCTTTCCATGTATGTATAAATCTTGAAAACCAATTCCAATTTTTTTCCCTTAAAAATTAGACTTTTTCTAAATTGCCCACATTGCTTGGGCATTGCCTATGTAGTTCCAAAAGAAACTACATATTGTATAATAACTTTTAAATCATATAGTCAGAAGTTATGGAAGTTGTTGTGCCT
Source organism: Pseudisothecium myosuroides (assembly GCA_951799445.1). Classification (NCBI taxonomy): domain Eukaryota; kingdom Viridiplantae; phylum Streptophyta; class Bryopsida; order Hypnales; family Lembophyllaceae; genus Pseudisothecium; species Pseudisothecium myosuroides. The sequence goes on from OX637288.1 coordinate 45,033,303, forward strand.
TAGAGGAACTTTTTGATCACATGTTGTGTGAAAATTTCAAAGATGACTGAAAACACTATGTTGCCAGAAAATGCTACTTGATCCTTTAGGGGTCAATTGATAAGTATGATTACTCATACAATAAGTAAAATTTCCTATTTTACAAACAAATCCTTGTCATTATTGTTACCAAGATGACATTTCTGAAAATGGGAATCTTTACTAAAACTTTAAATAATAAAATTTTCAACAAATATACAACTAGATAATAAATTTAAAAATTAGATATTCAAAATCTTGCTGCCAAATTCAATTAATAAATCCATATATCATACATATGCTGCACTAGCATTAGTGTTTGGGAAGCTTACAGTATATGATTTATAATCTTAAAAATGTCCTTTATCTTATTTTATATGAGATAAATTTTTCATTAAAATTACTTCCAATCATTGTTGCAACTACTTTGAAGCTTTCAATAAGCCATAATATTTTCCAAAATAGACTTTAAAATTCATTAGGAACTAAGATTGCGGTGGAAGGCATTGATTCTTAGACAATTTATAAACGTGATAAATTGCTTTTATATTCAAACAAACATGGGTTTTGAAAAAATAAAAATTTCATTCATTTTTAGATGAATGTGTGGTAGGATACATACATTTTGAGTCTCGATGAACTAATTGTTGTAGTTTTGAGAAATTCAAAAAATTGCTAACTAATGAATATAGAAAATTAATTAATTTTATGTGGTTTTCAAATGTTAACCCCTAAAGGACTTGATCCAATGTGAAATGGTCAAACATCATGTCTAAGCTAAATTTTGCCTTTTAAATTGTGTTCAAACAATAATTTTATATTTTTATTACTTGAAACTATGAATGATATATCATTGAGAAAAATTTCAATTTGTTTCATGAAAACTTGTAATTGTTATCATTTTTTTGCAAAAATTGAACATTAATAAGTTATAATAGCAAAAGAAATTCAAATTACTTGAAATTTTCTCAAGAGGTACAAGTAGCATTGGAGATTATCGTGAAAATTTTTCAATTGGTTATTTTATATTTTACACCCAAAACAACCACAATAAAGACCTTGAAGTCAACTTTGACTATAAAACCAAGTTTACCCTTTTATTTAATTGATGTATAAAGTTTTGATATTTTTTTTATTGGTAAACACATTCATTTTCTATAGATCATGTTTTTTTCAGTAAATTTGATGGAAAATTCAAATTATTGTGATTTTCTTAAGTTAAAGGTGGAAATAAAATTATATCAATTAGAATATATATTAAAATAATCTATAATTTTTAACATAAATGAAGAGTAGAATGAGAAACATAATTTTGTAATTTAAAGCATAAATACATTTTAAGACTAGAAAATATGAATGAAAAACACACACTTCTAAGTTATTTGGATTCTAACACTTGGAGCTTTCAATTGCAATAACTCTTTCAATTTTTGACATTTTTCAAAATTTTCAAATGGAGTAGAAACGAAACTTGTCAAGCTTCATTTTTTTAGTTTAAAAGACATACCAAAAATAGATGTTTTGAAAGTTACAATCAAGGTTGACCAAGGCGCATCCACTTTTTGGATGCACGGACCTTAAAGGGTTAATCCTGAGTTAGTTTAGGAGAAGGCACCAGTGATCTCAAAACTAGCTAAATTTTGCTCGGTTTCTACTTAATTTTTTTTGCCCTCAGTATAAATTCAAAAAAATCTTCCAAAATTGAACATTTGGCTAAAAACCTTGAACCTGTTTTGAAATCATTGGAAGGCATTGTTCAAAAAATCATAGAAACTAGATGAGAGGAAAGGTAGTGTCCATTTAATTTAGAAAATATAAAAAATGGATTATTTACAAAGCAAAGTAGATCCAAAATAGCTTCTAAATTTTTTATTGTGAAGAATATTGAAAGATTATTTTAAAAATATTTCAAATTTATAAATATTTTAAAAATATATGTATTATTTCAATACCCTTCTATTAAATATCCTTTGCACATACCTACATTGTACACATACACTGAGGGCCTTCTTCACGGCATTGTCATTATCAAATTTTTAATCTATTAAATAGTGATTATATACTTTTAAATATATTAAAATATAAACATATTACATGTTATACGTGCAAAAGTATATCCTAAAAAAATAAAGCTCCTGATAGATTTTTGAGCTCCAATTTTATTGTATATTTATAAATGTGAAAATAAAAAACTTCAAAAACATTAGTTCTTTTTAATCTTATAAATTGATTTTTAATGAATTTGATATGTGTATCTCCCTCTCTATATAACAATTTTTTTGATGAATTTAATATGTGTGTCTCTCTCTCTATATAATTTTTTTTTATGAATTTTTATTTTGAATTTTTTTGAAAATAAATATTTGGAGGCCAAATTTTTAATGAATTTTAAATCAAAAATTAAATAGGGACAATATTTTCAATCAAAGTTTGTAATAAGTTGAAGTTATATTAAAATGGGAGTTTGAAATTCAAAATCTTTAAAAATATTTCAGTTACTAACTAACTGAAACTTCATCCTATGGTTGATATACAAGTCATGCACACACATGGTTCATTTCATTTTTTTTTGTTTTAATGCTATATATTTTTTAAACTGATTTTAAACTAGTATTTCTAACTTAATACGCAATGTGCACAAGTGCACTAATCTTTGCAAAATTTTTGTCTAAAAGTTGGGTGAATATACCATGCATTTGCCTTGCTTTCTCATCTCAAACTTTGGGCCAATCTTTTTGTATAGTATTAGACTATATAACTAGTATTAGATACAAGTAAGGCATCTAGTATTACGCTATGGAATATTACATCCTATGCATCACAAAAATATGAATGTAAATATCTAAATAAGATATATTTATAATATAATATATGTTAAAAAATTTAAAGCAAAAAACATAGCAATGTTAAAAAATAAAAAATCTCACGCATACTATTCTTACATAGTTAAAATATGAATTTAATTTTAAAAATAAATAGCGTACAAAGTATGCAATATTCAATTTTGTTGGACAAATGTAATATGATAATGTCCACATTACACTCAAAATGACAAATATGCCCCTTTGAATTATAATTTTCCTATTAAACAGAATTGAAATTCAATATGCATTGAAATAAAGATGTAAAAATAAGAACAATAGTATAAATGAAATAGCTTGTTATTTTTTCCAACATGCCATGGCTCTCAACTTACTTGCATATATATTTCAAACTTACTACAATCCAAATAGAAATTATTAAATGGATGGCAATTCTATAGTTTATAGCCATTTGAGAAGTTTTTTTAGAAGCTACTATTGAGATAATTTTCATCTATGCATTAATAAAGTGGAGTGATTATCCATTTATTCTACAAGAATGGAATAGTAAATTTAGTTCAAAAAAACAATGGAGGTTTAGGCGAATTGTTGTGAAAAGTATAGAGTTGAATAGTGTCATAATTGTTAGGGGATTTCTAGAGGAAAAATTAGGATATAGAAGTTGTAGTGGATTAAGTAAGAAATGGGCATTGGAAACATTGGGCAAATGGTGGAATTAGTGGAAATAGGAAACAAAATGCTAAACTAGAAATTAGTATTGAAAAGTGAAACCAGAAATGGGAATTACAAGTTCAAAAATAAAGAAGCAAATTAGAAGAAATAGTCAAGTGCTAGTGGCATTAGAATATTAAAAGATACTCTAAACTAGTAAGAAATGCAGTGAATTAATGTAGGATACTTCAAATTAGCATAGGGATGAATTATCCACTTAGATTAATGATGAAGCTGTAGGGAATGCCAAATAGGTATTAGCAATTGGAATTAGGGTTACACTTTCTCTCTCTTCCGTCCTTGAACTCTCAATTTTTGAATACAAAAGGCACAATGCATGAAGATTGAAGAAAAATTTGACGACTAGGTTGTCCTTGCCTTTTTGAATTTAGATGAAAGAGGTGGGGCTAAGGTTGAACTAATAAAATGAAAGGTACAATTTTGAGGGAAGAGATTGAGAGAACTACAACGATTTTGGAGCTTATTTTTTATCATCTTGTGTGTGGCCAAGTCGATCTTCCAACAAGCATAGGCTCATGCCATTTGAAGAAAGGATAAGGTGGTGGTTGCTGTTTTAGTGGCGATGGTCTGCTGCAAATTTTTGGGTTCTAGTGTCTTGGCATTAGTACTTGGATTGATTGCAATGTTCATTGCATTTTATTATAAACTTGTTGATTTTGTCTATGCGGGTTTGAGTTGTTTGTGTAAAGGTGACTAACAATAGCCATGGTCATGTTATATTGCATTAGGTATTGTGGTTGGCATTGATTGCCCTTGGTCATGTTGAATTCCATTGGTTGCTTGGATGATTTGTGTTAGGTATGTTCATGTTGATTTGCATTGATTAGGCTTAGATGGATTTGTATTGGCCATAGTAGTGTTGAATTGCATCATCCTAGGTCAAATTGGTTTTTTCTCGCTATCTAATTAGGATCAATATTTAATAATAGTAATATGGGGCACTTAGCTTAGAAAATCTATCGTACCAGTAGAGCAGGTGTGGTGGAAAGTAATTATTTTAAAGAAAGTAAAAATAATAATAAACAAGAGAAATGATTGAAGGCAATAAGAATTAAATGACCAAGTTGTTGAAAAACAAATAAACATCCAGAATTAGCCAAAAAGTCCAAAATACAATTTGCAATCATGGATGTTCAATAGTATTAATGTCCAAAATATTGTTGCATTAGCGAACAACTTTGGAACGCCTTAAATGATCCAGGAAGACTAGGAATAATCTATAAAGGACTCATTTACCATATATTAGCCAAATATGGAGGTGCAGAAAACATCCCCAGAATCAAACAACAAGATTGTATTAGATCGCCTACAATACAGACTCTATTCCTTCTAAAACATGAAGCGGGCATCCACCTTAAAAGCATAAAAGAAAGCTTCCTACTACATACAACACAATTGGAACAAGAATGGATGTCGCAAACTACCCTTCTTTTACCACATACAAACCCCAAACTCTCCCTTAAAATGCTACATAAACTCCTCTTGCACAATATATACAAAATAAAATACATTACTCTCCCTAATGGCACAAATTTAATGTCACCGGATGACTTCAAAAAATACTATCAAACTCCAACCAAAATAGAAAAAAATGCTTTACATATAGCAGAACAACTTTTCTGCTATCCACAATGTACACTTGAGTGTTCAAGCCCTTGCCAAAGACACCCACTCCCAAGAACTCTCAAAGCACAATACATTTCAGGCAACCAAAATCTAACCCCAAGGACCTTAGACAATCTTCCACAACCACCACCACCACAACTACTACAACAGCAGAATCCACCTCTACATATCCAAAACAACCCACTCAGATTTCCCATACATACTATAACAGACCACAAAGTCAAAGAAATAAAGACAAATATAAAATTTCAATAAAATTTAATACATACCTATGTCAATGGATACTTCAAGATAACACAATTTATACTAAATGGCTACCACAAAGATACCTCTTCCCGTTTAATCAACCAACGGTAATTGCACACAACATCAGTCTACTAACACAATATTACACAGAACAACAATATAAACACTATAGAAGCATCATCAACAATCTAGAGATATTAGATTCATTCCATCTCCAACAATAATTCCACTTACATATATATCTACTATCGAATGCAACCCAGAAAAAGATATACTAACAAATACACATACCATACTAACACAAAATGAACTAACACACATATACCTTGATACTGGTAAATACCTTACTACTATCCCAACCACTAGATTACAATGGTTATGGAACCAATATCACTCTGCCATACATAGCACACATGACCTTGTACCGCCTACACAAGCATTTGAAACAGAAATCATATGGCTCTATCAACGATATAAATATAAAAAATCTAATAAAAATCCATTTAGACCATCACAATATACACTTCCACAAAATATATTAGATTCCTTAACAACAACATTCAATATTTCTCACTCATATTTCTCCTCACCAATCACCTGTTCCACACAAATTACACAATTTTACTCTTTATTTGTATTTGGTTCACTTGGCAAAGCCTTTGATACAAATGGGAAGGCATCGGTTTTGCACATCCACACAATGAAGAAACGGCCCACTAAGCACTACACTGGGCAAGACTAGCAGCCAAACATGATCCAAATACCATAACTATACTAGTCATACCAGACCTAAATTGGTACCAAAACTTCTCCCCATATATCGGACCATTTGAAGACACATACGTCATTACCCATTTTGCCGCAGACACTATTACATACGAAGAACCAACAATCCCACCTGAGATAAATAAACGTCCTCGTACTAAATCCCTTGCAATACACATTCTATGCACACACCGCCAAAACCACAATATCGGCCCACCCAACCAAATAGACTCTCTCACAATGATCCTCCAAAATATGCAAATACCACAATATCACATATAAATTGCTGCTCCAACACCTAGTAATGTAATAGTAAACAAAAACTCTAATTGGAATAAACTCACATACAAAACCAACGTCAACCCAACAAATATACATACACCCATGTTACCAACATACACAAATAATCCCCAATTAAAATTTCCACCGCAATATAGCTATTACACCGATGGATCATTTGTACCACCTCAACAACATGCAAACGGACATTGGATACGTGAAAAAGCAGGTTATGGTATATACAATCCCTTCAAAGAAAAAATCCAAATTTCTAAACAACTACCCGGTTTACAAACTAGTTTTAGAGCCAAGCTCATGGCCATACATAAAACACTACGTATAATCACTACTCAATATCCACATGAACCAGCACACATATACACTGACTGCCTAAACTGTCTATATGTACTTAATACACAGCTAAAACATCCTACATTACACCGCAACCATGCAGACAAAACCATATTAGAATCCATAGTAGAAATGCTCTAGAGACGAATACAACCTACAACAATTTCCAAAATTAAAGGCCACGTTAATATTAAAGGTAATGAACAAGTAGACAAACTTGCAAAAAATGGCACAACAAAAGAATACAAATTTGCCTCAAAAAAACATGAATTTGCACACACTACTCCATTCTACTACCAAAAAGACGATGGCCAGGCCCAGCCCGTCGACCTGACAAAGGCCCGGTTAGATGCCTTGAAATATACATCACCAAACATGATCGTGATAAAAACTTAGAAATAATGGCACAACAATTTCCTAACATTAGCAAATGGACACTTAATCCCGATATAGATAAAGACCTCTCCAATGAATTTTGGTCTAACCCTGAAATAACAAACTCACAAAAAATAAGTTTATTAAAATTCCGCACCGGTCAATACATGGGAAATGCTAGAAAACAACTATTTTTTGGCATAGAAAGATTTCCATCCATCACATGTCCCATATGTAACTCCTATGACGTAGATACATGGCTCCATGTACTCCTAAAATGTAAGCAACACCATATTCATGCCCTTCGAGTCAAAAGACATAATAAAGCAGTATGGGAACTGAGAAAGTTAATCCTATCTACCAAAAGCACTAGATACTATACTCTCATGAATGCAGGAACATTCAACAACAACCCACAAGAAAATACAGTCCCTCCATGGCTGCTACCTTGTTCCTGTGAAAGACAGAGATGTCACTACAACGCTAGATTCAACCCGGATATCCTTTGGGTTAATTTGGGTTAAAGGACTCCCCTACCAAAACAACCCACCAATTAATCCAAATAACAATCTCACAATACAATTCATAGAATTCACATACTCTAATGACAAATTCTCGCAAGAAACAATAAATAATAAATTCAAAAATATCAATCATTAATAAAGAGCATCATAGCCCAAGGGTGGAATGTAGACCCACTCATTGTCATTACAGCAGGAGCTAGAGGAACAACACATATTCCTTCAATGAAAATCCTTGAAACTAAATTCAAATTATCTAAAACTGCTTTGAAACACACTTTTAAAGCAATCAACACCATTGCCATACAATATGTTGGGTCAATCATCCTACACAAAAGAAAGATAGAAAACAACCAACCACTCCCACCAAAATAAAACAAAACAAAAACAAAACAAAACAAAACAAAAACAAGTCGCGACTTGGTGACACCCCATCACTGCATAGTACACTTATAATCCATTTCTACCCAGATATTGTTAATCTTGGTTACTTTTCATTGGTTACTTTTTACTTAAATGTCTATTCTCGAAAGGGAAGAGTAGTTTTGCATCAATGGCCCTTGATCCGGTGGACATTGGCTCATTGTCATGACGAACAGACACTCTATTCATGCTGGCCTTCTACGAAGACCGGAGTTTCTATCTATCTATCTCCAAAATATTGCCTGCAATTAGGGGTGCTTGGTGCATTGACATTGTGCACTATATGGAAGCACTTCTGGAGGTGCTTCTCTTTAATGAACATGTTGCCAACTTGCCAAGAAAAACACAAATAAAATTGTACTACAAAAGAAGTCTTCCTTGCCTCACTCAACTACATCGAAGTCAAGTTGCAAGAATCTTGCTGAAAATGAGGTTTTGTTTTCGCTTTTCCTTGTTTGCGGTTGTGTTTTGCTTCTTGTATTTTGTTTGTTCTTGTTTTTCTATTTTAATTTTTTTTTATCAATTTGCTTCTCTATACTTGGGATTGAAAGATGCAAATTTTTGGATTGGGGTTCTAGGGTGATTGCAAGAAACACTTGTACTATTTGTGCATTTTGCATTTTTGTATTTTTTGTACTTTTTGTACTATGAGTCACCTTCAGTACTATTAAAGGCATGGAACACAAAATTTGAATGGTCAATTGGATTTCAAATTTACTATTCTGACAACAGGTAATATTCATCATTGGATGACAAAAATGGATGGAAATACTTAATTTGCCATTAAAAAACAATTTACATTGGCAGATAGAAGGTATTACGAGATCCAACAATACTATTGAGTCTTTCTGTATATCCTGAAGTGCTATTTTGAGCCACATGCTACAATTTACTCTTGAAAATGAGACTTTCACGTTTCTATTTTTGAAAATTAGGAAATGAATTTGAAAATTTTATTTTAAGAATGGCCGTTGTTGCCAACTAAGAGCAAAGTAGGAAGATCAAAGTTAGAACTAAAAAACCATTTTTAATTCAACATAAATTCAACTTGAATATAGCACACTTTAGGCCAATATAAAACACACTTGGAACATGTTTTTGGAAATCCCTCTCCTGAGAAGGTGTATTTTTATTAGAAGAGCTAGCCTACTAAATTTGATGATGTAACTCTTCAAAAAAGGTACTTGATAGTACTAAAAACCACCAAAACCGCATGTGTGATATATATATATATATTCAAAATTCAATTTCACCTATTAAATTAATTTTAAAAAAATTGGAATAATTCAAGTGCATTTTTTTATTGCTATAGGAAGCTTGCTTTTGAATTTCATGTTCATCCAATCATTTTTGCAATACTTATGGCACAAAACAACTTCCGCATTGAACGTGTGACGGAAAAAACTACAGGTGTTTCTTGCAATCACCCTCTGATGAGATTAAGGGGAATCAAAGAGAGATCTGAGTAGCAAGTGAAAGAATATGAGAGAGATTTGAGATAGCCAGCGAGAGAGGTAGGAGAAGAAAGAACTAGGAATTCCACTCTAATGGAAAACTTGGTGCTCGAAGAGGAATCTATTGAAATAGAAGGGCAAAGGCAACATTCAAGCAAGGGTGAGGTCAGAGAAGGCCGTTGGAGTAGAAGTCACTACTAGAGGAGAGCAATGTAACGTTGAAGGTTGGTAATGCAACAAATAAGTTTGTTGCTCCCCTTGCTCTTCTTCTTATTTACTTGTTGTTTTGTCTATTGTTTGCTTCCTTGTTTTCCTTGGATCTAAGTAGGCCTTTCATGCAATCACTTCACAGATCATTTACAAACACATATGATGGACAAAAAATATATAGTTTGACAATAGAGCTACAAGGGAATTCAAGTGAGATACAAGTTTAGGTAATGTAAACCAATCTGTGCTTGATTTGCGTCTCTATTGTTTGAAAACTAAATATATTTTATTTTTTGTTGAATCAAAAATCAAACCATTTGTTTGAGATCTACATGTAACACTTTGTAAGCATTTTATCTCTATCCTTGAGATAGAACAAGCACAATCATGTTCTTCATGATTTTGGTCTTCAATTTCTAATGGGTATTTTGGTGGCGTTCAATTGTGCCTTTCAAGCAATGAACAGTCTTGTTTTGTGCTAATTCTTAAAAAGTCTAAATGTAAGCTTGAAGCAATGCAATTTTCAAAAGTTAGAAGTTTCAGGTTGGTTTTGTTTTGGCTGATATGGGCACAAACTCTGAACTTTCAAATAAAAATCAATCCAATATGAATTCTTAAATAGCCTAATATGTAGATCATGTCATGCCCTTTCCAAAGTGGTAAAGCACTCCCTAATTGGACTTTTTAATTAACAATTTTCTGCGGATGGAATTTTATGTATAAATTGTCATAACAAACTTCATCCATCAATTTCTATTGATTACTTGATCCAAATTCACTTTTATATTTAGGATTGATTTAAAAAGTAATTGTTGTTTCAAAAATTTAACCCCTAAAGGACCAAATGTCCGTTCAATGTACGCAAGAAATCTTGGGTAGGTTACTATGAATTCATTTTTGGTCGGATGTTCATGAAATTTTGACTCAATGTGTGAACATGTACCTCCTTGGTAAAAAACTATATTTTTTTTGATCAGGTGCCTGGATCAAAAATTATATTGCACTGAACTTTTTGGGCAGCTCGGGCAATTTGGAAATCTTTGGAGATTCTTTTGCAAAAAATCTCATCAACTTTTGAAATTTGGCATGTATGTAATTAATAAAACATGGCATACAATTGTCTAAAAAGAAAAAAAAATTTAGTCCTCAAATCACATTCTAAGAGTAGTCAAACTTTGTTAGCTATATTGGGGCGGTTTTTAAAAAAAACATTTTTTTCTAACTTCAAGTTCTATTATCTTGCAATTTGTGGAGCCAAAGTTCTTGAAATTTTTTCCACATATTCTAAATGTTTATCTCTAACTTACACCATTTGGATTTTAAATAAAATTTTGACTAGTGTATTGCTAATTTACTTAACCTCGCATTATAGGGTGATTTAGTATAAGCTAAACATCTTAGTTGTTTCTAAATTTTTCATGAATGAGTTTAGCATCATATATTTATGAATGGTCAAAATCCTCATTTTTGTATAGAGGATCCAAAGTTTGCTGACCTTGTTTTCCAAGAATGAAAAAAAATTATTTTTTTCACTTCAAATGTTGTAATCTTTCAATCTGTTTGGTTAAATGGGGTGAAATTTTTTCCACACTTTGGTAAAATAATTTCTTTCAGTTTTAAATGCTTGAAGTTTCAAAAAAAGTTTTCATTTTCATTTTCAAATAATATACCAAAAAACCACAATTTTTGACAATGCCTTCCTGTAAATACCCCTCGGTCCTTTTGGAGTTAAGTTTTATTTGAATGGGTAACTATGACTTTCATCCAAATATAAACTTATTTAAGACCAAAGTTCATCCTACTTTATCTTCTTTAGTTATATTTAATTTTCTAAGTGTAAGTTAACTCTAGAATCTTCAAGATATTCCTTAAATTATTTTAATTTTAAACTATTCTAATTTTAAATTATTCTTTAGTTGTTTTCTTGGAGGGTGAAACAAGTGGTAGAAGTAGGGTATGAACAAATGTAGGGTGCTAAAAAATACTAAGGCTAAAAAATTATAAAGTGATTAATTATACTATAGTGTATGTAAAATGTCATTGGGTGTTTTGTAAATGCTATAGGGAGTGGAATAATGGGAGGCATTAAAAAAAATTAAACTTAAGATATCCCCCTTTTTATTAATTCAATGGGACAAAAGTCTTAATTATGGGTTTAGGGCTCGCATTTAACTCTACATTTACACTACATAGTTCTTTTGTTCTAGATTCTTTGAGCTTTTATGATCTAAGTTAGCTTACATAGCAATCCTAGTTTGAAAATTAAATGAGATTGTAGTTGAGTATGAATTAACATGCAGTCTAGGGTTATAGGCTTAATTGCATGTGAGTAATAAATTCTGAACACATACAAGAGTGCATTCAAAATTGCATATCTCCCAAAGCAATATCATCAAAACGGTTGACTGAGTTTACAATCCAAGATGATAGAATTTACTATCAAAACCTCAATAGTTGGATTTTGATTTTTTTTTACACAAATGAAACGGAATTGAATTTTGGTTTTTGAAGCTGCAAATATCTACTTTTACATGAATACCAATTTTGCTACTAAAAATCTGTAAATGAGGCCAGGCCACTTGTAGCTAGTGATTTTGTTTTCTTCCTTTTACAATGAAATTTTGTTTCATTTGTGTAAAAAAAATTTAAAAATATGTGAATGAAAAACTTGCCACCAATTGAGCTTATAGGTTATTAGGTTTGGAATGTATATTATTTGTGGTGATGACAAGAAAATTCCGTCAAGCTCAACAAACTTGATACGGGGACAAAAACATTGTTTTGCATCCAATATGATAGTTGATCCATTGACATGAGCAAATACATCTCAAATTTTTTAGATTTATGAAATCGCCAAGGTTGGTGATGAAAAACTTCTTGAAATATTTTCTAATAACTTTTCTTTGAAAGACAAATGGAATTGGCATCTAACCCAAGTTGTTTCATATTTTTTGAGTTTTGTGGAATTAAATATGAATTTCTAGATGTCGGAGTGCTAAGAAATTAAGAAGCTCCCTATTTGTGAACCCTAAATCCTACACCCAATTCTCAAATTGTGAGTAGTGTAAAAAAATTGAATTCATAGAGCATAAGATATATTCATTGTAATTAAAAATTATAATTAATGTATGCCCTTCCTTTAATGGACCACATTAGAAAATTACATAATGATAAGGTGCAAAATAAACAGTAGACAAAAAATAATACCCCCCCTCATTAAATACCTAGTGTTGTACCTATATCCTTATTTCTTTTAAGGACTGCATCCTCCAAGGTTGTTTTCAAAAGATTCTAATTGACCATCTATTTATTACTTACGAATTTGAATTTTTTAATCTTAACTTATTATTTTTAATTTTTAATATTTTTAATTTATGTAAAAGATAAAATTATTTTTTCAAAACATTAAGATACTTAAAAAAATGGACTTTCTTATCAACATATTATAGACGGATGAAGTTTGGCCACTAATTGGAACTCTAAAATTTCATTCACTGTTTTATATTGATTTACAATTCTAAATTGAGTCTTCTTTTAGGTTTTGACCCTTGAACTTCCCATATTTTTTTTGTCCTTTTTTCAATGATTTTTACTACTTTTCACTCAAAACTAACTTCTTTGACTACTAAACTTTATCAATTCACATATTTTTTAATTTCAATATGTTTTTGGAAATCTTTCAAAATTAACTACTTGATTTTAAATTCAAAGTTGAGTTTCAATGAACTTTTAAAGATTGACTTAATTGTTTAGCTCCTATTTCTAATTCTAATTTTTTATTTTTTATTTTTGAACAAATGGAAAGAGCCATTGCATTAAAAAAAATATCATAGTATAGAATAGCCAAACCATGGAGGCTAGTCAATGAAGAGATAAGAGCAAAATAAATGGAGAAAACTAATGAAATAAACAAGAATAGGGGCCCCTCCTATTCCATACAATAATAGAGTCAATCCTATTTGCGATAACTGGAGAAGCTAATTGTAAGCGCTTATTTGCCCACCTTTGGTAAAGAATCGAGCACAGCCAAACTCTTGGTAAATTATGTTAAATTTTGTTCTATGGGTGCCTAGCCTCAATCTATTGTGCCTTTCAAGCAATGGATCTTTTCTAACTCCTAAACAAACACAACTTGCAAGAAAACCAAGAAAACTAACCCAATTTGCAACGTTTATCCATACTAACTAGGCCGCTGTAGTTTTTGAGTGAAAGATGAGTCAGTTTAAATTTAGCCACATAAAATGAGAGAGAAGTTCATGCCATTTCTAAAAATATAAAATTCAAAACCATACGACCTTCCTAGCAAGACTGCAAGAGTTATGGGTGGGTGAAGGTTTAGCCTCTATAAGTCTATCTAAATTTCCAATGAATAAATAACAAAAGAATGTGTAAAAGAAAAGAAAAAGGGATAAGAAGTAGAAAGGGAAGTCGAAAAAAAAGGGAAAATTAAAATAAAAAAGGACTTGAAAAGAATGGAATAGAAAAGAAAAGAAATCAATTATATGAATTGATTTCATATTCATATGTGCATTACAAGATTAGGAGTCACCATCATAGTTGTTGACCATATATACCATCTTATTCCAGAACATTTTATAAATGATACATATTCCCATACTCCATGAAAGCATAACATTTTATATTCCATACATGTAAAATCATTTTAATTGTACCAAATTAAAATTAATTCAATACAAATGAAGTACATAGAAAAATATGGCCACTTCTACATTGGAACACTGATAATTCCTGCTTGAAGTAAAAGAAGCTTCAACTCGTTCAAGCTATAAGTGGGTGCATGAATGAATTGGTCATCATGCATGTCTATCTTGTAAAAATATCGATACAGATAGTACAAATGTTTGCAATTCACATACGCCTGACGCCCTCCAATAGTCGAATCAGACATTTGAACAAAGTCCGGACATGTGCAAGAGGGGAACATACCCAATGTAATTCGGTATACATTTTTGTTAGGGTTTGTCTCGTTTCCAGTGATACTATTTACTATTGCACTTAGGCTTGGAAAAGAAAGCAAGGTCACTCTCACAATTTCTCCTTTAATGTTTCCAACACTCTCTCACTTGTTTCGCTGCTTTGTAGTTGGTACATTTGCATTCCTCCGTATGGTTCAATTGTTCCCACTACAAGAGAAAGGGGTGTTTTAAGTAGTGTCCTATACATCACGTCTTTTAAGTAAAATTTTACTAAAAAGACAATCTTTTTAGTAAAATTTTACTTAAAAGACGTTACTTAAAAGACGTGATGTATAGGACACTACTTAAAACACTCTTTTCTCTTGTAGTCTCCTAACCGTTGGATACACACCTGCATCTTGTGGCAGCGGTTGATCATATAAGACACTTCTGAGTATATTAGACATGTTGAAGAATCGTTGTGGCGACAATGTAAGGCGCTCGTGGGGATGAAAGCCAACACGTTGTAGATACAGTGTCTCTTCTCGGTTGAGGTTTGTCCTGGTCAAAACAGGCCAGACCTCGGGAACCTCCGGCCTATCAATAACGTACTTCGGCTTTGTACTTTTTAAATACCGTTCAATATCATTCCAACAAAACCAGAAGTCTACCACCACTTCTCGCTTAGTCCCGTAATCTTCCTTTCTTCCACAATACATAGGAGCAGGGGTTCCCTTCCGTCCTCTTGCAATTTTGGCAGTACACTTGATGTTTGACGTCCATTGCTGAGCTTGACATTTGGCCTTTGATTTGTGGCTAATCCTTGCAATGTGCCACTTTGACGTATCGCAATCGCTTTCAAATGCAAGAGTAACATGTTTGGAAGGTTGTACCTCAATCTGCTTTCCTTTGTCCATTAGTCTCCAATATAGCCGTAGTCGACCTTGTTCGTACATGGGGTTGAGAAAAATTGACTTTGTCAGGTCGATGTAAATCTCTTGCATCGCCGATTAGAACGTCCAACTTCCGCTTTGTACTTCCAAAGATTTCTTCACCTTCTAAATGCAATATGCGAGTTTCAACACCCACTATAAGAAACCCCTGTTTTAGGTGATGAGCCCTAATTTTTTATGACGGATTTTAGGTGATGTCAATGTTGACAATCCAAAAATTTTACGTCAACAAAAATGTACAACATAAATGTACAACATAACATCAATGTTGACATAAAAACATTGGATTGTGAATATTGATGTTACGTTGCATTAGGGACAAAATGAGGCTTGCTTAGGGCCTCGATTCCGGCGCTAAAAAAAACACTGCCCAAAGAAGTCTCTGGGATGCCCGTGAGCCATGCCACGTGGTCGATAATTGTCCACGTGTTACCATCGATTTGAAACAGCGGATGTGATGCACTTTTGAGCTCATCTTGTATATCGGGCCGCAAGTATGCACTTTGTTCGTAGGAATGCTTCTGGGTTCCACATTTAGGGTTTCTGTTTTCGAAGGCATTTGCCAAGATTGTGAGGTTTGCGAAATCAAGAGTGTGAGGTTGCGAAGTTTTTGAGGTAACAAACTGCAAGGTAATGATCACTCAACAACGCCAGAGTTTGTGATTTCTCTTATAACACTAATGCACAGCTCAGAGAATTGGTCATTTTTCAGACACCCAACCTCACAAACGAGGTAGAATTTACTTCCCGAACCTCTTGAAGATCACGAACTCGTTGCAATGGCTTAGAGTTCTCTTGGGGATGTTGATATTGCCGAAGCTTAATTGTTTGGACAAGAATTCGTCATGAATTTGGTGTTAGCTGTGTGTAAAAAGGCACTGAAATCCGAGGTTAATGGATGACATCATACTGGCGTAAATTTGTCTACCTTTATACGATTTGTAAGAGAATATGTGATTCTTATTGTAAGGTGCTGTAACTTATAACAAAAAATGCCTGATCACAAATAAGGCTTACGTTTGGTTCCTGTTCTCCCTGCTGCTTGTGATGACTGAGATTTTTCCTAGAAATTAAGCTGTGGCTTGAATGGGGTTGTCAATAAATTAACCTGTGGGGTTTGAATGCAGATATTATATGAGGATTTAAAGCAATACAACAGACTGCAACGGAAGAATGAGCGAAATACCAATCTATATGAATCCTCAAGCCTGACATTAGCATTTTACGGTTCCAATGACATTCCAGTATGTTATAGAGAACTGGTACTAAGATTTAGCGTGTTTCAGTTGATGTGCTCTTGTTGTCCATAATTTTGCAGAAGTTAGGGTATTTGTTTATCAATGCAATTGTTGTTCAACTGACATTGAATTCTATTTTCTATGCTTGTTGAACAGATGATGACTTTCATAACTTGGTAGAAAGATTATTGCCTGGAGTGAACTTCACGATCGTTGTTGATGCATGTCATAGTGGTGGACTAATTGATAGCAAAAAAGAACAAATATGGATTCACGCAGGTGTGAGTAATTCAGTGAGTCTACCCTAAACCCTAATTGCAACGATTTTGTGAATGTAGCAGTCTTTCGGGATGTGTTGTTTCTTTATTTAATTGCGAAGACAGTATTGCAAAAGTGTGCGCACTATCCCAATGCAAACCTATCCTAATAGTTTGTTTCGTGACCATTTGCAGATTAAATTTCTGCAACTAAGTTCAAGTTTGGGTTGAAGGCTACGGGATATCATTATTAGATCGGATTTAGGGTTTGTTTTGGAGCAATGAGGCCGCGAAACTCTGTTCAGGGGGTACTCTTGTACAACTCTGTCGACAATGAGGGAAATTGGATTCCCTCTAAGATAGAAAGGGGTTCTTGGGTGTCTTTGGTACCAAGTAAGAGAGGTGAGTGGTCGACAGATGCTTCCAAGCATGGTGGGAGTAGCATTTCAGGTAGTTACAAGGCAAAAGTGATAAAATTTCAGACTACAGGATCATTTGTTTCTTCCGTGCTTGTCCAACACGCATATATGTGGAGGCAGCTGGATTTAGATCCAAGCGTAGTAGTTTCCCAAACTGCTGCTTGTAATTGTAAGTAACTCTCTCAATTTTATTTTTGTTGCTTTCAAATTTAGCTTTGTGTTGTAGATTTGCAGCCATGACTTTTTAAATTCTAATGAAGACTGGTATAATATGGTGTTTTACAGATCTGTATCCCTCCAACTATCAAGATTGGGTGGACCCAAAATCTATTATGGGAATCATTGTGGTTATGCACGCGGAGATCGGGGAACTGCAGAGGGGCAACCGGACACATCGAGAACTTTTACAGGATAGGGTCTTTTTCTACAATGCTTCTTATTTCCCTGCTCAACCGGCCAGACAGCAAAGATTTGGTAGACTTGAATTCATATTGCTTCCTGCCTTTGAATCACCTGAGTGGCCACTGCCAAATATGGCTACAATCGAGGCATACCGAGCAAAGCTAAGGCAAGATTTCCATCAATCCATGAAACCTAATGTGGGAAGCAAAAACACTCATCTGTCCTGGTTTATGCCTATAGGAGTATTGGTCGACCTTTTTGCTATTAGTATAGAGATGCGCAGGATGACAACCATGTTTGTGTTCAAAACAAATGACAGACGAGTTGCGTGCATCCTTGATGGACGGAGGTTGGGATTCAAAGATAACGATTGGGGTATATATAATTAGAACCACAGTTCACCGGGCTTCTCTTAGTTTTCAATACCACATCTCCAGATCAACATTGTACACTAATTTGTTTACAACTGAGAAAGGATGGTTTCAGGATCTACTTGGGTGGCCATCGACCAATTCAAGCCTGTGGAAATGGTCAGTATTAATTGTGAGATGGAAGACTACAAGCAAGAAATGGAAGTTGGACTCTCATGGTCATTCTGTGATATCCGGCAGGAGGCTTTACATCAAATTACACTTGCTACAGAATCAGAGTTTGATATGTGGATTGTTGTCCATGACCAAGCAACCAAGGTCAATAGTAGGAATGAAAAGCACCACACAACAGCCAATGTATTGCCACCAAAAAAGCTACGGCTTATTGCTAGATTATAGAAACTGAATTGCACATTCGTTTTGATCAACAGTGTCATCTACAGCGGTAGGACCTTCATCTTGACCAGTAGCGGGTTGTGGAACCCACCTGCTCCCTACACGAATGCATTTAGCTCGACACAGAACACTGTGAGCTGCAGCTGACGAATTCAGAGAAGCTTGTCGTCTTGCTGCTACAGCATCATTTGTGTTTAATGTAACAAAGTCCGAAGCTTTGATGGCAATTTCTTTATTTCGAAATCGATGTGCAACAATTTTGTACCAATGTTGGAAAGTCTATATGAGTGGGCTTTTTTTATTTTTGCCACTGGAGTGTTGTGTGTGGCGTTGATACGCTGTTTTTGCTGTGTGATGGCTTGCTTCCATTCCCTACCAGCTCCAGACTACAAGACTGCCATATCGTTCCAAGAAATATGATGCATGTCTGACAAGAATGTGCTGCAACAAAGACAACAGGTTTAGTATTAATATCAATTTACAACCAATTTAAGGTATCAAAATTTGATAACCGAGCTCTCTATGTCAGAGTAATCTCAAACTTCATAGTATCAAATGTATCACAATAGGAATTTCAGTGAAGAAAATACTTACTGCTCAGCTATTTCGAATACCGTTATTTAGCTACAATTTTAGTGAAGAAAATACTGACTTACTATTTAGCTATTACACCCTCTACTGTAGAAACTCAAAAACCTGGAGCTTTAGTGTGATACCAGAGATCAATGTAGAGATGCTAAAGAAATTACATTATCAAAGCAATAAAAACATCTGTTTTTGGATTTCGTTTCTTACCACATAGTATGTGACGTGATGTTCGCCGAAGCAACGAACGTATAACCGACCCCATGCTGCAATTTTGATTTTGAAGTCTCCAATGGACTACTCATCCGTCAATCAAAGTTGAATGAAGTAAGAGCGTAGACTGTCGAAGGATTTCCACAATTCAAGTCGGTCCCGCTTTGACTGGCCATTATTAATAAAATTCTTCTCTGCATTGACTACATCAACGTAAAGCTTTCGAGGGTGATCAACATCTGTTGGATTGTTGGCGAATAATTTCAAAGCGTGGGCGCCACTAAAGGAGGGCTTATTGGGTACATTATTACACTTTCCTGATAACTCTTCAGACTTAAAAATCACCACATTCCCCCCGTGTACTCCTGTTAAGGACACAATTTTCTACATCTCATCTACAGCAACTTTCTGCAAAGCAGCATCTCTGATGGTCCAGATGTGTACAAAGTGCAAATGAACTATTTTCTCAATGATTCTATTGAAAGCATGGAGGGTGTAGAAATGCACCCGATCCATAGGAATGTCCAAGATCGGTTTCCACCTTCCCGACGTAGACTTCCCAATTAATGGTTTTGCCGAGATTTTTTTGGAGAATAAACCGTCATGCCATCTGCATTTTCTACTATTCATGGCAATGGAAGCTTGGGTAGAGGTTCCTACCACCGGCTTCACCCGGTCTTGATTGCAATAGAGACACGATTGTCCATTGGCCCCCATCTTTAAACCATACATACATTTAATACTCTTCAAATCTGCTGCAAGGTGCCACTCTACTGCAAAAGATCCAATTCCAGGTACTTCTAATAGTTGTCCTTCTCCTTGGGCTTTGACTAATGCAGGGATTTTAGTTTGAGAAAAAACCCAACTCAAAATCTCATGAGTCTCACGAGGTACCTGAAAAGATGCAATCGGCCATATTTCGCGTTCTGATTGAACAGAAAAATATTCCTCACTCTTAGGATCCAAGTTTCTATTTAACGCTCTATTCATCAGTGTCAGGGAAACTCGTTCCATTTTTTGAGCGTGGACAATCTCAGCTTCATCCAATTTCAAGCAAAAGATTAACGGTTGCCCATCTAATTCTGCAATACACTAGCACTATCAAATCAGTATGTAACTGTCAAGTATCAACTCTTATGCACACCCGCTTTTTGCAATAAATATAACCTATTCACAATGCAAAGACAATGAAACCGGAACAGGAGAAATATCCCAGCACTAGGTGAATAAAACAAAACACATTCATCGTGTGCAATTAACCTCAAAGCATTATATTGCGCTTATTGTTAAAATATGGAAGAGCTACAGGGCAATAGCAGCCTACACGGATGAGGCCGATCAACCATCAATCCACCGAAATTGAAACCGGAAAATTCTTAAGACTACGGCATGCATAAGATGCAAAACAAAATTGTAAGTAGCCCTTACAATTGGAGATCTTGCATCCACATTCTCGACTGCAACTCTAAGACTATCTCCAATATATCCATGAATCGTCGGCCAGACAATGTGATGTGGATAAGAAAGGACTAAGATAAGAAAAGACTACAATAAGATAAGAAAGGACTAAGATAAGAAAGGACTAAGTTAAGAAGATCAACCTTGCGATGTGATGCCATAGAGTTCCACCATCGTCCGCTGAACTTGTTCCACATCACTAAACAGTGAGTTGTATTCATTTAGAGACACCAATACAGGCTCTTTATTCTTTCCAGTAGGGGATGCTTCCAGAGTGCTGATGATTGGATAATATTCTCCAACATACTCCCGCAACTTCAAATTCAATAAGGATCTGGCAATCGATACCTTGTGAGGATTTGGCAAGCATCCTATTCGAGGGCCTCGTCTAGATGATTTTGCGGCACCCTTAAATTGCTTATATATCGCTCCATAACCTTGGTGAATTATTCCATTCCTGTCGCATGTCTCCAAGATGTCGTTTGCTCCAATCTTCTCTCCTATTTTGTCCATGTAGTAATTTGCCATGTGCACCCCTTGTCGCAGCACAGAGTAAGTGAATTCCCTGTTATACTCCCAAAAACCACTCTAAAGCATAACAAAATACTCTAAAGATCGAACCCACGAGATTCTGTGAAGTGTCTAGCTCTATTCCCAACTTAAGCTCAGCCAGTATCCAATTTCTTCTTTCCGGTCCTAGATCTAAAACCGGAAACAACAACACATCGAAAACAACGACCAGACCTCTCTTTATCTCTTCCGGCCTGTCAAGCTATTCGGTCCTGTAAAACTACCACAACCCAGGATCCTACAATTTCTGATCCTGGAACTCCTCTGGACCGATCCTATCCGGTCCTTTCACACGTACTCTCACTCCACTCCGGTTTAGTTTTGCCTCTGTTTCACCATCAGAGGGTTCGCTGCTTGCTTTTGAGAGTGGCAGGCCCGCCACTCCTTCCGTGACTTATAGTGGCTGAAGACCCACTTCTCTAATCCACTACTTCCTACACTAGCGCGGATCCGGTTTGATCTCTCACAGCCACCCGGACAGCGATCCGGTTGGCAGGTCACACAAAGACCCCCCGTACGATCCTCTCATACTACAACGACCTTGATGCCAAGTTTCCTCCGTGCCAAGTTAGGTGGTTACAAGCGAACCCGTCCGTTCCAACATCAACTAAAGTTCTTCCGTTTACCAACTAGGACAGCGAGACCTCACGGGAGATCGGGCACTCAACCGGATTTCCTATCCAGGAGTTCTAGCGCGACTAAGGACTCCTTCCCTATCCGCCTAGCCTAACAACGGCTATCTCGCCCGGAATCGTGAACTGAAGAGGTGCTGAGGAACTGAAATCCGCTCCCAACACTTAGAATACCCACTCACATGCACATAAGAGCAAAACAAACACACTAAGGGGAGAAATCTCTCTAGAATCTGCACACATCTTCCTAACTCCTCACCAAAACAGCTCTGCCACGCGCGGGAGAGACGTACAACAAGAAATCAATAGAAAATGCACAAAAACTCAAGGGAAAAGACTCCCAGTCTCCTTCGCAGAGACTGACTATATACATTTTAAAACTCAAAAAGTCAACACAAAGCGGCCCGGAAAGTCCGCGCGGAACTTTCGGTCCCCGCCGAGCCGGCTAGACCGGAAAACATCCGATCCAGACCAGACACATCCGGATCAAATCCGGTCCGGTCCTAACTAACAAATATTTACAACTAAAATCCTAACTATCCTATCATAACCGGATCTACTCCTTGATCCGTTCCTTCATCCATAACTTCGTCTTCGCCTTGGTGCACGCTCTGATCTTGATCTTCACCCTGATCTGGGGTCAGATCCATACTTTGATCCTTCCCCGGGTTCAGTGTGGGACTTCTAGGCGGGTCCGTTCCAAGCTGCTCGAAGACGTCCGTCAAGTTCCGGTTCCGCTCCCCGGTTTCACGTTCTGGGAGATCCGGTGACGAATCCAAGTTGATGGTGTGCGCGAGCTTCCTCCCACTTTTCTTTGACTGGGGAGTCCGATCCTTTCCTTCCGTTGGAATGCCCACGTTCGGAAAAGACCCGGGCATTGAAAGGTCGGACAGATGGAACGACCGTGACAACGTCACTCCGTTCAGCTTCCTGCTGCTCTCCTCCATCCGGTTTGCAGCCTCTCGCGCTTCCATCATGACTAACTCCACCTTCTCGGAGTAGTCCGTCAAAATCCGGACCAACCTGGTCCCGGATATTTTCTTCTCCTTGAGGACTCCCTCGTCAAACAACTTTGACTTGGTGACGGCCTCTCCAGTTGCTCCGAACGTGGCCTTCACATCCTCCGCTACTTTCCGGGTAGCCTCTGCCATTTTTCGGGTGGTAGCCATGTCCTCCTTGAGGAGCAACATTTCCGTCTTCAACGACTCGTTCTCCTCTTGGAGTCGCCGTATCTCCGCTTCTTGCTTCCGGATCTCATCCGGGCTGGAGATGAAATCTGCAACCACTCCCGCGAGGTTGCTGTCTGCTGGTGCTTCCACCAGCTCGTTGATCTGGTTCAGAATCAGCTTCTTTACCGTCCAGTCTACTCGTACATCGCTCAGGATGTTGATCAGCTGGTTGAACGGATCCGTCGGATCCAATCCGGAAGGACCCGGTTCTCCAAAAACCGGTTTCTTCCCTGGGTTGGAGGTCTCACCCGGAGGGGTTGGGGTTCCTCTCCGGTGAGGAGGCGTCGTCTTCTGCCGCTTGTGCTGCGGCCGGTGTTGCTCCTCCTCTTCTTCTTCTTCCTCCTTGGAACCGGATACTTCTTCCTGTTCTTCTTCTTCCGATTCCGATTCCCCATACTTCAGGAGCGACTCCTGCATCTTCCACTCCTTCTCCTCCGTATCCGTGAGGAGTTGATTGTGCTTGTACAGATGGACGAGGTAGGGACTCAACGGAGTCGGTCTACTTCCTCCGATCTTCGGAATCAGACGGTTGACCAGGTCGAATAAAATCCTGGCCCAGTCTACTTTCCGTTCCCCGCTCAGGGCTCCAAAAATCAAGTTCCCGATGGCGATGGTCACCCTCGTCGGCTTCTCTGGGTGGATGATCAGAACCAGGAACTGTAGAAGGTTCCGATGTCGGTCGTCCAGACAATCTGCGACCGCATGCCCATCCTTGGAGTCCACGTTGCACCGGAACTTCCCCCGAGTGTAATCCTCCTTCGAGGAGGCCATCCCTCGACCTCCGGACCGGAATTCGTACACGGCCTTCCACATCTCCTCCGTCCAACTGCCCGGACTTCCGCGGATGGTTTTGTCGAATTGATTCGAGAGTCTTCCCAACAACTCTCGAATCATCTGTTCCTCCCTAAACCCCCAGGGTTTATCGATCAGTCCTCCGCAGCCCATCTTGGCCAGATCCTCTATCAGGTTGTCCTTTTCCTTCTCGTCTAATGGAATGACCGGACACACCTTCCGGAGTTTAACTTCTGATGCGGAGGAACTGGACGGCCCTGCTCTACTCTTGCGGAGCTGAGGCATGGACACGAACTGTGCTAACCGGATTCTGACTGAGGCTACCTTTCCCTCTCCTAGCCGCACGTCCCGTTTCTCACCTTCGCTCTTCCGATCTCAACCGGAATACCTCTAAACCTGCAACACACGCTAAAGCGCTGCGCGCTCTAACACACTAACACGCACACACAAACCAACTCACAAAACAAGGGAGCAAAGCGTTGGGGAGGGAAACTAAGTACAAGCTGGAGCGAGATTTCCGCAAACGAAGATTGGAAAAGAGTGGCCACTGGATTGGTCAGCCTATATATAGTCTGATCTGTCATCATGACCAAATCCGTTCCTGACCCAGATCCGCTCCAACTCTAATCCGGTTTAGATTCAGATCAAATCCGGATTGTCACCTATTCCGTTCCGTAGTTAATTTCCGGTTACCAGTTATCTTCTGCTTAATTCCGGATACCAGATCACGGTTTCCGTTCCAAGATTTAGATAACTTACAAAAAACCAAAAATTCACATTGCGACACCCCTACTGTAGTCATTTGTGTGGATTCACACATTGCCGATAGCTCTGTCTGAGAGAATACAGAGGCCAGTACTTGCCTAGTTTGTCTCTGCGTTTCTTTGGACTCAAGCAAGCGGCATTGTGAACCAGCGACAAAATTTGCGGTCTGAATTTGTGTTGTTGTCGTCGGATTGATTATAGAACGTGGCAGCATAATTGTGCGTTTTGCTTGACCTCCGTGTGGAGCTAATGACACTAAGTCTCTCCTCGGCCTGACAATGCTTCGATAACCATGTGGAGTCTTTATGAGACTTTGTAACTTTTTCTCACGTCTACTCAATGTAGCTTTCGTTCGCTTCAATGCACGAGTAATATCGTTCAACCTCTCTTCATGGCTTTGTTTCTGACTTTCGATCTCCACCCAAATATCTATCTCCATTTGCAAACGTTCTTCTTCAGATTCTACTTGCTCAGCATGCAAGCGACCAAGTCAATCCTCATAAGAAGCCTTCATGACAGTACACTCTGATTTCATGCTGCAAATCTCGTTCTTCAACAATTTTGTTTCTAACAACGATGCTCTATTTTGCTCTTCTAAGCATTCTCTTCCTTGAATCTCTTCTCTGGTGAATTGCAGCAAGCGAAATCGTTCCTCTACATCGTTCATCAGAATCTGCATGCTCTCTCGTAGCTTTGAAATCTCTCGCTCAGCCTCATCTAGCCGAAATTGCTCTATGCCCGTTGAAGAGCTCAAACTCTCAATATAACCAAGTAACCCCGATTTTCCCTCTGCTGCAAATTCTAACAAACCGCTCACTGAATGAAAACCTGGGCGTTTGTTTGAATTTGGATGTCGAGGATACAAGGATCCATCAATCCTCAGGTCAAGGTTTGTAGCACCACAATTTCGCAATTCCGGAAAATCACTCTTTGGTGTCTGTTCATGAAGCATGCAACTACAGTTAATTATAGGCGCATATTTTGCAGCTATGGTGGCCGATACTTTGTAACTAGATCTATTCTCCATTGTTAATCAAAACAATAGTGAAAATTAATCGAAACAATGAAGCACCGCTTTGTGATCACACTCGTGAATTAACCATCTGCATGAGACTATGACAACACTATGCCTACAAACTGATGAGTCCTGGACTTCATTTTGATTAAAGAACGAATTCTTGTGCCATAAGGTTGTGGTGCGATAACTTGAAGGAATCTTGATAACTCTGAAGCTCCATGTTGAGCCAAACTCGAGCTCTAGCAACAAGGAACAGGAACAGAAACAGAAACTTCTGGGCCTAATATGACGGTATTAATAAGGAACAGAAACAGCAACTTCTTGTTTGAATTAAGTCCGACCCTGAAGTGTTTCTATATGAAGATAATATGTCTCCTTGGATGTACCTCACAGGTACACATGAGGGCGATTTCAAAGCTTGTTGTGGATTCCCGCCTAACTTCAGGCGCCGGCGGGGTGAATTTTGAATCCAATGAAGGATGGATGAATGAACCGGTTGCGATTGAACCGCAAGTGTTCGATGGGGTGGAGGTAATTACACTTGCTCCATAATTACACCCTAATTTAGTGTTGTGTTTTGCAAGATTTGAATTCAAGGAATTGAGGAATGAGTTCAGCAATTGAGTAATTGAGTAAGCTACAGTCCGTTGCTCACAATTCAGGTGCATAAGTCAATTGACAACGTCGTTATCACTCTCGATCGTTATCATTCTTGCGATCATTTCAACAGCGTCGAATCATCACAGAACGGTGTAATATTGTAACCTGAAATATCACAGAACGATGCAATTCAATACAAAATTGAGTCTGTATGATGCAAATCAGAATCGCATCCCAAAGTATCTTCAGAAAAACTCCTTTAGATCACATTGAGCCTTATCCAATTTGCGCAACCTATGAACCGATCAGAGGTGTTCGATCAGTTGGATTTGGGTTTTCTGAGATTAAAGAAATTTCATGAGCTCCAAGCCATTTTTGACTTAGAATTGGCGAGCTGTACATTCCAATCAATTGCCAATACAATGTGGAGCCAAATCAAGAAGCCAAGCATGCAATCATTACCTATCGGGCAGATGACGTGAACTTTTCACGTCCACCATTGGATGGTGATCGATCACAACCGTTCACTGTTTTTTTAGTTTGCCCGCATCCAGCTTTGCCATGATGAGTTTCTGAAGAAGAAGCGGCCTTCCTCAGGCCTCCTTTTGATCCTAATATACATTTTTGTTGACATAAAACTTTCGGGTTGTCAACATTGACATCACCTAAAATCCATCATAAAAAATTAGGGCTCATCACCTAAAACGGGGGTTTCTTATAGTGACCCTTGGCTCCAGGTAATGTGTTCAGCGCCTTTGCCATTTTCTTTGGATCTCCACTTCGTCGTGCAGCTCTCAATTTCAATTCTTGGATGGACCAGATCCACATGTATGTCCTTTTAAGTAAGTACAGTAGTTTGTCATTTGTGTCCATGCTCGGATATTGTCATCGCAAGTGGCATCAAATAAATTGTTGCCACTTGTTATGAATTGTTTCCGACAAGTTGCAAGAAGGCATGTCCGCCAGCTCCTCCAAACTCAAATCCTACAAAGCCATTTCAGAAAAACATGATTACAATAGTTACATTTCATGCATCAAAGTTTAGAACCACTATGAACTAAAACAACTTAGTTCATGTCCAATTCAAATGAAATTCTAAACATTCCAATGCTCAAAACAAAATATATACATATATGTTCTTTTTCTACAAAATAATATTGCAACCACTAACCAATTTCACTTATAAAACAAAAAGCAACAATTTCTTCTTACCGCACTTTGGATTTTTTTTTCCTTTTCTATACGATTGACCAAAAACAAGGGTATTGCCGTTTTTGGTCAATCGCACAGGAAGAAAAAAAATTGTATTCATAATTCTAGTATGCTTACTTCTATCCAAATACAAACAAAAAAAATTGGACACTAAAATTCTAAAAAATCAAATGAAGCTTAGTTTCAAATTCAATGTGCACTTACCATTTGCATGAAGCCTCCCCACTGCCAATACCTGAAATGCCAAATGCAAGTCAATGGTCCAAGTGATGAAGCGCATCTTCAGTGGCAGCTCCAGACGATAACCACCAAGATCGAATTGCAAGGTAACATGTCTCAGCCTCTTCTATACTCTAGTATGTCTAGCAAGTTGGAACTTGTCCAATTTCGTAGAATGTAGGCTAAATATAAAAGAATTACCAAGGGGATAAGAATTATAGTGTGAACATGCTCTATTAGTTAGTTAGTTTTCAACTGGTGAGTTTAGTAAGGATATAATCCAATTGGTAGATGAAAGGTCATGTGAACCGTTGTAACTGAATGTAAAGGGTACAAGGACAAGATCAAGACCTATTAGTTTTAATTTTCAAGCAAGTGAGGCTTGAGCTCCTTCCTTGTAGAGAGGAAGTACTTTTAGTTTTGTTTTGGTGATTTGGAACTTTGTGATGTGATGTGAATACTGTGATTATGATTATTTGGAGAAATAAAAATATTATCTATAAAAGTTGTGTGTGATTGGACTATGTGGATTTGACAAGTGATTGTGTGAGTTTGTGCTTGATTGCAAAACCTAATGTCAATTGGTGAAAAGCGGACATGGTGCAATGCCATGGCCATAACGTAACCAACATGGCAATAAAGAAAATTAGAAAATAAGAACAATTGTAGAATTAAAAGCGGAATGTTGTTGTAGAAATTATTGGATAATACTTGTTATTAGAAGAATTTGATATATGAAAATTAATCAATTAAGTTATTATAAAATAATAAGTGACAATCTAATTACACAACCTAGCAAATGGCCTCCCCAGCGATCGAATCCGACCTTTTGGGATATTTTCAATTAGGTAAAAACTACATTCAACACATACTCTTTGCATCTTTATATTGTCTGCATAGTGTGTTGTGTTGCTAGAATACTTCCTAGATGTGCTTCTGAGTGTGTTTTTGAAGAGAACTATTCCAATGCAACAAGCACGTTTTTTCATAGTTCTCCATTTTATTATTGATAGAACCTAATCTATAGACAATATAAACCGCATTCCAATTGGCCATGGCGCTATCTGCCATGAACCCCTTGAAATTTGGATGATCTACTCTATGTCATACCATGACAGTATTTAAGCACTTCTAGAATTGCACTTGGATCTCTGTATCTTCGAATTGCATGTCGCATGTTGAAATGGTCATCACCTTCTTGTACTCTGGATCGTACACATGGCAAGCCATCGTAATCCAATCTTTTACACATTTCACGTGGTCAAACATCATCCACGCATTTTGTAGATTTCCTCATGATTGCATGCGTCCACTCCACTTCCAAGTCTTTCGGTGAGCATCTTAAAAATATAAACCTTCTCCTTCCCTTGGCCAGGGAAGACGCTGTCGTGAATGTATTCGAACCTCGACTCTTTCTTCATGGTCATCATGTTGTCGATAACACCTCCTTGATTGCTTGAGCAAAATGAAGATATCACGTTCCGTATATTTGGATTGCTCAAATACTCGTAGCGATCCATGACCTCTTCTAGTTCCTCCCCCTTCAACATCTCTTTTTCTCCCTCTCCGTTGTGAAATAGATAGTTTGTGAAGAAGTCTTTGCTAGTGGAGAGAGCAATTATGAAGTTGGTGGCCGTCGGTATCTTGGCCACTTGCTCCGTAATAAGTCTGCAAATCTTCTCTGCAGAATCTCTATGCATGCCCTTCGCCACAGGGTGAGCATGTTCTCCAAAGTGAATGGCGTTCCTATTCATTTTCGGATTTTCAGTGTAGTGTGAGCGCTTACTTACCCACCTTTAGTAAATAAGTAAGCACAACCAGGCTCTTGAGTTTTAGGTTTGATTCTTGTTCTATGGGTACCTAGCGTGAATCCATTGTGCCTTCCAAGCAATGGATCTTTTCTAAACCCTAAATGTACACAAGTTTGAGAAAAAACTAAAGAAATCAAGAAAAAACTAACTTAAATTGCAAGTTTCACTCTAATTAGGTCGTTCCAACTAGGCCACTGTGGTTTTTGAACGAAAGGTGATACAGTCTAAATTTAGCCACATACAAAGATAGATAATTTCATGCCATTTCTAAAAATATAAAACTCAACATTATGCGACCTTCCTAGCAAGAGTTGTGGACGAATGAAGTTCTAACTTCTATAAGTCTATCCAAACTTCATCTTTGGATTTAGACCCTTTCCTTATTCTATTTTACTTCAAGTTTTTGACTTTGACTCTATATTGCCAACTTCTACCTAAGTTCTAAGTTTGGACTTGGATGGATGAGTTTTACCCTATTTCATCCATCTCCTAACCCAAAGTTCATCCGTTGTTTCCTACTAAATGATTAAGAAGTTTCCCTAATTTAAACTAATTCTAGACTATACTAAGTGCCTTCTATCTATTTCCAAATTTAATTCTTCTCTTTGATTATTCCTCTTAGTAATTATTTGATTTTTATCCTACTTATGTGGCTCGGTGCTACTCTGAGCAGATTACTATTTTTAGATTTTTTGTTAATTTTTCTTTGCAAGTCTTAATTCTAGTTTTTCAAAATGCTAAGGCACGTGCTAATTGGACCTTCCTACTAGGAGTTATCAATGGATGAAGTTTGACCGCTAATTGGTACTTCAAACTTCATCCATGGTTTTCTATTAACGTACAACTTGAATTCTAGTTTTTGTTTCACTTCTGGAGTCTAGATTTATGTTTCTACATAAGTTTTTATTCTTGTTCCATTTGGATGAAATGTACTAAACTTCATCCAATATTACCCCTAAACTTCATCCACTAATATCTCTTTCAATTTGATTCCAAATTCTAAGTGTGAGATGGTTTTGGAAACCTCTAACTAGACTCTACAACAATAATTCCTTGGTCCTTGAAATAATCCTATTCTAGACACTCTGAGTTGACTTGAGAATTCGGCCCTTCTTGTAAACGTCTATTTTTGAGAAATTGAAATGGAGGGTTTAAAGTTGGGAGCTTACCTCGGAGTTGGTGTCATTGTTTAGGTAATTGTATACCCCTTCAAACTCCTCATCATTTGCCATGTTTTGGAATTGTTTGGTAGTTTTGCCCATGGCTTAAAGTAGGGGTTTTAGTACAAGGTTTGCCAATTTCTTGGACTTCACTTTTTTTTTTTCCTTCTAATCTCTCTTTCTCTTTTACACTATTCTAATTCAATTATTTATACTTCAAAGGGTTGACTAGTCTTGAACTAAATAATTGAAATCAACTCTCCAATAATAATTGACTCTTTAACTCCTTGGTCAATTATTATTCTATCCAAGTTTGATGGTTCTAATTGTTCTTCCTAGATTTCCACCTAATCCTATCTCTTACTAAATTCTCTTCAACTTCTAAATTGCCACTTCATCTCTTTCTATTTCCATTCTACTTTTATTTGAGTTTTGAGAGCTACCATGCTACTTTAGAGAAGTTTGGCAATGGAAACGTTGCACCCAAGATTTCTTTTCCTAATTACTTCCTACCTATTAAATCCCACTTCTTCCTTGCTAATTCTATTTTACGAATGCATGTTCTTTCCTATGTTCTTAGAATGCCAAGCGGTTTGCTTCTAGTGCTAAATTTGCCTTCTAGCCTTAATTTTGAGTTCCAAATCTATTCCAAAAATTTTGATTCACGGACTTTCCAGAACGAGGCAGTCAAGACCATCAGTCCATACAGCAGTCCAAACCATCAGTCCATATGGCAGCCAGAACAAGCAGTCAGTACGGCAGCTGAACAAGCAGTCAGTACTGGCAGGGCCCTTCTTTCGACCCCCGACCGGCACCCCTCACGCGTGGCGACTCCCGGTTGGTCCGACCCCTTCCTCGCGCGGCCACGTGGTGACTCACGATTGGAAGGTGACCGGCAGTTTTTCTCACGGGCTGGGGTCTCTCTCTGGGCTCTGGATGGTACTGGGGTCTCGGCAGTTTGCTTACGGGGCTCTGGATGGGTGCTGGGTCTCGGCAGTTTGCTTACTGGGGCTCTGGATGGTGTTGGGGTCTCGGCAGTTTGCTTACTGGGGCTCTGGATGGTGTTGGGGTCTCGGCAGTTTGCTTACTGGGGCTCTGGATGGCTGCTCAATTCTTTCACATTCAGTCTCTCTCTCTCTAAATGTTTTACAACAAGGCTCGTTCCTTTTTTGGGTGGCTAAAATCTAACTAATGTAGGAATCTTGGAAGCTCATCACTAGTTTTTGGGTACTAAACTTGGAATTCCAAAACGAGTGTTTTGGAAACTAAACTTGGAGAAAAAAGTAACAACTTCTAATTTTTTTGAAGGGGAGATTTTTGAAATAAGCAAAGCTTCGCGGTGCTTTGATAAATCTCCAATTTTCTAAGATGACTCAAACGAAGCAAAATCAAAGCTTCGCCGTGCTAAAAAAACATATAGAACCGGAAAACGAGGGAAGCCAAAGTATCACGCCAAGAATTAATTTAGCACCTAACCAAGGCCAAATAACACATACATACAAACTTAGGGGAACTTCTCAATTAAGGAGTTTCCACTTAAGCTCATGCAACAACAATTAGGCACTAGAGATCCCCCTAAGCGGCATCGCCAAGATACGGAGGGGGCGTTCTCTAGGATTAGTGCCAAGTAATAAGAACCACGCAATCAAACCCGCAATAACGTAAGTAAGAGCAAGCTTTGAAGGGACCCCAATGTCCTTCAAAGAGAGCTCCAAAAACACCAACAATGAAGCTAAAAATACTTCAAAAACACACAAATTTGGCAACGTGGCCTAAAACGGCCAAAATCCAACTAAATGGACTCAATTGTGTAAAATGAGCCAAAATATGGCTACAAGGGGTGTTTGTGAGAGGAAAATGAGCCCCCTTATATACATTTCCAAGGGTGCTCACCCCCTCTCTTTTTCTAAGTCGTAAACTTATCAACTAAGATTTTCATCCTAATCTTCAATTTTTGACTTTCTACGCTGGTCCAAACGTCTAACTTTTGGAGATTAACTCCAAATTGAAAACCGATTGCGCCGTTGACTTCAGAAGGCCATTTTTAGTTTTGAAAAATTCAACACCCCTTAATCAAACTCCAAAAAACGCAACATAACCTACCGCTAACTGAACGCCAAAATGGGGTAAAAACCCAAATCTTGGAGGTTGACTTTTTTGAAAAAAGTAACTAGCCTAGGTTCTTTAGTAGGTATGGGGGAGTAAGAAAAGACCTAGATTTGACCTCATTCCGATTTTGCATGCTCCCGGTACGCAAGTCAACTCCATCGTAAACTTCAATTTCGCCAATTTTCGGGGAATCTCGCCGGTTCGGGCACTTCTGGCTATTCGAATGTCTTGAAATTTGGTGGGACATCTTATTAGCATAAAAGAAGCTAATCTAATTTTTAGTGAGATTTTACCGCAACCTGGGTAATTTCTAGAAATTTCCCATCGCGGTTGATCGTCTAGAAGGGCATCTTCTGCAAGTCAGAAAATTCCGAAACTTTTTATGGAACCTCTCATGAAATTCCACAAAGGATGTGCAAGCTCATATTTTTATTTTGCACAAAGGTCAGAGGAGAATCAAATTCTGCCTTTTCTTTTCAATTCTGGCAACTAAGGAATCTTTCACATACAAGGGAATCTTGGCAAGCCGATTTCGCCATTGAGTGCCAAATGTGATTTCCACCCTAGAACTCCGTACTCCACCCGTAGATTCCTCTTATGGATCCATCTTGAGTTTGTAACTCCTGCAAGCCAACGATTGGGGTTTCCGCTATTTCTTCGATGCTATGGGGAAAGTGAAACCTATCTCTGAGAATGGACCTAGGACCTCCATGGTGTTCCCTCGGACCAATTTTAGCCATAAAATGTCACATGTACCGTAGGTTTGGGCTGTTGGGCCGGTTAGTCCTTAATTCTACGATTTACATGTATTTCCACGTTTTAACCTATATACAAGTAGAATTGGGATTTATTTTGGGGGAAACAACCTATAAAGGACCAAATGCTATATTGGTACGTAACATACCTATTTTGATTTTACACTCTTTTGGGGCTTTTTGTATATAAAACTACACTTAAATTTAAAAAATTTGAAAAAAAGAAAACTGTGAGTCCCCAGTGACGAATTGGGGGCTCACATGTAGCAGTAGTAAATCCTAGCATCACATGTGCTTAAACACGTAGGGGATTTCTTACATAGCTTGCAAGCTAGAGTACACTCTTTGGGAGGACTACCTCCTACTGTGAGAGGGAACAACGGTATAATCAGTCCACTCTGTTTCATTGCATTTTGAAGTCCTTTTGAAATAATCACAGTCTGGATTATCACAAGCAAGATGATTGGCGTAGTATGACTTACGAAACTTAACCCCTAAAGTTCCTTGACTATGTTCACACCAAAAATGCTCCAAAACTGCCATTTCTAATACAAGTACCAAATTTTTGAAAAATATCGTTTTGGGACATATGCAACCATAGGATCTTGTAGTACTTTGGTTTGAGAATATGTGGAAAAAATTTCAAAAATTTCCATTGTGTAGATTGGAAGATATTAGCGTTTGAAGTGGCAATAGTCCTTTTTTTGGCCTTGCAAAAAATCAGGCAACTGCACTTCACAAGGTCAGATTATTATGAAAAAATTACCAAAATGGTTGTGATTCTTTGGATTCATTCTTCAAGGCAAGTTGGCTACATGCTTAAAAAATTTCAAATTATTTGGAATTGTACAACATATAGGAAAAAAATAGTAAGTAGAAAGAAGTAGAAATGGTTCAAAACACTAAATTGTTAAGGAATTAATTATGGAATTGAAAAATGCCAATCCCAATGGTTGCTATGTTGTAATAAACAATCTACATCCTACAATTTTATTTTTTTTGAAAAATATTGAAAATTGAGTGAAATAAACAACTTCAAAGTTTATTTTAGAGTAGACAATCCATAACTGCCCGCAAACTAAAAATCCTCATAATATTTGATTCATTGATCAGAATGGATTGATTCAAAGCTTTCCATATATATATATATATATATAAATCTAATAAACCAATTTCAAATTTTTATTTTTGGAAAAAATGATTTTTTTTTATCTGCCCGGACTGCCCGAGTTGAGAAACAAACAATATATTAGGCCATAACTTTTGACTCATATTTCCAAATGTCATGAAATTTGGTGCATGTGAGAGATATTCCTCGTCCCCACCTTCAATAAAAATTTCAGCCCAAAATATGCAAATCTCTAGTCACACGTACCTGTCCAAAATTTCTATATTGCTAAAAAAGACATGTTGGTCCTTTAGGGGTTAAGGTTGTCGGAGTTGTGAATGTTTGTCGTCACCAACTTGCACCAAGGGTGTCCGTTGTAACGTCGGTCCATTCCCTCCAAGTTCTGGGCCGCGGAGGAAGACGAAGATGCACGACAAGGAGGTAGTTAAAAGATGACATTCCCATTGAATACTGCTGGAAGATATTGAACAAGGTAATGCTTAACAGCATTCAGATCCATTGTGGAAAATTTGTTCCTAAAACAATGCATAGCAAACAATCTTTTCAAGCACTCCATTATACTAACTCTATCGACTAGACTTAGATGCAACGGTGGATATACGTGACAATAGAGAGTGTATAGGACTATTGGATGGAGTATCAGATTCTAAGTTCATCACAGTTTTTTCTTGCAATTCAACTTGCACACAAGTCGATTGCTTAATAAGTGTCAAATCTGGAGACTCTCCTTCCAATTCGGTTGACAACTCTATAATAGTATCTAACCTCTCAACTTTCACCGCTCGAAGAATTGTAGGCTCCCAAAGGATCGGAAAACCCTCTCGCAGTGGACTAGGAGAAACAGTGTGCGTGATATAAGGCATATCAACGGTCGATGCATCAGACTGGCAACTCAAAATCTTAGTTGACGCAGCTAATATGGATAGAGAAAGCCCATAAGCTCTGCAGTTTCCTATTGCAAGATACCAGCAGTGACCATCTTCTTCCATAGACTTCACTACAGGAACCGACTGTTGTACTTCACCTAATACTTACTGCCTCTTTTTTTTGACATAGATAGAGGATTCCACAAATCTAAAGTGGAAGTGAAAAAGATAACTGAGCACTCTTGCACGTCCTCCCTCATCTACCAAAAATACAAGAGGAACCTCATGACCATCTACGCGAATGGAAGCCATGATACAAAATACGCTGTTAGAAAATACTGCAAATGGAAGAACTTGGTTTTTATTTCATGGTGATGGATTATTGATCAATGTGAAATACTACAGCTTGCATGATACCTTTACTATCAAATTAGGATGAAGATATCATGATTTAAGCAAGTGGATGAATATTTACAGTCAATTAAGAGCACAGTTGTCATTCCACCGTTCAAGCATATTATTAGTACATCCATTTTTGGAAACATAAAGTGTGTAAGGCGACTGTGTCAGGTACATTCTAAAAGCTTGCATTTGAAATACTGGCACACCTATATTAATTATCATACATTTTTAAATTTTGAGGAGTCAGAAAGGAAAAGGTTAGTGTCAAAGTGCTACTTAAAGTTTAGGTCGTTGTAATACTTCTGTTGATGGCGCTTTAAAGAAGTTGTTACCTATCATGTCTGTCAATTTCTAATGGCGTCGTCTTTGACCAACCTACTTTAGGGTTTAGGGTTGTAGGTTTAGTGTCCATGTCGTTCTTACATATATAAGTGCTCTCCATTTCTTGAGAGCTCACTCTTACTAAATGCCTTTATAGTCGAATACCTTTTGCTTTTTACCTAGTTTGGATGTGTATACTCTCACCTCATGCTCATAGAAGACTGTAGCTCTCCATCTCTTGTTCCACTGCAATCCAGTAGGAAGCATATTTCTCTTTACTTCTCTTCCAGGAAGGCACTTAGAAGATCTAGAATGTCTCAAAGAAAGAAAGTTGTGTCAAAGACAGGTCAATCGACGCCGGGGAACTTGAAGAAAGCTCTTCGATTCCAAGGAGGAACAAGTGGCGCAGAGAAGGATGATAGGCTACAAAACTTGGACACAATCAAAGAAATGTCTGAGGATACCACTAACATGTTAGCAATACTATATTCTATTTTTTTACTTTGAATAGTTTTGATCTCATTGATGTTGTTTCATGGGCAAAGCATTTACAAATGTGAGAATCACTTTAATGTGTTGTGGTATTAGGCGTGTTTTCCTTTTGTAGTCATCAGAGGTGGATATTATGAGTACACTACTATTAACTCGACAAAAAATAATGAGTATAGGTCCACAAAGTAGAAAAACGTTACTATAAGCAATATTTTGGAAAAGCATGTGTACATTTCATAAGAAGGATAGGCTATGACATGCTAGCAACTTCCGTACTTCACGTGGTGACTGAATGTGTTTGTATTAGACATAACTAATGAACATGTGTGAGTCAATGTTGTATATAAAGTACATATGGTAACCTATGAACATGAAACGGTACACATATATATATACACATACATATGTAGTGGGTGTAAGCATGTTTAAGGTATTTTAATTAGGAATCAAGGACTAAGGAATGAAATGACTTTTAATAAGCCTATTTCACAAATATGAATGAAATTTTTTTTTTTAAATAGTTTTTTATTAAAAGACATATAGTAAACTCATTTTCTTGGATCAGAACTTCAGAAATCTTTAATTTTGAATTTTTTTTATTTATGAGGACTAAGCATCTAATATCAGGTCAACCAAATATGTATATTTTTTTACAAATACTTTAGAATGATTTCTTGCCAATTCACTACTTTTAAACTCACTATTCATGTTTCATTTAGTAAATCCAAAAATAAATCTTCATTTTTTTAATTCTTCTTAGATCTAGCCCGTCTATGTGATATTTATATATATATCTCATGGTAAGCCATAAATTACTTCAATTGGATATTTAAATATCATAAATGAAGGCAATGATTTGAAAACGGTTTATTCAAAATGTTTATAGTGACAGACATGAAGTTTTTTTTCCTCTATTTTTAGGGCTCAGAGTAGGATTATTTCAATTGATAGGAAAGTGTCAGTCAAAAACAAATTATTCTGTATTTATGCTATAGTCTTTCAAATTGTTATTAGGAAAAAAATTGAAGTAGACTAATTATCTACTTTTGGGCCACAATTAAAAATTATTCTAAAGTAAATAATATGTCTAGAAAGCGGGGCAATTGTATAATTTTGTGATGATTCTTCATTTTATTCTATATTGTATTCCATGAAAACTATAAGGATAGTGTTACATTAATTGACTATTCTAGTCAAAATGAATTATTATTGTAAAAGAAATTCAAGAAATTGGAACACATTGTGACTTTGGTCTGCCATTTGGGACTTAGATGATAATTGGAAATTCCAATTTTGTAGATCTTATAGTGATCTTATAGTGAATCTTATAGGATCAATTTCATAGTGAATAGTTTTATGCATAGGCGATTTTGTAGTCGAGCCATATTGAATTGCTTTGCGCTAATGAAAGGTTCTCACGGGGTATCAATTGCTTAGGATATCGGATGAGATTATGTAAGTGTTTCCAAATGCAAATTTTGGATAAGAATTATTGGTATTTGAGGGTTCACTTAGGGTATTAACCCCTAAAGGACCAAAGTCCCCTCGGGGGACACTTGGGATTTCGGGCAGGCCCGTGTGACCTCAAATTTTGATCTGATTTTTTAAAACTTTTTTTGAAGATAGGAAATCACAATAGCTCTCTAAAAATATAATTTTTTTTCAATCGGTGCCCGGGAGCAAAAGTTATGCCATCCTAAAGCAAAAAAGCAGTTCGTCGGGCAGAAAAAAAAAACACAAAAAAAAGTTTTTTATTTTTTTTATTTTTTTTCCTCATAGATCATGTTTTTGTCTAAATCTGAAGCTTTGATTCATTCTATTTGGACTAATAATGAAAAAGTTATGGACAATCTTGTTTTTTGGGCAATTTAAGCATCTTCAAAAAAACTAACTTATAGAATTCATTTTTGAGAAAACGAGATTGTATGCCGGTTGCAGTACTCCTTAAAATTGTTGAACTGAAAGCAACTCTCAAATATATGACAAAAGAAAATTCCAATAAGAACATGACCAGCTCACGCGAGTAGTAGGTTGACAAAGATTGAAACAAAGCAGTAGGTGTCCGAAACTCACTCCTGATCCAAAATGGGGGTAGAGCGAGCTATCTCGGAGACCCCTGTCGAACCCGACAGTGGTCCTGGGGGTAGTTCGCGCTACCCTCGTTTTGGATCAGGATTGAAAACTAGGGAGCAGAAAGGAACAACTCAAGTAATGTCCAGTTTCTTTCGGAGACTGGAAGTGAAGTGCCAGTTCTTGTCATCAGACTCATAGATGAATTTAGTCAATTCGTAATTGTCCACAGAACTGGTCCAATCAGGTGAATACTTTACGACCTACTTGTCTCTAGTATTTGTAACTGCTTTTATTTAGGACGATTGAATCTCGAAAATAACAACCCCGGAATGTGAGCAGCCAAACTTTTTATAAAAATGTTGTAGGGTCGAAGTAATATTAAGCGGCAACTTTTTCCAATGTCTATATATCCCTTGCAATGCTATGCAAAGAACGGAAGTAAATGTGAACTACTGATAAATTTGTAACAAAATGTGTACTTCCATATGATAGAGTCAAGACCTAATTCAGTTAGATTTTTGGCATTTAGATCTAGGTCGACGAAGCCCCATTAAAGTCAAATATAGCCCAAACTAGAGGTTTGTGGGGTAAATTGGTTGTTAAGTAGAGTGCTTTGACAGTATTTAAGAGTTTGCAGCCACATTTATAAGTACGGGATCAATAAATGTAGCCAGTCTAAGTCTCTAAGAAATAGTCGACAAAATCCTCTTCCTTAACCGGAATTAGGGGTAGTGCAAGCTACCCTTTTTTCCGGTCAAGGAAGAGGAACTCCGCAAATGAGTTTTTTTTTATATTATATTTCTCTGATTGACATTCTTTTGATTACCTTGGCCAAAGATGGAAAGCAATTTTCACTTGTAAGATATGCAATTTAGAATCTTTCATGGTTTGATAGTTTATATATTCATTGAGCATTTTAGATGTTATTTGTCTATATTTATCAATTAAGTTCATCAAATCTCAAGAGCTTTCAATAAAAAGGACTTCTAATGTAGTGGTATATAATTAAAGTGATGATTGTGTATAGTGTATAATTAAAGTAATGATAGTTTATACTAAGTTCTTAGGGTTTTTCTTCATTGAAATTTTGACCACATTTGAAGCAATTATTTATTTAAGGTCATAGTCATTTTTCTTAGTTTACAATGATGAATGAAATTTTCTACATCAAATCCTAGTAAAGTAATAAACGTGGGGGATCACTAGATTTTAAGAATTGAAATTATCTATCATAGAAAGCGATTAGAAATATTATTTATAAGATGATTGAAAAAATAGTTGTAAAGTATGATTTGTAGATTAAATCCACACAATTAAATCAACAAACACCAGAAAGAATGATATATAGTATAATTTCAAATTTAGGATTTAGGATTGCATTTGAAATTGATGGATGGCTGCATATTTATGTATATATTTACAGAAAAAATATTATTTCATAATTAAAGTGCTTAGATCTAATCATAAATATTCTTTTAGATATATATTTTAATTTCTAATGCATTTTAATTTTGATGGTATATTTTTTGAACTGAAGTAGTTTATTTTAAAGGCTAGACCTACAAATTACTTTTGAAATTATGTAATATTTTGGAAACAATCCTTAAGTATTCTGAACCATTCAAATGTTACAAAATCAATTCGACAAGATTAATAAAATAGATAGACGAAGACTTGCACATGTAGTCCTGAAGGGATA
Organism: Pseudisothecium myosuroides; assembly: GCA_951799445.1. Taxonomy (NCBI): domain Eukaryota; kingdom Viridiplantae; phylum Streptophyta; class Bryopsida; order Hypnales; family Lembophyllaceae; genus Pseudisothecium; species Pseudisothecium myosuroides. The sequence continues at coordinate 45,074,187 of OX637288.1, forward strand.
ATTATTCTCCTTCATAATTTTTTACTAATTTATAGTGAAAGTTCATAGTTCATCATATTTCTAAAATTGAAGATTTAAGTTTTATGTTAATGCATCTAATACTTCAACTTTTTACACACAGTCTCGTCCTCTATGCATTCTTGTCTTTGAATGAATGTTGGTAGTCTTTTCAAGTGCAATAACTTCGATTTTAGACTGGAATGGTATTGTTGACATAAACTTTGTTCGTTGTGCAGGTGGAAACACATAAACCTCATACATGGCAAGTCTTTTCATCCACAATTGGAGTTGTTACAATCCCGACTACAGATGTGGTAGGGCCTTCAAAGGCGGTGACACCAAAAGTCACGAACATGGAGATCTCCAAGAATTCTGTACAACAAGATATTCTAGACGTGGTAAGTCTTGGCACAAGATTGGCCATTATTGATCGATTCTATGATTATGTGAAAGAACCACACTTGAACCGGTTTAGTGCCCCGAAAATTCGAAAACAAAAAGAGTCAGTGTGGTCACCAAAGAGTTCTAGCACGGAGTATAGTTCAGAGTGTCATTTTGATGTTTCTGTATGCAGCCCTCGAGTGGAAGAGTTTTGTACTTGTGCTTGCAGTGGAGAAGTGGGCAGGCATGAGATTGTGTTGATTCACCAGAGTTCTGACTCAGATTGTACCATTGATTCTATTTGAATGAAAATGGTAACATTTATGAGTTATTGAGTTTGTGAAAGTCTTTGACAACCATATATTGCAATGATTAGATTATTTCATTTTTTTCAGCTTACAGAAAAACATCAATACTGTCACATGAATGACAACTATGTTTCTTTTTGTTGAACTTTTATTTTCTATTATACTTAATTAGAGTTCATTCAATTCAAATATTTAATTTTATGTCCTTGATTGCCATTGCAGATGGATGAGTCTCCCTTAGCGTTGACCCAACAAGATCAATCAAACGTGACGCCGCGAATAGATGAGACTATCTAGCCCGAGATCATTAACCAAAAGCAGGATTGTCAGGATGTCCTGACGCCAGGACGTCCGGAGTTCTGGGACGCGACCCCCCGGAACGTCCCGTGACATTCAGTTTTTGAAAATTAACAGGCGGACGGCAAATTTTACCCATCCTCCACGTCCGCTCGACCAGTAAGTCTTGGCCGACCGCCCCGACCGCTTCTCCAGTCGACCGCCCCGATCGCCCCGACCTCCTGACCAGCCGACTGCTCCGACCGCCCCGATCGCCCCGACCTCCTAACCGGCCGACTGCTCCAACCACTTCGACCGCCGGTCACTCGTCCGTCCGCTAAGGCATGTCTTATAATATACCATTGGAAAGGTATTGCCAAGAGCTTTCCAATGGTATGTCATGCGTCCGATTTGGACAAAAACTCCGGCGGTGGGACCTCTCCAAAGACTGGGATCTGCTCAGTCGTCCGCCTTGTTTAGCCGACCGCTCGTGTAACCGACCGCTTATTTTTATGTGCCTTATAATATACCACTAGAAAGGTATTGTCAAGAGCTTTTCAATAGTATGACATGCGTCCGATTTGAACAAAAACTCCGGCAGTGGAACCCTTCCAAAGATTGGGGTCCGCCTAGCCGTTTGCCCGTCCGCTGAGCCATCCGCTATTGTATGCCTTATGATATACCATTGGAGAGGCATCTTTGAGATTTGTCTAATGATATATCATGCGTCTAATTTGGACAAAAACTTTAGTATTAAGAACTCTTTAAAGATTGGATGTTGGCCACTATTTTAATTCTTCTATTCTTCAGCACTCTTGGAATCCTTATCTTCACCTAAAAAGATAAAGTTGGTCATTATTCAAGTAGATGGGTGTCTTGCTTGCAATTGAATTATCAGAGCCTTAGTTTACTTGATTAATATTATATTACTAAAATTTTAACTATATATTTTTTCCTCTTTCAATTCAATCAATATTGTAATCTTCAAGATTGTATATTACGTAACTTTCTATAAAATCATTTGTACATGCATTATTTCTTATTGTTACTTATAAGGTACCTATACTACAAAGCAACATTGTGAAGATTTTAGAATATAACATTGTCTTAAATGTCAAAATTAGGTGTGATGACATTAATACATGTTAAAGCGTGTGCCGTAAAATTTTGATAAAATCCACAATGCATGTCCATTGCCGAAGTAGAATGAGTCACTTATTGTGGTAGGCAATATATGACCAACATACCCACCCTTGATTCTAAGAATGATCCATAGTCAAGAAAATTATAAATTAGTTTTGGACCAAGAATCATCCAATCCTTCCAAAAATTCACATTACAAATTCAATGTTCTACCAAGAACTTCGAATAGACTTATAAGATTTACCATGATAATATATTCTAAAATACAAATATTAATTATTTATGTGAATGATATTCAATGCCATCATTACTTAGATCACAAGCATTCAAGCACCTTTCCTTAGTTCAATTAAACTCTATTGATTTATTCCAATGAAATCCATATTCTCCTTTGAAGCATTAGAACACAATTGTTTTGAAAAATCAATGAATATTACATAATATAGATGTTTGGTCTTGAAAAAATTCACGAGCTCATGTGGACATGGGTGATTCTTCATTTCTCCAATATAGCACCATCTAATAAAATTATAAAATTGCTTGTACAATTATAGTATAATAATATTGATCCTTTAAATTTGGCATGCACCCTAAGACCTAAGCTTAAATTTAGAGAAATCCTTCAAATCAAAATTGCATGTTTTACATTTACAAATTACAACATGAATTGATGGTATCGTTTTTTATGTAGAAGTATATTATAAATGTGCATAAATGAGGTCTATAATTGTTATACATGAAGGGTCATCATATTTGAAGGTCAATCACATATTTCACTACCGGAGCACCAATATTTTTGGTATGAAATATATTGTTGTCAGTTCACAATTTAGGATGTAGATATAAGTATAAGGATGTAGGAAAATAACTTCAATTATATATTTATTTTGTGAATGCAATATTTACTCTTGAGCTATCTTAAAGTATATTAAATTATATTAAAGTGCTTAAAGTATTTTTAGTAGGATCTTCTAATAGAATAATAAAATAATACAATTGCTTGTATTATGTATATCTTGATGTTTCAAACTATCAATGCATTTTACAACAAAACTTAAAGAAACACTTCAGGTTATAATTGTCTATTTCACATTTGTACATTGGCACATAATAATTGATAAAGAAAACAAGGAATACATTAAAAACATAAATGAATAACTCAATAAGGTTTACATAAGTAGTACATTCAAATAATCACATTTAAAAAAAATTGAAGGTCAAACATATTTTGCACACCGCACCAATGTTTTTGGTAATTAATATAAGGTTCAAAATTTAGGATTTTAAGGTATAGGATTTAGAATATAGGATTTAGGATATAGCATTTAGAATGTAGGTTTAAATGTATGAAAAGAATAACTTGAGTTACCCTTTCATACATTAACGCTACATTGGATGCTTATAGCATTGAATAGTAGTCTTTGGAAGCGGATCTATGCTTTTTAGAATCCAATGTTTAGGAGAACTTATGCGGTCTGCCAGTGCGACCACCATTTACCGTCCGCTGTTCGCTGTTTGACAGTCTGACCGCCGACCGCGAGTCCGACCACCGACCGCGAGTCCGACCGCCGACCCCGACTCCGATCGCCGACCTCAAGTCCGACCGCCGACCGCCAGCGCTTCTGTATACCGCCGTCCGCCCTGTTAAGCCGACCGCCCGGTAAAGTTTTCCGACCGCAGACACACCCAGCGGACGCAGCGTCCGGACGTCCCGAAAATAGACGTGATTTTGCCCTAGACGTTCCAATTCGTCAACCTGAACCAAAAAGAAAGAGATTTTGCTGTAAATGGTGTTATTGATGAAGAGAGGGTGAATGATTTGTTGAAAGACAATCTTCGGCAACTGCAGAAGGTGGACTTTGTGTCAACCATTGCTAACTTGAGGATGAGGCTTGAAAAATTCTGACGACTACGCATTCCACTAATCTGATTAGTACCAATGCCCATGGTGAAGCCGACTCTCTCTTTAGACCTATTGAAGTTGGAAAACGAATTTGCTCACAAGTATCATGAAGGGGCGGCTGTTTTTTATGTTTCTGTAACAAACGAAGCCGGGGAGAGCTCCGAATTCAGTTTGGAAGAGATGAACAGTTGGGGCCCTTTGTGGAAAAAACTCAACGATGAATTCGTGGAGTATGTCGAGTCAATTCTTGAGCTCAAGTTCATGAAGAACTTGAAGTTCTTCGTATGCAACGGGAACCATTGCCGCATTGCGTGGATGAATGTGATTGACCGTATGAATTCCGAGGATCCGAGATTTCACAATGTTGTTGATAGCATTGTATTGGAAACAAGGAAAAAATTGAATTAATCATGCAAATGATGCATGATATAAACAAGTGAGTAAATTTGATTTATATTATTTTTTTTTTATCTTCTGTATCGAGACTTCAAACTTAATAAGCTCCAAACATTTTATATGTTCAGAAATCCTAGATCGTATTGTGTGAATTGCAGATCAACCGAGGATTCCCATGTGAAGACAAACTTGGTACATACTCTGTATTGAGTCCAGAAATACGGATTAACTCTGTATAAATGGTTTGACAAAATGTTGAGACCCTCGGAGAAGATATATTGTAGTATCCATGGTGGGAAAAAACAACGGTCCTCTATGCCTCAGAGGGTGTTCAAGACAATTCTTTTTTGAGTGAGAATCTTACTTTTTCGATGATCATAAATACAAGTCACTTCAATTGATCATGCTACATTGTTGTATGTGTTTTTAGTAAAGGGTTTGTAATTTTTATACTCTTGTACTTTTTTATGCTACTTCTCTCACTTTCTCCTTCCCCTTGATGCTAATTTATCTTTAATTTCACTCTAAATTAAGGGTTGTTGTATCAACCACTACTTCCCATTCAAATCTTAGTTTATTTTGCATCAAGGTCGGCCACCAAAATTGATGGTCCAGGCAAGGAGTTTTATTTCCAAACACTGGCCATTGGCCAACAACCCCCTATTCAAGCTCCTAGTCCCCTAGCTCGATCAGCCTTATAGTCTAATTAGTTGCTCTGCTACATGGTAGCTCTGGGTTGACCAAGACCCCCACTGCAGCAGTGGCTAGTCGGTAAGGTGGTGCACGAATGGCCCCCGATCCATGGTCAGACTGTTCCTTCTAGTCTTCTGGCCACTTCACGTACTGGTTTTCCAATTGCTCCCAGTCCGGCCCTTTATTGGTTCTAATTTTTTATCTTCCACTAGTTCTAATTCTTGGCCTTTTATATTCCTTGCTTAATTTGAGGTTCTCCCAACTTTAATCTAGCATTTTTTGGGCTTTGGCTTTTCAACGTGATTTTCAACATGACTTTCAATTTTTGTGGGGATTTTAGAACCAAGCGTCATCCTTCCTATGGCAAATTAATTTTCCACTAATTTAAAAATATTGGCAATACTCAACACAACTATTCTTTTGGATACCAAACCTGGATTTACAAAATAGAGGTTTTAAAATCTTAACTTGATGAAATAGTAATAGATTTTTATCTTTTGAAGATTTTTCAAGGTTCTATAGTCAAAGCTTCACCGTATTCTAGAAAATACAAAATCTTCTTTCACTCCACAATCTACGAAGTTAAAGCTTCAATATATACACAAATTTTTCTTTCCACACTAGGTCAAAGCTTCATCATTATGGGTAAACCAACCAAACCGGGGAACAAAGTGAACCACAATATACCACGTCAAGAATCAAGTTAATATATAAACAAGGTCCAAATAACACATATACACAATTTTAGAGGAATTTTCAATTAAAAAACTCCCACTTAAGCTCATGCAAACAACAATTAAACACTCGAGAGCCCCTTAAGTAGCACCGCCAAGGTACAAAGGGGGTGTTCTCTAGAATTAGTAGAAAATCAACAATAGACACCAATGACTTACAATAAGACTTCAACAAAACAATAAGAGAAAATTTTGAAGGGATCCCAATGTCCTTCAAAGAGAGCTCCAAAAACACCAATAATAAAACTAAAAATGCTCCAATACACAAAAATTTGGCAACTTGGCCTAAAATGGCCAAAATTCAACTAAATAGACCCAAATGTGTAAAATATGGCTACAAGGGGTCTTTGTGAGAGGAAATGAGCCCCTTTGTAAACATTTTCAAAGACACTTATTTCCCTCTCTTTTCCTAGTGATAATCTTATTGTTTAAGATTTTCATCTTAAATTGTCAATTTTGACTTTTGACATTGGTCCAAACTTCTAACTTTTAGAGATTAATTCCAAATCAAAAATTGATTGCGCCATTGGCTTCAGAAGGCCATTTTCAATTCTAGTTGACCTCTCATCCCCTTAACCAAACTCCAAAAAATTCAACAAAATCTATCGCTAATTGAACACCAAAACAGGGTAAAAACTCAATCTAGTCTAGGTTCTTTAATAAGTATAGGTGGAGTAAAAAAAGACCTAGCTTTGACCCCATTCCAATTTTGTATGCTCCTGATACACCAGTCAACTCCACCATAAACTTTAATTTTGTCAATTGTCAGAAAATCTCGCTTGTTCGGGCACTCCTGGCTATAGCAATGTCTTGAAACTTATTGGAGCATCTTATTAGCATAAAAAAAGTTAGTCTATTTTTTAGTGAGATTTTACCGCAATGTGGGTAATTTTTAGGAATTTTTCATCGTAGGTTTTGGTGGTTGACCGTTTAGAAGGGTATATTCTACAAGTCAAAAGATTTCAAAAAAATTTATGGAACCTTTCATAGAATTCTACAAAGGATGTGCAAGCTCATATTCTTATTTTGCACAAAAGTCAAAAGATAATCAAATTCCACCTTCTTCTTTCAATTCCGGCAGTTAGAGAATATTCCACATGCATGAGAATCTTAGCAAATCAATTTCGTCATTGAGTCCCAAATGTGATTCACCTTATAACATCGTACTCGATTCATAGATTCCTCCTACAGTTCCGTCTTCAATTTGTAACTCTTACACGCCGACAATCAGGATTTTAATATTTCTTCAATATTATGGGAAAAACAAAACATATCTTCGGGAATAGACTTAGGAACTCAACGGTGTTTCCTCGGACCAATTTTCTAAATTTTCGTATTTTAATTTCTGTACAAGTGGAAATAGGATTTATTTGGGAAAAAAAATCTATAAGGAACCAAATGTTATATTGGTATGTGATATACTTATTTGATTTTACACTTTTTTTTTAGTTTTTTTTTTATATAAAATTTCACTTAAACTCGTGAAAAACAAAAGAACAAAAATCATGAGTCTTAAACGACAAATTGAGAGCTTACAGGTGGTGGCCAAATACAATCGAATTGGACTCACATGCTCATCTTATTTTGACACGGATGCAAGTCTAGAATTGAGCCTTCAATTGAGCAGCATGATTAGAGTCAAGGAGAACATTCCACAGCGCACTATGAATATAATCTAGAGGTCAAGGGTGTTGGATAAAGACCTTACTATTACGTGATATTCAAATAATTCAAATAATAGAGTCATATAGCAAAATTCCATAGAATCTTAAGTTCTTGAAATCGTCTAGGGGTCAATGATCAAAAAATGCATTGGAAAAAATTTAATCTAGTATATGGACCTGTAATTGGTTGCATATTTTAAATGTGATAAATGATAGATTGGACATAGTCCTGAACTTGTAGAGCTTGAGGGCAAAAAAAAACTTGCGTAGAGGAGTTTCTTCAATACCTAAATTATAGCTATTGCAATTTATGTTAATGTTAGGTGGGATCATGGCTCTTTATAAATAAATCGCCACTGCGTTATGCCAAACTAATCACATAATTGTAACTTCTTTCAACGATCTTGTTTTATGCCATAGTTCTTCCCAATCTAGCAAGAAAATGAAAAAATAACTTCCCCGTTGGCCTATCATGTATAGCTCTAGATTGGTTTATGAATCTAGGTAGAGATAAAAAAAACACGGGATATGAGACGAGTTGAATTGACGGCATATTACGAGATACCGTCTGTGAATATGACTCTTAAACTTTCAAATTCACGGTTTAATGGTCATCAATCCAGTGTCATCGTAAAAATGGAACAAATCTCAACCATGTGCGTGAAAAAACTCCGCTTGGTCGCCACGACATAAAATGAGGCTAAGCATTGATTTAACCCACGCTGCTTGCAACAATACAAATTTACAAGGAAAAACAAGACACAAGACACTAGTTTTCAATGATGGATTTACAAGATATCCAAATAAATATATTTTGATTTACATTCATGTTTAGGTATTGTTTGTAAGGTTAATATTGTGTTTTATTAATATATTGTTTTGTATTGCATGATAAATGGTATTCAAGTTCTCATTGTAATTTGTGGGCATTTGTAGTACCTCATTATGTGAGAATTTCATTGTGGAGTATGTGAAGTTTTGTGTCTAAGTATTGTATTATTGAAAAACCACAACAAGAGAGAGAAACACAGAAAGAAACTTGAAAATATTAATATGTTTTCTCTTATGAAATCCTATGAGTATACTATGCTACATTTTTCACAACCATAAAAAAAAATCCCTTCACAAGGTAAATTTTCTTGTTTTTTTGAATTAAAAATCATGCATATTGTTGTTTTTGTGTAAACATAAAATGATTATAATCAATTAATGATGGCATATTTAAGTTTATTTTTTGTTTTTATGTGATGTGTAAATATGTGTAAGAGTTCATATTTTGTTTTGATTAATTGATGTATTTTGCAGAATTGTCAAGATGTTTTATAGATAATAGATTTAGGTGTACTTTGTGTCAATATTATCTACAAACCTCCTAAGAATTTGTTAATCACAATAAAGGGAATAAACATCAAATTAAATTGGTTGAGTGTGAGCTTGCATTATATACCAACATGATGACTTTGAATATTTGGAGAAATATTCAAAAAGATCGTACGATGTGTTGAAATTTTTTATCATTATACCTTCAATACCATCTTCCGAAGTTCAAAATCAGTTTTCCTCTCTAAAATGTTTTTTTCAAGAACTTTTCCCCTCTAAGGTTCATATGAAAAATCATTGATGGATTTTTCTTATATCGATGAATTTAGAAACCGTGGATTTTCAATACTATCTTCTATAAAAAAAGTTCTCAAAGTGAAAGTTGCAGGGAGATTTACAGTGTCCGATAAAAGTGATTACAATTGTATTGAAGGTGTAAAATATTTACAAAAAAATTGTGACAATATTATCTTAGTAGAAGATAAACATATATCTAGTTTTATTATATTTTACTAAAAAATGTGATTGGATTGAGGAAATTAACAAAGATTTATTTGATTATGGTGAAGAAATACATCGAAGTGAAGCCAAAAAAGGTGGAAAAATGAAAATGTTTGGATTTTGGCTTGACTTAGAAAAAACTAAAAATCACCCTGTTGAATTCAAAAAGTTGATTTTATTTTTTTAGAATTATTCATTTTTATATTTATTTTTAAGCTATATATCTTTATTCATCTATGTTTCTAACTTTTTATTATTTTTGTTGTATGTGAAAGTATAATCAATCATTAAGGTCAAAAACAAAAACAAACTGTAGAAGCGTATGATCTTGAGAGTTTGGCAGATTATTTCACATAGGTATTATTAGCTCCTGTAATACAACGCCAATTTGGAGATTATATGAAGGATTTGGAGCACCTCCTTAATGACAGAGATGCTCCTATGTGTTTGGAGAGAGTAGGCAACCAAGGCTTAATAATTATTGGCATAACATCAAACTATCATACTCAACTACATGTTGATGAAAAAGACATGAAATTTGCATTTTTTTATTGGTTTGCTAAAGGTATAAAATTTTAAAGAATTTTAAAATATATTATGTTAATGCGAAATTAAATGCATGTATTTAATGCTAACTTGAATCTGTTGTATTGTAGAACGTGAAGGACTTGGACATGTTAAGAATGAAGGAGAATTTTTATTATCTAAATATGGTGTCTTTATTTTACCTAAGTATGGCACTGCCATAGTTTTCTCTTCAAGTATAGTATCCCATTGCAAACATGTTGTTGATGGGTATGATGTCATTGGCATGTCTTACTCGACAAAAGAAAATGTTAAAAAATTAAGCACTGTCAAGTCAGAAAACATCTTATCAACATTCAGAACAAGTGTCTTTTCCAATTTCAACTCTAATTCCTTGGCTGAACTTTGGTTTAGTGTCACAGTTGCTTCAAAAGTTCAAATCAGATGAGTGATAGCTTTTTAGAAAGCTAACTCATTTTTCTACTTCTTTTCCAAATTTCAACTCATTTTAATACTATGTCCGATTATTATGATCTTTCAAAATTTCGGCCTTCAAATATGAGGGCAGTAGACCCTTACTCACTTCAACATTCACAACTTCGTCATAATAATTTGAAAAAGAATGAAGATAACTTCATAAGAAAATAACAAAATTTACTACTCTTCTTTTAAGTTTCAAATCATTCTAAAACTTTGTTCAACTTCCATGACCACCCGAAGTTTTGGCCTCTATAATTGTCAAGTATCTCTATAGCTATTGATATGATGTGGAATATTTTATATCATATCTTTCAGTAGATGAAATGATGTAGAATATCCTGTGAGAGAGAAAGCAATAGTCACACTGACTAACAAATATTGTGTACATTTTTTTTTTTTTAATTTTATTAATAAAAATAAAAAATTTGAAAATTTAGGTACTTTTATTTAGAAGCATTATATAATGCACACTACTCAAACAAGTTCTTCATATAGACACTTTAAACATACAAACACTTCATTTAAGCGAGTATCTTACACAAATTTTCATTAACTTTTGAGTAATGGCATGATGACATCAACTATAGTAGGCTTTTGATAAAAAAAAAATGTCGGAAATGCACAGACTTAGATTTTGTGGCGCTTTTAGTTAATTTTCTCCGCAACTTGTATGTTCTTATTTCAACCTCAAATTCAAACATTTTTTTAGTGTTTCTTTAAGATTTTATTAAGTATTTTTTGTAATTTTGCACGGATTATAAAAAGAAGATGAGGCCAATTTCTTGAGAGGGAAAAACAAAATATTATAGCCTTAATAGAAAAATGCAAGAGTAGTAGAAAAATCACAAAGATTGTAGGTTTGTTGCAATCTATAGTTAATAGAATGAAAATGCGATTCTTTTACAATTTAGAATTGTTTAAAAGAAGTGATCTTAAAATCTTCACAGCGAGAAAAAGGTGGTATACTTCACACCCAGTTATTGTTGGCGGTTTAAAAATTTTAATAGAGGTACTACAATTTAAGTGCTTAGAAGAGAGATGGAAGTGGAGATGTGTGATAATACTTAATGCATTTGAAGAAACAAGGACTAGTTTTACTTTCAAACGTTGAAATGTCTATTTTAAGTTAGAAAAAACAGCAAAGAGAGATTTCTTTTATTCAAATCTACAATGATTGGACAGTAAGTGACTTTAAACGGTTAGTATTTAGTGATGAGCAAAGATAATTTATTTCAACTCAGATAGTAGGACGTAGTGTTGGATTAATAACAAAAAAACATTCTTGTATATACGATGAATGAAACTATTAAACATGGTATAGACTCTATAATGCTTTAAAGTTGTTTGATATATAGAAGATTGGAGTCATTGCACAATATACAATAGTATTTGAATGCTAGAAGCTATCTTGCAATTTTAAAGGGAGATTTGTACACCACATTGTATAAATTTGAAATCAATCTTGAACAAGTCATTTTTCAATTAAACAATGTTAGTATGCCTACAATAAAGGTTGTTCACAAATGGTTTGATAAACAACCACTTTGTACTCTAGAATGGCCTATACAGTTCTTTAATTCAAATTCCATTTACTATGTATAGGCTTCACAAACCAATTAAATATGACAAAAATAAAGAATTTAATTGAAGAGCCCAATTGCCAATTGGGCTACAAGACTTTTATTAGTCATGGTATAAGATCCACTTTGTAACAGGTTTTGTATACAAAAGTAGTTACATGCATATAGAAGGGCTTGAGGTGTCTCTTTCTAGAGCAAATAGGATGCGCACAGCAAGCATTGCCAAATGCAAATGGTAATACCCTAAATAGAAGTCCAACCGTTCAAAGTGACAAGTGCCTCACAAATCATTCTATGACAATTGTTTATCTGGTTCTTGCATCCTTTGAAATAGAATATCCCTTGTTTTAACTTTGTACTTTGGAATCTTCATTTTTCATATTTAATTGGCTTGTGAAGGGCTTAATTTACAAGCTATTGAAATTTGAATCATAAGACATTGAGAATTGTGATTCAAGATGAAATTTAACATGACAATTGTCTTAATTGAGACGCCTTGGATCACTTCTTTAGAACTTTGAAAATGGCGTTATATTGATAATTTTTTCAAGAGTCAATTTTTTGATTTTTTGTCCAAAAATTATATTTATTTTTCCTAGTTTTCTGCAATTGAATTGTCAAGGAATGGCTGATGCTCAATCCGTGATGGTTCACGTGCATTGTCAAGTTGCAATGGCAAAAGGTTTTGCATGTCCTAAGACAATGTGATTTCTACCATCCAAATGTGCCTCTTGCAAATCCTTCACAAATATCTCCTTGATAGAATTAAATCAAGTCAAGTAAGAATAAAGGCTATGATGACCAGATGGTGAAATTCTTTACTTTTGTAAGAATTGTAGGAATTATTTTGATTTAGAATTAAAATTAAAATTTATGCAAAAATTTGGCCTTTAAACTTGCGGACACCTCTAGAACCTCAAACTTTTGGGGAGTATAGGAATGGACCGGTGGACTTTGAAGTTGTTCAAATATAGATTTTTAAATGTTATCAAGCAAAAATAGTATCTCTAAAAGGTTCAAAACGCATTGAACTTGGTCATGAAGGGCGTTGTCTACCTTGTTATTTTATATCCTAATTTCTTTTGAATTGAACCATTTTCATTAATTAAACATTGAAAAGACTGTGAAGTTCATATTTGTCCAAATACTTCAAATATGAGTTGAATGGAAAGAAGCCCATCACAAAAGACAACTTTTCTCAAATTCTTAAAAACATACTTAATCCCTAAAGGACCGGCATGCGTTTTTTGGTTGTATAGAAATTTTGGGCAGGTATGTGTGACCATATTTTAAGCTGAAATTTTAATAGAAGGTGGGCGCGAGGAATATCTTTCATATGCACTAAATTTCAGCACATTTGAAAATAGGAGTCAAAAGTTATGGCCAAATATGTTACTTTTTTTCGTAACTGGGCAGTCTGGGCAGCAAAAAAAATTTGGCAAAAATTTTAATATCTTTTTTCTCATAGATTTTATTTTTGTCTATCTGGAAAGCTTTGATTCATTTCATTTGGATTTGTTATGAGAAAGTTATGGACATTCTTGTTTTTCGGGCAGTTAGAGCATCTTCTTGAAAAAAATAACTTGTAGGGTTCATTTCGGAATGCTATTTTTGCAATTTTTAAAAAAAAAAATTCTCATGGTTTAGTTTACTTGCTAGAACAATCTCACCCGAGAATCTCACCATTGGGATTAGTGAATTTTAATTCCATCTAAAATATATTAATATTTTAGATTTTCCTTCTATCTTGTGTCTACTTCTATTTAATAAATTTTTTGGGAATGATAATTAAGTTTTTTTTAATATTCTTTTTTTTCCTAGACTCTCAACTCAATTCTCCACTATAAAGATTTAAAGCTCAAAACTCTGTAGTGCAAAAATTTTAAGTTTAAAATGTTTAAAGTCAAAAAATCTAGTCCCGCAATGTGCTGAAATACTTGTTTTTTCCACTTTAAACGCAGATATCTTGCAATTTGAGCGTTCAAAAATTCTGAAATTTTTTCCACACATTTTCATACTAGTTAGGTGTAAGATCCTACGGTTAGATGTGCAAAAAAAACATTTTTCAAATTTTTTTACTCCTTACTATAGAAATGGCAGTTTTGAGTGTTTTTTGGCAGAAAAAAGGCCTTGGGCCTTTAGGGGTTAAATAGAGCCAGAGTATATATACTTACAGTCTTAGGAGCTTACTACATTACGGCAATTGGAGTTTATTGATGTGGTCTACAGTTTTGGCAATTTTTCAAAGCAAATGGTTACACTTCATCACTTTGGCAATGGTAATATACCACGCCACCGATAGTTTAGCACTACACAAAATATTCTAAAAAATAATAAAGTGCTTAACTATTGATCTCTATTGATAACTATTAAAGATTGTAAATTTGGTTGGCGCTTTTGTTCAACCTTCTTGCTTCTGAATGGCCTTGTTACAATCATTGTATTTGACTCCGTTTGATGTAGGCTACTTTCAAATTTGATTTTTGGTGGAAGCATAAGATGTCTAGACGGAGAGCTCTTTTTGTTATTCTCTAATGGCAAATCTTTCTTTAAATGATGTGCAAAATTAACTCTTATTTTCAATATGTCGAGTTTCTATTTTTTTGTCAATAGATTTCCTTTTTTTTGTCTTCCATTTTGCAAAATTTTAATATAGGCATCCTCTACATGCATTGTGGAAATACAATCAATTGCCAAATTTTGTTGGATGGTTCTTATTGGGTTCATTTAACATAAGAGAGTTCAAAATACGAATTAATTTTGGAACAAATTTTTTTTATGTTTATTTGTTTTAGTGTTGCACCATAAATGCAGAGAGTAGATACAAAAATGAGGCGTGTTATTTCCTTTGAAATAAGAGTTGCTATTGCAATTTTGAGACTTGCAATTGGTCATTAACCCCTAAAGGACCAACATGCCTTTTTTTGGCAACATAGAAATTTTGGGCAGGTACGTGTGAGTGGAGATTTGCATATTTTGGTCTGAAATTTTTATAGAAGGTGGGAACGAGGAATATCTTTCATGTGCACCAAATTTCATGACATTTGAAAATACAAGTCAAAAGTTATGGCCTAATATGCTCGCTAATATGTTGTTTGTTTCTCAACTTGGGCAGTCCGGGCAAATCAGAAAAAATCACTTTTTTCAAAAATAAAAATTTGAAATTGATTTATTAGATTTATATATATGTGGAAAGCTTTGAATCAATCCATTTTGATCAAAGAGTCAAACGTTATGAGGATTTTTAGTTTGCGGGCTTTTATGGATTGTCTACTCTATAATAAACTTTGAAGTCATTAATTTCACTCAATTTTCAATATTTTTCAAAAAAAATAAAATTGTAAGATGTAGATTTTTTATCACAGCATTGCAACCATTGGGATTGGCATTTTTCAATTCCATAATTAACTTCTTAACAATTTAGTGTTTTGAACCATTCTCTACTTCTTTCTACTTACTATTTTTTTCCTATATGTTGTACAATTCCAAATAATCTGAAAATTTTCAAGCATGTAACCAACTTGCCTTGAAGGATGAATCCAAAGAAGCACAACCATTTTGGAAATTTCTTCATAATAATCTGACCTTGTGAAGTGTAGCTGCCCGATTTTTTGCAGGGCCAAAAAAAGGACTTTTGCCACTTCAAAACGCTAATATCTTCCAATCAACGCAATGGAAATTTCTGAAATTTTTTCCACATATTCTCAAACCAGAGTACTACAAGATCCTACGGTTACATGTGTCCAAAAATGATATTTCTCAAAAATTTGGTACTTGTACTAGAAATGGGAGTTTTGGAGCATTTTTGGTGAGAACATAGTCAAGGAACTTTAGGGGTTAAATGCAAATGATAGCAGATCTATTCAAGGTTTTCTTGTTTACAAATCAAGAGATTATTCTTGAATTTCTTGGTGCTATAAAAAAATCTTTAAAAAATATATATATCAAATGGCTGTCAAGTTCAATGATGACCTATATTGCAGTAGAATTCAAAGTTTTGCACTTGATTCTACACATAGTTGGAGTTGTTGATAGTTCCCACATTCTAACAGTTACTCCATCTATACATATCTAGATTATTACAATTGCAAAGGCTTCCATTAAATATTACTTCATGGTGTTGTCAGAAGCAAGTGCATCATTTTCTAAAATCATGATATAGGTTGGATTGGGTTAATGCATGATTCAAATTTGTGAAGTTGAACAAGAATTGAACAATTTTTTAAGGTAATAATTTGATTATAGTCACAAGTAATAATATAAACATGATGGATCTATTTGTTGAAATCATTTAGTAAATACCTTTTCATTCGGTGAAATACTAAACCGAGTGTGCAATTGTTCAATAAATTTTTCAATGTTTGTATGTCAACAATGACATGCTGAAAGAAAAGAAATAACCCAAGATGCATTGAGCAACTAAACTTGAATAGACGATGATTCGAGTGAAGAATTTGAGAACAAAAAATAAAAGGCAACACACCAATATCAAATAGTTACGCAAGGATATGAAAAAGTTCCACACCAACTGACAAAACGAAGAAATTCAATTGCAAAATTTCTTTGGAGCATAAAGAAAAAAAGACTTATAGCTAAGGCATTTTTATCAAGCCCATGATAGTGAGTAGGATTACAATTTCTTGATAAGAATCTTCATTTTCTCTTGAATTGACATGAATAAAGAGATTTTAATATCTTCAATAGTTTTTAAGCTTTCCATCATTTGTTTC
Organism: Pseudisothecium myosuroides; assembly: GCA_951799445.1. NCBI lineage: Eukaryota > Viridiplantae > Streptophyta > Bryopsida > Hypnales > Lembophyllaceae > Pseudisothecium > Pseudisothecium myosuroides. The sequence continues at coordinate 45,090,821 of OX637288.1, forward strand.
ATTGCCACTCTCTTGCATTTCTTCAAGGCACCATTCCATCAATTGTTCATGTTTTTTTGTTTTTTCTACTAACTTTTCTAAGGGTGCATCGCTAACTATGTTAAAGCCTTCAATAACATGTCATCTTGTGCACTATTGTGAATATGAGATACAACATGAGCATTATCATATATATAATCATCTACCAAAGTATATCATTTGCAATTCTCATATTAATTGCTCTATGACTTCAAGTTACATGCTTTATTTTCTTTGTAAGCATCGTGAATAGTTCCCTATTTTTTTTCAAACAAGATTTTCCTCTTTGGTAAAACCAAGACATATACGCACTAAACAAGCATAAAGCCGTGACTAGTTGTTGACCCCTACATTCAATTACAAAGGTGATAGTAAGAAACATAAATATAAAATAATAAACCATCGTGCTATAACAACGCACACACGCATTGCATATGAAAGGATGCACAATTTAAAGTCATTGGTAAAAAATTTTAGTAATTTACTATATGAAGAGATATAGACTATGACATAAAACGTCAATGGATACTTTGAAGAAGATCTAAACCCAAAATTAAGCTCTAAAATCCCTAATTTTTACAAATTCTTTTTAATGCAAGTTTGAATGGAAAATATACCTTGTTTAAGAGGGCCAAAAAATGTCTCCATCTTACCGCGGAGAGTGATTAAGTGAATCACCCAATGTTCTTTCTATTGATGGCTTCCCTTCTTCCATCTTCTTGGACATTCTCTTTTTCTTAAGAAATGGTGTTGTTCTTCCGTTTCCAATGATGACGACTTATTCCAAACTAGGTTTGCATCATGGAATTCATAAAAGGTCTAGGCTATATACGGAGTACTGTTAGAACTAGGCAAAAATGGGAACAGTGGAACTACACTACCACCAAAATTTCCAACAGTCAAATGAAGCCTAATATTGGGCATTAATATTTCCAACTTAAGAGTTTGAGTTTCTAGCGTTCTCACTTGCGGGCATTTGCAAATCCATGGAAACAAAAAGAAACAAATTGTAATGTAAGTGAACTTGAATGTGAAGAAAAGCATCTGATGAAAGAGTCTCTAGTAGTTTCACATGAAGACACAACTGAACATAAATTTTTGGAGCTTCCAAAGAAAAACCAACGGTATTTCGTCATGAGAAAGCACTTGACTTTTCAAAGTCACATTGTTCTTATCTCTCGCTTGTGTAGTATCCATCAAGGAACCTGACCAATCAGTGCCACCACCAAAGTTTAATTACCTATGGTGGAATAAGTCCCATAGTTGAAACCTTGATCCTAAATCGTTCCAATAGGTGCTTGGTACATATTAGACAACAATGTCACTTTCACTCCGGACTCAAAGGATATCTTGAGGCATTTCTTGGAGACTCCGGAAGACGTGGTCATTGAATTTGAAGAGTTTTCAAGGTTGAACAAAGGAGGCACAACTTCATCTTCGCAATAGAACATTGCTTCTATAATTGCACAAAATAAATGAAACTAAAAACTTTATTAACAATGTAATGGTGTTGAGGACTACAAATGTCCAATGAATGACATTTAGGGTTTCACCAGAAACAAAGAATAAACCTATTCATTCATGTAGTAATTGGATCATTTTTTGGTTGACTACCTCAATGACCACGATCGTCCTTTTAGGGATAAAACTTTCAACTTGAAGGGGAATCACAGATTGAAGTATTTTCTCGTCTTTTCAAATTTAAATCCGTCAATGGGGAATAACAGATTTAACTATCTTTCCAGACACAAAGAATGTCTGCTGTGCAGATACTTGAATAGGTGACAATTTGGAGTACAGATTGCTACTACCTTCTCTGTCATTAATTGGGAGATGTGACATGATCTTTCAGTTGATCAGGCCTTTTCCCTGAAAGCAAGTTGATTCCAATTCCATCCCACTGAACCCAGGATACGGTATTGAGTGAGGTGAAGCGATCTTACACCCAAGGACACGTCTCAGAGTTGAAGGCATATAAGTTAAGTTCCTTATTATTGATGGTGGCATCTAGGAACGACAAGTTCACCCGTGTCAGGAGCAGCAAATATGGCCATTCTATACTTTAAGCTCAGTACTTCTGTTCATGTGATCCTGGAAACTGATTGTCAAGATTCACAGACGAGAGCCGCACGTACCTGATGAGAAGCCGACTGTAACAGTCTCGGAATTTGGATAGCCACCCATCCCATGCAATCTTTTCTTCCAATACAATACAAGATCAATGGCTATCAAAACAGCCAATAAAACAAAACAAGACGCACTCCAGATTTCATCATCGATCCTCATGCCAGGTGGTAAGATTTAACTTAAAATAAGTTAGCATCGACGTGTTGAATTACCATGCAAAGAAAGAGAAACCCCAGCACACCAGATCATGAATTGAACCTTTCATTTTTTTCCCAAAGCTTACAATCTTCGCTGAGAGAATCTGCTCAATACTGCTGCACAATTGAGACCTACAATACAAAAGAATCAATGAACCAATAGCCCGGTACAGTATTTGAACTATATGTAATACAAGGCTGCTGCTACCAGCCAGATCATTAACTCTCTCCGGTTCCCGATCATGAAAAGAGGGGTACGTAGCGGCCTAATACCTGGAGCTGAACGACTACAACCCAAACTGAGATAACACGACCTCAGATGGTTTCAAAAGAGCTCCATGTCGTGACAACAGGTACAATACACCGAATTACCTAATACCTGGAGCTGAACGACTACACCCAAACTGAGATAACTCGACCTCAGATGGTTTCAAAAGAGCTCCATGTCGTGATAACAGGTACAATACACCGAATTAATACAGATACGAATAAATAAACATATACAAAATCCTCGGCCTCGGGCTCAGCAGAGCAAAAATGAGCCCACGAACGAAACTCTCTCGCTACGTACAGATGTATGCCACAAAATTCCATTCCGAGTCTTTCACTGACTGCTGAATATCGAAGACTCGAAAGGACGAAGAGAGCTGTACCCACTGTATTGGGCACTGGAGACTTGAGAGTGCAGACCAGAGCCGGGAACTGAAGGCATCTGCATGAGATCGATGGTTTGGAGAGCTTGCTGCGATGTGGTAGACGCAGAATTCAGGGCTTGCAGATCCTGACCAGCTTGAACCAAGGCCAGCATGGAGTTCGTCTCGTCATAACCTCCTAAGCCGGCCAAGATATTGTTGCCATCCTGCGATTGAGGAGAGCCGTTGTTACCAGAGGCAGTCAACAGCCCCACGGAATCCAGACACCCAGCCTGGATGGAGAATGGCTTGCTGTCGAATTGCTGATGCTGCTGTGCACTTGTGGGCGACCCTCCAGCCGAAGGATGCTGCAAGTGAGAGAACCGCGACCCTCCGCGGTTGCTGCTATCACTGCTGCTGGCCACCAACTGCTCCAACGTGGAGTCGGAGGCCTGCGAGAGGTCGAGAGGACTTGGTGCACCTGGGGGTGGGCGGGAGGCCCAGGATTGCGATGACAGAAGAGAGAGAGCACGGCCAGAGTTGGACAATCCAGACACGCTGGAGAGGCTCTGGGAGCAGGAGCCGATACGGCTCTGTTGTTCCAAACTGCCCAGAACCCCTCCGGTGGAAGAGGATAATGACAAACCCTGACCTAGTGGACCTAACGGTCCCTCCAGGAAATGAGTACCACCCAGATTCATGCCCGAAGACGAATTCGGAGCCGCCATTTGTGTCTTCGGGTTCTGGAGAAGCATGAGAAGGCGATCTGCTGTGGGACGGGACATTGTTGAGAATATGGACTGCCTCTCCGTACTAGCCGCCTGTCATTTGCAACACCAGCCTTTCAGCATTTAACTCTAAGAACTTCTCAATCTCACCACCAGGGATCCCAATTTTAACACTATAGCACAGTTTGAATGTAACGTCAACAATAGTGTGGCAAAAGTGCAGGATATCCTGAACTCCATCTAAGAGAAGGTCATAAAAAAGAGGTTTTATGTTCTTCAATACTAGACCGGAGCCAGTGTTTGACGAGATTAGAAACAGAAACACAATATACTGCTCGAAAGGTCACGATCGCTTTGAAGATTACCTGTAGCTGGCAAGCAAGGCTGGTGTCGTCCCTCCTCATCATAGACCAAGGATGCGTCCGCTTCACGTCGGCGTAAGGGTGGAAATCCGCTTCAAGAGATGAACCCCGGTGACGATGCAAGAAATTCGACCGCTTGCTATCTGCTGGCACAAACACAATTGGTTACAACTTTATGATCAGCAAAGCCATCGTTGGAAAGTATTGCTACTCAGCTCCAAATCACCCCAGACATGACGGAGCCAGAGTCGGTGATTCAGCAATTGACGAGAGCAATCGACAACAAAACATACAAAGCAAGGGAGTATCAAGCTCATGCCTAACGTTCATTGACCAGCATCTCCTACACAAAGCCGCCCTTGCTCTCTACTTCACATTCAATAGAGCAAGAAGGAGATAACGAAACGACTCAAAAATCCAAAGACCTAGAAGTATGAAGATACATGTAGTATGATACGAAATCCATCGACATTACCTAGGAAGTAAAACGGCGCTGAATCCATTGACAGCGACGAAGTGTCACTGTGCAGTGACGACGAGTTTCGCAACCCGAACACAGAATGTGTCTCCGGGTGCGGCTTTCGACGTCTTTCATTGTGACCCGCTAGCCTTCTTCGGCAACTGCGCTTCCCTTCATCGAACTCAGTCAACACATGGAACCTGCAGCAACCAGCACTGACATCAATGAGCACTTGAAAAACACATTCACAGAAAAACTACAAAAAATTCATGTCATGGACTAAACAAACACAGTCACCAGGTAGCAAGTACAAAATCCATGTGATAGTGGTAGCAAGCTTCATCACCTCGAGCATTGCTGGCAAAACCGCTGCTCTATTCCACCAGCAATAGCTTTCGGCGCTTTCGAATGCATCTCGCAGACCTTATGACGCCGATGATAGTCCTTACACCCACTAAGGTCCGCCTTACACCCTTCCACTTGACACCGCGCGATCTGCGTACTCGGAGACAAGACGCGCGGCTTCTTATTACCCGGAGGTGACGAGAGTGCGCCTTTCGCTTGCGCACCAGAGGAATCCTCAAAATAAGTTCTGCGGCCGAGCTTCAAGCCGATGTTCAAAGAATCGCCGCCACCATTGCTCTGAGCTCCATCTTTCTCTAAAACCTTCTCTTCGTCTTGACGGGCTCCCAGACTGAAGAATAGTCTGTCTTTCGGAGTGGTGAGTGAGGCCGGCGTGCCGATCACAGTGCGCTCCACGTCTGGCTCGCTCTTCACGGAATGGCCGTCGGTGGGGTTGCCCTTGCCGGCACTCACACCGGGAATACCCGACGAGACGGACGTCGTGCTGCAACCCGAGCCCAAGCCGATGGAAAACTCGCCTGTCTTGGAAGCTGAAGTTGCTAACGTCACGGCCGAGTTTCCCCAGTCATTGCTGTGTTGTTGCTGCAACCTCGGCGTGCTTTCGTTCTGCCGGGGGTACACCATGGTGAGATTCTCCCATTCCCAGGAGTTCGCCTTGAGCTCCCACTCCGGCATGCCGCTGCCCTCCATGGAGGTCGTCGAGTCCGTGAGGTGCTGGTGCGGCTCCCAGCCGGAAGTCGACCAGCAATTTTCAGGCGCTTGTTGCGACGCGTGGACGTGGTGGCTCCCATTGACTGCCATCGCCATGTCCAAAGGGCTCATGAGCAAGTACCGTAGGGAGTGTTTTGGAGAGAGGAGGCTCGATCTCCTTCGCTAGGGTTAGTAACTTCGTTGATTTCTCAATGGGGATGCAATCTACATTGGTTGGGGTGGCAAACTAGCTCTGCCACGTTCAGCGCCACGCAAGAAGTGGGAACGAAGGACTTTATGAGGTGCACTGTACTGAAAACAGTGCTCAAACAACACCGTAACCTAGACACAACGTCGTCCTTTCTAATGCCGTTCGTGAAGAAGCGCTCCTGCGACCTCTTTATCCAAAAGTTGCAGAACCAGAACGCACCACGGGGCTTGATCGGGTGTTAAAACACCAAAACCGAACCGCCTCCACTCACTCACCAGCTTCGGGAAACACAAGACGAGAAGCTCTCAACCTAGTGCCATGACCGGAGATCGACTTCAAACCACGATCCTACCCCCAAACAGACCCATACAATGCAAGAACCCCTCCCACACCAAGCGCTTCAGTGGCTACCACGAAACCCAAGAGCCCCCTTTCCCATGGAATCAACCACCACCATGAACATCACAGCTTCTGCTACTCCCTACTGTAACTAAGTAAAACCACACAACCACCCTCTACAATACAATACGCAACTGTAGCTAGTACTAGCTACTGAAACTTAACAAGAGATTAACGTTTCACCACGTACTCTCGAGCTCCGGCCGTCACTCACAACCCACCCCCGAGCTCCACCTTGAAACTGCGATACTGCGAGAACTCTCCACTCTTTCCAGAGCAAGTACGCACGCAACTGACAACCACTGTGAACAGTCGGTCCTCCCACACGCTCCACCACGCACCGGGCTCAAATTACCGAATCACGACGACGACGACGACGACAACGTACCTCCCCGCCCAGCATCACCCAAACGTAACTAAGCTTACAACAAGAAAACACGGCATGCTCACAGTCGGCAGCAGCAGCTGGGGACGCAAGAGGACTGATGAGAAGCTTGATTGGGAATCACGACCCGGCACATGACGATCGAGTGTGGAGTGCAGAAGGAACATGGCCTGGGGGGGGTGCTGCTGCTAGCTGGGAAGGGGGAGCTCATCACAAACTAGCGTCGAAGACGACGACGAAGACGATGGCGACGACGACGACGGAGACGACGAAGACGGATGACGACGAAGACGGATGACGACGGAGACGGTGACGATGGATGACGGATGACGACGGAGACGGTGACGATGGATGACGGCGACGATGGATGACGACGGAGACGACGCACCCACTCCCCGAAACGTTAACCCCCGTCGACGTCTCGACGATACTCGACAACAACCAAGCCATCCACCAACTGGGGCTGGCCAACCCATTAACGCTCACACACAAGATCCCCACGTCACAACCACAGGCAGTCGCCGCTCTGCTCTGCTCTGGGAAACAGACACATGAGCTTGTGTAGTCGTATGTATTGGGGAGTGATAAAATTGCAAGAAGACGGAGCCTCTCCCACTCTTAGGGCCAGTTTACATGTGAGCTCGGTGGGCAAAGAAAGCAACTGCAAGACAAGAACAGTTCCGATGATCGGTAAGCATGGAAGTAGGAGAGTGAGTTCTACGGATATTAATGTATTCTACATTGTAGAAGGAACATAAATTTGCTTTCTATATTTTGGCATTGATCACCGCACCCGCCCACTGATACATGTAAGTTGCCCTTAGGGCCTCATACCATGCGAGATTGGTGGGCAAAGTTTGTAGGGGAGCTACTATGTCCAAGTAAGCAAAGGCATGTGGACGTGGTGGGTGGAAGAGGAATCTAGTATGACCAACACACGTTTTGATTCCCTCAAGATTGACCTTGACCAATGGGGTTGTCTACCAATTTCGTTAAAACTTATAATCCTTCTTTTCTGCTCACCGAGGTCGGCAAGGCAATTGGTGGGATCTTCTTGTCTTCTAATGCTTTTTCTGCCCATTGATCTCACACGGTAGGAGGCCCTTAGAGCATCCTCAATATGGCCTTGTAAAGAGGCACAACAATGGAAAGTTCTATGAGGGTCCCAAAATAGCAACAAAAACTCATCCTAATTCTAATGACACTTTTCACGTTACCTTCCCAAGCGAGGCACTTCTTGGCTCTCATACAACAAGAATTGGTCTCTTGTTGTGCCCTCCAAGCTCCATGGCACTCCTTGGTCTCTTTGGTCAATAGGTATTACTGCGACAATGGAGTCTCAAAGGTTGTGAAAGAAAAAGAACTTTGCTAGTAAAGAGGAGCCGTTTCATGTCCCGCCACCACATGAGCAACTCCTGTGTTGTTGCCCTGTTGTTTAGGGCTTAAAGTACGGTTGTCGCATTGAGGCGTGTGCAATGGAAAGAGACACAAGTTAAAAAATGGAGACGTGAACACAAACGGCACATATTGTTGCAATGCCTACTTATCAATATAGCAGTGAGTATCTTCTTACTAGTATAACTTATACTAGTATGAATTGGGCCGTTGCCCCGAGCCAAAATAATAGTAAAAGTAATTTTTTAATTTTTTAATTTTAAAAATATTAAATATTAAATATCTTTTTGCCGTAAGTGGAAATGCCATAAAATAAAGCCCATGCACCCCTAGTTTGTTGCGGTGTGAGAGGTTGCATTATTGATATAAATAAAAAGCTCTATGCATGAAGGAGTGCAAGGGCTTTGTTTCGTGGCGTTTGGACATGCAATGTGAAAGTTATAGATTTTCTAAAATAAAAGATAAATGAATTCAATTTTTTAAATTCAAAATAATTCAAAAATCTATAACTTTTACACTGGAGGTCCAATTGCTACGAAACAAAGTTTGTGCACCCCTCCCTGTAGAGAGCTTTCCAATGGCATCAAGAACGCGGTCGGAAGACTCACGATTTTTTAGACCCACATATCAAATTAACTAACTAATTAACTAATTTAACATATAGATAGGGTATTTGAATGTATAGTAAAGATCTTTTTTAATTGAATAGTGTTGTGTTCAAGTTTAATTGAATAGATTTGTGTAGATGCTTTTTGAGTAATTGAATAGTGTTGTGTATATTCCACCCCAACTACAACTACCTAGAAACTCAAACCAAACTCAATAAAAAAATTGCAACCTTCAAAATTAATTCCACATCCACAAAAATGCATCCACAAAAATCCAAAGCTCTATACATGAAACCCTACCTCTACTAAAATCCAAGACTCAATAATAAGAAACTTCCAAGAATAACAAATATACAAGAAGACCTCACAAAAATACAACACAAATGCATGGCTCCAAAAGACAACATTGCCTTCTCTCAATTGCATTGATAATTCACCAACATCTAAAGATATAAAACAACCTCCCAAAAGTAAATTGTGATATCCCTCCAAACACCAAATCAGTCTACAATGATCCGAACACCCTCACAATATGGAGCTATGTCTAAAAAGATATCAAAGTCACTCATCAAGCCTCCCATCACACAAAATAACACCAAAATCCACCCTCAAAGCCCATACCTAGCATCCAATTGATACCTCAAAACACAAACATTGTGACCAAGTGCCAATAAGAACCCCGCAAACATCAACATATGACATCACAGACATAGTCTAAAAAAATCTTGCAAACAAGAAAGCACCAAGTCTAAATAACATATCAATTCCATTATAAAAAACATGCTACTTAAATATCAAGACCTACTATATTTATTATTTCTATTGACGTTACTACAAACAACAACAACAAATTCCACAATTTTAGAAAACTAGCCTAATAATCTTTATATAAAAAAAAAATCAAGAATCTACAATGGTCACAAATTATAAACCCATCACATTGGCCCAAACCATAGATAAATTATATACAAGTGCAAACAACAATCAATACTAGTCAACTATAATGAAAAATACCAAAGTCTACATAATAGCCCAAAAGGCTTTCAAGAAGAACAAATGAATGTACAACCAGACAGCTACAAATCCTCATCTTTGCACTTGAAGATGCAAGACTTACATTCCAAGACATTTGCATCTTATATATAGACTTTAGAAATGCATTTGAATCAATAGACCACCCAAGACTAGTACTCGGACTAGTAACAATTTTGAGCAACCCGGGATACCCACAAGATGCACTACATTTAGTCAATAACTTATATTCAAATTCTTCTACTGTGTTCTAAGGAAAATACTTTGATAACACTAAACCAATTCAAATATTAGGAGGAAACATACAAGGAAATCCACTTAGCCTAAAAGTCTTCATAATATTCTAAAAACTATTTCTCAAATGGTTATAAGGAGATAATCTTAGATGCCAATTCCATACATCAAAATGCACAATAATTCAAATACATATGCCAACAATCTATTTATACCAACAAATAGCATCAAAGCATGGATACAACCTCAATTAAACAAAATAGACAAATTTTACCTATGGGCAAGAATAGACCTTAATTGGGATTTTAAAAATGTGCAATAACATGGTACCTATGATACAAACCAATACCAATGCTACAACAATATCAACTAGAGCACAACCAATACTAGTGCTACAACAGTATGAATCCTACCCATACCTTAGAATACAAGTGATACCTTCTCTTAATTAAACCTACAAAAAAATGAAACCAAGGATGAAACTATCACAAAACTTATTAAAGAATGTGAATTCCTCATTAAAAGCCCAACAACAATTCAAGAAAAATTACAAATTATTGATATAGTACCCCATGCCGGAGTTGCATACAACTTTTATGTAGCACCACACACAATTGGCTTCCATTCAAAAACTAGATAAGAAAATAATCTCCATCACTAAAACCATATGTAAGCTACCACAAAGCACACCAAACATCACTACACAACTACTAAGAGAACAATTTGGACTTGATGCATTCTCTTATAAAATAGCTTACTTCATATGCTAAGGAAACCACCTCTGTAATGCACTAAATGACCTAGACAGATTTGGAACAATCTATTGAAGACTACCTACTACATCCTTGCCAAAATGGAGGATCTCTAAAACTACCTCTACTAACAAAGGCAACATGCCTACACTCCCGTATATCACGTACCTTTTATCTACAAAAATAGAGGCAGCAATACATCTCTACAATTTAGATCCTACATTCCCTCTCATTTGTACATCCCTAGCACAAATATAGTACTTTGAAGCCCCCAAATATTCCCATCTTATCAAACATAAATCACAAAATATATTTGAACAAGTTGCTACACTATAATATAACTAACATTTAACAAATCAAAATGCCTAACGGAACCCAAATAATGATGTCACAAACATTTGAAAAAACTTACAACGTGCATTCCTAATCACCACACCACTATTCTACTAAAGTAAATGCCAAAATCAATGTCACCACCCTTGCAACCACCATGATACTTAATTCAAAATACTACCACAATATATAACAAACAATGTGCATTCCTAATCACCACACCACTGTTCTACTAAACTAAATGCCAAAATCAATGTCACCACCCTTGCAACCCACCATGATACTTAATTCAAAATACTACCACAATATATAACAAACAATGACCGTGAACAACACCCATTCAAAAACATACCTAAAGATAACAATATCCAAAACCCCCCCTTCTTTGTGTTATTCTTGAAATCACCAATCAATTCTATAATAAACTACAAAATATACAAAAAAAAGACACATTAGGCACAAGAAATAATACTAATTCATATAAATGGAAATAGATAGACACGAAAACCAAAAATATGCCAAATGGTTATTTCTGGACAAGATTTTTCCAATAAGTGACCAAAAAAATCAAAATCTACAACTATTGTTATAATATTACAAAACTAAGCAACACAAATATTTCTCTATCATAATCACTATTCATTTCCATCAATATTAAAAGTAGACTACTGCTTTGGGATGCAATATCAAAAATACTCCTAGATATATACCTCTAGAAACTGAAATAGTTTGGCTATATCAAAGGTACAAATATAGATTACCAAAAACAAATTCATTACAACTTATACGATACACTTCTACATACTCTATTACACTATATACTGGTAATCCTCTTCTTCAAAATACACACTCCTATTTTTCCTCTTCAATAATATATTCACATAACTTTGCCAATTTTACTCCCTATATCCACAAGATATTGTCTTTGGATCATTAGGAAATGCATTTACACAACAATAGAACATAATTGATCTAGGCACATCTACATGACAATAGAAACACACAACAAGCTAAACATTGGGCTAAACTAGCAACTAAATTTAATGCAAATAACATGGCAATACAAACACTACCAAATAAAAGTTTGTACAATAACCAAACAAAAAAGAGATACTTATTCCTAGATACACACATACTAATGTGCTTCTCCTATTACTATAAAATACAAAGAATTCACAATCTTCATTAGAACTTCAAGACCTTGGAGCACAAACAAAATCACCCAAATCCACGCCTACATGCAAAGCCATAATAGCAAGAAAAGAATTAAATCAGTCATATACTAATGACTTCCACAAGAAGAACATTAATACACAAATAAAATAATGATTAACCTAGTAACTACTCAAAACAAGAGAAAACCCGCCAACATACCAAAACGAAACAATAAACAAATCCACCTAAAAAGTGAACTCAAAACTACAAATATCTTATTGTCACTGCATGTGAATAATTAACCAAATCTACTAACCAAACCCCACCTCCCTTGTTATATCAACAACAATTTGTCAAATCACATTGCAACCAATAGCTCAACATAATTGCACCACAATGATCAACAAATTGATATTGATATTGCACTAATAAAGCAATATTTTTTTCTTGCCATCAATATTCTCACCAAAGCCCCAAATCTACAATCATCAACATCAAAAATTGAGCCCTTGACCACTCTCAACCTATTCCAACAACGTTAGCAATTACATCCAATGTCATTCCCGATACTACGAGGACAATAGTACAAAACCAAATCCATACAAATATACCACTCCAACATCACCTCCAATTAACAAAATTAGCAAATGCTCTAAAAAAAGATAAATAGACCAACAAAATCACTTATGTAACAAAAATTGCTAACATCCACATCATCTTCTAAACCAACATAACAATCTACATACAAATGAATATGTGTATATATGTAGACATATAAATACTCATGAACCTAAACACTACAAGAGAAAGGAGTGTTTTAAGTATAGTCCTAGCAGTATAATCCTAGCAGTATAGTCTTATAAATAATGACCTTTAAAGGAGATTTCTAGTAAATTTTCATGTCTTTTTAGTAAAATTTTATTGGAAATCTCCTTAAAAGGTCATTATTTATAAGACTATACTCCTAGGACTATACTTAAAACACCCCTTTCTTTTGTAGTGAAAAGACTAAATACCTATATTATAGGTGTCTATAGTATAGAAACCTTCCATAATTATAGTATAATCATATTATAGATACTTATATTGTAAGTGTTTATATTATAAGCACCTTCAATGGTTGTAGGATATATATATATATATATATGCTCAAGGCTTACAAGCTTACATTTTCATGCTCACACACTAATATCATTGGAGTGTCCTCCAAGGAATCTATTAGAGTACTTCCAAGGCGAGTACTTCCAAGGCGGGCAAGCAGGAGAACAACTCGTAGCAAATGGTCCTATATAGAGTGCCACTTTAAACTCAACCTCTCTCTCTCTTTCTCTTGCAACCTTGCAAAAAAAAAACATCCCCCACTTGAGCACTTGCTAATCTAGAACAATCTCTAAGAGGTGTTGAAAATTTCAACGTTGCTCAACCGCATTCGATGCCTACAAAGAGGAGGGGAAAAAAATTCCCATCTTTTTGAAAAGAGCCATTCACGGTAGCTCCTGCAATTCTTGTTATTCCTTGGATAGTAGGCCCGAGGGGGCACAAAATGCTCATTAAAAAAAGGGTTAATGTACTCCGATCATGATAAGATCCTAGTTGCTCTTCCTCCTCTTCAATCAGATAAAATGTATGCAGGACAGAGATTCTTCTATAAAGCAAATGCCTAGTACGCCTGTTTGAGAATGTTATGTACTGTGCTATTCTTGCGGGATAAAAACGCCCCTTTCTATGATCATCCCGTCCCCCAAAGATTCCTCTGCGCCCATCATGCCCCTGTTCCCCCATTTGAATAGGATATAAACTTATGGCCTTATGGGGCGCAGTTGCAAAGCGATTTTTAAAAGGAGGGTATCGCTGTACCCCAAAAGAATTTCAACTTGGCTTTGACTTGGCCCCGAGTATTCTGCGACAGGCCCCGGGTGTGCCGCACTAATAACTGGATTCTAAGCTTATCTAAGTCAGTAACTTAATGTAAGTTACTGTAGGTTCTTCAGACTGCAAGAATTCTCAAGTACTGTGGAAGTGGCCCTTGTACTTTGGAGCAACATTTCGCCCAAAAAACCCGCCCGGTCTAACTTGTTTCATATGAAAAGATCATGCAAAATAATAATCCGAATGCATCAATTTAAAAAACAAATAGAAAAGCATTAGAGAACTATGGGTATTCATTTGGCTCCCTAGAGAACTTACTTCTTGAGAATGTCGGACCATGGACCCAATGTCCCCAAATTACGTATGATTGGAATGCCATTATTTTGCATCTTTTACCAATCCCCGTGGAATTATGAATTGGAATGTCTCCCACTTGAGATTCCTAAAACTGTTGGAGTCTAAAGGCAGTTGGATTAAATGGACTATTTTGAAGGAAGCCTCATTGCAATAAGGTAAGAGGTCCATGAAGCGACCATGTTCTAGAATCGCCTACCTCCTCAAATGTACACTATTTGTATATGTTGTTTTTTCATTGTACCAGCCATGTACAAATAGTTTACATGTCAGGAGGTGAGCAATTTTAGAGCCTATTGCATTTCAATTGCAAAAATTTACAACTAATTCTACAAAGCTCCAAAGAAATATGGTGAAATAGCTTGGGTTAGATGCCAATTCCATTTGTCTTTCAAGGAAAGTTTATTGAAAAACATTTGAAAAATTTTCACCTCCCCAAATTCAATTTCAGCTCTTGAATGGGCACTTTATGAACCTCCTACCTTAACATATCATTAAGTTACTCGTACTTGGACTTTGTCTTTGGATGCTAGATTCTAGCCATTCCTCTTTCTAAGGTACTTTGTTCTTAAAGCGACCTTTTTAAGAGCTGATTGTATTTGGGTAGGTGGGAAGCTAAATTCTTTGAAATAATTTTTAGTAAATTTTCAATGGGAAGAAAAATGGAATTGGCATCTAATCCAAGTCGTTTTATATTTTTTGGACCTTCTTGGAATTAGTTACAAATTTTTGGAGTTGAAATATAGTGGTCACAAAAATAGATCCCCTCCTAAAATGTACACTATTGGTACATTGAAAAAAGTAAAATGTACATATATGTTAGAGGTTGTTGTCAGAGGTTGTTGGTAGAACATGGTTGCTTTTAGAGTGCCCTATCTCTTGGAACCAAATAATACTAATTGCAATATATAGTGGACAATTTTATATTGTCAAGCTATAAGTTCATAGAGGATTGTAGGACAAAATTCAATTATTTGGTCAAATTTTATAATCTACAAATTGTTGAAACTTTGTTGTAAAAACATTGATATAGTTTGTCGCATTGCAAGAAAAAAAATCTAAAACAAGCTCAAATATAAGCGTCATTTGTCTATAAATAATTAAATAAATAAGTGAATTTAGTTTAATTTTTTCAAACTACACTATATAGAGAGTTTTGTTTATCAAAAGCATGCAGCTTGCACTTATTACAATTTTTCATCATTTTTTTTCAAGACGCATTTTTTAATATTAATATTTACATTTTCTATGAATGTTCAATACAAAAAATTCATTAAAATTGATGGCTTCATTCAATATTCTTGTAGCCACTTCGACAACAAAAGTCTAATAATGAGAAAAAATAGCAAAAGAAATCCTAGGTAGAATGACTATCCTTCAATAAAAATGTAGAAAGTTCTATTTTTATTTTGTTATTATTCAAGTTTTAGTGTCAATAGATTTGTTTAGCTTATATTGTTGCTATAACTATAATTACTTAACTTGTGCAAAACTTGATTTTCTTTTTTACTTCATGTATTTGTAACAGCTCTTCATATAAAGGACTTCTTTGGGACTAAAATACATCAATAATTGCAAGAAAAACATGTATTATTTCCTATTGCACTTTGCAAGCAAGTATATTACTAATAAACTTGCAATTCAAATATATGTTTTTAATTTCAAAGTCCCCCCCAGCTATTGGAGTCTTGTTTAACCTTCAAAGGACAAACCAAGCTTGAGGGATAAGGTAAAAAATCAAACCTAAGTTTCATGTAGTTCTTGATTTTAAATATCTTTAAGCTTGACTAAGAAAATGTAGAGTTCTCTAATAATCTAATTTTTATTCTATTTAAAAAAAAAATTATAATTATAATACATCTTTACAATTTTGGAAACTTTGACTACTCTTGGTCTTTAACCCTAGAATTCCGTCACCCTATCACCAAGGATAGTCAACCAAATATTATCAAAAACCTATACTATTAGTTGCATTCTTCTTTTCTAGAGTTTCTCATGAAAGTCATTAATCAAGTACTTTCAATCTCAAACTTCCTTGTTGAGACAAATAATTAATGTTGAAATAGACAATAACATGATACAAAAATTGCTTTGGATTTGGGCATATGCAAGTGGCTTCCACAACCAAGCCTCAATAAAAAAAAAGCAATTGGATTAACCTCACCTTGACATTTCTTCCAGGACTACTCCTTGCCAATTACATTTTTTTCCCCTCCTAGCAAGCCAAATGATTGACTTTGGGCTATGGGTACAAGTAGAAATTGAACTCTAGTGGAAATAAGGGCCATGTAGAGAAGAAAAATGACTATATGAAGATCCACTAGCAAACTAGTTTGTCATGTGTATCTTCTCATGAATCATATCCTTTGTCTATGCAATCGATTTTTCTACTGGTGGACCATTGACCTCAATGGGCCCAATTTTAACAAGTCCAAAAGGACATTTTGAATTTGGGCTAAGGGTATTGGTAGGAATTGAACTCTAGTAGAAATAAGGGCCATGTAGATAAGGGAAATGAATCTCAAAAGATCCACTAGTGAACTAGTTCATCATGTGGATCTTCTCGTGAATCTGATTTTCTGGGTCTATGCAATCAATCCTTAGTCTATGCGGTCAATTTTTCTACTAGTGGAACCACCACTAAATTCAATGGGTCCAAACAAGTCCAAAAGGACATTTTTAAGTTTGGGCAACATTCGAATATTGGTAGGATTTGAACTTTAGTAGAAACAAGGGCCCCATAGCCAAAAGAAATGACTACTGCATGAGAAGACCCATAGCGGACTAATTCGTCATGTGGATCTTCCCATGAATCATTTCTTTGGTCTATGCAATCGATCCTTGGTCCACGTAATCGGGTCCATGTATTCAATCCTTGGTGATGCCATTGTTTTTTATACTAGTGGAACCTCCACGATGGACCTCCATGGGCCCCCTTCCAGTGCGTCCAAAAGGGCCACATTGTGGTCCGACAAAACTCGCTTTTTCCTCTTTTTTGTCTTCTTGAAGCCGGGAAGAAAGTGGGGAAACGTGCTGATAAGCTTCCACTGGCTCCGTTCGGCTCTTTTCCGGGTCTGACTGCTGCAACATGCCTTGGGTTTGCTTGGAGCTTTGTGTTTCCATGTCGTCCGTCCAGCATCAGGCGCAGCAGGCGCAGTCTGGGGCCATTGTCAATGTCAGTAAACTCCGTCATTCAGTATCCGCTCTGTCCAGTGGAAGGCCCAATAATATGAATCGGCTCCGATCATGGCTTCTTTCTTCTTCTTTTTTTCCATTTTTTATGAAGCCAGGGCCATCGTGGTGGTGCTCCAAATTTCAGCATTCATCCACATATGGGAGGCAACCCATTCCTGACCACTTAACCCTTAACCCTGAAGCGCTCCGACGTCCATATTTTGGACAATGAATAGAGGGCTTCAAGGCACTCTGTAGTCCAACCAACTTCTCATTCATCCAATGCAATACTTGAATCTAGAAAAGACAACTTTCCTTAACAATCATATTCATGAAATTTTGGTAAATGATATTTCTGTACAAAGATATAAGCAAAAATGTGCAAAAATTCAAAAAAGGATTGAGGCATTTAGGGGTTAAAGGACGAAGGGGTGACCCTCGAAATCATCCTTTTGTATTACCATGTGAATCATTGGCTTAAAAAATTGCAAAAGTGCTCATTGGAAGCCTAGCTATTGGAGAAGATCTTCCCTTTTCACAACAAATTTTGAGGATGAATAGTTGCTATTCTGTCCTACTCAGTTTGATTCTTTGTCATCCATTGGCCATAGAATGACTGCGACGACGTTTAAGGGTTAACCCCTAAAGGCCCAAAGTCCCCTCGGGGGACACTTGGGATTTCAGGCAGGCTCGTGCGACCTGAAATTTCGACCTGATTTTTTGAAACTTTTTTTGAAGATAGGAAATCACATTAGCTTTCCAAAAATATAATTTTTTTTTCAATCGGTGCCCGGGAAAAAAAGTTATGCCGCTTGAAGTCAAAAAAGCAATTTGCCGGGCAGAAAAAAAAACTTTAAAAAATTGATTTTTTTTTTTTTGATTTTTTTTTCTCAAAGATCATGTTTTTTTCTATATTTGAAGCTTTGATTCATTCTAATTGGACTCAGAAGGAGAAAGTTATGGACGATCTTGTTTTTCGGGCAATCTAAGCATCTTCTTAAAAAAACAACTTATAAAATTCATTTTTGAATGCAATTTTCAAAAAATTTCAAATTTTTTTTTTGAAAAGGTTAAGTTTGTTTGCAAGAACAATCCCACTGTTGAAATTATGGTTTTTTAATTCCATCTAAGGGCTATTGAAGATTTAGTGTTTTGTTCAATTTTGGACCTACTTCTACTTAACAATTTTTTTATATGTGAAAATCAAGTTTTGACATTCTGAAATTTTTTTCCCCAACTCTCAACTCAAATGTGCAACATAAAAAATTTTAACTTTGTGGTGTGTAGTGCAGAAAAAAATCCACAAATGGCCGTCAAAGTTATTTGAAATAGCAATCCAGAGTTCAAAAAAACTTCTTTTTCCAACTTCAAACGCTGATATCTTCCAATCCGTACGGTCAAACTTCATGAAATTTTTACCACATGATTTGAGACAAGTGAAGTACAAGATCCTACGGTTAGATTCTAAAAAAAAGTTTTTTTTGGTTTAGGGAGTGATCGCAGCAGAAATGGCAGTTTTCAGTGGTTTCGGACCCAAAAAATGCCTTGGGCCTTTAGGGGTTAAGGAATTTCATGAATCTGCAAGGCAACTGTTGCGACTTGGGAAATTTTTCCCTAGTGTAGTAATAGATTGCAGAAGGTTTCTATAATTTTCCAGTTTTTTTTTCTTCTACAAAACATAATTACTGTGAATTTTTCAGCGGAAGATTTTGTTCCTCCCATACCAATAATATAGGGCTTGCTATTTCTGACCATGGGCTGAAAACAAAATCAACCAAGGGGTGGTTTCAATATAATTGAGAGTCTTGTAGCCAATCAAAATGCGCCACAATTGCCCCGGCAACCACGCCATAATTAATCATTGTTCTTCTTGTGCTTCACAAAAAGAAAATAGTCTACATAGCCAAAGTGGGGCGCTGGTCAGAAATGGGTTGCCTCCCATATTGGATAGAAAATATCACATTAGCACATATGACATGTCTTTAATTTTGTTTTCATCTACAATCTAACAATTTCATCCAAGATTTATTTTTTGATTCGAAGTTTTATGGCAAAAAGCTTCATGAATTTTTAGCCATTTTCTAACCAAATTACTTTTTTCTAGTGCAAGTTGGCACCAGAGAAAGCTAAGGAAAAAACCCGAGTTCCGATCAAACTCCGTCGCAACCACATGTTCCGTTTTTTATTCCGCCATTCTGCCAAGTGCATGCTGATTGGGCATGTTCGTAAACTTACTGATGAGTCCTGGCCACAACTTAAGGACGACGGATTCGTACACAATGTTGGACGGACGGTCTCTCTCTCTCTCACTCACTCAGTCGCTTATGTTGCTCCAGGTTGGTGCTCCATTGCTGCTGCAGCTCCTTATTGCAACTGCAGGGAATGTTTCTTGCAAGGACCCTGAAAAAACACTCTGGCCATGCAGTATGTATGTTTGCTACCTCCCGGAGTGTTTGTCATTTCAATTTGGCATCTGCCTTTTTCCATTTTGGGGGGTGGGTACGTAACCCCCAAAACTGCCCCTTTTTGTAATATGATTAATTACTACTGATCAAATTTTCATTGATTTTCTTATTGGCAAGTGAAAGGAGGTTCCAACGCACCAAAGAATGCGGCATTTGGATATTGTATGCAAAAGTTACGAAGGATTGAAGTTTTTATTGGTAGATTGAGGTTCAGTAATTGTTTCTTCCACATAGGTACATATTGATTTTGAAGATGTACATAGAGTGATGATGGTGGGTTTATGGAGGGTGCAATTTGGTGTGTACTCAACTTGAATGCTAATCCTTAAAAGGTGTGGAAAGAATTGCATATACAATATTGCATTGGACTTATCGTATAAAAAATTATGTATTAAAATATGGCGCGCCATTGGATTCATAATTCAATAAATAACATCTTTCATTTGGATGTCATTTTCATATCTAATCCTTATCGATCATGCTCAAATATGGCAATATATAGGCATAGAATATATGACATTTTGGAGCTATTTGAGACATATAAGAGATCAATTGATCATCCAAATTGAGAGTTTCATGTGTCATTTGATCCTAGTCAATATGAATACAAACTTCAAGCCACTACTATATTTCTCAATTCATGCATCTTCTATGTCAATTACTAAACAAATAAAAAAAATGCAGCCCCATTTGGGCTTTTGATACCTTTAAAGGTTAATTCCTCAAGATTAGGATGATTTCTATAATTATTCACAAGTTTGAGCTTTAAATATATAATTCGTTATACATCAAGTTTGTTATAAGTATTAATTGTACTTTTAAGCTCCCCATTTCACTACTTATTTCATGCTTACCTAAATCAAATTGATGTAGTTTTTATTCACCACTCGGTTCACAATAGTCTTAGAATCAATAATATTCCTCTTTTTCAATTTTACAATTGCATTATAATTACATTGACTAAAAATTAATGAAATTTTGATCAAAATGATCATTAAAAAAAACCATATATCAAACAAAAAAATATAGATGTTGATGTATTTTGGCTATCATGGCTTTGTAAACATCCCATATTCGTAAAACTTTGTTACATAGTTAAAATAAAAAAATTGTTAGTAGAAATCACAAAGTAATGACATTATTAAATAAAAATTGATCTCCCATGTTCATTCAAATGTTTGAACTTTGAAAGTGTTGTCATGAATTAATTTAAATATTCTAATATTATATAAAGCTAAAATTTTCATGGTCTATTTGCATAGTAGAAAAGCATATTCCTACCAAAGAAAATCTAAAAATATATTATAAGTTTATTTCCTAAATGCAAGTTTAGTGAGAACATATTTTGAAATAATTTAACTACAAAACTCTAGTCACATCTAGCCTAAAACACAACTTTAGTTAACATCAAGAGCTTGCAATAGGCGTCCAATAGAACTCCCATAAGTACACCCTCCATGACTCAACAAAACTTTGTAAAGCATCCAGTTCCTGCAGTCTTGGTTCCAGAAAAAAAAAGTAGTACTCTATAGTGAGCTCAACAAGTGTCCTTTGACAAGAAACCCACAATAATTAAAGTACCAAGTCTGCTTGTATCAGAACCTGTCTAATGCGCAGACCCTTTCTAAACTCATTTAATTAGGCGGTTTGGGACCTGTTGAGTTTTCTGAGTTCTACTGTACTTCACAAAAGTTTTTGAAAATTTTAAATCTTAAATAGAATAAGAAATAGACTTAATAATTTTTCATTCATATTTTGGATGAATATATAACACTCAATTCATTAAAGACTAAAGGTAGTCCAAATTTCTAAAATTGCGGAGATGTATTATAAGAGGCAACTTATATAATAATTAAGTGATGACTCCCAAACAATAGTTATAAAATGTAAAACGTAAAATGATAGAATGTAATTCTAAAATAGAATAAGAAATAGACTTAATAATTTTTCATTCAAATTTTAGATCAATATGTAACACTTAACCTCTTAAAGACTAGAGGTAGTCCAAATTTCCAAAATTGTGGAGGTGTATTATAAGAGGCAACTTAGAATAATAATTTAATGATGACTCTCCAATAATAATTGTAAAATATAATTCATAGATCATATTCATGTAGTTAGATCAACTAATACACAAATAAATATTTTTCAATAAAATTTGAAGCCAAAAATTGAAAATTCCTTCTAAAATGAATTGTAAATTGGATATTGGTGATTTTCAAAAGAATTTTTTTCTTTAATTTTAAAATTTTAAGTTCTAATCATAGTAATTTATGAAGATTTTATTTTATTATTTTATTCAAATTGTTTATGAAAGGTCCTATTTTGAATTACAAAATTCATTTTTTGAGGCAACACCTACTAATAGTATTTTAATTATAGAATATTTGCAAAAAAAAGTCTTCAAAGTCTATACTTTACAATATTAAAGAATTAATGCAAGAATCTTCAAAGAATAGGTGGATGAAAAAAATGCAATTTTGTATATCTAGGATTTCTTTGTGTTCATTTGTTGTTCAAAATTTGAATGTCTAGTTGTTTAGAGGTTAAAAACACTTAAATAAAGGTTTATGGCAATAGGAGTTAAATCTTATAATCTTGTACAATATAAAATATAAGAATCACCATATAAATTTGCACATAAATGTAGAAAATTATATGTTAACAAATTGTATTATTACATATACACATGTATAACACATGTATAAAAAATTACGTGCAATTAATAAATCCCTCAAAATAGAGCTTCTAGAATAAACAAGTTACAAGACCAAAAATGATATGCCCTCCATCTTATAACACTAGTCTTTTTTTGTTGTAATATGAGTATTAAGGATTGGACAACAATCTTTTTAGTAAAATTTTACTTAAAAACTTACTTAAAAGACGTTACTTAAAAGACGTGATGTCTAGGACACTACTTAAAACACCCCTTTCTCTTGTAGTGTTTAATGAATATTACAATCAATTGATTCTATAGTAAATGTGCAATGTGTCCTCTCAAGTGCAAAACAAGTGAATGTGGCTATAAATTTGCAATCAAGAAAAGATCATATAGTGGGAGATTGCAATGGGTACAAATATTAACCCCTAAAGGACCAAGGCCTTTTTTCTGCCAAAAAACACTCAAAACTGCCATATCTATAGCAAAGAGTAAAAAAAATTGAAAATTGTTTTTTTTTCACGTTGAACCGTAGGATCTTACACCTAACTAGTATGAGAGTGTGTGGAAAAAATTTCAGAATTTTTGACCGCACAGATTGCAAGATATCTGCGATTAAAGTGAAAAAAACAAGTATTTCAGCACATTGTAGGACTAGATTTTTTGACTTTGAACATTTTTAACTTAAAATTTTTGCGCTACAGAGTTTTGAGCTTTAAATCTTTATAGTGGAGAATTGAGTTGGGAGTCTAGGAAAAAAAAAGAAACTCAAAAAAACTTAATTTTCATCCTTAAAAAAATTGTTAAGTAGAAGTAGGTACAAGATAGAAGGAAAATCTAAAATCTAAATATCTCTTAGATGGAATTAAAATGCACTAATCCCAATGGTGAGATTGTTCTAGCAAGTAAACTAAACCATGCCAAAAAAAAAAATTGAAAAATTTGAAAAATTGCATTCAGAAATGAGTCCTACAAGTTATTTTTTTCAAGAAGATGCTCAAACTGCCCGAAAAACAAGAATGTCCATAACTTTCTCATAACATATCCAAATGAAATGAATCAAAGCTTTCCAAATAGATAAAAATATAATCTATGAGAAAAAAAAAAATTTAATTCAATTTTTTGTCCATTTTTTTTGCTGCCCGGGCTGCCCCCCGTCCCCTGTTTTCAGCTTATTTGGTCATAACTTTTTTTCCCGGGCACTGATTGAGAAAAAAATTATATTCCCACAAAGCTTATCAGTTTTTCTATCTCCAAAAAAAAATTCAAAAATCAGAACACAATTTCAGCCCGTAGGTACCTGCCCGAAAATGCATTTGTCCCCCGAAGGGACAACGGGTCTTTAGGGGTTAAATATAGATAAAGATAGGCTTTATAGAGAAGGAAGACTTTGTATGTGACTATCTTGCCCGTGTGTATATTTAGATCTACACAAGAATGGCTTGGAATTCAATAGATTCAAAGGACAATTTGAGGTCTTTTGGTCTTTGACCCAATCAACTTCAAAGTGCTATAAAAAATTAAATTTCCATAATTATTTTGATTTGTAACATAGATAATAAATTAGACATCTTGTGCTTCATTTCATCAGTGAATGTCAAAAACAAATGAAATCATCTTCAACCCTAAAATTAGGTTTGAAGTAAAGGGGATATATAATTCGGGACAAATGAGAAAAACAAAAGGGATAAGAATTATAGGATGGAGGGAGTATTCATATTGGTCTCAAAAGATTGGAGTTATACTAAATCCACACAAATGACTTATGAAAATCCAAAAAATTATATAAAATTGTCTCTTTTTCTATTATGTGTATGTGCATCCAATTTTTATTGCTAGAGTGATCAAATATTTATATACTCTCACTAGCAAATGTATACGAAGTCAATTGCAGTTGGATGTTTATGAAATTTTGACACAAGGTGTAAACACATACTTCCATGGTAGGAATATAATTTTCTCCAATCACATGCTTGAATTAAAAGTTATGCTTTCTTGAACTTTTCAGGCAACTTTGGGCAGCATGTGCAAAACTCTTCTTCTACTTCTAAAATTTGATAGATATATAACCAATATAATAGAAGATGCAAATGTAAAAAAAAAATAACCATGTGTTGTGCTAAAATCTCACTTTAGGAGAAGCTCAAATTAGTTGGCCCTCTCAAGCAAGGTTGAAAAAAACACTCTTTCTTTTCACTTCAAACATTATAATCTTTCAATTTGTGTAGTCAAAGTTGCTGAATTTTTTTCCACATTAGAGTTATTCGTAAAGTACCCTAAACTGGGGTTTAAACCCGTGAGTTTTGTGAAAAAGCCGGTTGAGTTAAAAAAGTCGGAATAAAAGTGGGTATGAAACTTATTTTTCCATCAAAATGGTGCCTAAAAAAGTTTGGTCCCCACTTTTGAGGTTGTGTGTCATAAGTATCTTGCAAAAAATTTTGACACTTCAACTATAGTTGCCTTCTCAATTTTAGAAAAAGTTCTGCCCAAACTAGGGAGGACTTTACGAATAACTCTATTCTTATAGTACTATAGTACAAATTTGTACAGTAAAAAAAAAAACTTTTTTTTTTCATTTTTTTTCATAGCCTTAAAAAGTGGCAATTTTTGACAATTTCTACCCAAAATATGCCTTGGTCTTTTCAAGGTTAATTGCTCTAAAGAATTATGCATCATTTGGAGACCTAATAAAAAAGTTACTAGGGATCAAAGTTTTTTTGATAGACATTCTACAATTGTTTCTTCAACAATATATCCATACTAATTCAGGAGGTATACATAATGTTCAATAGCATTAGTTAGGACTGCATTGGCTCTATAGTGTATATTCTACACCCAACAGCCTCTGCATCCTCTACATGTTAGTAGTTCAATTTCTAATGAAGGATTGTTGGGTGTGAAATATTCTACACCCTGCACTGTAGAGCCAAGGTGGTGCTAGTCTATGCTACTGAATGTTATATATAATGAGAGCATTGCCACGGCTGCATGCGAAGTGGTGCAAACCCGAGAAGTGGCCGGGTCCGGGCTCATATTTTCCCCCATGGTATACACGGCGAGGGTCCAAAAATGGTCAGGCACGGCCAAATTTGTGAGTACACGGTGAAATTGTGTGTCTTGCCCACGGCTCGGTATAAGACGCTTTTGTACTTGTTCACAAGTTTTGAGATCATTTTTTTTTAATAAAGAATGCTTTTGCGTGTCGGCGCTCACGAGGTGGCGCTCTTGGGGCCATGTAAACCCGGTTCCCCATGTTCTCATCCCGTTTTGCCATGGGACACAAACAAAACAAATGGGCCGGGTTCATTCAACTCACACTCCAATTGGGCTTGGCCATCCCATCCTCCCCGTCTCAGGCATGGAGATGCTCTGAGAGCATTTGATCAAGTGACTCTTTTTAGACACCTGGTGCTTTTGGGGGTGTCCCTATCTCAGCTTGATGTCCATCCATCATCAGTAGGGCACCCCCAACCAAGCTCTCCCACTGTAGCTTGGTGTCACAACTGAAGTCCTTCATCTTTACTTATGTAAAGAAAACGAAAGCCGGGCAGGCGGGGGGAACTGAAGTTGATTATTGACATCAAGTTCCCCTCTGGAGTGATTGTGCTGGTGGTAAGTTATATGCACTGTCAGGGCTACCTGGGCAGCTGGGCTTGAGGTTGATAGAGGCCTTCCACCAACGGAGCCGGATGGCAGCTTCACAGTTGATGGATGTCTCGGTGCCCCGACTTGGGGTCGGGTACTCACAGGCAAATTCTTGATGACGGTACTACGAACTTACCAGCTTGCCAATTTTGATGGATGGGAGGGCTCATAGACACAGGCATGGTTGGGCAGCGACAAAGACCGGCATCTTGAGCTTGTACCCCACCTAAGCCGAGGCCCAAGTCCAACCAATATCCAGCTTGCTCCTCTCAGTCACAAGCACGTCACTGGTTATTCTGTTCTTAAAGGTATGTTTGCACTTGGTGTTAGGGGTGATGTTTGTAATGTGAATCCAGTCCAAAAGTAGGTCTAAATTTGTTCCTAAGGGCCGCTTTATACCTAGAGGTCGGGCCAATTCTCCTTCTAGCTGATTGCGTAAAATTTCAGCCCCTTTTGGACTAGAGGCTGTTTTCAACTATCCATTAGAATAAGATTATAATGGGGGCCAATTCTCCCATATGTAAAGGCCTTGAGGCCGAGAAACCAAGCCGATTCAATAAAACCTACAAAAGAGAGAGAGAAAAGGGGGCTGAAATTTTTAGGGCCACTTTACATCTACATGCTGGGCCAGTTCCCCTTGAGGCCAATTGCACAAAATCCAATGGATGTGACTTGTTGAAAAAAATAATATTTGATAAATAAACAAATTTAACCCCTTGAAGGAACATTGTCCCTTCGAGGGACAAATGGGATTTCGGGCAGTTACCTATGGACTGAATTTTTGTCGTGATTTTTTGAAACTTATTTTGAAGATAGAAAAATTGATAAGCTTTGTGGGAATATAATTTTTTTCCACAATTGATGTCCAGGAATAAAAGTTATGACCAAATAAGCTCAAAATAGGGGACAAGGGGTAGCAAAAAAAAAATTGCAAAAATTTGAATTTTCTTTTCTCATAGATTATATTTTTGTCTATCTAGAAAGCTTTGATTCATTTCATTCGGATTTGTTATGAGAAAGTTATGGACATTCTTGTTTTTGGGGCAGTTAGAGCATCTTTTTGAAAAAATAACTTGTAAGGATTCATTTCTGATGGAATTTTTTCAATTTTTCAATTTTTTTTTGGCATGGCTTAGTTTACTTGCTAGAAAAATCTTACCATTGGGATTAGTGCATTTTAATTCCATCTAAAAGATATTAATATTTTAGATTTTCCTTCTATCTCGTACCTACTTCTACTTAACAATTTTTTTAAGAATGAAAATTAAGTTTTTTTGAAAAAAATTTCCTCCTAGAATCTCAATTCAATTCTCCACTATAAAGATTTAAAGCTCAAAACTTTGTAGTGCAAAAAATTTTAAGTTAAAAATGTTCAATGTCAATTTTTTGGTCCAAGAGTTTGCTAGAATTATAGTAAAGCCTATCTATTCAAATGGGTCTAACTACAATTCTGGTGGACTCAAAACTTATGTGATGTTTTGCCACGGAAGACAAAAGCGTTGTCCACATCATTCGCTCCCTTGGACTTAAATTTTTTTGAGTGTAATGTCACATTCCTTCGTTTTCACAATTTTGGATGCTCTCATTGGTTAAAAGCATGCTATCTATGGCTTCTCACTATTAGTTTAAAGACCCTAAAAATCTTGGTGGTGATGACCAATGGAATTTTTGCCAAACTCAGGATGATGCCCTCACTTCAATAAATGAAGCATAAAAGCCCGTGCCTGCTATTTAAGACCATTTCTCAGGAGGTTTTTTAAGTTGCCCTAATAATTTGTCCCCTTCTTGTAGGTGTTGTATTCCTTTTTCCAAAGGTACTAGTGCATCTTTTCCTTATCAAGATCTCCTGGTTTCATTCCTCTCGTATCAAATTTTTGCCAACCACTTTCCTTCAACTTCAAATTTGCAAAGGGGATTACAATCCTCCTCTTTAAAAACATGTTAGTTTTGAAACCAAACTCCAAAATTCATCACGTCGAGCAAACGATAAAGCAAGGGCTGGACGCCACAACCAATCCACCCCTAGCTTGTCCAATGCATTCCAAAAACCTCAACGGCCAACCCCAAAGCGCGACCCACCTTGTTGAAGAACACAACCAGTTGTTGACTTTTCAACTCTAATGTGGCACCGCCCCATTTGCAACCCATCACCATCACCATTACAAGTTGCAACTCATAACCTTCTTTCTTTTCAATGTGCTTCCTACACCGTTGGATCATGAAGATCAAAGATTGTGATTGAAAAATGAACAACCGAATATGTCCGATAGCGCAGCTCATTGGTTATCTAATACATATCCGCCTTCTTATTAAGGGCCTCCTTACATGTATCGGTGGGTGACAGGAGTGAACAGGGTCGAAATATAGAAAACACTTTTATGCTGCTTCTACAGTGTGTAATACATCGGGATCAATAGAACTCTCTCTCCTACTTCCACGCTTGCCGATCATCGGTGAAACTGTTCTTATTTTTTAGAATGCTTTCTTTACCCACCGGACTCACATGTAAGCTGACCCTAAGCAGCCTTGAATTCGAAATGCCAAGCGGCTAAAATCCGACAAGGGCATGAACGCGGCAGCTCCATCCCCACCTTTCGTTTTCGAACCCCGGTTAATTAGTTTTCCAGTCCGACCAATTATATCATGTCCTGTTCTGGAACCTCCGTTTTCACACTGCTCCAACCGGTTACCGAATTCTTTCCCCAGCGACAGCCACCGGCTCCACCGGCGCTTCTCCCCGACCATTCATTGGGTCCACGACCTCACTGTCCCCATGTCCCTTGAACTGAGCCGGGTGGTAAGTTACTACTATTTTAAAATAATATAATAAGCTTAAGTTGTTCCTTCAGTATAAAGCGTATCTCTGTCTGTCTCTTCCGCCTTGCCCGGGATACTGTACGGACGCCACCCGTCCCCCCACGAGCTCGCCCCAAACAAGACACAGGGGCCGCCCACCGCCACGCGTCGCCTCTCCAGAGCAGGTCGCCTCGTCCACGACCTTCTGCTACTGCCGCAGTGTTCCCTTGAGTCCCTGCCAGCCTGCCTGTACGTAATACGTACGCCTCGTCGTAATTACGCCCTCGTACTGTACTAATGTACCAAGGGCAAAAGCTCCCTACTGTAGTGTAGTGCAGGGGTGCAGTGGGTGCAGTGGCTTTGGAGTTTTGCTCAAAGAGGAAAGGGCTTGGAGGGAGTCCATTAATAATGTTCTTATTCTACTGCAGGAGAGAGAAAGGGAGGGTCGGAGGGACACTGGGACACTGGGACGGTAGACGAAACCGTATATTGGGATCGGTATATTGCTATTGGAGGGCAGGCTCGTTACGGTCCCACTACGGGAATAGATACGGGGGCTGGTTCAAGATCGGATGTTGGGTGGCCATTTTTGGACTTAAATTATGGTTCGCGGTCCACCGGCAGGACACTAAATCCTCCATTCGAAGTGGGACCAGCAGGGGGAATTTTGTATTTTCTGGGGGTAAAAGTAAAAAAAAAGTCCCCTATTTAGATGTGTCTACGGTGACCTTCCTTAGCTAATTTGGGGCCTCTGATTGCAATTATGAATTCAAAATTTGCAAATAAAATCATATGTGGCAAATAAAAAATTCCTGTGTTCTCGACTTCGAATGGAGGATTCAGTGTCCTCCCAAGATTGGATGTTGGATGCCATTTTGGGACTTAACTTAAGGTAGGAGGTCCACCAATCGCTCATTTAAGAGCTCAAACTGAATTTTGGGGAGGTGAAACGTCTTATAGTATTTTCCAGTAAATTTTCCTTGAAAGACAAGTGGAATTGGCGTTTAAACCAAATTGTTTCATATTTTTTGGAGCTTTGTGGAATTAGTTATGAAATTTTGAAGTTGAAATGGCATAGGGCTTAAAAATCGCCCATCTACTAATACGTACATTGTTTGTACACTGTTGAAGGCTACAAAAAAAAACATGTACAAGTAATGTATATTTGAGGATGTGGGTGGTTTTAGAGCGTGTGTGCTTTTAAAATCTCCTACCTTAGAGCATCGCCACCAATAGCACTCCATTTGACCATGAAATCAAGAAGTGGCCAGGCACTTGCTACCTCGTGAGAAGTGGCGGGGCACTCAACTCAAGCCCTGATGCTTCGGACCAACCACCTCTTAACTTAAAGGTCTTGCTAGAGTTCTCCCCTATGGCTTTTTACACCTCTCATTGGCCTCATAGTCAAAGTTGAACAAGTTGGTGTGAATTTAAATTGCCCGCTATAAATACGCCCTTGGTTATAGAGTACATGTGGGAGTGACAGGAAGAATGGTACAACTTTTAACGTGACGTGGTGCTGGTGTGGAGCCATTTTTACATGCACAAGCGCGACAAGCCTGGAGTGGCATTGTTGAGGCCTAGTAGTGAAACTAATAGTGATCCTTGTAATTCTTAGGGGATTAATAGCACGATGTCAGCTTAGGTGAGGCCATAGGACATTTTTTTCATTTTTTATGATACGCCAAAGTGGCAATATAAATATTGTAGTGGTGCTCCAAATTTCAACATTCATCCATATATTGGATAGGAAATATTACATTAGCACATATCATATATTCATAGTTATGATTTTGTCCACAATCTGACAATTACATCCAAGATTTTTTTAAATTTGAAGTATTCTAGCAAAAAACTTCATGGTTTGTCATCATTTTTTAGCCAAATTATATTTTCCTAATGCAATTTGGCACTATTTTGCCAACAACAAAGTCCTAGTAGGGGCCACTTTTGTTCTCCACTTTGGATGTTGCTAGATCATGTTGCATAATTGGGGCCATTGTATTTGTTGCTCAATTTCATAAAGAGCATCTGCACCCTTACTTGCCAAACTAGGCATGTTCAAATTTTCCATCTAATTTTGAAGAGCCTTCAATTTCCTCGTTCCTCACCTTTGCTTACCAAATACAACCAATAAATAGTCAAGTGACCACTCATCAAGTAGAATAAAGGGTAAAACAACTAAATTTAAGATGAACAATGATTTTATGGGTTGTTCCTTGGCATGCTAGGATTGAGTATTAAGATAATATTAAGAAGCAGTTTTTTTAAAGCATTTAAATGCCAAATTGTCCCAATTTTTAAAAATAACTTGGATGAAATTTCCAATTTTAAATGAAGTTCATCCCAATATGTAGATGAAAAGATAGTTCTATCCACAATATAGATTACTACTAAAATATTTGACTATATCATTTTCTTGTATATTGCCACTTCAACACTTTTCTAAAAACAAAAAAAAATTGTTGTGAGGGCTTGTAATACTTTTCATCTCCATTTCAAGGGTTTCAAGCCCCTAGCTCGTAAGGATGTCCATACTCTAAGGTAGGTATATATATATATATATATATATATATTTATTCATAACTAAAATTGCTCAAAATATGATAGTGGCATTTCGATCAATATGGGATGCAAGAACTTGGAAATTGATAAAGTTTAGTGTATACAATCAAGACATGAAGTCTATAAAGGCTTAGTGTTGTTTTCTGGTAGAGAGCATACTTTTGAAAATTGATAACTATTCCTATAATGCCTATATCAAGTTTGAGATTCAGTCTAGGAATTTAAAGTAGAAGGTTGTACTTTCATTATTAAAAGTAGTGTGTGCAAGAGTAAAAAATAAAAAACAACTTTGACATTCCTTTATTGAGAAAGAAAAAATATGAAGGATTTAGGGAGCTATAAAGAGAGAGCAACAAAAAAAGATTCTCAAAATGTAACCCTTTCCTTGCTTTTTGAAAAAATCCATAACTTCATTGTTCATAATGACTTAAGTGGCTAGCTTCAAGGATAAGAAAAAGGAGTTCAAAAACTACTTCAATATGCATTATCTAACATCCATTATCAAGTAATTATTGCCATTTTTGCTTTCCACTCTTTGTATTGCTCAATCCTATTATTAGAATTTTTATTTTGAGTGAAAATTTGCTACAAAGTGATATCAAAATATATTAAGAAATTATTTGGAAATGTGAGTATTTTCTTTATCTCCATGAATGAAAAGCCTAAATTGCTACAAATTGAAGCAAAGTTTTCATTCATATTTTTTATGTTTTATCCATGTCCCTTTATGCGAGTAGCTTCATTGATCCAATGATGAATCAATGATTGTTGAATTCAATTTGTATAGTTTTGATGATTTATGTATAATTTTACCCTTTAACATTTTTTGGGTGATTTGAACTTCTACTAATATATTTATTCAAGCACATCTATCACTTACTATAATTTCATCAAATTTGGATCACACAAGAGATTATTTAAAAAATCTTTAACCAAAGGGTAGTCCAAATTTTGAAAATGTATAATAAAATGAAATTTAGAATAATAATTTGATGAAGTTTTTTAGACAATAATTTAAAAAAATGATCTACAAATTGTATCCATATGAATAGTTCTACTATTTCATTAATTGAAAATTTCAATAAAATTTGAAATCAAAATTCCTTTTGAAATTGATTATAAAATATAATATATATAATTTTCACAATATTTAAAAAAAAATCAAATTGTTATGTTGTAATGCTGGCAATTATTTAAAATTTTGATTTTATCTATTTATCCATGTCATTTTTTGAATTGGAAAATTACTTTCGAAGTGAAACATACCTATAATCCTTAGACTATACTTCCTAATAATCAATGATACTTTTTACAAGTACCTCAACTAGTTCTTTGACAAATATTTCTAAGAATTGTATATCATAAGGAGTGGTCTTCTAATAGTGAAGTGTAGTTACATTTATTTACCCTATTAATGAAGCTGTAAAAGTAGTGTCAATGCAAAATTAGAGTCACTATAGAATATTTGTTAGATAGAAACTAGTACAATACAATGACAATTAAATTTTTGCTAATTTCAAATATTGTGAAGTTGGCAAATTAGTGTTCATGGGCTAATAGGATGAATCATAGAAGTTGAATTAGCACTAATAGGAAGGTGGTCTTTAACCTCTAAAGGACCAAGGAGCCCACTTTGGACTTTTTGAGAATTTGGATAGGCTTCATAATTTGGAATTTTTGCATGTGTTTTTTAAGGTGGATACTACTCATCATAATCTATAGTGAAGCTTTGTTTTACGTCATTCTAATAAATATTGCAAATTTAGAAGTTTTTATTTTATTTTATTTTATTTCAATGCCAAACTAGGCAACAAAAAATACATTATTTTTTGGTGTTTTATAGATTAATATCCTATTCAAAAACATTTGAACAATTTTACCAAATAGTGAGGTAAAAGTTACGAGGATTTTTATTTTTGGGCACTGAAGGTAGAGAAAATATGTAAAGTTGTCTTTTACTCTCAATTTTGAAAGTTAAAAAAAATCAAAATAAAAGATATTAATTATTTACTAGAACATTTTTACAATTGGAATTAATAATTATCAAAATTTTCCAAAAGTTATTAGCACATTAGCTTTATCCTTCCATTTTTACAATTTAAAAAAAAATGAATATAAGAGGTTTTTTTGGTTAAATTTTGTTTCATATGTTTTCGACCTATTTTACAACATATTGACTAAAATGCAATAATGCACAAGTGTAGGACATATGTTTTTTTTTCTTAAAATGTTGAAAGACAAAACTTCACCTTTTGGAAGGGCTAGAAAAGTACACATTTTGACTTTTAGGCACATTGAACGTGTTTTCATTGGGGATATTCACTCTAAATTCTTTGGAAAATGTACTTGAATAAGTTAATTAAAGGATCCTATGGTTGAATTTGTTAAAAAATAAATATTGATGAATATTTTGACCTTGCTTAGGAGATAAGTGTTTTGAAGTAGTTTTAGGGATTAAGCATCAAGCTATAATACAAGGGCCACTTGGTGCTCCATGACCTCCTATCTATTACATTGATTCATCCCATCGAACAGTGCATATGACAATAATTTACCAAAGAGAGATAGTCTTTTGTAAATTTTTTTAGTACAAGATAAAATAGTCTTATTTTTTTACTGATAGATTTGTTTGGTTAGTATTCAAATTTCACAGTGACACAAAATTTAAGTCCTCCCTATTAGAGTAAATAATTGTAGTGCATCCCCCAAATTATTCTTTATTCACAACAATATTTGGGCCAATGATATGATCACTAACCTTAAAAGGATGATTTAATAATCTCTTGAAAGACAAATGAAGTTTAGAAAATATCCTATGACCTCAATTTTTGCTTTGATTTTTTGAATTTCAAAATATAAGGTAGAAGGGCAAATTAAATTTTATAAATTAAATTTTCACTTCGTTTGTGCTATGTACAATTTGTTTTTATTTTTGCTTTTTACACTAGACATGATAGTTTTGGAGTGGCTTATAAAAAATGTAACTAAATGTTAGCAACATAACTATTTGTAAACCCCAAAGGACAGTTGTCCCTTCGGGAGACAAATGGGATTTTAGGCAGGTACCTACGGGCTGAATTTTTGTTGTGATTTTTTGAAACTTTTTTTGAAGATAGATTAACTGATAAGCTTTGTGGGGATATAATTTTTTTCACAATCGGTGCCTGGGAACAACAGTTATAACCAAATAAGCTCAAAACAGGGGATGGGGGGCAACCCGGGCAGCAAAACAAAATTTGTAAAAAATTGATTTTTTTTTAAAAATATTTTTTTCTCATAGATTATATTTTCGTCTATCTAGAAAGCTTTGATTCATTTCATTTGGATTTGTTATGAGAAAGTTATGGACATTCTTGTTTTTGGGGCAGTTAGAGCATCTTCTTGAAAAAAAATAACTTGTAGGATTCATTTTTGAATGCAATTTTTCAAATTTTTCTATTTTTCTATTTTTTGCATGGTTTAGTTTACTTGCTAAAACAATCTTACCATTGGATTAGTGCATTTCAATTCCATCTAAAACATATGAATATTTTAGATTTTCCTTCTATCTTGTACCTACTTCTACTTAACAATTTTTTCTTAAGAACGATAATTAAGTTTTTTGAATTTTCTTTTTTCCTAGATTCTCAACTCAATTCTCCACTATAAATATTTAAAGCTCAAAAATCTGTAGTGCAAAAATTTTAAGCTAAAAATGTTTAAAGGCAAAAAATCTAGTCCCGCAATGTGCTGAAAAACTTGTTTTTTTCACTTTAAACAAATGCAGATATCTTGCAATCTGTGTGGTCAAAACTTCTAAAAAAATTCCACACATTCTTATACTAAATAGGTGTAAGACCCTATGGTTAGATGTGCAAATTTTTTTTTCCAAATATTTTTAATTTTTGCTATAGAAATGGCAGTTTTGAGTGTTTTGTGGCTGAAAAGAGGCCTTGGGCCTTTAGGGGTTAATATGGGATAAATAATTCAAAAAGTGGATCTAAAAATAATTGGTATGGGAAGAAAGAATCTCTTGCCATTTCTATTTTAAGCATCTATTAGATTTTATTTGTTGGAAAAAATTGAATATTTGGTAGGGATGTGCTCGGATCCTATTTTTCACTTACAATATTCATAAAAGTGTAGGTTCAATTTAAGGTATACCTCTATTCACTCTAAGAATTTATGGTTTATTGACTCTATTAAGTGGGGTCAAAAATGCATGCTTAGAGAATCTAAATCTAATTTTAGCTTCAATCAAAATCGAACAAAAACTCATTAACTTCCATCAAAAACCAACAAAAATTTAGATATGGTGTATTAATACTACAGACCATCCTCAAATGCTTATTTGGACGATTTTAGGTATATTCATCCAAAAAATGAGATATTGATTATATAAATGTCTTCAATTACTGACATTCTTCCAAAATACAATGAATTTTTCGCGTTACAAAAATGCTATGATCCAAGTATTTTCTACATCTGGTGGCTTCTCCTACCTCATCACTTTCTTCTTTCCAAAGGTCAACTATCCACGATGGATTCTATTCCCTGAAAGCGAGATCAAAGTCCAAGCTAGAAATCAACAAAATAACATTTTTTTTATAATCATATAATTCCTTCAAAAATAATGTTTTTTCAATCAAATAACTTATGTTCTCTTTCTTAATCACTCAACTACCAAAGTCCAAAATTTCAGCAAGAAAGACATATTTTTGGTGGAGATATTTAGGATTATTTGAGGAATGTTGCTTTCTGAGGACATCTATACAAGATGTGCACAATTAAAACATGAGAGACTATAATGGACTAGTGTTAATTTTTGGTACACTTAAAGACAATAATTTGAAGATCAACAACTTGTTCATATTGTGTCCAAATAATGAATGCTAAAGTATGTTAGAATTCTCTTTCAGCTACCAATAAAATCCAAAAAAATTAGATTATATTTAACAATAGTAACTATACTCACTTGTAATTGGAGTTGATTATAGATCCACTTATTGACAAGTAAAGGTATGTGCAATTGAAAGAGGATTCCAACGGACTTTAGCATGCACTATTTTGACACAATATGAATAAATTATGAATTTTCAAAGTATTATCTCTAGGTGCACCAGAACCAACAATTGGCTCTTAGAACATTTGCATTGACACGAGCCAAACTTGGATGACAAATCTTCCAATCTCCTCCAAATTTCTCATGGCACACAAACCTAGCAAGTCAAGCAATGGCCCATGAAATTATTTTTCATTCTAACTTTAGTAAGTTTTATTCTATATTCCACTTGGTAATTGATTAATTGATATTTATGGGGCACATTTAGTGAGCATGGATGAAAAACAAGAATTTGAAGGGCTTTTCAAAAATAGATGTAAAATTTGACAAATGTTTGTATGAATGCTCTCATAGACTTTCATATTTTGAGTGTATAGAATACATAAGGTGGGTATCCCCCAATCGCCACTTTTTGCTTCTGTGCCTAGATACTATTATTAGACTGGTTAAATTTTCAAAATTTCTTGCTGGCATTTAAAAAAAGGTCTCAACACACCAAAGAACGTGACATTTGGATATTGTATGCAAAAGTTATGAAGGAACAAAGTGTGGACTATGTAAAATAATTTCTTTCATATAAGTACATAATTGGTTTAGGAGATGTATACAAAATAAAGATGGTGGGTTTAGGATTGATGGTACATTTGGAAATGCCCACCTTAGGGCTTGCTTCTATTGGGCGCCTAGAAGGCCAACAATTAGAGGGGGCCTAGGAGTCCCACTTTTGGTGCTCCAAGTAGTTTCCATCACCACCACCTTCGTAAACCATTCTGAAACCGGAGCTATTAGAGCAATTGAATTAAAATAACGTGACAACAATGCAATTGGCGAGAGATAGAATCTTTGACACCTCTTTAGAGATCTATTTGCTTTCACTTGCTATCGCATAGACAGTACGCCAGTCCCCCCTTATCTTTCTTCAACAAATAACCTCCTCCACACTTTTGGCCAGGCCCTCTAGCTCTACAAAAGCAAAATACATGGGCTAGAAACTAGAGCGGAGGCTAGAGCTCCGACCCCAACGGAAAGCGCTTGGAGAGTCCAGGTCCGGGACCGCAATGTAAACGCGTTCCTATTGAGTGGGACCAATACCCAAGAAAAAGTGGCGCTTCTTAGTCCAAATGTAGATGTCGCATTTTGGGCAGCGTTGATTGTGGGTGGAGTCCAGCCGTAGATGCCTTAACGGGCAAATTTCTGTGTAAAACCACCGAAGCTCACGGAATGACTGACGGCACTCCAAGCCGGCAGCCATTTGGCAAAACTCACGAAAACTCCCCTGACGCCACAGGAATCGTCGTGCGGCTCACTTGCTTGTGACGCCCGTCACGCAAGCAATTGACGCAATGAAGGAGATAGTGTATCCATCAGTCGGCATTCGGTAGCATTTCCAGAGAGACAATCTTTGTTATTAGGTCACCATTTTCCCCAACACGGTTGCCGTCAATTGCATTGACAGAGTCGTCGTCCTGGCTATGGCAAATTAACAGACCATTGTTCTCGATCTAGCTTTCTCAGGATCAGTTACGCGTTTGAGAATCGATACTCAACTTTCTCTTCCGATTCCAAAAGATCCGAAATTTGTGGGTTTGGTCACAGTAGTGTTGTGACTTATTGTCCGGCACGTGAAACCCTAAAATAGACCAGGCATGGGGACGAAGTGGTGTTGTAGTGGGTTCCGAGAGCCTGAGAGCAAAGTGTATGCGGATCCGGATGGTGGGTCGAGCTTGACGGATGTGAGTCAGTTCGTGGAGGAGAGTAATTTGCAATTGGAAGTGGGAGACGAGATGGCGCCTGTGGCTGATACGTTTCGTGGCGTGGAGAATCTGAATGGGGTGTACAATTGGGAGGGGCCTGATAATGGATCGAAGGAGTTGCAGAGTGAGTGGAGGCAGCGCAAGCGTGTCGAGGTATTGGTTCTATTCTTCTTGCAGTACAATTTGAGAGTAAGAGCGCGTGTTTTGTTTTGTGGTAGCGTTGGTGATGGTCTCGTAGACCTAGAGTTTGGAAATTGTTGTTGATGATTCTGTTGGTGGTAATTTGGCAATCGGTTAGAAAATTGGCGCTTCTATATGAATTTTGCCTCGAAGTGTTTCAGTTATGGGATTGGTGAAAAGGCTTGATTAGGGCAGAGAGGTTCCAATCTCTGGTTCTTATGTGAACTAATGAAGGGCAGTAAGGTAGAGTATACTATCTGCGTCACCTTAAGCATTTTAACCAATATGTAGGAGTGTGCTTTCATTGGGATATCACTAAAGAGATGTGAAGAGATCAGTTCGGGTACAAAGAGCCAAACTCTCTTTCGATCAAAATTTTATCGCTGTGCATGAATTTCTCGTGCAATTTTAAAGTGAGAGGTTTTAGACCACTACAATTGACCGTGCACAACTCCATTCAAGGATCAGTGGTTATGAACATTTAGCCATGTCATGCTTAATCAGTCCAACCAAGAGTTTGAGTAGATGTGTTGTTGTTGGTAACATGGGTCAGAACAGGGGACGGGATCAGGGTCCTAATGGGTTTAGTATCCTCTACCTTACTACATGTACTCTGCCATGAAGTATCTCGTGACGTCTCTCTCAGTTGGAGGATTCGAGAAAAGCTTGCTTACGGCAGAGAGGTTCCAATGCCGGATTCGTATATGGAAACATGAATCGCAGTGTCTGACCCCTGATGTTGCTGTGAACAGAATTGCGAAAAGGATCACACAATACGAGCAAGTCTCGTTCTGAAGGATGCAGATCCAGAATGGGTGCACAGCAGTACCGACGGCGGCATGAAGCAAAGCGAGCTTCAGCGGAAAAGGGTTTTGAGTTTTTTTTGGAAAATTTTGCCTCAGAAAACGTGCAACAAGAATGCAGTGGAGCTGATTGAGTTTGCAAGAGACTCGGGCAATGAAGACTGCACTCTCCAAGAACTGTGATGGCACCGATCCAATCATATGGGCGAAGGGCTTGGTTTATATCATATCTGGAAGCTGCTACTTGCTGAGGGTGCAAGCTCACACCAAGAGTGTGCCTCCCTCACCGTAGAGCCTGCTTCCGAAACAAGAGTCACAGGTTTTTGTGGCCGTTCAGATGTGTGTAATCACATATTCTTGCTCCTTGACAAGCGCCCAATGTGGGAGAAGTATATTGCTCCCGAGGGCGACAGGTATGGAATTGGAGGTTGCTGTACCCCTGCAGGTAGCTGCACCTTCCGGTCACGCCTTGACTTGGAATGTGCTGTCTGAGCTCTGTAGAGAGAGCCAGGTTGATAGTATAGAGCTTGTGCATATTAGTGGTTATTATATACGCCAGGATTACTGGTGCACCAATGGATCAGCATCAGAGGTATTCGCATATCGCTCCTCTATTCTTTAATAAGTGATTTTTTCCAGATGTTCCTTTGAAGAGTGTATCCATCAAAACAGAATTGGAGCTGTATACTTGTGTCTGTGAAATGCCCATCTGTGACGGTTTCCATCTCATATTGTGTGTGTTACAACCTGTACAGTACAGTCACCACGGATGAGAGCAGGACTGCAGGACATTGGTAAGGTAGTAGCAGTATTGACTACCATGTCCTGCGGGGTGGTTTACTGGTTTATTGCATTCTTGAGTCTTGGACTACTTGCTGTTCTCATTGTAGCTGTGCTGTGGTTGACTGCAAGTGTACCGACTCAAATGGATAGTGAAAGTGTTCTAAAATTGCCCACACACGATGCTGGAACTTAAAAGAGTTCACTGTGCGGACGGCTTTCAAGGAGCAATGAGCGGTTTAATATTCCCTCTTGTAATTAAATGCATTGAATATAAACAATTTGATTGTCCATCCAAAGCTTCGACTTTGATTGAAAAAATGGAAGCTTCATCAAAATATTTTTAGAAATAGTTTCTGAAAATATTGAGAAATCATTTTTCGAAATAGTTTTTTATAAAGCAAAACAGAGAATTTCAACCATAACATTGTCTGTACAAGCTTACATGGGTGACAACCCAAGAATATATGCTCAAAGCAAATAACCATCGTTTGTGTGAGTCATGGAAGTTGGGTCCTTTTATCGTTTGGGAGTACATTTGTTGTTAGATATTTGGGCTCTTTTGAAGTAAGAACTTACAAGACACTTTTCTACAATAATGTTATGAGGAATATTCATGGGGATGAATTCGGTTTTTAAAAAAAATTCATAATTTGATGTAAGTTGCATTTCAATTACTTCACTTTTTGATGCCTTAATCATTATTTTTTAATTCCCAAGGTTCATTCAAACATAGGAGTCAATGGTCTTTGCCACCCTATATGAACTCAATTATGGACCTACAATTCCAAAATTTGAAATTCATAATTAATTAAAATATATTTCAAAAAATGTGAATTTTAAAATAGCTGATGCAAAATGAAAATTATCAAAAATTATTTCAAAGTCTCAATCCTTTCTAAAAGAATTGCAAGATTGAAACTTCAAGGTCCTCTTGCCTATGCTCAAGAAATATAAAACAGATTGAAATCAAAGCATTGGAAGTCTTGTATACACTAGAAGAAATATGTGTTTGCTTCAACAAAATCTACATGACGTGTTTGTTGAGGCAAACGCAAAGTCTGTGTTTTTTTGCATTTTCCAACGCAAATTTTGCGTTTGCCTCAACAAACACGTCATGTAGATTTTGTTAAGGCAAACACAAATTTCTTCTAGTGATAGCATGTTTTCATAATATGCCTAAAAGCATATTGCTTTAATTTTCTGTTTGGCTGAATGTAAAGTTATTTCTTAAAATGGGCAATGTATGACTCTTCTAGTGTACAAATGTTTTCCTTCTTCGATCCAAGATCCATGCCAAAGAATTGGAATATCCTAAACATGGCTTGATTCATCTTTGAATTGCACTTGGACCCAAGGTGTTTATAGATATTGGTTGTGTTGGTTAAACAATGAAGTGTAAGTGCTATTATTTGTGACCAAGTCTACACAAGCAAGTGCATTAGATTGACTGACACTAAAGCAATAAGAAATATCTAAGTAAATTGCGGCAAAATAATATGTACAATGTTGCATATGTTTGTAGTTTAAATATAATGTTTTCACTAACTAAAGAACTTTAGTTTATAAATGTTAGTTTATGGTTCAGTCATCAAAAGCTATCCATTTGAATTGATACACCAATTTTGATGTAAACATTGAACCTTACTATATTTGAACAAAATAAGTCAAATTAGTCACTTATGTTCATAAGTTTCCACTTTTTGCACCCTAATTGGATTTTGTGTTGCAAGGCTTTCAACCTTTGGGGTTCATGCTAAAACTATACAATCTTTTAATATAATCAAGGAGCCAATTTATAGATAAATTGTATTTTGAAAAATTACAATGAATACAAAGTCACATTTTACAAGGTTTTAATATCTTTTGGTTTTGATTATCTACTATTTAGTTGGCTAGTATTTAGATGGATTGGATGCTTGATGTTAGGGATTCAAGAGCCAATTTGAAGAAAATTTGATTTACATTAAAAAACCAATGTATTTGAAGTGCAAGAATATGCTATAATATATCAATTTTACACATTCTTTAGCAATGTGACTACCTTGGTTACTTGGGTGCTTTATAATTTTTGTGCAAGGTTATGAATCAATTCACTTAAAGATGGGAAGAAAAAAAAACGTGAAAATGATGATCTTGTGTTTGGTTTTTTCTTAAACCTTAATTAATTCTGCTTCAAAAGCTCTAATTCTACATTGTCCTTCAAATGAAGCTCTTTTAGAGATCAATCTATGTGACAAAGGCCTTTCATTTGCAATGAATTGAATTCTCAGTGAAAACCAAGTTCTTCAAATTAGCATTCCAATCTCTGAATGCTAGACAAGTTAGTCAATCTATCCAACTATCGACCTACCAAACTAAAGAGTCAAATAAAAACATACTAAACCTTGTGAATAAAGTAATTGTACCATCTTCTAAAATTTTCCCCTACACATTCCTATATAAATTATAAAACCTTTATTCATAGGAATCTAGAGTCAATTTTCAAGACACCTATTTTCAATACTTTGATAATTTATACTTTATTCATAGGGTGTCCAAAAAATGCATGCTAAGAGAATCTAAAATCTTGCCTTTGACTTCCAACAAGATCCAACAAAAGAATTTATATTTTAATAAAAGAACCCATTAGCTCAATTGCATATTTGGTTAATTTCAGGTGCTATAACCTTCATATCATTGTTTCCTATATCTACAATAATACAATTTTTCGGATCCAACATTTTGTTGTGGTAGGAAAAGACTCAAAACAAGCTTAGAGTGTGCTTACATGCTAGCCCAGTGGGCAACTTTGCGCCTATTTTAAGCAATAAGAAAAAATTGGCTCAACTAATTGTCTTGCCGGGGTGGACAACTCTATGGGTGGAAGCTAGTCAATCTTGAAATAATCTAATATGTAGAGAATTCTTAATGTATCCTTGTCATGACCTTTGTAACCCTCTTTAATGGATGAATGCATTGATAGATGAAAGAATTTATGATGATTTTGTCATGGCCTTCATATTATAATCTTTGATGGATGAATGCATTGATGGATGAGCTAATTCATCATGATGTGCACTAGTGGACAAGCAAAGATTGACTAGAGATAGATATCTTCAAATGCTGAATTTGTGTATTGGAGTTAGAGAACTCCAGTTGGATGACAAGTACACTGGAATCACTACAAGAGAAAGGGATGTTTC
This sequence comes from Pseudisothecium myosuroides, assembly GCA_951799445.1. Taxonomy (NCBI): domain Eukaryota; kingdom Viridiplantae; phylum Streptophyta; class Bryopsida; order Hypnales; family Lembophyllaceae; genus Pseudisothecium; species Pseudisothecium myosuroides. The sequence goes on from OX637288.1 coordinate 45,134,175, forward strand.
AAGTATAGTCCTAGTAGTATAGTGTTATAAGTAATGACTTTTTTAGGAGATTTTTAGTAAAATTTTACTAGAATTATATGTAATTTTAGTAAAATTTTAATTACTAAAAATCTCCTAAAAAGGTCATTACTTATAGGATTATACTACTAGAACTATATTTAAAACACCCCTCTTTCTTATAGTGAGTGCTTAAAGATAGATATCTCCAAATGATGGATTTACACAGTGGAGTCAAACAACTTCGTTTTAATGACTGGTGTACTCGAGTTAGACAACTCTTAGATAAAAACAAGTGTGTTGGAACTTGGAGTTAGATTACTCCAAGTAGAAGATCAAGATTTTGATAAGATATGATTGAAAAAATATAACTAGAACTTTTACTTTAGTGGATGGTTTTAGATAAAACCAATGATAAAAAGCTAAAGGTAGAAAAGAAGCCCTAGTCTATCTTAAAGACTAAAGGCCTTTATTGATAATCTCTATCATATAAAATGGCCTTTTGGGGGTGAGGAGACTTTCTTTTGGAGATTGATCTCTCTGGTCGGATTGTCTCATGGGCGGTTTGAGCTCCTTGTAAAATGTTCTTCTTAATAAGTATATTTTGTGTTTGTATTTAGAGTCCATTGTCGAAGATATGTAACAATCCCCACCCACCAAGTCCACATGAAAGTGCAATTGTTATTTTCACCTGTAGCACCCCTGTGAAGTTTTCCCACCCACCAATACACATAAGGAGGCCCTTACATATAAGCCCAGTGGGCAACTTTGTACTAATTGAAGTAATAAGACAGAACAGGAGGGATCTATTGTCTTGCCGATCATTGGTAAGCGGAAAAGGAGGACACCCCATTGGTGAAGACTAGTCAATCTTGAGAGAATCAATACGTGTGGAATTCTTACTATATCCCTCCTCACCCACCGGGTCCACACGAAAGTGCAATTGCTACTTAGACCTGTAGCACCCTTGTCAAGTTTGCCCACCCACCGATACACACGTAAGGAGGCCCTCACTGTCTCTTGTTTCACCCAACATTTCAGTTTTCCATGTGTGGGCCATGGATTCTGGTGGGCCTGCAGGTTCCAGGGGAGCGGACGAACCACGCTGGACATCTGCTGAACGGAGGGTAACCGCTGAGGTAGTTGGCAGGTATGGCAGTTGCAACCCCGGCTCCTTCCTCTTTTACTAAACTTGCGCTCCTCCGAAGACTTCGGCAGCCTCACTCCATTCCTTTGTTAGCCTCACTCCATTCCTTTGTTAGCATGTCTTAATTTACTCCCAATCTTAAGGAAGCTTATGAGCTACATCTTCTCTACATCCATGGCCTACTGTTACAAGTCCTGCAGATAGGATGCAATACTCTTCTCTGAAGGGTTCCGTAGGGGAGGAGGCTTTGCATTTGCATTCGCAGTAGGGGACGAAGTTTGAGTAGGACCACACTCGATAAGAGACGCGTGGTACAGGGACAGAGCCTCTCGTAGATTAGCTCCTTGGCTTGTTCGGGTGATCTTATCTTCCAAGCAGGAGCTAGTCAGAATATGCTCTGAATATGCGGTGATAGCCACTGGAAGTTGAGCTACCTCGTAAGGATGGGCAAGTCTTCTCCTTGGAGGTCCTGTGCACTCTTTGCTTTTAGGAGATAGCTGAGTCTTCGGCTGATCTTCCACTGAATGAATCTTCCTGTGAATACGGGGCATTCTTCATTTGAATCCCGGTTAAGTTCTCTGAGATGTACTGTACTGTATGTTGCAAGTCTGATGATCAATTCGTCCTGCTGCATTCAATCTTTACATGACAGGATGTCGGACCTTGAAATTCCTGCTCCTCGATTGCAGGTTGTTACCAAAATATGATCAACGCGATTTTTTGAAGTATCGTACTAGGCCTCTTGAAGATTTTGAAGCAAGAGATGCATTCAAAGTCCCTTCAACTGACTGGTTGATTACTGCCTGGCACTCGTTCGGTAGAGTTTGCCTGGATTGTCGGAGGACTTTTGAAGCTTCATCGAAATAATCTTCCTTCAGACTCATTCTGGAAGCCCTTTCTAATTCGAGGAGGCGAAGAATATGGTCATCTCGACTCAGTAATGGTGATTATGGCCACGCTTCTCATGGAATACTTGGGGTCCGCAGATCTCCATTCTCAGCAACTGGATTATAAAAATCCCCTTTGACCTTGGGACTGATGAGCAGGAGACACGACAATCCATGGTATCTCAGCACCTTCTCCCACAGCGTGTCCCTTCGGTTTCGCTTCGTGGGTGTTGTGGCGTTGGTTGTAGGCATCCTGGTGGCCAATCTTGTGAACACAAGATCTGGACCAAAACCTACTGTATGCCCCAGCGCTGGAACATCCACAATGCAGGGCCCAAAGTTCTTCCGAGACCACAGCATAGTCAGACTTAATTGAGCACCACCTCAAAAAAGGATAGAACACTGAATACCATGACCAGAAGGAGGTCTCTGATTCTGTTCTCTCCAGGTTTGGCTGCGTTGCTGTGCAGCATGTTGATGATGAGCGAGCTCGTGTATGGACAAAAGCAGACATCAGCGGCAACACCACCGCCTCGATGCCTATGGTGTACAAGCGAAAAAGCTCCTGACAAGGAAGCGCATAAAACCCCTCAAGCCCTAGAAGCCTTGAAGATCTACCTGCAGCAATATGGATACTTGGACGCGAACCGGGGAGGAACAAGTCCAATTCTGAAAGAAATGGGGGATGCAATTGGGCTGCTCCAGAAAAGCATGGGACTCCCAGAGACGAAAAATTTGGATGCCGTCACTTACGCTGCAGTTGGGGAGCCGCGGTGTGGACACCCAGACTACGTGCATAGCCGACAAAATTCATCACCTCCACGTAAATTGGCATCAGTCAATGTGATAAATGATCCGTCGGGTGGTTCCCGAGACACTGCATTTTCAAACCACGGAAATCACGTGACTGAATTCCGAAGTCCAAGCAAGGCCGGCAAATTCGCCTACTTCTCTGGAAACCCAAGATGGAACTCCCGGTTGGAGCTCACATGGGCGTTGTCCACGTCGAAGGTGACGGAACGCTTATCACGAGACGACATTCGGTCGGCGTTCGTGCAAGCGTTTCGAGTGTGGGAAGTAGCGGTGCCGACGTTTCAATTCACCGAAGTCCAAGACTACGAAGCCGCAGATGTGAAAATCAGCTTCGTGTCTGGTCAGCATGGCGACTCCCAGAATTTCGATGGCGTGTTGGGCATCATTGCCCACGCGTTCTCTCCAGAAGATGGCCGAGTTCATTTCGACGACGCAGAGTTTTGGTCCGTCGATGTGAGGTCGGACAAGGCCCCTCAAGCATTGGACTTGGCCACTGTGGCCATCCATGAAGTTGGCCATGTGATTGGGCTTGCTCACTCGCCGGTTCGCCAGTCGGTTATGTTTCCAAGCATTGCACCGCGTCACACCAAACGTGCCCTTTCAGAAGATGATGTCTACGGTGTCCGAATCCTATACGGGCTGGATCCTCTGCCTCCTGCTCCCAGTCCTAATCTAGCGATGAATCGTGCACATGCCGTGAGCTTGAACTGGAACTTTGTCATCCCCTCTCTGTTCTTGAATTGGATTTTTTTCATGAGAAAACACACACTGCACTAGGGGAAGGTTTGAAGTACGTTGGCGCAGAAGTCAGGGATTATTGAATTCGAGAAAGCAGACTGAAGATCGATCGACATTCTAAAGGCAGATTAACGTCTTCCAAGGCAGTTTTGATCACCGAATGACGATGCAAAGTAGATTTCTACATTATGACGGTCAGCACTCTTGTAGCAACTCCAAAATTTGGGCGTCGTTGACATGTAACAGAAAGAAAGAAAGAATGATGAAAGATGAAAGAAGGGCTGAATCTTTCTTAGCTGTTGTTTTGTCCATTGTTTGATCCATTAGTTGAGGTTTGCCTAACAGAACTTGAAGCCAAGTCACTCAGCGTCATAATGTGGGGACCTCCGGTACTTCTTGTTCTTGGAATGTCACTTTCTGATCTAGGTATTGAAACAACATGGGCAGCCTCGTGATGCAGATCACTCGCGTGATTGCTGGGAAAATGTCTTGAACGAGAAGGCACAAGACGAGGGACAGACGATAAGCTGCCGGACTGGTCAGGATCAAGGTCTGGAAACACTGAAGAACGACAGTGGGGACACTTCACATTGAGTCTCAGCCACGCGTCGATGCAAGCGACATGAAACGTATGGGTGCAAGGAAGGGTTCGCACTTCGTTGCCCGTGTCGAAGTCATCAAGGCATATTGGGCATTGTGTCCAATTTTCAGAAACCCTTGGCAGAGAGAATTTGTGTAGTCCTTGTATTGCTCTTTCCACCCTTTCCCTCTGCATGCAGATACAACACACACGAGTGACTCCAGAGATGACAATGCTGTAAACAATATGAAGGAAATCACCATTTCATTCTGAATTAGCTCTCGTAATGGATCTTCCTCAAATTTGTACCTGAGTTTGTTGTAGAGCGTGGGCATTGTGACCCTGGCCAATCACAAAGCCCGGAGGGAAGGCTGCCAAATCGTTGGTTCGCATCATCACTGCATTCGTCCTCTGTCTGTTGGTCCACTCTGGGGACCGGATCATCTCTAAGAACACCTGAATTCTTGGAATACAACAGAACGAGGGTTATTCTTGCGACATCAGTGAACTATACAGTCTGTCGCATATGCAAGAGTAGGATATTTAGAAAACTTCGGTGAAGAATCTTGCAATAATTTCCCAAGCCACCAGTCAAGTGAAGACGTGCTTGTGATAAGCTATACCTGGAACTCTGACATGGGACTTAAACCAGCAGGCTGCACTGCTAAATGAGACTGTCGTCTTAGAAGCCACTGCAAAAGTACATCAGCCATCAGAAAATTAGTTCACTTGGTTGATAAATTAGTCGTTAACTTACATTAGCAGTTGGAATATTACTGAGAGCATTGATAGTTCAGGTCCTCAATTTTCACATATATATTACTCGAATATATTTCTCACATATAATATTCGTATACGAACCCTGCATAAGCAAATGCTATACGAAAATAATGCACGCTGTCCAAGTTGACCCAGGGATAAGCCAAGTTAGCAAAGTTCTTTGAGAGTCGCTACTTACTTTTCCAGTTGTGATACAAGCAAGGCACACCAGTCCACAGTAGCTAAAAACCAACCAAATGAGAAAACCCCATTTTTGTCCCTCTTCTGGCAACTGCAAGCAATACAAAGAACTCTTAGTAGTTTTTTGAAATGGATGTTTTGAAAAAGGAGGATCTTCTTCTTTGCTTGAATGCCAAAAATCTAGGCATGAGGAGATTAGAGGCAAGTTTCACAATTTTAATTTCATTACCAATATCAAGCAATCTCCATGTATGACAATAAAAACATGAGGAACGGTCACATTTTAACACTCCCGTCATACGGAAACTCAAGGTGGCTTACACATTCTTGAGTGTCAGAGAACCACAAACTTCCGAGAATTGTCCACACCCATAGAAAAGGGTAGAAAAGGAAAGTTAATAGGGAGAGCACACATAAACGACCCTTGAATCGTAACATTCGCTCCATTTGCGTAGCTTCTCTGCAAAATTAGGAACAGGAGCTTCATCTGAGTGACAATTTGAGGGTTGACCAACCGCACGAGGAATGAGCAAAATGAAACTATCAGAATCAATACCCTAAAAAATGCGTAAGAATATTTAAGGCGCGTAAGGGGGGAGTAAGCAATGCAATTATTCTCGTGATTTCTGGAGGGGTAACCAGGGAGTTAAGAGATGAAATTGAGGAATTCACCAAGTGAATGAACACAAAGCCTATTATAACACGAAGCGAAAGCTTTTCCAAGACCTGTAATTAAATATACATGGGAAGACCCCAACATGAGATTTAATGGCCAATGTTTCCAGAATGAGCTCGAATAACATGCATGAGTTGAATGCTTACGGGCCCATTCCTGAAGCTAAACCACTGTCTATGAACATTAGTATCCGGAAGAGGAATACTGTTCCATAGTCGACCTGCAAAAACCATGTTGAACTCTAATCATTAGAATAATAGGAATATACTTGACTGCTATGCTACCCTCAGCACTCAAAGCAGGTCTTAGGAAATGCAGTTATCATATTATGACTTGGGGGAAATTTGAACAGTCAAATTCTCACTCACAGAACTGAATCATGAAGACACCAACATTTAACGAATCTCAAGATGCTGGAACTAGAGATATTACTTGGTTGACCAGACACGACGCAGAAAGAAACAAAGGTGACGAACCATACCACTATCCATATGTGTAGTGGGTGGCTACACTGAAGATATCGCTGCCAATTCACAAGTACAACGATCCTGCTCCCTTCGAGTTAAGGCTCCACAATCTGTTCTATTACATTCCGAATAAAGAGGCAAATATCACAGATGCAAGCACGAGTACAAGCATTGAGGAAACAATGCTTGAGCCATTATGAATATTCTTAGACAGCAAGCAAAGAAACTCGAGTTATGAAGAGGATACACACTGGTGGCGAGCATGGACAGAAAGAACCCATCGAACCTGCACAACAAACGATGTGCGTCATGAGTCTGTCATTTTTCGAATCGTCTCTAATAGAGAGTGAAACAAGTTCCCATTCGCAATATCTTCATAGTTGAGAGGCATCCCCAAGAAGCTAGATCAATCCGCATCCTCTCTATCATAAACCCTTACATCCTCAACACTCTTCTATCAGTGGACTCTTCTATCACTTCTGCTAAAACTGCTTTCTTGCCAAAACCTCATTGTCAACTCATCAGCAAGGTTACATCTCCAAAATCACGATCGACTTAGAAAGTATGATTCTGAAGAAGTTTCTAATTGTATTCAGCTAGCACATTCTTTTACAAGGTCAGAGCTAGCTGCAGACCAAGGTGGAAGCCACGTGTTTGACATTTTGCTTTCTCGATGGCTGCAATTCTTTAGGTCATTGAAGAGAATATCCTACAAATTCATTGCCACTGAGAGCAACGGTTTTTGCCTACGACTCTCAGCTAACCAACCTGCTCGTAACATCCCAAACTAGGCGATTTTATCTAATGAAAGCTTGTTAGAGGTAGTCCTATCACCACCACTCCAGTAAGAGATTAGTAAAGCTTAATGAGGTGGAGGTTTGCGAAAGTCATCAATCTGTAACATTCAGGCACTACATGGAATTCACTACACATAAGGGGTGTCAGACTTTGTGATTCTCCCAGAACTCTAGACTTCATCAGGTATTTTAGGACGTCGGTTAGCGATTAGGCTGAGGAGAACCCTCTGCTGTGCAGAACTTCGATTTCCTTTTGCGAATCGCGAAGTATGACACTCCTACAGTTGAAATATTTGCCTAGATCGAAATTCCTTGTTGGCAGCAATTTGTCCACTCATTTACGACCTTGATTGGTAATATAAACATGAAATGTTGCAAGGGCTGAACTCAATGATAACATCAATTCTGCCAATCCATTGTAGTGGAAGGTAGACATTCACTTACGATGTCATCAGGGTAAGCTCCACTCTCCCAATTCCCTGAGGTCTATAGTTAAACTGGATTACTGGAAGTTCCATCTACGGTCACAGAAATGGAAGAAGCAAGAGCCCAGGGTAATCAGGCAATATGGAATTGTGAAAAATTCTAAAGCAGGACCTAAAGCTTGTCTTAAGATAAGACAATCCTGGACAATGATACATGGGGGCTAATGAGCTTGAATGACCGAATCGCTCACGCAATCACGTATCACTAAGCAAACTATCAGAGGATAGCCACGAGGAGCTTTTCTTGGCGCACAACCTCCGAATGTGCTACACAAGCTGCTGTGACATCCACATAGGGCATTGTTTAATTACCTGGTTGAGGAGTTGCACATCCTTCATCCTTCCTTCTTGCATTGGATGCATTCACCTTGACAACGACCCTGTGCACAATCCATAAAACCCTGGGAAAGGCTTTATAGTGTACCAGAAATCCATTTCGATCAAAATATTGCTGCACTGAACGAGATCAGAGCATGGAGCAGGCAGAGGGCCTCCTTTCCTCAAAGCGAGTCCACAAGTTGGACCGAGAATGCCGTAGCTCTAAACGTGCAGGGACCTGCCAGCAAGGGCAATTTACCAATTCAAGAACATCTTACACAGCTGAAATCAAGGTAACCCTAACTTCACCCTGAGATTCTCCGAACATTGCTCTCACTATAGTCCTTAAAACAAAATGCCCCGGACTCGAAGCGATTTTCCATATTATACATCTGCCAAGAAAATGGAAAATTCTTGTTGCCTCATTCTTTCAACTGTGTTTTTAATTCACTGAAACCAAGTGTTTTGACAGACTATGCTTCTAAGCTGTAAGGCCACATAGAAAGATTGAAAAATATTAGAATTATCACAGAACTAAAAATCAAAGAACGAGAATATTTCGGTCTCCAACACTGCTACTCTCTTCTCAAAATGTTCTGGACTCTGTCCACTGTTTCCGCAGAATTAAATATTCTTGCTTCTCAAATAGAGTTTCTGACTGCATTTCCTCCATTCCTCTTTTTTTCAAAGACTCTGTTCTTGCAAAGATTGAAAGGCGTTAAGAAACGATCAAGTTATCATTGATCTGAAATGAGAGATGGAGAATGTTTCGATTCCAGGTAACACTGCTGCTGTCTTCTTTCGAGTAGAATCCTAACTCCACAAGACATTCACAAAGACTCAGAATTGTACCAGAATTTGAAGGTAAAGCCATCAATCAGTTGATCTGCCTCCCATGACTCCGATCCCTCCCACTTATAGATAATTCTTAAGCTATTTCGCAGAGTAGTGTGCCGCAAATTCAATCTGTCTTTCCATCTCCCGCAATAAAATTCCACTGAGATTAGGTCTACAATTTCCATGGAAATTAGGTCACGTTGTGAGAGGAGACATCAGACCCTCTCGCATCCTTTCAAGCCCCTCATCGCGTCCTTTCAATGTCTTGAGAGAGAATTGTGAGGGAACTCTGAGATGAAAGTAATTTGACATTTTTTTTTTTAAACAAATGGAAGAAACCATTGCATTAAAAAAAGAACCAGAACCAACAACCAAGCCGAGAGGCTAGCAAATGAAAAAAATAAGAGCCAAGAACCAATGACAACAAAAAGAGAGAAACTAAGTGACAAAACCAATGACAACAAGCTCAAAGAGGCTAGATGAAAGAACACAAAAGGGGGCCCCTTTTATTCCGAATAATGGTGTCTCGTAATGTAAGGGAGGCAACCCATTTTTAACCATCTGCAGGGCAAGTTTCTTCACTGGGGAAATTTTCCCATGTGCGGAAGTAGACTTCAAAAGGTTTCCATAATTTTCTAGATTTTTATTACTCAAAACATAATTAATGTGAATTTTTCATTGGAAGATTCTATTCCTCCCATACTAGTGATATAGGGTTTGCTATTTCCGATCATGGGTTGAAAAGAAAATTGACCAAGGGGTGGTTGCAATGTTGAGAGTCTTGTAGCCAATCACAATGTGCCACAACTGCTTTGGGAACCGCACCATAATTAATCATTGTTCTTCTCATCCTTCACAGAAAGAGAATAGTCTCAAGTGGCATTCAAGCTCAATATCTTCCAAGAACTACTGCAGTAGCATTTCAGGATCGCATCTTGGACTTATAATTCGACCTTTCATGCCGCCACCTTTATCAATAAATTTCATTCTTTGCCTTCTTCGCAAAATAAGGACGATGCTTTGCGGAGCACCCAGAGGCGGCTTACGAGATTCAGGGTTGCGGGTTTGAGTAATTTTGGTGGACAGCAGACTTGTTGGGACTAATGCTTGAAGCCTTCGGGGTTATCAAATTATGCCCGTCAATTTGAAGAACAATGAACTCATTTTATTGTTGTTGCTCTAGGTTGTCTTTCAACAAAGGAGACATGACTAGAGTGTTTTGATTATGCTACTAGTAATTGAATCTATACATCAAATTAATCTGTACATCAAATGAATCTACATAGGAAGCTCAGTGGATTCCGGGGGCTTGTTCCAGTTGCGCAGCTTTGACATCCAGCCTTGTAATCTTTAGATTTGATTTCCCAGTCCTGCTAACATGGTCAAGAAAAGTTAACCATATCTTCTGTCTTATACACAACCATCAAGTTTATTCTTTTCATTTCTATTTCCATTCTGAATTAGACCATATTTGATTTTATAGATCATGGATTCTCATTTAGATTAATTTGTACTCAAGGAAGCAAATGAGATCCAGAGTGTACTCACCTACAAACAAATCTGCCATTTCCTCATCATTCAGCTCTGAGAAACCTTTAAACAACTCTGAATCACCAAAACACAAAAATAAGAACCACAACAAATCATTCTAATTGAAAACTAAATCACGAAGGTGCACTGCAACATACCTGGCGGCTCTAGAATGTTTAGAAGCTCTTTCAAGAACTTGATCAGCTTTATTTTCTTCTCATCCTTATTATCCTAAAATCTTCCAACAACATGAAATTAAAAATTTTAACAATATAAAGTTCCCAACAAAGACAAGGCAATCTACAAAATCCAAGAAAAAACATGACATATCACTCACTAGTGTTTTCACATACACATTGGCCACTTCTGCCAACTCTTCAGTCAACGCCTTAAGGCGGTCATCCTAAAAAAATAGCAAATCTTCCAACAAATTAGAAAAATTTATTATATAATAAACATTTAACAACCTAGTTAAACGAAATCAAAGACCAAAAAATCCCAAATTTCACTCAACCGTAGATTTATGTACAAAGCCCTCATGCGGTCATGTGCCTCCGCCCAAAATTCCCCCGTCCGACTACCCGTCCGCCATGAAAATGACCGTCCAACCGCCCATCCGCCATGAAAATGACCGGCCGACCGCCCATCCGCCAAGAAAATGGCCGTCCGCCCAAAATTTCCCCGTCCGCCCGTTCTCCCGCTAGTAAATAGACCGTCCGCCGGGTGTGGGCGCTAGATTACCCACCCTTGGTAATAGAGCGAACACCGACCAGGTTCTATGCCTTTATCCACTTTTTTAATATATGGGGGTGTTGTGAGCGCGGTCCACTGTGCCTTCCAAGCAATGGATCTTTTTTGCTAACGTTTCCTAAGTCTTGTGGATGGCAGCGAATAATTAGTAATGCATGTAATAACTCACAAGGTAGCTGCAAGCTCAGGGGTAATGGTATACTTCTAACTCCCTAACTATCTATCCTATGTCGAGGGTAGACTGGGTAGTTGGCGTCATTTCTAACGTCCCTAACTACGTAAAAAGGGGAACCCCTATGTTCCTTCCATGAACCCCTAAGACTATCTTGGATTTCTGAGATTCCACCTAGAAGTTCTACTTTTAAAAGCTACCCTTAAAGTTCCAACTCTTAATCTAACTTTTAACTTCTAAGTATACTCTAGGTTTTAGCCTCCCAAACCAATTAGAGAATTTAACTTCAAAATTTAATGCTACCGTTTGACTTTGTTTTGACTTTTGACTCCAAGTTTTTACTCCTAGACTAACTCTAAAATTTACCTTCTAAAGTTAACTCTATGTTTTGACGTCAACTTCTAAATTTTTACTTCTAATTTTACTCTAAGATTTACCCTTGAATTTTAACTCTATGTTTTAACTTTTAACTCTAAATTTTTACTCCTAAATTAACTCTAAGATTTACCCCTGAATTTCAACTCTAGGTTTGACTCTTACGTTTTCACTTTAGCTTTTTACTCTAACTTTTTACTCCCCCCTTGACTCTAACGTTTAACCTTTAAATTTAATCTTAACTTTTGACTTTTGACTTTTGACTTTCTACTTCCAATTTTAATCCTATCGTTTTAATCCTAGATGGACTCTAAATGTTACTCCAAGTTTTGACTTCTGCTTTTTACTCTATTCCTAACTCAAAAATCTACTTCCTAAGTTGATTTTTAATTCTACTGTTGACCTCTACTTTCTACTCTAATTTTTGACTCCCTAATCAACTCTAAACTCTTACATGAACCTACCCTAAGATTTGACTTGAGAGGTTAAACCCCTAAGTTAAAGTTCTAAAATTAATTCTATTTTTTAACTCCCCAAAGTTAACTCTAGATTTTGACCTTAGAAGTTTAACTTTAAAAAGTAGAAGCGTAAATTGATTCTAATTCTAACTGCTAATTAATCCCTAATTTTACTCCTAAATTCTCCTTCTAGTTTAAACCTAATTTCCGTCCCTTGTTTCTTGTGGTTCAATTTTAATTAAAATTCCTCCGTTCTACCCCCTATCGCTTAACTTAGCCTAACGCGGTCAGTTTACGGTCAAATCTTAATTATGAGCTGTTTTTGGAAACCTCTATCCCTAATCTATCAACTTTTGAATCTAAACTTCTAATCTACACTAATCTTGGATGCTAATCACGTTCTAAGGGTTGATTCGGAAAATAAATGCTAATTAGGGAGAAACATCAAAGATTAAATCAAAAACTCACCTCTTCACTACCGGTGTCGGAAATGACTTCGTCCACGTCCACGTGTACATCCTCACGCTCCATGGTAGTTTTTGGCTTTGTTTTGAATTTTTCCCCAAGCTCACCGCTTATTGAGAAAATATTACAATTTTTGATGATCTAAACTCCCTCTTTCCCTTCCTCCTTTTCTTTTCTTTCTTCCCCTCTCTTCTACACTAGCACTATTCTACCTAAGCTTTTATGAGTCTTACACTATGGTTTCAAACTACGAGAAGGGTTTAAATGTTCTTCCTACCCTCTTACACAATTTGCCTTTGTGTCATCCTAATCCTCCTCCCAACGGTCACCACAAATTCTCAAGATTTCCCTCCCTAAGTCTACCTAGGCTTAGACCTAGGTTACTATTTATCGTCTCTCTCCTTTTTGTTCTCTACTTCATCTCCTTCTTCCTAATCTCCCTCCATTGCTCATGTGTGTATTTGGTTAGTTAGAATGGAGGTTTCAAGTGTGCGTGCAGGTGTGACGTGGAGGGTGCAATTATGTGTGTAGGAGTGATGTGAGGTGTTGACTCTCTTCCTTCCCTTCCCTTTGTTCTTTAGTCACACTTGGAAGTTTTGGAATTTTTGGCCTTGGATCCCCACTGGGTTTACTGGTTTTCTAAACTAGCTCTACCTCTGATTTTCTAAACTAGGTCTATCACTGACTTCCTAAACTAGAATTATCACTAGTTTCCTAAACTAGAGTTATCACTAATTTCCTAGACTAGAGTTATCACTAATTTCCTAGACTAAATCTATAACTAATTTTCTAAACTAGGTCCTGATTAGTGGAGAGTTTTTTCAAACAAAAACCAAAGTTGGGGCCCCGCAGAGCATCATCCCGTTGTGGTCTGAAAATCAGCCATGATGTATGTGAGTCATGGTCAGTCTACCAAATCGCCAAACCGGCCAAATTGGGGCGCTGGACAGGCAGTGTACCGCTTCGGTTACCGGCCCTGTACCGGTACTGCCGCTGGGCTCCGTTACTGCAGCTGGGCTCCCGTTACTGCCGCTGGGCTTCGTTACTGCAGCTGGGCTCCCGTTACTGTTGGGCTGGCTGGCTGCTGGGTTGGCTGGTCCGCTGGCACCACAAAATTTTTAATCACCCCAACGGGTTCCCTCAGGGGAACCCACTTAACCAATAAAAATTGGAGTTTTGGAAAAATTAGTGTTAGAGTCAAGGCTTCGCCGTCCGGGGGTTAGGCCCGAAGTTGTGAAGCAAGACACTCAGCTTAGCAAACCACGTATACCAGGACTAGGTAACTAAACTTGGCCCACCACTTCCTACTTCATGCTAGACTCTAATATCTTGGAAGCTAAACTCTGCAGGTTTCCACAAAGGGCTTGGAAACTAGACTTTGGAACTAAACACGGGGGAAGTGCAAAGCTTCGCCGTTAAGTTGGTTTTAACACCAACTTTAGGACTTCTTTGACACTTCGGGGGTTCAAGGCTTCGCCGTCTACACTTTTAACACATGTTTTAGGACTTCAACTTGTCACTAGTTCAAAGCTTCGCCGTTTCCAAGGGGGGTCCACACAATGAGAGAGACTTTAGAAGAGGGAAAACAACTAAACTTTTTAAAAAAAACACACACATAGGTTCAAAGCTTCGCCGTCCCGGAGGGGGGTCCACTCAACAAAGAGAAGGTTAGAAGAGGGTGTAAGACAAAACACGAAGGAAAAAAAAAACACAAGTTAGTCCACGTGGCAACACAAAGCTCACACGCTAAAGGCCCCCCAAAGCGGCATCGCCAAGGTACGGTGGGGGGTAACTTTAGGATTAGTGCAAGATACAAACAAAAGAAACTCAAACTTCACAGGTTAGATCACAACACGTACAAGAGGGAGAGAGAGGCTCTCCACTTACAACAAGATGCCAACAACTTCACAAAAGAGTACACAAAGCAAGGTAGAAGGACCCCCAAGGACCTTCAAAGCTTGAAAATAAGCAACAATGGAGCCAAAAGTGCTCCAAAAACACCATAGAGGTTTTTGGCTTCAAACGCCAAAATATCCAAAATAACTTGGACCCACGGACCCAAAACAAGAATTGGGGGTGTTCTAGAGAGAGAAATGGGGCCCTTATATAGGTTTCCAAGGGCTCACCCTTCCCTCTAGAGTTCTAAGGTAACCTTATTAACGGGGATTTTCATCCTCATCCTCAAAGATTTTCATCCTACATCCTAAATTTCTACTTCTACCATCTATGCTGGACCAACATCCTAACTTTTGGAGATTAGCTCCAATCGCCAAACGGATTGCGCCGTTGAATCCAGAACGCCGTGTTTAGTCCTAGATCCCCCTACCCCCCGTACCGAGGCCAAAAACCCATCGTAGGCTAATTTAGTTTAAAGACCAAATCGTGGTAAAATCCTAGATCTTGGGGGTCTCCTATTTTGAAAAATGTGAATAGCCTAGGGTCTCCGGTAGGTGCGAGAGAGTCGGGAAGGACTTTTGGTTGACTTTGTTTCGCCATCGTGTGGTCCCGGAATGCCGATCAACGTGGCGGGGACCCCGCCACGTGGTTAATTCCTGAGGAATCTCGCCGGTTCGGGTACTTGCCGCTATCGGAATGTCGTGAAACTTCACGGAGCCCATTATTAACATAAAACAAGCTAGTCTAATTTTTAGTGAGATTTTATTGTAACCTGGGTAATTTCCATGAAATTTCCGTTGGAGGTTAGGAGGGTTGACCACCCGGGAAAAGGTTCTTCTGCAAGTCGGAAGATGCCGGGATTTTTCACGTGACCTCTCAGAGAGTCACATGGAAGACGTGCGGGTGTATTTCCGTACCTGGCACGATTGATCAATGGAGATTCACAACTGGCCATCTCCTCGAATTAGCGACGGTGCAGGAATCTTCTGCAGGTGGAGGAATCTTGGCAAACCGATTTTGCCGTTGGACTCCTGGCATGGGATTCACCCTAGAACACCATCCTTGGGCTGTAGATTCCTCCACAGGCCCGGTCTTGCGTGAGTGGCTCCTACATGCTAACAATCGGGATTTTGGAAATTCGTCGATCTAATGGGGAATTCTAAATCTAACTCTAGGACCCGACCTAGTGGCCTCGCTGTGGATCCCTCGGACCGACCTAGCCATGAATCGCCACATTCATGGTGGGATTTAGCCCTTTTGGGCTGTGTGACTCGAATCCTCCAAATCTAACCTTTTCGTTATTTCTACACTATTTTTAGGCAAGGATTGGGGGATTCTAAGTAAAAAGCACAAATCTAGACCAAATACTATAATGGGTATGACACAACCCTATTTCGGTTCTACACTCTTTTTATGGATTTTTGTATACTTTTATCAACTTTAAATTGCAAATTTCCAAAAAAATAATTCTACGAGTCCCAAGTGACAAATTGGGAGCTCACACCGGGGTAAATTCGGCCGACCGCCAATTTACCCAAGCGTCCGCTAGGCCTGCTGCGTCCGGACGTCCAGACGTCTAGACGTCTGAAATTTGGATGCAAATTGGCCCCAGACGTTACAATCCGTCAACCCTGTTCTGTGAACTTGTTCCTTTTTTATCAATGGAATTGGTCCATGTATTTCAAGAAAAAAAAATAAGTCTTACAACTAAAAACATTAAAAAAATTTGACAAGAAAGAAAACATTCACAAACAAAACGCATTTGGACATTTGGAAAATTAAGACCGGGCGCCAAAATTCCACCCTCGTCATTCTGGTTTGCAACTCGGGCCTGGGACACCAACAACCATAAGTCTTACAACTAAAAACATTGAAAAATATTGAAAAAGAAAAACAACATTTACAAACAAAACGCACCTGGACATTTGGGAAATTCGGGATGGGCGCCAAAATTCCACCCTCCTCATCATGGTCTACAACTCGGGCCTAGGACACCAACAACCATAAGTCTTACAACTAGATGGGTACTTTTAACTAAAGCGACAAGTTTCTGGTTGGGTCTAGGGTCTCTAATAGCAAGCTTCGCTTGCTATTCGGCCTTGATCCTTTGCTTGCTGGCTCTGGCTCTGTTGGTGTCTCTTAATTTAAAAATGGTTGTTAGAAAATGTTTTAGAAAATGTAAAAATTTCCGCTACGGATGACTTCCTTTGGTTTTGTGTACTTGTTCCTTTTTTATCAATGGAATTGGTCCATGTGTTTCAAGAAAAAAAAAAAAAAGTCTTACAACTAAAAACATTAAAAAAAACTGACAAAAAAAAAACATTCACAAACAAAACGCATTTGGATATTTGGGAAATTAAGACCGGGTGCCAAAATTCCACCCTCCTCATTCTGGTCTACAATTGGGGCCTGGGACACCAACAACCATAAGTCTTACAACTAAAAATATTAAAAGAAATTGACAAAAAAAAGAAATTCACAAACAAAACGCACCTGGACATTTGGGAAATTAAAACCGGGCGCCAAAATTCCACCCTCCTCATCCTGGTCTGCAACTCGGGCCTGGGACACCAACAACCATAAGTCTTACAACTAAAAAAATTGAAAAAAATTGAAAAAGAAAAATCATTCACAAATAAAATGCACTTGGACATTTGGGAAATTTGGGACGGGCGCCAAAATTCCACCCTCCTCATCATGGTCTGCAACTTAGGCCTCGGACACCAACAACCATAAGTCTTACAACTAGATGGGTACTTTTAACTAAAGCGACAAGTTTCTAGTTGGGTCTAGGGTCTTTAATAGCAAGCTTCGTCTGCTATTCTGTCTTGATCCTTTGCTTGCTGGCTCTCGCTCTGTTGGTGTCTCTTAATTTAAAAATGGTTGTTAGAAAATGTTTTAGAAAATGTAAAAATTTCTGCTACGGATGACTTTCTTTGGTTCTGTGTACTTGTTCCTTTTTTATCAATGGAATTGGTCCATGTGTTTCAAGAAAAAAAAAAAAAAAGTCTTACAACTAAAAACATTAAAAAAAACTGACAAGAAAGAAAACATTCACAAACAAAACGCATTTGGACATTTGGAAAATTAAGACCGGGCGCCAAAATTCCACCCTCGTCATTCTGGTTTGCAACTCGGGCCTGGGACACCAACAACCATAAGTCTTACAACTAAAAACATTGAAAAATATTGAAAAAGAAAAACAACATTTACAAACAAAACGCACCTGGACATTTGGGAAATTCGGGATGGGCGCCAAAATTCCACCCTCCTCATCATGGTCTACAACTCGGGCCTAGGACACCAACAACCATAAGTCTTACAACTAGATGGGTACTTTTAACTAAAGCGACAAGTTTCTGGTTGGGTCTAGGGTCTCTAATAGCAAGCTTCGCTTGCTATTCGGCCTTGATCCTTTGCTTGCTGGCTCTGGCTCTGTTGGTGTCTCTTAATTTAAAAATGGTTGTTAGAAAATGTTTTAGAAAATGTAAAAATTTCCGCTACGGATGACTTCCTTTGGTTTTGTGTACTTGTTCCTTTTTTATCAATGGAATTGGTCCATGTGTTTCAAGAAAAAAAAAAAAAAGTCTTACAACTAAAAACATTAAAAAAAACTGACAAAAAAAAAACATTCACAAACAAAACGCATTTGGATATTTGGGAAATTAAGACCGGGTGCCAAAATTCCACCCTCCTCATTCTGGTCTACAATTGGGGCCTGGGACACCAACAACCATAAGTCTTACAACTAAAAATATTAAAAGAAATTGACAAAAAAAAGAAATTCACAAACAAAACGCACCTGGACATTTGGGAAATTAAAACCGGGCGCCAAAATTCCACCCTCCTCATCCTGGTCTGCAACTCGGGCCTGGGACACCAACAACCATAAGTCTTACAACTAAAAAAATTGAAAAAAATTGAAAAAGAAAAATCATTCACAAATAAAATGCACTTGGACATTTGGGAAATTTGGGACGGGCGCCAAAATTCCACCCTCCTCATCATGGTCTGCAACTTAGGCCTCGGACACCAACAACCATAAGTCTTACAACTAGATGGGTACTTTTAACTAAAGCGACAAGTTTCTAGTTGGGTCTAGGGTCTTTAATAGCAAGCTTCGTCTGCTATTCTGTCTTGATCCTTTGCTTGCTGGCTCTCGCTCTGTTGGTGTCTCTTAATTTAAAAATGGTTGTTAGAAAATGTTTTAGAAAATGTAAAAATTTCTGCTACGGATGACTTTCTTTGGTTCTGTGTACTTGTTCCTTTTTTATCAATGGAATTGGTCCATGTGTTTCAAGAAAAAAAAAAAAAAAGTCTTACAACTAAAAACATTAAAAAAAACTGACAAAAAAAAAACATTCACAAACAAAACGCATTTGGATATTTGGGAAATTAAGACCGGGTGCCAAAATTCCACCCTCCTCATTCTGGTCTACAACTGGGGCCTGGGACACCAACAACCATAAGTCTTACAACTAAAAATATTAAAAGAAATTGACAAAAAAAAGAAATTCACAAACAAAACGCACCTGGACATTTGGGAAATTAAAACCGGGCGCCAAAATTCCACCCTCCTCATCCTGGTCTGCAACTCGGGCCTGGGACACCAACAACCATAAGTCTTACAACTAAAACATTAAAAGAAATTGACAAAAAAAAGAAATTCACAAACAAAACGTACCTGGACATTTGGGAAATTCGGGACGGGCGCCAAAAATCCACCCTCCTCATCTTGGTCTGCAACTCGAGCCTGGGACAGCAACAACCATAAGTCTTACAACTAAAAACACTAAAAAAAATTGACACAAAAAACAACAATCACAAACAAAACGCACCTGGACATTTGGGAAATTTGGGACGGGCGCCAAAATTCCACCCTCCTCATCATGGTCTGCAACTCGGGCCTGGGACACCAACAACCATAAGTCTTACAACTAGATGGGTACTTTTAACTGAAACGGCAAGTTTCTAATTGGGTTTAGGGTCTCTAATAGCAAGCATTACAAAAAAATGAGGCCTAGAAAAGGCTGCTAGAAGTAATTAAATATGTCCAGACGTAAAATATTTGACGGACTGGACCGCGCGACTTGCATTCTCCTGTCCCCGCTCAAGTCGGGAAGGCAGGCAACGGCTTTTTGAAAATTTTCTTGTCTTTGTTGGCATCTACTCCCGCCACTTTGCTAGTCTGGTGGCACCACGATGGCCACTACAAGAAAATGGCCGGTTTTGCAACTGCAAATGAATGACTAGCTGTCCGGAACAACTAAAAAATGACTCGGGCTCTGTAATTGTACCAATGGTGCAATATTCATAGCATCTGAGTCATTTTGCAGTCATTTCGCAGTCGCCAGTGCGACTTCGAGATGAAGAATGCATAAGGTGAAAATTTCATCCACTATTTTTCATTCACAATGTTGACAACTTTCTAAAGTGGACTGTTGTCATATATTCAAATTGCACTTTACTTTAGGCTAACTAAAAAATGACTGTAGAACAACTAGACAATGCCTTTAGAGGCCCTCATAGACGTCTTCTAGGGAGTTTTGACTTACTAAAAGAAAAAGAAAAAGAAATAGGCCACAACAAAAGATGTGGTAGAAAGAGACTTTGTAAATGACTTTAGTTTCATTGTAGGGCCACTACAGAATGAGTGACTTGTCACTGCACTTGACTTTGGACTTTCATATAAAGTATTTATATTCTTAAGGATGTTGCCATGTGCCATGTCAATAGATTTAGGTTTAAAATAGATTATGTCTTATCCAAAATTAAATTAGTAAATACTGGACAATAAATTTAAGTGCCTAAAGTTCTAATTATTTCGATTCATTAAATTAATAGAAAAAATCAAAAATTTATGCTTTGCAAATGATGATGTCATTGGGATTGAGGATATGACTTCCACTTATTAGTTAGAGTACTATCAATTGGTGAATTAATGATGGTTTATCCTTTTCTATGGTGTAACTTGCTCTTTTCCTTGGATTTTCTTATATGATTTATTTTATTTCTTACACTTATAGAAGCAATTATTTCTTATAATTATTGCCAATGTTGTTGGATGAGTGCAAAAAAAAACTATCAATTTTGCTACGTTTTATTGTACTCATGTCATTTTTTGGATACTTTAAAATTAGAAAAAATTGATTTTTGAAAATATAGACAATGCATACACTTAAAAGATGAATGTAACCACCAAAAAACGATTATAGAACATTTTTCTAAGTAGGAGAACTAGGAAAGTGCCAAATTTCAAGATAATAAATATTTTGATTTTTAAATTACTAAAAAAATATAATAAAACACAAAATTAGACATTTGTAACAATTTTATGGAGGCAGTATTTACCACAAAAAACACCAAAATAAAATTTTACATTTTGAGATTTGCAGGTAAAAAGAGACTCACTTTGTATACTTCTACATGACATATAATTCTACCTAATTTCAAAAATAAATGAACATTTCTAGTAATAATTTACAATACTAATTCAACAAGCCTAGCTATGATTTTTACATAGTCAAGTTGAAGTTGTGTTACAGTATCGCAGTGAAAGAACGACTCAGTAATGACTACGTTATGTCTTTTACACTACTACATCTAAAAAGGATGTTAGAAAATGTCAAAAAAATATCCTTATTGATCTCCTTTTCAAATTTGACCACAACTTTTGAATTGAAGCTTGAATTTTGAAATGGATTTTAGAGATAATAGTGAGATTGATTTCCCAACTTTTATTAGTCGAAAGTTTTATGGAAAAAAATAATCTATTGTACCTAAATGAGGTCTAAAATACTATTTGTAACACAATTCCTGCAATTTACATATCCCACATGGTTTGTCAAGCCTCCTATGACCCCAATACTATAAAATGCTCGTCATTTCACCTCTTTATACTCACACACTAAGTGGCTTTGAAAGCCATACAACCCATTTGTTCAAATATGGTATATGGTATGTACAAAATTATGTATGTTGTATTTTGAATTGTGTACTTTGTATGGTGTATTGTATTTGGCGTAGCTTGAATGATGAATGGTGTACAATGTTTGTTGTGGAACTCCAAATGCATTTTTAAATGACTATAGAATGACTATTCCTCATACATTTTTCACTACATTTCTATTTGTTCTAAGAAAGTAACCTAAACCCTAATACCATGTCACCTCAAAATGACTACAGAATGACTTGCCATGTGGCAATTATAACTTCAAAATGACTTTGAAATGACTAGCCGTGTGGGTGTCCACGTCAGATTTAAAATGGGTTTGTTGTTACTACAGAATGACTGTAGAATGACTAGCCACGTGGATGTCCACATCAAATTTTCAATGGGTCTGTGCTATCCACATGGCAGCTTCATAGCCATTTCTTTAAGCCAAACTTTCTTTATCACTTAGCTAACCATTGAATTCTTCATCCATTGTACATCCAAATATTAAATGGATGGTGATAATATACCCGCAGTCATTTACATAAAGGACTTGTCCACAATGATTGTAGAACCCTCGAGTCATTTCGTAGTTGAAAGTGTTCAATACGACCAAATTTCAGTCATATTTTACAGTCATTTAAGTCCCATATTCTTGTAGTCGGCATGCATACTGGCACCTTTTTGCTAGTCACCTTCCCGCCTTTGCCAACACACATTCACTGTCCCCGCGCCTCTAACACTGTCCTCCTGCATTTCCGGTTCTGTTTTTGGACTTGATTTTCTGGTTCTTTTTGTGGGTTTTTTTAAATATTATGTTGCGGCGTTTGCAATGGAATCTGATCGTCCTTTCAAAGTTCAGGTGACGTTGAATTCTAAGTACCAGTCTTTAATAGTGAGAAGCCGATTGATTCATGACTAGACGCCTAGATCAATTTTTAGTGAGAAATGGGAACAAGGTGAATCTAACCTCGATTTATGGTTGGATCCGTCGATTTATCCTCTGGATCCATCAACAGGGAAACGGCCAAGGTTTAGCAATATTAAGAGTCTTCTAGAATTTGTAGGCGATGGTCAGAGAAGCTTGCTTGGGTATACTCAGAGCTTGAACAATTCAGAATCTGAGAGAGAACTTGTGCTTCAGCAATGCAGAATTCAATCCAATTGTGAGGGTCTAAAACAACGTCTAGATGAGCGAACCCAAGAATTTGAGAATCTACTAGTAGATTCCATGCAGCGGCAATCCAATCTTGAGCAGAGCCAAATTGCTGAGTGTTCCTACCTTTGTAATGAAATTGATTTATTGCGAAATGAGTATGTCAATCTTGAGAGAAGTTCAACGACATTGGTAGCATCACTAAGCAAAGATCTTGAAGACAATATGAAATCAGAGACAAAACTTGAATTAGAGATTGAGGCAATTCAGAGAGAACAGAACGATAAAATAAATGAGCTAGAACGATCGCAGGGAGTTGAGATACAGAAGATGAGTATGGCGTTAGAGGAAGCGTCAAAAATCGTGTCCATGCTAGAAAGAAAGTGCAAACAACTAGAGTCTAAACGAACAAGGACAGTGCAAAAATATAGACCTCGTAAAGACTTTCATGAGTTGTCTCAATCCGGAGGCCATGCAAAAAGCCAGAGGAGGCTAGCAAGATCAATTATAGCTGGAGCGACCATGAAGCGCATCCAAGAGCGTAACTCACAAACCAGATCAAAACATAGGTTGTGTAGATCAGAGGAGATCCAAATACAATCAGGAAAGATACTGGCTACAATTCTTTCAAAGAAAGAAGTGAGCACCATGTTAGAAAGTCCATGCATGAAGTCGGTTAGCACTAAGATTGCAAACGACTGCTTAGACAAGATCGGATCTCAGATTGGAGTAGCCGAAATTTGCCAGAAAAAAGATTCCAGTGGAATGATCGATATTGGTTACTCAAAAATTTACAAAAAGTTTAAGAACGGTATCAAAGCTGCTGGAACTGGGTTACGGATTGGCTGTCTACCGCGACCTTGGCATATCTCATTGCTTTGTCGGGAAACGAATGCTAAGCTAAAGGATTTCGTAGGAGATTACTACTCAATTACTAATAGTTTAGAAATCCAACCAAGCACAAAGGCTAAGAAGAAGGAGACTATACAAGTGGAGCTGACAACAAAGAATTTGTTTTTTGTTGATGTCGAGACGATGCAAAGAACAATGGTCGCACTATATAATTTCACTTTGGAAGGTATGTTCATTTATACGACCCTTTTCCATCCAATATTTTCCTGTGAATTCGTGATATTTGTCTCTACAGTTCTGTCGTTCAGATTATGATCTCAGTTTAGGGTCTCAGATTAAAGTGTAATTTACTTGTTGCGTTCTATAATTCTATCTCTCTGTCTCGTTCTTTGAAACCAATATGTAACTATGAAACGGGTTCCTGGATTTATGCAGAACTAGCTGGAAAGCCACTCATTTTTGTGATCAAGTTAGATGAAGCTGAAATTATTCATGGACAAAAGTTTGAAAGAATCAGCATTACTATAATGAATCATGCTTTAGATCCACAAATATTGAAAAAAGATCCAAAGTGTATTGCCGTTCAAAGTGAACGTGAGATCTGGCCAATTGGCTGCTTCCAGGTAGCCAAAGAGTCACATGAGATCTTGTCTTGCACTACAAGAAAATGAGTGTTTTATGACTGCAAAATATGACTGCGTTGAGTCATAAAATCTGAAAATATGACTCCGCCGGAAATCACTGTAGATGACTCGCAATATGACTGCGCCCAGTCATTACCGACGAGTCATATTTTGCACCAGTCATATTTTCAGTCATATGGATTTGGGGGTTTAATTAACCATATTTAGCCGTATTTTGCCAACTTGGCGTATATGTTGACTATCCTTGGAGGCTTGACTTTCTCATGACCTGCCCGAGTAAATAAAAAAAAGCCTACGTGGAATATGACTCTGAAATATGACTCTGTTTAGTCATATTTTTGGCTGATGTGGAATATGACTGTAGTGAGTCATATTTTGGCTGACGTGGCATATGACTACGGTGAGTCGTATTTTTTGTTGATGCGGAATATGACTTTTGTGAGTCATATTTTTTGTTGACATAAGAAGTGACTCTTGTGAGTCATATTTTTGTTGATGTGATGCGGAATATGACTTTTGTGAGTCAAATTTTTTGTTGATATAAGAAGTGACTCTTGTAAGTCATATTTTTGTTGATGTGGGAAATGACTCTTGTGAGTCATATTTTGTTGATGTAGAAAATGACTCTCATGAGTCATATTCACTACTCATATTTTTTGATTATTTGATTTATGACTCCTATGAGTCATATTTTTGGCTAATGTAGTAGTTTACATAGAATATTACCAAGAATATTACTAGTAATATTATGATTAAATGTAGTCATATTTTCAAAAGTATAGAGTTACTTTTTGGCATGACTTTGAGCATTATGTGACTACAGCCAGTCATATTTGGGCCAAGATTTTTTGTGAAATATGACTCAAGCAAATGATATATTTAAAATAAAAGAGAGTCACATTTCTTAGATTTGTGTGAGTGGTTTGTAATTAGAATACGTGAGGTTTATAATAGCTTCAATCATAAGTTATAGTTACATTTTTCAAACATTCTAATTAAATGAACATGATGCATTGCAATTATGCATCAATATGGGTTAGTAGCTAAATAAGAGACTCCATCCAATTAAAAATGAGTACTTATGATTTTTGAGATGCACAAGAGGCAATTATATTAGAAAAATGAACTACAAGAAATAATGTGACTTTTCTCAATGACATTTATTTGTCACTAACACAAAACATATCACAATGACACTCTATAAATGTATCTTTTCACATGCTTATAGGACCTATATTCCTTACAAAAATGTGAAGATGTTGCCTCTTTGGTGTTGCAAGTAGCCTTCAATAACTTCATTCCAGCTTGGTGCCTATATGTACAATCAAGGAGGTTAATTTGTAGTGAATGAACAATATAGTTCAACTTTTAAAGTTTTAAGGCAACACAAAATATGAAGCACAAGTTTAAGATAAGAAAGAGCCATAACCACTATATCTCTAGAAATTGCAAATAAATAGGAAGAAAGAATAACAATGGTTATAGAGAGAATAAGAAACAATATGCGGCAAGTGCTAAGAGGTAAGATGCAAAAAAAAAGCAAGAATGAAGATGCAACAAGAAGCACAAGTTAAGATGCAAGAAATTGCAACAAAATAACAAGAAGAAGCAAGAACTAAGATGCAATAAGAAGCATTAGGAAGCATGAATTAATATGCAACAACAAGAAATTAAAGCAAACAACAAAGAAGCAACAAGAGGAAACAAGAAACAAGAACTAAGAGGTAACAAGAGGACACTAAAAGCAAAGAGCAAGAACTAAGAGGCAATAAGAGGCAAAAGCTAGTAAACAACAAGATGCAAGAATTAAGAAGTAAAAACAAACAAGATCTAAAAGGTATTAATAAGAAGCAAAATCTAAGAAGAAACAAGAAACAAGAGCTAAAAGGTAACAAGAAGCAAAACCTACGAGGCAACAAGAAACAAGAATTAAGAGGCAACAAGAAACAAGAATTAAGAGGCAACAAGAAACAAGAATTAAGAGGCAACAAGAAACAAGAACTAAGAGGCAACAAGAAATAAGAACTAAGAAACAACAACAAACAAGAACTAAGAAACAACAACAAACAAGAACTAAGAGGCAACAACAAACAAGAACTAAGAGGCAACAACAAACAAGAGCTAAGAAACAACAACAAACAAGAGCTAAAAGAAGCAAAAATAGCCAAATGGCGGCTAGGGTTTCAAAATCCTAAATTAGTGGCGGCTAGGGTTTTAAAACCCTAGTCATGTGACTTGTTCCAGTCATGCACATGACTTGCTCTAGTCATGTGGCTTGTTTTAGTCATGTACATGATTGGCTCTAGTCATGGAACTTGCTTCAATCATGTAATTGATCAGATATGACTATATTAAGCAAGTAAGCTATTTTAACAATCAAATTTGATCCAGTGGATATATTGATACTATAACTCTACAAAATGCATGAAGGGGAGTTGCAAAGTCTTAAGCACCCTACAATTATGGCAAAAGAAAGACATATAAATAGATGCCATGCGTCTGTCACAATATCTATGTCCATGTACAAAGAGTGTGCAAGAGTGAAATATGCACATCTGTGTTCTTTGTTGTTGGGCTCCAAATCTTGAGTTGGATATTTAAGTATTGTTCAATTGGCATTCTAAACAATGAACAAGTATTTTCTAATAATAAAGTATAAGTAGTTCACATCTTAACTAAAATTGATACAAATTGCTAAAGTTAGAGGTTTTGGATGGTTTTGGCCCCGGGAAGATCACTATCGATTTTGAAAAAACTACATGAGTTAAAAAATAGGGTTCATTTAATTCAAAGCGGGAAAATTTTATGTAATATGTAGGGCTACTATAGGGTCTATGAAATGCTACATATGCTATTATATGTAAATTAGGCTATGTAAAAACATCATGTAGTAGGAATTTTTATTAACAAGTTAGCCTTAACAAATAGAGACCATGCAAATTTTTCACATTACGATGAGTATAGGCGTAGACAAATAATTTCATGTGGATGATGAATGGACATAGTCAAGAAAATCAACAATGAAGGGGTTTGACTGAAATTGTACCATGGTACTAGTAGCATTTGTATACTGATATATCAAAAAAATTAAATGTAAATGTAATACATTAATCAAAAGTGGCAAAACTTGTCACATTGCATAAATAGGGAGGTTTACCTTAGTGGGTTCAACGAACTGAAAATTATACAACACAAGGATAAAATTTATAGTCCATTTTACTCTAAAATTTGAAGTCGTATGTGTTAATCACACTCATATTGAATGAAATATTCATAGGGTACTTTCAGTACTAGGGATTCTAAAGTGGTCAATGTTATTACCCCCTGAAGGCTAAAGGGTATTTAGAAGAGGAAAAAATCCAAAACTGCCAATTTTTTATGCATTGTCCAAAATAAAAAAGTGATTTTTGTTTTTAATTACAACCATAAATTTTTTTATTAAATAATTAAGGCAATGAATTGAAAAAAATTCATCCCATTTGACCATGTGGATTGAAAGATCATAAAGTTTGAAGTAAATTTTTTTTCCATTCCTACAAACTAGGGTCAAGGGACTTGGAGCCTTCTTGGAGTCAAATTTTTAGTCTACACAAAAATGAAGATTTTGACTACTTATAAGTATATGATGTTAGGTTTACTCAAAAAAAAATTCAAAAGCAAATATGGAGCTTAGCTTACTCTAAATCAACCTACAATGCAAGGAGATTAAGTACATTGGCAATATACAAATCATTTTTTTGAGGATTTCTTGTGCAATGAGGGAATTTTTTAATTTAAAATACAAATGGTAAAAAATTAGAGATAAACATTTGGAATATATGGAAAAAAATTCAAAAACTTTGACTGTACATATTGCAAGATAATAAGGCTTGAGATTAGAAGAAAATGTTTTTTCTCAAAACCACCCCAACATAGCTAACAAAATTTGACTCTTCCTAGAATGTGATGTGAGAACTAAATTTATTCTTTGAAAATTGTATGTCATATTTTATTAGTTATATAAATGCCAAATATCAATAGTTGATGAGAGTTTCTGCAAAAGATGCTCCAAAGATGTCCAAATTCACCAAGTTGACAAAAAAGTTTAGGGCAGGATAAAATTAGATTTCTACTATGGGGGTACAATTTTACATCTTGTGTTAAAATTTTGTGAACATCTGACCAAAATTAACTTCATAGGATAATGTGTGTATAGGCAATTACTACCTCTTTTGAGGTGATAGTGATAGTGTAAAACCATGCACAAATGCAATAGTCGGGTAGTCAAAGAATAATTTTTGTACATGTGGCACATCATAATTTATAATTGGTCGGAAATGATTTTCATTTCCTTATATTGCATCTCACATATAACACAAAACACGAGAAGTGTTTCAATGGTCATTATTACATTAAAAGACTATTGAGCAGTCTACTGCAACTTGTAGCCTAAACGAGAACGGCAGCTCCTTGCAAATGAAAGAACCTTTTTTCAAATTTAATGCTCAAATCTTCATCGCATTTAGTGCTTTCCAATCTTCTGAAGTCTTCTTGAGTCTGGTTGTGGAGAAGTCTGCAGAATTGTCATTCATAAAACCTCTCTGTAAATTGAGGCCAAATCCCATCTTCAAACAAAAGGAAAGCTTTTAATAAAGCAACAAATTCAAAATTGACAGAAAAAATAGATCGTAGTTAATATCCATATGTGTCTATTGGTCGTTGAGGCAAATCCTTGAATAAAACTTGAATATTTTGGAATTGAATTTCATTGCTTTGTTCAAGTTCATTGCAATAAGGAGAGCACATTTGCCACAATTAAGTTCAATGGACTCCGTCGGCCCAACATTTAGAAACCAAAATTCCACAGAGCCACAATCAAACTCTAGCTAGTTGTACCTAATTTTTGATCACAAGCACCAATAGCTAAAAAAATTCTCTTAAAAGATAAAGAATCAAAAGAAATAATGCATCTATGTCTCTAAGTCATTCGTGCTTCAATCCAATTTTTTTTCATTCAATTGTTGTATAATTTTTTTAATAAACTATTCAAAATAAAAAGAAGTTTTAGCCTTGTCGTAGCTACTTGGAATTGTCAAAAATCCAAATTGAAAAAGATTGAAGAAGAAAGATGAAACCTCAATTGGAAAAATGAAGCCAATGAATCTCGTTCATGGAAAGCACTTGCTTGCGCTCCTGGATATATCCATCTACAATGCCTTCAATCTTCAATGACAATGCCACAATCAATGTCACAATCCTTTCCTGTCCATCATTATCAAATTTTGGAGCAGCAAGCAAACTGTGCAACATGATGGAATTGAATACACTAACTAGGCCACAAGATTGCAAGATTATATCACTGGAGACCCCATTCATAAGTTTCTTGAAAATTTCTTTGTTTTGGTTGCTTCTGAACTTTATTAAGACTTATGAAATTCAAAAAATCTCCTCAGTGACCTTATTGCACAATCTCCTCAAATCACAAGCAAAAATTTCTTGTCTATACACATCATCCTATATATTCACATAGAATCTCTCCAAATTGTCTGAGACACTCAAGCAATTGCATCAATTCACTATGAGGTGCAAGGATATACATGTGCGCGTGTCTGTTATTCCATTTGTACTGATGGTTTTTTCTTCAAGTCCAATCGCACGGCACCAAGGGCATTGATTTCTTTTTGAATCGCACAATTGCTGAGTTTGCAAAAAGGGGGTTATTTGTTTTCTTTTTGAATTGCACGGCCATTGATTTTTCAAAGGAAGGGGGCTTATTGTTTTCTTTTCAAATCTCACGGTTGTTGATTTATTAGAGGGGGGATTTCTGGGGCGAAGGGTGGTCTTCCTTCTTTTTACTTCATAGACAATTTTTTTTATTTGCATCGCATGATAGCAAAGGGTCGTCTTTTTTTTTTTTAAACTAATTGCATGGTTGCAAATTTTTCACTTGAAGGGAGGGGGTCCAAGGCAGAGTTGCTTGTCTCTTTTCAGGAGATAAGAATCCATCCAAATTTTCAATTGTTTGTTCAATGGACAATTGGCCTTTAGAGATTAAAAACTGCCACAAACTTGAATTTAATCGATTGTTGTTAGTTTCATGGTGTATACACTGTACACATATGTAATAGAGGGAAGAAAAAATTTGGGAAGAAGGATGGAGGCAAGAAAAAATTGGGCACTTAAATTTTATTTGTAAGATAGTCCCATTTAAAAAACCATAGGAATGAATTTACAAAAAACATAAGGTATTAAAAATATGCCTCTCATAAATTTTTATATAAAAATATCATCATCTTAAATGCAATAATTAAGGTAAATAGCCCCACATCAAATACCCTCTTAACTGAGGTGTATACCTTAATTTACAAAGAGTGATCTCCCTAGATTTTTGGTTGATTGAGGCCAAAACTCTAAACTTTTAAATTCAAATTGAGAAATTTAAAAAAATTGTTAGCTTAAGTTGTAGGGCATTGCATGTAGCCTATTCTAAAATAGTAAAAATCTTTAGAATGGAATATTTTTAGCAAAAAATATAGATGGATGAAGTTTTGTCTCTAATTTATTCTTTAAGATTTCATCCAATATTTTCTTCTAGCCTATAAGGATATAAATGGATTCATAAGAGCCGATGGCGATGGTGAAAAGGTTCTTTTTGGAGTCCTATTTGAAATGTTAATGGAATGTTCTACTCAAAGACTTCAGCAATTTCATCAAAGTTAGATGTAAAAATTATTCAAAGTTGTCAACAATGAAAAATTCTATTCAATATCGTACTTGCACAACTGTCGCAGTGTAAAATTTTGGTTTTTCTAAGTTACTTAAAATTTGGAACGGAAACCGTAACCTGGAATCCGGATTCGAGTAAAGAAGTAATGGAAAACCGGAATTTAACTACGGAACGGAAGTAGTGGACAATCCGGATTCGATTGGATTAGAGTTGGAGCGGATCTGAGTTGGATCGGATTATGTCTGGAACGGATTTGGTCATGATGACAGATCAGACTATAAATAGGCTGACCAATCCAGTTGCCACTCTTTTTCAAACTTCGTTTGCTGGAAAGCGTTTTTCTGCGCGTACTCAGCTTTCCTCCCCAGCGCTTTGCTTGTTGGTTTTGTGAGTGGGATTGTGAACGCATTAGTGTGTTAGTGGATAGATGTGCGCAGCGCTTTAGTGTGTGCTGCAGGGTTAGAGGTATTCCGGTTGAGATCAGAAGAGGGAAGTGAGGAAACGGGACGTGCAGCTAGGAGAGGGAGAGGTAGCCTCGGTGAGAATCCGGTTAGCACAGCACGTGTCCATGCCTCAGCTCCGCAAGTGCAGAGCAGGACCGCCTAGTTCCTCCGCAGTAGAAGTTAAACTCCGAAAGGTGAGTCCGGTCATTCCTTCTAAAGAGGAGGAGAAGAACTACCTCATAGAAGATCTCGCCATGATGGGTTGCGGAGGACTGATAGATAAACCCTGGGGGTTTAGAGAGGAACGGACGATTCGAGAGCTGTTGGAAAAACTCTCGAATCAGTTCGACAACACCATCCGCGGAATTCCGGGTAGTTGGACGGAAGAGATGTGGAGGTCTATATACGATTTCTGGTTGGGAGGTCGAGGGATGGCCACCTCGAAGGAAGGATACACCCGGGGAAGTTCCGGAGCAACGTGGACTCGAAGGATGGGCATGCGGTCATGGACTGTTTGGACGACCGGCATTGCAACCTTTTGCAGTTCCTGGTTCCGATCATCCACCCGGAGAAGCCAACGAGGGTGACGATAGCCATCGGGAACCTGATTTTTGGAGCCCTGAGCGGGGAACGGAAAGTAGACTAGGCCCGGATCTTTTCCGATCTAATGGGCCGTCTGGTTCCAAAGATCGGAGGAAGTAGGCCTACACCATTGAGTCCCTACCTCTTCCATCTTTACAAGCACAACCAGCTCCTCACGGACACGGAAGAGAAGGATTGGACTACTCAGGAGGTACTCCTGAAGTATGGGGAATCGGAGACGGAGGACGAACAGGAGGACAGATCTGGTTCCGAAGACGAAGAAGAAGACGAGGAGTAACACCGTCAGCAGCACAAGCGGCAGAAGACGACGCCTCCTCACCGGAGAGGAACCCCAACCCCTCCGGCTGAGACATCCGACCCTGGGAAGAGACCGGAATTTGAAGGACCGGGTTCTTCCGGATCGGATCCGAACGATCCGTTCAACCAACTGATCAACATCCTTAGTGATGTACGAGCGGATTGGGAAGTCAAGAAGCGGGTCGTGACCCAGATCGGAGAGCTGGTGGACGCACTAGCAGATAGAAACCTCGCGGCTTTGGTTGCAGAGTACATCTCCAGCCCGTATGAGATCCGGAAACAAGAAGCGGAGAATCGACGACTTCAGGAGGAAAATGAAGCGTTGAAGACAGAACTTTTCGTCCTCAAGGAGGACATGACCACCACACGGGAGATGGCGGAGGCAACACGGAAAGTAGCTGAGGAGGTGAAGGCCACTTTTGGGGAAACCGGAGAGGCCGCCACCAAGGCAAAACTATATGATGAGGGAGTACTCAAGGACAAGAAGGTATCCGGAGCCCGGTTGGTTTGGATCTTGACTGACTACTCCGAGAAGGTAGAATTGGTGATGGTGGAAGCACGGGAAGCAGCAGACCGGATGGAGGTGAGCAGTCGGAAGCTGACCGGATCAACGTTTTTCAGGGAATTCTGTCTTTCGGATCTCTCGATGCCGTCGTCTTTTCCGAATGTTGGCATTCAGACGGAGGGAAAGGATCAGACTCCCCAGTCGAAGAAGAGTGGGCAGAAACTCCATACGCCTATCAACTTAGATTC
The DNA here is from genome assembly GCA_951799445.1 of Pseudisothecium myosuroides. Taxonomy (NCBI): domain Eukaryota; kingdom Viridiplantae; phylum Streptophyta; class Bryopsida; order Hypnales; family Lembophyllaceae; genus Pseudisothecium; species Pseudisothecium myosuroides. Next base: position 45,166,911 of record OX637288.1, read on the forward strand.
GTCACCAGGGTCTGATCTCCCTGAACGTGAAGCCGAGGAGCGGAACCGGGACTTGACGGACGTCTTCGACCAGATTGGAGTGGAGGAAGCCAAGAGTCCTACACTGGACCAGGGTCAAGATCAAAGCATGGATCAGGCCCCGGACCAGAGTATGGACCAAGGTACCGATCAAGGTTTGGACCAGCCTATGGACGTAGGAACGGATCAAGGAGTAGATCCGGTTATGATAGGATAGTTAGGGTGTAGTTTTATAAATATTTGTTAGGATGGACCGGACCGGATTTGATTCGGTCAGTCTGGTTTTTGGATCGGGTATTATCCGGTCTGGCCGGCTCGGCAGGGACCGAAAGTTCCGTGTGGACTTTGGGGGCCCTTTTTTGTTGACTTTGAATTTTAATGTATATAAGTCAGTCTTTGCGAAGGAGACTGGGAGTCTTTTCTTCTGAATTTTCCCTGCATTTTCTATTGATGTCTTGTTTTGCATCTTTCCCACGTGTGGCAGAGTTGTACGGTGAGAAGTTAGGAGGACGCAAGTTGGTTTGGGAGTGATTTCTCCCCTTGGTGTTATTGTTTTGATCTTATGTGCATGTAGGTATTCTAAGTGTTGGGAGTGGATTTCAGTTCCTCAGCACTTCTAGAGTTCAGGATTCCGGGTGAGAAAACCGTTGTTAGGCTAGGCGAATAGGGAAGGATTCCTTAGTTGCGCTAGAACTCCTGGATAGGAAATCCGGTTGAGTGTCCGATCTCCTGTGAGGTCTCACTGCCCTAGTTGGTAAACGGAAGAACTTTAGCTGATGTTGGAACGGACGGATTCACTTGTAACCACCTAACTTCATATGGAGAGAACTTGGCGTCAAGGTCGTTGTAGTATGAGAAGATCGTATGGGGGGTCTTTGTGTGACCTGCGATCCGGATTGCTATCCGGGTGGCTGTGAGAGATCAAACCGGATCCGAGCTAGTGTAGGAAGTAGTAGAATAGAGGAGTGGGTCTTCAACCACTATAAGTCACGAAAGGAGTGGCGGGCCTACCACTTTCAAAAGTAAGCGGCGAACCCTCTGATGGTGAAATAGAGGCTAAATCAAACCGGATAGGAGTAAGAGTGCGTGTGAGAGGACCGGAACGGATCGGTCCAGAGAAGTACCAGGATCGGAAGTGAGAAGATCCTGGATTGTGGTAGTTTTACCGGACCGGATAGCTAGACAGACCGGAAGAGATAGAGAGAGGTTTGGTCGTAGTTTTCTGTGTTTTGGTGTTTTCGGTTTGAGAGATAGGACCGGAAAGTGGAAGAGGGATACTGATTGAGCTTAGGAGCGAAATAGAGCTAGACACTTCACAGAATCTCGTGGGTTCGATCTTTAGAGTCATTTTGTTATACTTTAGAGTGGTTTTGGGGAGTATAACAGGGAATTTACTTACTCTGTGCTGCAACATACAAAATCTGGCGCCGCTGACGGGGATTAAAGCAACCATTAAATCTACTTATGCACAAATTCAACAGGTGATCATGTTCTGTATTTGTTAAATAGTGAACCCTCTATATAATTTAAAAATTCAAGAATTTGTATATTTGAACCACTACATTTGAAGAAAGCCTCTTTCACCAAATGTATATGTCAACCTCAAAAAAAATAAAAAATAAAAAAACAAAACATCTTTAACATGTATGCATTTTGAGACCTTTTCCCCCATCCCTTCCAATATGGCGACTGAGAATGACCCATCAATTGTCTCCTATTGTTATTAGCTTCATTTTTTCTACTTCCCTTGTAAATCTTCCAAAAAATTGATTAATTAATTATAGAAAAAACATGTGCCACCCAAAGATATTTGACGCCAATTGTATAATGGATACAACATCCAAAAAAATAAAAAATTAATACGTATTTAATCAACTCACACTTACACCCAAGGGAATACAAGAAGGTCTTCTTAGATTGCCCACCTTTTGCTTGTGCCACCTAAAAAGAAAAAAATTTACTTCCAAAAAAATGTGACTACAGAATACACTAACAATAAAATATGACTACAAAATATGACTAAGGCAAAAACATGACTGCCCGCACAAATTTCCCTTGGCTGCCCCTTTCAAAAAAATGTCACTACCATGGAGATATGACTGCAAAATATGACTCACCCAAAAATATGACTGGCAAATATGACTTGCCGTTCCCCAAACATGTTCCTTATGAAGTACTTTGGCGTTCCCAATAGGCGTACACTATACGCTCATGAAGTACAATGGCAAAATATGACTGGCAGTCATATTTGCAGTCACTATTTTTCCCAAGGTCTTAGCCTCCAATAATATGACTGCATGTAGTCGCCAGTCATCCCCAGTCATATTTTTGCAGTCATAAAACACTCATTTTCTTGTAGTGTTGGGTGTTCAATCAGACCAAAATTCCTTCTCTAATTAAGGCGCAAGAATCTGGACAGCTTTTAGTTGTCCCTGGGGTGGGTGAATTTAGAGTGGAATGGCATCTGTCGGCAGATTTGAAGACAATCAAATGTATGTATGGCTTGGGTCACGGAGCTTGTGCCAAGTATCGGTGCATCTACTGTTCACAAGCGGGTCAGAAGACTACCATCGGAACAGCTGAGTAGGCTAGAGTTGCATTCGGCAAACGAGGAGGAAATACTTGGGAAGGCGGCTTATTCTCATCGACTGTGCAATCGCGGCCTGTAAGTGGAGGTGCTGCTTTGGCTCGATGGAAATCAATCTTGGCTATGACCCTTGAAAGAGTGCACCTCTGTACGTTACACGCTTTCAATCGTATCATTGAAAAGATAGTCCATCTTCACTTCCAGTTCATCTGGACCATAAGGGATAAGAAGTTGCAAGAGCAGGCAGTTGAAGACATGCAATGAGTTATATCCTCCACAGGTGCTCATGGGGGAAAAGTGGTGATATTCAAAGATGATAAGCTATCAGGAAAGAAGAACAGCGTTCCTAGTAAGCCATCGTTCAACAGAGTTCATGCAGAAAAGTTGTTTAAGAAATCAAGTTTGCCGGGCGGATCAGAGAAGCTATTCACAGATGTTATAACAACAGAAAGAAATTTCATTGACAGCGGAGAAGCTAGAAGAGCAAAGCTCGCAGTTTGGCAAGGACTGGACAGTCTTAGGCCTTACTTCTCAAGGCTAAATTTGAAAGAAAACTAGATTAATGAATTCCAAGATGTTGTTTTGAAATGGGGACACAACTACGTTGGTGCTTATGGCGAGACCCACGTCACACATTATATTGTAAGTTAACTGATTGGCTATTCCTTACATGTTTGAAGTTATTAGAATTTTTTTAGGTTCTTCATTGTTGTTTCAAATCTGAATCTAACACAACTATGGCTAATTGTGGCAGCATATAATTGTCAAGCATGCCCCATGGTTTGTACTCAAATACGGAAGCTTATCAGTATGGTCTAATCAGGGCATGGAATACAGTCACTACACGGCTAAAGCGGCATATCAAGCACATACGCAACACGGTGGAGGTCGATCAAAGTTAAGTGCTTTAGAACAGACATACCAGCATTGGTATTGTTTGATTCAACACCATTTCAGAGAAAAAGAAAAAGAAACTTTTGTAAGTCTTTGGGAACAGTCAGATGAAGGATTGACCATCAAGGCACGTATATAGAAGAGAAGACAAGCCTCGATTAATTCAAGTGCAAATTTACACAGTCAATCCTGGCGCCAGAATTGTGACAGAGTTGGATCAAAATGGCTACCTCGTTCAACTGATGAGCAAACAAATTCATGTACGTCAGCTATTGCCGAAGAAGTCTAGTAGTACTATTGATCAGGAACTACCTTCAGCAGCCGTGGAGGTAAGACATCTCCCGCAATCCTATTCCTCTCGTGCCTTTGATTAACCTGCATTTTGATGGAAATATACAATCAGCCAGACATAAATAATAATAAAACTTAAATAAAAAAACAAAGAGCCTTTTGAAAATACCTTAGTAGATTGTTGATCTTCATTAACGATGTAGAATGTGAACTCAGAAGGGGCATTTATTCCCAACGCCATTTCAACTTCTGATCGTAAAGATGCTAGGATCCAATTGTGTCCAACCTCAAGTTCTTGTTGCCAGTTGTCCATCTGGCAGAGAACTTTGACAACTTGAATCGGCCCTGCTTGATCCATTGGTTGCCATAGACCACCGGCTTTCAATCGAAGCCTGTTGTACTGATAGTTTGAGTATAATGTACTACATCCTACATGGTACTTAAAAAATACGGTGGCTAAGTCTACGCAGCACTTGATCTCATCAGCCCCCAAATATATCCTTTCATTCCATCCTTTGTCCAATGTCCATAAGTGAATCAAAGACTTCCTCTGAATTATTTTTAAAAACAAACAAGGTCCTAGTTTTGTGAACATTTGTTGAAACGGCCAACAGATCAACCATAACGTTGATTGGCATAAACCAGTTGATGTGCGTTCCTTGGCTTCCAGTACTTGGTTTCATTGCAGAAAGAAAGCCCTCTCTCATTTTAGCTCTAAAAGCCTTTGTTGTTGCCATGTTAGGCAACGGCCAAGCCGGATCATTGAAGCTTGGAAGCGGAATGGCTTCTAAACGACCAAACCCTGCAGTGGTACTTGGATGGTACCACGAGTTGTAAAAGTATACAGACTCGTCCATCAACTATTTGTGACTCCGTGAACTCTTACTGGCCTTTCCAATTTCAGCATGGTAGGCACAAATCACTTGTACAACACTAGTAGGTGCAACCCAATCGTCATACTTCGATGGATACAAGTCTGCATTTCATGACAATCAATTCCAAGTTTAATAAAATGATAGGAAGAGATCATAAATCTAATGAAATGTAAATGCAATGAAACAGTTGATAAGAGACCTTACAATTGCAAGCGCCCTCTGTTGGAACATCTTCGGGATTTAGCTTCAGCTGTTGACGTCTATATGCATGTTGGACTTGAATCGCTAAAACAGCTGATCCATCAGGACAAACTTTGAACTTTAAAACACTAGCCAAATGATTGCCATGTTTCTTTGCTTCACGAGCGTGACTCCCTCTCTTTTCTGGTTCCAAACCCACCCATGAATTGACCTCTACCTTTGTAGGAATGTGATCACCAGCTCCGTTCTACAAATGGTAGAGAATAACACTCTGTACATAACTTCGAGGCCTCATTTCTAATGGAAAAATGCCAAATTTCTACAACTTCAAAGAAATACAAGACAAATTGCGAGCAATGCAGAATTGAAAAATCATGAGAAGCGACAAATTTGGAGAAACAACAAATCAAACACCATCGTGAGAAAGAGGAAGGCAAATAAGAAAACGAAAGCCTGGGAGAACTAGAAGGCCAAGAGGCGGAACACCCGGGAGAGTTGTACAACTGTCTTCCTATTGCGCATCGATATTCCCGCTCAAACCCATCACAGTCACGCAGGCCACGTTCCTCAGACCAATCATGATGTCTGGTGAATCCACATCTTCGAAGTCCGGCCACGTCGTCCATCTGCCCCAAACTTGGACTGGATGACGGGTACCTTCATTAAAATTCCAGCATCCCACTCCCGAAGTACCGCCCTTGTAAGGCCTCATTTTTTTTGTAATGCTTCGCTTGCTATTTGGCCTTGATCCTTTGCTTGCTGGCTCTCGCTCTGTTGGTGACTCTTAATTTAAAAATGGTTGTTAGAAAATGTTTTAGAAAATGTGAAAATTTCCGCCAAAGATGACTTCCTTTGGTTCTGTGTACTTGTTCCTTTTTCATCAATGGAATTGGTCCATGTGTTTCAAAAAAAAAGAAATAAGGCTTACAACTAAAAACATTAAAAAAAATTGACAAAAAAAAAACAATCACAAACAAAACGCACTTGGACATTTGGGAAATTAAGACCGGGCGCCAAAATTCCACCCTCCTCATCCTGGTCTGCAACTCGGGCCTGGGACACCAACAACCATAAGTCTTACACCTGAAAACATTAAAAAAAATTGACACAAAAAACAACATTTACAAACAAAACGCACCTAGACATTTGGGAAATTCGGGACGGGTGCCAAAATTCCACCTTCCTCATCATGGTCTGCAACTCAGGCCTGGGACACCAACAACCATAAGTCTTACAACTAGATGGGTACTCTTAACTAAAGGGGCAAGTTTCTAGTTGGGTCTAGGGTCTTTAATAGCAAGCTTTGCCTGCTATTCTGTGTTGATCCTTTGCTTGCTGGCACTCGCTCTATTGGTGACTCTTAATTTAAAAATGGTTGTTAGAAAATGTTTTAGAAAATGTGAAAATTTCCGCCAAGGATGACTTCCTTTGGTTTTGTGTACTTGTTCCTTTTTTATCAATGGAATTGCTCCATGTGTTTCAAAAAAAAAAATAAGGCTTACAACTAAAAACATTAAAAAAAACTGACACAAAAAACAACATTCACAAACAAAATGCACCTGGACATTTGGGAAATTCGGGACGGGCGCCAAAATTCCACCCTCTTCATCATGGTCTGCAACTCGGGCCTGGGACACCAACGACCATAAGTCTTACAACTAGATGGGTACTTTTAACTAAAGCGGCAAGTTTCTAGTTGGGTCTAGGGTCTCTAATAGCAAGCTTCGCCTGCTATTTGGCCTTGATCCTTTGCTTGCTGGCTCTCGCTCTGTTGGTGATTCTTAATTTAAAAATGGTTGTTAGAAAATGTTTTAGAAAATGTAAAAATTTCCGCCAAGGATGACTTCCTTTGGTTTTGTGTACTTGTTCCTTTTTTATCAATGGAATTGGTCCATGTGTTTCAAGAAAAAAAAAAAAGTCTTACAACTAAAAACATTAAAAACAATTGACCAAAAAAAACACATTCACAAACAAAACGCACCTGGCATTTGGGAAATTAAGACCGGTCGCCAAAATTCCACCCTCTCCATCCTGGTCTGCAACTCGGGCCTGGGACACCAACAACCATAAGTCTTACAACTAAAAACATTAAAAAAAATTGACAAGAAAAAAAACATTCACAAAAAAAACGCACCTGGACATTTGGGAAATTAAGACCGGGAGCGAAAATTCCACTCTCCTCATCTTGGTCTGCAACTGGGGCTTGGGACACCAACAACCATAAGTCTTACAACTAAAAACATTAAAAAAAATTGAAAAAGAAAAAACATTCACAAACAAAATGCACCTGGACATTTGGGAAATTCGGGATGGGCGCCAAAATTCCACCCTCCTCATCATGGTCTGCAACTCGGGCCTGGGACACCGACAACCATAAGTCTTACAACTAGATGGGTACTTTTAACTAAAGCGGCAAGTTTCTAGTTGGGTCTAGGGTCTCTAATAGCAAGCTTCGCTTGCTATTCTGCCTTGATCTTTTGCTTGCTGGCTCTCGCTCTGTTAGTGACTCTTAATTTAAAAATGGTTGTTAGAAAATGTTTTAGAAAATGTAAAAATTTCCGCTACAGATGACTTCCTTTGGTTCTGTGTACTTGTTCCTTTTTTATCAATGGAATTGGTCCATGTGTTTCAAGAAAAAAATTTAAGTCTTACAACTAAAAACATTAAAAAAAAATTGAAAAAGAAAAAAAACATTCACAAACAAAACGCACCTGGACATTTGGGAAATTAAGACCGGTCGCCAAAATTCCACCTTCCTCATCCTGGTCTGCAACTCGGGCATGGGACACCAACAACCATAAGTCTTACAACTAAAAACATTAAAAAAAATTGAAAAAGAAAAAACATTCACAAACAAAACGCACCTGGACATTTGGGAAATTCGGGACGAGCGCCAAAATTCCACCTCCTCATCATGGTCTGCAACTCGGGCCTGGGACACCAACATCCATAAGTCTTACAACTAGATGGATACTTTTAACTAAAAGACTATTTTGAGCTTGAATGCCATTTTATTGAAACAGTTGCACACTGCCTTATTCTCATTTTTTCTTAGCCATATTCTTTTTTTCTACCTAGTATTGAATGTTTAACCCTGAGCCCCTCACCACCTAAGGAGACAAAATACGTCCCCTTTTCAATGTGTTATGAGATACTCTAGGCGGTGAGGGGTTAAAGGATGCCACAACCATTTATTGTCTGATGAATGATAGGGAACCCTTCTACGTAGGACAGAAGTGCAACTATTCATCCTTGGAATTTTGTTGTGAAAAGGAAAGGTCTTCTCTAGTGGTTTGATTTTCAATGAGTACTTTTGCATTTTTTTTAAGCCAATAATTCACATAGTATCCAAAAGAATGATTTCCATAGTCATCAACCCGTTTTTTAAGGGTTAAACAATCGTAATGTAAATCATACTATGAAATTGGAAGTAAACCATGAACATTGTACATTGAAGTTAAATTTACCACTCTTTTAGTTTAAGATATTAATAAAAGTATTATACATATTGTTTGACATTTCTTTCTAATAATTATTTTTGGTTTCAACACACTTTGCTTGTACAAATGTATTGATTCTAAAATAATTTGGAATATATGTGACAACTAAACCTCCTAATACAATACATTGAATTCACCTTATATAATAATATTTTTTCACTAGATATTGTGAGATTGGTCATTTTTTCTATTGGTAATATCAAAACTTAGAACTTGAACATTGAACCTATCCTAACATACATTGTTTGAATTTTGAACACAAGAATTACATTCACCATGGACACACAATAAATTCCTAAATTGCACATCAAACAAGCAATAGCCCAAAAAATATTCTTTTTTTGTTCAAGATTAATATTCAATATTGTTATTTCTATAAATACTTTCTTCTTCGATCATTGTCTTGAAAATCATCAAATGAATCACCTCCAATCCTTGATGTGCTAGAATACTCCATGCTCACCATTAAAAATACTCTAAATTCACAAACTAAATTTCAAAAATCACTTAATTTTTTTTATTCACCAAATTGGACTCTCTCTCTCTCTCTCTCTACCTATAAACCTATGAATCACTAGTGGTATATATTGCTATTTTCAACACCAAATTCAAACATTTTTGTTCTAAAAAAAATTCATTGATTAAACTCAAATTGTAAGCTAAAAAGTTAATTTTTTTGGAAAATGATACCAACTATTGAGTAGGTCCTTGCATATTATAAATACTATGTATTAGAATATGGAAAATGGTAGTCATAGGTCCCCTTTGGATTTGCTTCATTATTTCTACAACAACTTGCACTTGCATTTTATTGACAATTTTTGAGTGTGGACAATAATATGCCACTAAATCACTATACTGAAATGGTTATTTAGTATAGTCAAAACTATTTATTTCAAGGACATACTATTCATCATTAGTTGTAATGGTGGCATTGTAGTATTTGTGGTGTACAAGGGTAGCATTGTTAGAATTGGTCACTCTAATTTTTATATTCACCAATTATTCATCCATTCTCAATTACCAGTTTGGTTTAGCATTACATCCATAGTTGTTGTCTAGAAACAATTCATCACAACCACATCATAATAATCCCTAAAGGACCAAATGCTCATTCAATATATACTTGAAACTTCTAGTAGGGTCATATGAAGTCGATTTTTAATACATATGGAGTAGATGTTTTCAAAATTTTGACACAAGATGGAAACATTCATCCCCTTCAAGGGAATTTAAAACAAAAATTTGATCGAATGCTTGGATCAAAAGTTATGTTGCCCAAATATATTTAAGCAATTTTGGGCATCTTTTGCTAATTTTTTCATCTACTAAGTCTAGGTTTTTTAGTACATAGGGTAACTAACATGATATATTATATAATTGCAATAAACTAAATCTAGCACAAAACCTCATTCTAAAAGGAGTCAAACCCTACTAGCCTTGCCGGCAAGTTATAGAAAAAATATTTTTTTTCTAGCTTCAAATGCTATTATTTTGAAATTTGTAGTCTTAAAGTTCTTGAAATTTTTCCTATATGTTCCAAATGTTTTCCTCTAACTATTTATTATTTGGATTTCAAATTTAAAAAAAATTCATTTCACAAGAAATCATTAAAAAAAATTGAGTAGTATATTGCCAATTCACTTAATAACTTCTTCACATTGCAAGGTGATTTAGAGTAAGCTAAACTCCATATTTGCTTTTGAAATTTTGCATGAGTATAACTAACAAGATTTAGAACTCAATGATAGAAAGATGCAAATTCATCAAGAGCAAAAAACTTACTCCTAGAGGGCTCAATAAGATTCTTTTAATTTCTATCTCAATATGGGTATCTTAGTGAATTTGATTTAAAGAATTAATTGATCTTTCTATTTCATTGGATGGATAGATGTATGTTCAAAAACCTTTGATTCAACCTATTTTGATTAACTTTGTGATCCTAAAGTCCCAAGTGTACCCTTAGAGGACACTTGAAGATTAAAATAGGTTCCTATGATCTCAATTATTGGCATGATTTTTTGAAATTTTGTAGGATAGGAGATTAGATTAGCTTTGAGGTAAAATAAAGCTATGCTACACAAAGCTCAAAATAGTTGAATTTTATGCAACCAAAAAATTCACAAAAATTTAAAATAATATAATATTTTTTTTTGTAGACTGTATTTTTGTCTATATATGGCACAATTGATTCATTTCATAAAGACCCAAGGCTTGGTGCACTTAAAAATACATATATGGCATCAATTTTTGGAGGCTTTGGCGTCAAAGAGCCGGAATTGGCTTTAGCCCCTCAAAAGATCCAACTTAGGCTCTAGATTCCTTCTATTGTTTTATATGGAGTATATATTATGAGAAGAATAACACTAAATCAAGCATCATCACAAATTGATTTAATCTATACAAAATTCCATTATAAAATGTACGCAAAAAGTATCTCCAAATGTTTTTTTGAACTTTTACTCATTTTCTGACATATATTTGCCAAGTAATATTATATATGAAAAAACTTGGGACTCAAAGTTGGGACCTTGGTCTTGACATTGTGAAACTCCAAATCTTATATACAACATTTTTTTATTCACCTCTTACAATCTACTGAATTGAGACTTGGAAAAAGAAGACTTGGAATGTAATAAGAACATGCCCTGAATCCAATCACCCTTGTAGATTTAAGCCAAAATTTTACAACTTCTAAATATGAGAGTTATAGAAGTTGATTTTAGGTACATTTATAGTTAGCACTTTCTATAGGTATATAGAAAGTACATCTATAGGTACATCTATAGTTAGCACTTTAATGATATGTAGTTTATATATATATATATATATATATATATTGTGTCCAATAAAGACATGCTAAGAAGATATGGAATCTACTTTCAAATGTCAACAAGATTCAATATATAAGAAGATAATTTAGTAATATTTAAGAACAGTAATCAAATACTTATTGTAAAAATTTTAGGTGCAATTATCTTAATATCATTGCGTTGACCAAGGACAAATAGACTCCTAAACAAGTATCAATGCTATAAATAGAAACATTTAATTGTTAAAAATTCACTATCTTCATTTTAGGGGTTAATTAACCCTTAAGCGCTCAAGTGACCATTTTTGGTTGCTGCTTGACTTTGGGGAGCAATTTTGGGCAGAGAAAAAAATTTCACCTTTTTTTTTTTCAAATTAGATTGGGTTGTGTTTCAATATTTATATTCAAACCTAAAATTGCTATAGTCAAACAAAAATTATAAGGGAAATAGCAAAAAGTATTTAGAATTTTCCTAGTGTTGAAAAATTTACTATTTGGAGAAAATGTTCATGTTTTCATGACTAGATCTCATGCATTTTTTCACAAATCAATAGAAACCACGATTTTGAACAATAAAATAATTCAAATGCTAAAGATAGAAATTGTGTTTTGGGTGAATTTTTGAAGAGAATCTAAAAATATTTTTATAATTTTGACCATATGGATACTTTCTACTTTTTGTGCTTCACATTATCTTCTTTGATGCAAACTTCATAAAAGTTGTAGAACTTATATTTTTTTAACACATTTGTGTTTTGTTCAAAACCATTAGACTTTTACGAGTTAAAACCTATAAGTGTCAGTACTACTTTATATTCTATTCCTAAATATGATTCTTTTTGACACTTTGGCAACCTTCTAAGGAATCATACTGGAAATTGTAGTCACAATAGTAGGCCTTACCTACTATTGTAGTTACAATTGCATGTTGAAGTTTTTTCTTTGTACAATCATTAGTCTTGAAAAATTGCATCTACATCCTTCTGTTTTACTTGACACTTAACCCCTAAGAGCTCAACCATCCATTAAATAGATGATGAATGCTATGAAAAATGCACTTCATCCAATTAATATTCTTGAGGAAGCTTCTAGAACATTCATGTACGGTAATACAATCAATAATAATAAAGAATGCTCAGTCTATAAGAATCAGTCATTACAGATATATTGAAGAAGTTTCTATTATTTTTTAGGTCAAGCACTAGAGGTTAAAATGTGAGCTTCAAAATTGCCTGACTGCCTCAAAGCTTGAGCTCAAGTCACTTGAGCTGTCTGAAAGGTGCTCAAAATTGTGTGCTCACAGTCTCACTCAGGCTCGTGTTGACAAACATCTCCTGTCAGTTGGGTATCCTGTTGCTGCCCAGCAGCGTTTGCGAAGTTTTTGCAGCTGCCCCAGTAACTTGCCTATTCTTTGTAGAAGGAGCCAGTTTGTTTTTCCCTTGGGCACCAATTGCATCCTCTTCTTTTGAAAATCTCTTGATTCATTTCCTTGAGAAACAAATTCTCATTGGTTACTTTCCTTCAACTTCAAATTTGCAGAGGCTATACAATCCTCCTCTTTCAAAGACATGCAAGTTTTGAAACTAAACTCCAATTTTTTAATTTTTTTGGGAAACAAACGGACGATTTCCATTGCAAGGGGAAACAATACATTGAGCTGACAGACTTAGTCTCCAGCAAAAGGACTAAACTCCAAATTTCATTACATAGGCAAATGCAAATGACGGAAAAGAAGATGGCCACCATGAGCAACCCAAAAGTGATACCTGTCCCCTTGTCCAAGCACTCCAAGTCCATCAACGGCCAACTCTAAAGTAATTATAAATACCTGCCTTGTACAAGAACATATTCACCTCCAACAACCCAAGTATTAGCCTTGAATTCAAAATGGCAAGTGGCTAAAATCTAACAATTTCATGAAAGCGAAGGCTACATATCTACCTTTCATTTTTACACACCAATTGGATGCTAATATTACCAATTTCAGTTTGTCTGGTTTAGGATCCTCCATTTTCGCACTCCAACCAGTTATTTTTCCAAAGGCACTGGCAATTAATGAGCTAGCCGGTGGGTTCTTCCAGAACATTCATTGCTGCCAAGGAGCTCCCCTGTGAGAAATTTAGTGGCAAAACTCGACAAACCACATGATATCACATTGATCAAGTGTGCTTTGTTTGTGTCCTCTCAACATCCACAACAGTACTCTTATTTGTATCATCATGTTGATAGATAATAAGTTGAAATGGAGATGGTATTTCCACCAAGAAAAATACAGTACACAAGATGGAGACCGTTGAGCTTACTCAGTTCATGAGCAGACAGACTACTATCATTCCAGAGTCCAGGCATGTCTGACTAATTTTATTACAAGAAACAAAAGAAAAGCCTAAAAATTAATGTTGTCCACTCTCAGGAAGAATTGGAGGTTGACGGCCATGAACAAGGTCATAAGATAAGTTGCAGTTCTAAACCATGATTAAAAGTTATACCATGCACAGGAAGTATACTGTAGCATGAGAGCCCATCACTCAAGACTGTGATAGATATCAGTGCTCTGCAATTGCCCACCTAAGTTATACATTCAAGCACTCTATATTCTCCAAGTCTGAAATTCATTACTTATGTATGTAGTCATAGCTTAAGAAAGCAAAATCTTGGCAATAGGCTCTTCATTTTGCTGTGCCTTCAGTTTGGCATGATTTTGCTTTCTTAAGGATGATTTACCAAGGCCTCTGTAATATTTGCTGTGTAATATTTGCTTTATAGATAGCTTTCGAAGAAGTTTATTTTGCTTGTGTGCAATGTCTAAATTTGAATTTGTTTGGTGTCTATTCATAGTACTTTTGGGTGCGCTTCCAATGATAGTGATTTCAAGTTCTAATTATAAACTAGTGGAAAATTTATTTGGAGGGTTAATAGGCTAGTTTTATTAGAGGCACCTATAAAATATTTTAGAGGAGTTCCAAATTTAAATTTTTTAGTATGACATTTTAAAATTCACCTTACTATCTTCAGTTCAAGCACTTTGAAATTAAGAATTCCTATGCTAGGGTCATATTCATTAAAAAGTAATTCAAAATATAATTAAATATGAAATCTAATGAAAATTTTCAAAAATTATAACATGCTATAATTTACTAGCATAGAAAACATCAATGAAAATAATCATAATCCTCAAAAAACCCATAAAACCAAAGTTGTAAGTATCGGTAAAGCCTTGAGTACCAATAAAGCTAAGACTACTGCTTAAGGTCACAAAATATTTTGAATATTGTAAAATGAACTTCCAAAAACTCTAAATTGAGTTAATAAATAAACATTCGGCCCAAAAAGAAATGCTTTTTTATGGGGCTTAACAAATCTGACCCCAACCTATGGTAAACTTACTCTATATAGGAGGCAACCCATTCTTGATCACCCCCCCATTCTTGGTATGTAAATTGTTCACTTTATGCTCAAAAGGAGACTAACAATGATTAATTGTGGTGCGGTTCCCAATGCAATTGTGGCGCAACTTGATCAACTTCAAGACTCTCAATATTGCAACACCCCTTGGTCAATTTTGTTTTCAGCCCAAGGTCGGAAATAGCAAGTCCTATATCACCAGTATGGGAGGAATAGAATCTTCGACTGAAAAATTCACCATAATCATATTTAGAGAAATAAAAATCTGGAAAATTATGAAAATCTTCTGAACTCTAAATCTAAAATTTCCCAGTGAAGAAACCCACCCTCCAGAGTCCAGATGTGTGTAATTACTTAAGTGGTCGGACATGGGTTGCCTCCCTTAATTCAGTTCTACCCTACTTACAGAAAGTGTAATTTTAATGATTACCATGATGGAATAAAATTGACTTAACTTACTTCTGCAAGACCTGCCACTGACTCCTCAGAACCCCTAATAAAACCAAAAGAGGAGGCTGTTCTGAGCCCTGACAGGCGCCCTGTACGCATCCGCCCGTTGAAAGCGGCGACCACGACGAAGCAATGCGGTTGAGATTTCAAACGAGGTGCCGATCGCGGACAAACGACCAGAAACGGGACCTGGAGCTGGACTGCTGGAGCTTGGCTATGGAGCCGTTGCCACCGACAGGCGCCCTCCAACAACCTCGAGCTAGGAGGACCTGACGGCATTCAAAGCAACGCAACGTCTATGGCGCTGTAGAAAGAAATTCCTTGGCATGGTATTTGCCTTTGATCCGTCTCTCGGCATTGCATTCCTCATCAATTTCAATTCCATCCGTTGAACTCCCTTCAGTAGTGTCGCAACCTCTGTCGGGATCATCGCGCGCTTCTAGCTTTCGTTGCTGCTTCGTCCTTCCGAGGTATGCGTCTATGTGCGATTGATCGGGCGTCTATCTTTAGTCGTAATTAACATCGCGCTATTTTTTAGCTGATTTTGCATTGCCAATTTTTCTTTTTCCAATTTTTCATGCTCATGTTCTTGTTCTGCGAATTAGCATTGTAGGGAGTGGTATGAACGTCTGTGGCGCTGTAGAAAAAATTCTTGGCATGGTATTCCGTCTCGGCTTAGCTTGCATTCCTCATCAATTTAATTCCATCCGTTGAACTCCCTCCCTTCAGTGTCGCAACCTCACTCGTCGGGATCATCGCGCGCTTCTTCGTTGCTGCTTCGTCAGTCCTTCCGAGGTATGCGTATCCGCTTTAGTCGTAATTAACGTTACGCTATTATTAGCTGATTTTGCATTGCAATTTTTCTTTTTCCAATTTTTCTTGCTCATGCTCTTGTTCTGCGAATTAGCATTTTAGGGAGTGGCACGGCATAAGTTGCATTTCTCATCAATTTCATCCGTTGAACTCCCTTCAGTGTTGTCGCAACCTCAGTCGTCGTGATCGCGCGCTTCTTTCGTTGCTGCTTCGTCAGTCCTTCCGAGGTATGCGTTCGGGCGTCTGTCCGCTTTAGTCGTAATTAACATCGCGCTACTTTTAGCTGATTTTGCATTGCCAATTTCTCTTTCTCCAATTTTTCTCGTTCACGTTCTTGTTCTGCGAATTAGCATTTTAGGGAGTGACATGGCATGGTATGGCATTGTCTCAGACGGGAGATTCGGTCTTTTGCTGTTCCGTCGTCACCTTTGGTATGCGTCCGTCTTAATTTCAGTGACGCTATGTTTAGTCGGATTAATTTGGACGGATACATTGTCAACTTTGGTTTTCTTGAATTATTGAGTACTTTGTTGCGAGTGAGTATTTTAGGGAGTGGCATCGGGGACGTCGGAGTATCGTCGTAGCTTAGACGATAGATTTGATCGATCTCTAAATGAACTTGTTCTGGCTGCCTCAATTAATTCGAGCTGCATTGTTGATGAAGACTACGCGACCGTCCTGTGCGGCGAGTTCTATAAATTTGCTGGTGCCAGGTTCTTCGTTGACAGACTGTTTGCTTGAACGTACTGCATAGTGGTATGTTATGTGTCTGTAGTTACGCCCAGTGAGAAGAGTGCCTCGCTGTACCTCGGTTGCAAAACGTTCTTTTTTTAACTGTCTGCATTTTAGTATCGTTGCTGTGAAGAGCAGCGTTCAAGAATGTTCTCACTTTCTAGCTCAGTGCCAACTCGAACGATTTCCCTACGTTTTTCAATTTCATCGGAGAGGTTGCAGCTCAAGGACACTAGATGTTGAAAAAGGGCAGATACAAATGCAAAACTAACTAGCAAACCGTATCCAAGTATCTCAAATGTGAACGATCCGATCGCTCTTCATAGCAATCATCAGTATATTATTGGTATATTGATTGAAATCTTTGCATTTCGAGCCTTTATTTATTTTCAACTATTTTCAACTTGATCCACAATTACGTACTTCTGTAGCCACGAAACCCATTGCGTTGAGTCTCGAATATCTGAAGGGATGTCTGCGGTTTCCAATTTTTTAACGTGTGAATCATGAATAGTCTTGAAATAATTCTTCTGTTTTCAAGTTTTTTCGTAGGCGCTAAGTGCTCTACGAAAGTCGCTGCACAGGTCTTGTCCACGTAATTGCTTCTGGGCTCCTTGCTAACGGTTTAGATAGCTCTCGTATCTCGCTGCATGAGCGCCTTGAGTTCCTCGGTTACTCTTACCTGAATGCACGTACACTATCCGCGGGTCCTCCGTTTCTCCCATCAGAATCCTTAGTCATATGTAGCAATCGGGGCCAAGATAATCGGAAAAAGGAGTAATCAATTAGTAACCCGTTTTATTCGGTTCCCCGATTTCTAATTCGATTTCTTTAACCGCTTCTTTAAACACTTCTTAATCTCTGCATTTCCATTTACAGCTCAAGAACAAAGTCTTATGAAACAAGCATGGAGAAAAACACAGATTAAGGCAATCGAGAATACAATTAAGCATTGTAATTAAACGGAAGATTCCGTTTCCGGTACCCTGCTTGTAGCTACTTGTTTGATCTGACAGAACGCATGAAATGGCCAACTCTGGCAATTTAAAAGAAATAGTGAAATTGCAGACCCAGTGGTTTATTATTCCCTTTCTTGCTGTGCTTTACCTTTCTGTGCTTTCCTGTGTGGCACTGGAGAATCGGTTGTTCAAGGTCTCAGCTGTGATTTTCCTGTGGCTTCTGTCCCTTTCATTCAAGGTCGTAGTCTTCGAAGGTTCGTCCTCAGTTGTCCAGGGGTCTTCGCGTTCTAATATGAATAGAGGAGGTAGATTGGCTATTTGCTTAGGTCGTTCAAATGTTTTCCAGCTTTCATTTGCAAAGCTGCAGAATTTGTTCTGGAGCCACATGCTCAATATGTATAACACTCAATGCGAAAATAATCTTTGTACTCTTTCTTGGCTGGCATTAATGTTTCGAGGAGACAAATTTCACGTATTTAGTTTAATGTAGTTTCCTTTGGATTGTCTCAAAGTGTGGACCCGCGTGTGGATTGGCAACGGAGGGGCTGTGGAGTTACAGCAGCCATGCATTTATAATTTCCAGGATTGAAGTTGGAATTACAAACTGATTTCATTTGAGTTTACCAATCATGAATGTATGCACTAGAGACTACGTGGGATTTGTATGTGGAATGCATAGCATCTTCAGAAGGAATTGTTAGGGTCAATCGTTGTGGTTTCATTCTTCCGACGTGTATTTACGCGCAGAAACCTGACCTGAAATTCCTTTTGGCAGCAGGGACCCTTCGAGATTGTACGCTGAAGCAATTTCTAGTGTCTTGACAGATGCAACTACCAGGAACCACTCTTATTCTAGGTAGTGGCTCTCTATTTACCTATGAAGAATACGAATCTTATTGTGGAAGAGCTGAATATTTATTCACGCGACCTTGACAACATAGCATTGACCATTTTATATCCCACGGAAATTGCTCCAATAAGTTTGTAACGTCGAAGTCGAAGTCGGTTGCAGTATTGTTTTACGCAATGCGAATCCGTTGTGAGAAGACCACAATGAAGTCTGTCGACACCAAGTCTGGGATATTCCCATGGGTTCCCGTAGACGAGCTCTCCGATTCTGTGAACATCGGAGACGAAGATCTGCGTAGATTCCTCTCCGTGGATGACGAATCATGTAACTTTGATGTGGACATGACGCATCCTGAGATGAACGCACCAGAAATCGAAGTGTTCATCACAACGCAACAGGCACCACTAACTTCCGCGCAAGGCGTTCCGAACAGAAACACGGACTCGAAGGTGACGTCAGGGTTCGTGTCCCGAGAGGACAGGCCCGGTCGCAAGGGCAAGAAGGATGGTTGGCGAAAACAAGCAGCAGTTTTGAAGGCCAAATGTGAAGTGTTGAGAATGGAGAAAGAGGTTTCTAAGCAGCGGTGGGAAGAAGGTTGCGCAGACATGGCCGAGGCCGCCCAAATGGCGCACTCTCTCCGAATCGCTGTGGAGTCCATTCTTGAGCCTGTAAGCTGAACTCGTCATTCTTCCTGTCTTGTGCAAAGCTTGTTTTGAACCGAATCAATAATGGAAATGGTGTTGTCGACGGATTTCTACTGTTGTAGAAGGATTCAATTGTGCTTGGAGGTAGCAAAATACTGAGTAGAATTAGTATTTTTTTTCATCCGTATGAAAGTTAAAACTGTTGCAAGGGACAAAAGATCTTTGCTGATGTATCAAGAGATTTCTTCATTTGGCGTGTTCTGTTTTTCTTATTCGATGATCGAGATTTGTATCCGATTCACTTACCTACTTCCCCCCTACCCCCCAAAAAGATTCTAATGCACGTCAGAATTCGATCTGTTGATAAGAGCGATTTTGCCTCTCGCAAATTGCACGATTCTGACATGCATCAGAATTATATCTTTTGACAATACTTTTGTCTTCTATTAAAGTAGCCGCACTACAAGTAAATAAGTATCTTCGATGTGGATTCTCATGTCAAGGAATTCTTCAACTCGCAGGAAAGAAGACGAGGAATGTTTTCAGAACCTTGTACCCCTCGTAGGGCAGAACGTAAGGAAGCATCTAGTCAAGGTCTAGATGAAAGACTCCGAAGATTGAAAGCTAGCTCGGCGATGCGCTGTAAAGGAGTGGATATACACACCAACCTTGAAAATCAAGCGGAAGCGTTGCATAAAAGAATTGAGATTCTGCAGCAGAGAACTCAATTCCCGTGCTCAAACCTGAGCACTCCAGAGGAGAGTGACTCCGAGATGCAACATAGTGATCAAGTGAGCCTCACAACCTCCTTTTAATTTTTCATATTGATTAATGTTCATACGCCTTGGTCCTCCATTCATCACCCGTTAGTCTGCCGAAAACCGTCATGCTGGACCATTACCTTGACTCGGACGATAAAAATCATTATCCTCTCATGAATGTTCTTTTTTACAGCAATCAATCGACCAAGAAGTCACGAACGCTTCCACTTACAGTCCGTTGTCTGCGAAGGCCAACGACGCAGTTTATCGGCTGCTCAAGCAGGCTGTAAGTTTCCTTCAGAATCTGGTCGAAGGTACTAATAAAATAGAAAATATATTTTTAGTCGTTTATGTACAGCTCATTTGATTATTTTTATATCCGTACTTTAGGAGCACAAGTGAAAGATGCTACAACTAAACGAAATTACCACCACTCCTAAAACAGGAGGACGGTTGCATTTTGGAAGAGGAGTTCGCTAAACAACTGCAAACCAAAGAAACCGTCCGTGAGATTCTTGCTCAGGTTAGTGACAATCGTTTCTTGACATGGACCTACATTGACAATTCGCTTTATCAGAGTCTCCAAATTCGTGTAATTGTAGCGAAGCTAATAAAACGTACATGATTTACTTTGCAGATCAATGCCGAAGCTGAGCAATGGATACATGTACAGGGAGTGTTAAAAAATGTGAGCGTTGAAATGGCCACTTTGCAGCAAGCATGCTGGAGATGGGAAAAGCGTGCTCTCGATGCTGAATGTCTTGCCAGTAACCGGCAGCGAGAGGTAATTAAACGTTTATATCACATAAAGAAGTACTTGCGGCTCGGGATTTCTTAATTACTAATACCGGTTACTAATAAAGAAGCAGTTCCTTTAAATTCTTGTGGTTCGTGTGTGGCTCATTCGAGTAGAACGACTCAAATTAATCAGTGCAAGAAATTTGTTTTCCATGGGGCTTTAAGATCAGCTTTTTGTAAACTGGACAGTTAGAAGAATGGCGTACGAAAGCTCAAACAGCTGAACAGACGATCGAGAAGCTAGCAGCGGAGTTGTTGCAGCTACGAGAAGTAAATGAAGGTGTCAAGCAAAGGCATGCTCTCGAACAAAGCAGGTGGCTGGACATCGGTAGTGGCCATGGTGCCACTAACAATCTTGGCTACACAGTTATTGTGCAGCCAATCTCCACTGTCAGCAGTTCCGACAATTGCAGGTGTAGTGCATTGAAGGGCCAATTGGAAGGGTGCAAACGCTCTGCAGACTTGTGCAATACGAGCAAGCAAAATATGCAGGGGAATCTTATCGTGGAACCATCTGGTCTCGGCACTGTCGTCAGAGATGTGCCAGTTCCTTCCCGCCTTCCTAGTCCAAGGCGGCCTACACCAAGAGAAGTCAATGAATTTAGCAAAGCAAAGCAAAAACCTCAGAACATCGTCTCCCTGCCAGCACCGAGTAATGAAGTGATTAAAGCTACCACGGGCCCCAAAGCAGTATTTCAAAGAAGTGGGAAGGAAAGGTCGCTCTCGGTGGACAGATTGAGCTCAAGGGCACCAGTTCGGAAGGCCAGTCCAATTCGCAGTGCGAGTATATTCACCGAGAATCAAGAAAACCTTTGTACCAGTATGAATGGCGGTTCTTCAGCAAAGAAGGTATTCGGAACAAGAGGGCAAAGTCCTGCTAGAAGACCTGGACAGTCTCCAGCTCCTGGCTGCAGAGGTCCATCACCTCCAAGGGCCAATTTCAGTGTCCACCAGCGTGGACCTTTGAAGGACATGAACCAGGTAGATGCTCGGATGCCAAGAAAGAGTGATTTTGTCAAAAAGCTGGCTACTGATACTTGAATGTCCTGAGTTGCTGATATGCAACTTGTGAGTCCTTGTATGACCAATCCATTATAAAGTATTTGTGTAAATTCACAGAATCAGGGTTCTGAAATCATGCCTTGTATGAATTATTTGAACATGTATTAGCTCTACTGTTAAGACTTTGAGCATTTTCTTTTGTATCTATTCAGCGGCCAAGTTCTGAGCAGCAATGTCGTCCTTTGTTTACCTTCTGTATTCCCCTAAAGGTCCTGGAATGGGTTTTATAGGATTTTGGGCAGTTTCCTGTGACGTCAAATTTTATTGAATTTGACGCAATTTTTTGAGTCTTCTTTGGAGGTCGGAGATTGGAATATCTCTATGGGAATATATTTTTTATTTCATTAGGTACCAGAGAAAAAGTTGCTGTTGCAACTCCTGCGCAGCAATGACGCTGTTCTGCCCATTGATGATCCGGAATTTGCAAGAACTGCGGAGATCCTCCCACACCTAGTGCAGACTTGAGGCTTTTCCTTGTTGATGGGCAGAATGCAGATTGTCTGCCGCTCGTCCTGGAGGTCCAATATCTGGGCGAGGACATTCTTCTTTGGCAGAACGCCAGCGGGCTCCAAGGAGCGAACAATGTACTGCTGCTCCGACAACTCTAACAAGTCGATGTCGAGGTCAACAGTCTTGGTCCTATCTCCGAGAATGAAACAGTCCTCGCAATCTTCCAAAATGCTTCCTGAGCTCTTCTTTGATTCCTCATAGTTGATGTCAGTGTCCTGATGGGCCCTTCTCGGAATATTTGAGACCGCGAATCCGAAGCTCCCCGCGGTGCCTGCGGCTTTGCTTTCTTCGCTGCGGGAACGGGTGCCTTCTCCAGAGGCCACTTCCAAGGATGGCCCTGTCCGCGGAGTTGTTGAACTTGCGTACGAAATGCTATCCGATCTGGAGTAGGGGGCAAATCCGCGCGGGCTGGGTCTTGCGTACATGTTTGACGCGGGGTTTGATAGGTAGCATGCTGAATGTGGAAGAGGTTCTGCGCGATGTGGATCCACTTCCTTGCGAAAGACAAAGGATCTTTCGCTTCATCAAACTTCACCAACTTAAAGTGGGCCACTCCATCAACGTAGGCGAATGAGGTAATGCTGCGGTAGAGTACTTCGTACTGGAACATGGTCTGCCCGGGGGGGAAGACGATGCTGTAAAGAAAGCTGAACTCTTCGGTGGAGCCTAGTGTCAGAAGATAGCGATTATTTGACTCCACAACCGAATGCACAGTCTCATTCTCGGGTAAGGGTTTGAACAAATCTTTGAGTAAAAGAAGACAACGTTGGAAGAGCCCTTGAAGATTCGAACCGACCATGCCTCAAGAATACCCTGGCTCCTTCGGAGTCCAGAGTTGACCATACAGGTCGGGATCGCTCAGGCCACCCTCTTCACTGAGACAAATGCGTTCGAAGAGGTCTTCAACGTCCTGCATACTATATTAAGTCGTCGTCTGGAGGATAAAAAAACGAGCGTCCAATTAGGTCGAGTCGATCTAAATTGTCACAAGCAACCAACTGGTGACCGAGAATCTGGAAACGAAATTCACCGCAGACATCACAAACTCATTGTAGTAATTCATCTTAACTGACCGAGACGGTGGCAGGCGTGGGATTCGGTTTGCTGCCCAAGGATGTCATCGCCGGATTTACATTCCGAGCAGTTTGGTTTGTGCGTACCATTTTCACAGAAGAGGCCTGCAGAACATGCAGCGCATTTCCTATTAGACAACGTTGTCTACACGGAAGTGTGCAGAGTTAGATCGAGTCGATCTAATATTATATGTGGCAAATTATCATTTGGTCGAGACAATGTTTAGCCACTCCCGTGGTCACCGAACAACATTGAACATGATACTAATCCATCAATCGACAAGTTATCTCGAATCGAGCTAAGTTGGACTAAGTTGGTTCACATAGATACTTCTCGGAAGCCTACACGTAGACTTTCGAAACCATATTACTTTAATGTGAGGGGTGGATTCTACCTGCGTACTCGAATGGTGTGGAGTACTCTTTAGATCGAATCGAGCTAAAGCGTCCGTGTCGACGCATGGATGACCGCATTGGTGGATAGTAATGTTCAACATCAGCTATCATCGTCTATTAAGAGTGGTTACTTTGAGTCGAGCTAAACTAATATCAGCGTCTATGACATCAGGTGTGATCGGTCTGGTTCTCAAGTATGATGAGAGAGGGAGAAAAAAATCGTCATTGCTGCGTTAGCTCGACTCGAGCTAATTTGGCATCAAGCTCATCTATCATTGAGCTAATCTGGCATTCAGCTATGGTGGAAATTGCAATTATTGTGGTTTACAAAACCACAGGAAGTGCATTTATGGGCAATTCCAATAAAATGGCGGTATTCCAAGTGCCAGTTTCACGATGTGCCATCTTGACCATCTATAGATTTCAGAACGGCCGTTCTGAACTATTTTCATGCTGTTTTAAAATAATATCGCCATTTTAATGAAATTGCCTATATTGACATTGGGTTTACATAATCAAAGAAGGGTGATTGCAAGTTGCCTACAATACCAATGCAAGTGGGTCTTAAATGGTGTACAATATGCATAGAATATAAAAGTCGTCAAGGTTAAAAAAAAAGTAGAAAACATAAAAATCGACTTTTGGAGTGATTATGAAACCCACCTCAACAACTAAGTCAGTGAGGGTGGTTAGTTTTGAAATTCATGGCTTTTTGCAATTGCTTTTTGCTTCAATTTTTTAGAGATTGGCATTTAGAGGATACTCTAACGTTCAAGTTTACTCATTTGGATTTTGTCCACTCATTTTCAACATATGGCACAAAGTGAAATTGAAGAAAGCATCGACTCCGTTTGTGAAGTGACTGTAAAATCTAAACAAGTTAATTCAAGTCTTAACAAGTTAATTTATTTAGTGACCACACTTTTTGAGTCGAATGTTACATGAATGTTACATGAATGTGCAATCCTCACTTATTTACATTTTGCAAGATTTCTAACAATTCAATGCACAGAAATGAAAATTGTATTACTTGCAGAAGATTATTTCTAGAATAACAATGCTAACCAAGTACTCCGTATAACATTAATCAGAAAGGCTTATTATTCCCAAGAGAGGACGACAAGGGGTAATATACTGACACTCAATATCTATCATTGGCTAAAAATTCAACAATATGTTTTCAAGATTAGAAAATTTGGCTTCCATAGGAAGGAGAGTCAGTGACAACTTCACTGCATGGTGATTTGTAGTATCAAATCCATAAAATTGACTACCAAAGAAATCCTGAGCTCATTGTTGAATAATGCTACAATGTCTACAACAAAATTGGTAAACAATAAACCCTATAAGGGAAACACTGGCCCAATAAACATAAAACAAACTCTTAACACAGTAGAGATATCCGTTAAGAATGGGATGAAGCCAGGAAAAAACAAGCTCGAACAAGTGGGCCAATAAAAGTCCATCAGAGCTACATGAAACTCTACGTGAAACGCTGAGCCACTTAACGGATTTCTCAAAAAATTAAGGCACTAGCTGTAACACTGGAAACACAACTTTGGCAAATGTTTTACTGCACTAAGATTTCTATGAATTAGACCGATTCTACAATTCCAATTCAAGCTGCCCGCTAACTTGGTAAAACTGACACTGCCCTTGCGCTTTCATTCTTTTAGAATACCCCGAACTTTGTACACCTTGATAGTTAGTCTATGAAATCATTATTCACAAGGAAAGGTCTGACTGACGCCTTGGACCTACCAGCCATGGAGCTTGCAACAGTGCAGATCCAGCACTTGACAATTATAGTTTAATACAACTCAAATGATTCATGACCGGCAACCTTGACAGCTCGGATGACATTTCCAAAGCCTAAAACCCTTATCAATCGACCACCAAGAACATATACGACGCCAGACCCCATTTGACCCAAGTATGGCAGGGCAGGGTGTGCTAAGGTTCCCAGAACAAACCAGTTCAGACTCAGGAGGGCCACAGCTATGAAGCCTTGGTGGCTCTGGAGTTTGCTGAAAAAGCGGACAACGTTGGCCAGCGACACGCCCACCACTGTGAACAAAGCAATCACTAGAGGGGTGCACGGATCCTGCACGATGCATTATGGAGCAAAATTAGATTAGGCGAGGTGGAAAAAACATTGATCTGTGACTACATAGTTTGGAAGCCTCAACTATGACTAAATCATATGAATTATTTGAACAAACAAGACTGATCTCGCTTGCTAAGCAGAACAAGACTAGGGATAGGGTCAAGTAAATTCAGTGAGGATCAGTAGAGTGTTAACCTTGGACTCCCACGCAATCATTGCCACCAGAGTTGAAAGAAATGCACTGAAAATACTCGAGACGAAGGCCACGCCCTTCTCAGATTCAGCAAATAACGGAACCTCCGAATCTTTCGAACCAATCTGCCTAGGGCTAGACCCCCGAGTCACCAAAGACTGCATTTCATCACAAGACTCAAGATATGAATCATTGATGAGAACGTCATGAAGAGTCTTGCTCGCAAGATCTTTGGCTTGCACTATGCTGTCAAATTCACCGGACTCTAAATTCATACTGTCCTGCTCTAAAGACATTTTTTCTGAATGGCGCTTGGTGGCTGATGTTAACGCCGCCACAGTCTCTGCCAGACCCCTCCGTTGAGCCTCTTCGTTCTCAGCTAACTGTTGATTTGTATATTCTAAATCCTCGACCTACATCCCACAAAAATTCAGAAGCAAATAATTCAGAACATCACGCACCATCGTAAAAAAAATGGTGGATGTTCATATATCATTTATAGCTAGCAGAATGGAAAAAGATTAAAATAAAATCAATTGTACTCACTTGAACGACCTACCTTATTCTTTAAGAACCTAACGGTATCCACTGCCTTTTTCTTCTCAACATTCAGAAGATCAAGAGTTTCCATGATCCGTCGGCGGTCTTTCGTAAATACGTCCAATTTTCTCTGTAACTCACTATTCCGTAATTTCTCCTCTTCGAGATAACGACCCAAAGAACTTAGCCGTCTCTCCAGCTGCCAGATGAATGACCGTGTCAGAGAATATCAACAGACATGTTTTGTTAAAAGTGCCATAAAATGCTAAATATAAGTCCACAATCGATAAGACTCCATTCATAAACTGAAACTTCACAAAAACCTTGAATCTAAGGAATGTGAAGAAAATGCATCGTATACAAGAACAGTGACAATATAGGCATGATCAATTGATGAGAACAATCATGCTCGTCCATCCCAAATTTTCATGTTGTGTCTTAATTATACCTCCCAGGAGTGAATTTGATATTTAACGGAGTACATCCCACCTTATTAAACTAATTAAACCCCTAAAAACTTAATTTCTTTATTAAATTCAATATTGTAGAATAAGAGATACAGAGGTTTGAAGTTAAAACCAAATAGATCAAAACTGAGTTTCATGCTCTACTTGATTCTACCTTCCTCTTCGGGTCAGAAAACAAATTAAGCAAATCCTAAATTGAATGCACATTTGGATTGGCAACGTGCAACTAGTGTATGATATGTATTTCACAGAACATAAAGCAAGAGGAACTCATTCTAAACAACCAAACCTCTGTAGCTCTTATTGTATCTCTTATCTCTCATGTTTCACTAATGTTTGAATTGTTAATGTTGAATCGATGAAAATTTGAGTTTGTAGGGGTTTAAGTAGTTTGAAAGGGAAGTACTCCATTGAATAATTAGAGAGACTCATAGGAAATTGAAGTAAACACACAAGAAGAAAACTAGGGATGGCCTTCACGGATATCTCTAATATTTGATAAACGAAAGGCAATCAACTCTCTCGCTGAAGAGTAAACGGCACCTGTTTCACCCGTCGATAGGCAGTCACAACCTCAATGCACCTTGAAAACGTTTCTGAAACTCGGTTTAGCACTATGCCGCATACAGAAATGTACAAGTGCAGCGCCAGCCAGAATAGTTGGCGCCATGGACGAGTAACTCTGGCGAGCAGGTCACAAAAGAGAGATGCTAGGAAAAACATCATCTCTCTCCCTTGCACTATACCAAACTAAAAAATCGCCTTCCTCGTAACTCCTATCATGGCAAGTTCCAGATATTGCCCTGCATGAATATTTTGACCAGAGTCTCCAAGATCAGAACTTCAGGCGATTAGAAGGATCATGATGCGAGATAGGAAAAAAAATTAAAAGGAAGCACAACGAGCAAAAAATGCCAAGCAAACACGCGAAAATAAAGTTCCACTGATTGAGTTGAGGAAAGGAATGAGCCATGGACTTAACCTGCTTGATAGGGTTAGATTATTGTGCTCATAAGAGCATTCTACAGAAAAAACAGAAAAAACAGAAAACTCCTACTTGAGTAACATGGTTGGAAGGTCTGTGATGAAGACATCAATACGAATGAACAATAGAGCGTACCTGCAGAAACGAGGAAATCAATATAGACCAGAAGAAGAAACCATCCGCTTGCGCCGGCGAGGCCGGCAACATAAGAAGCAGAGGCACAGGCAACAAAGAGAGCACCAGAATGATAGCCCCCGCATCCGTACTCTTACTTGGAAAAGGAGAAACTCTTACACGATCTGTTCCTGCTCGCAACTACGAAAAAGCTTGTCGCATAAACACATATGCAGCTTCATGAAAGCGTTCCAAAAAATGCTTCCGCTCAGCTTCTGCAAGCCATTAGGAGCGTCGAGTCAGGACATCAACGAATTATCCAATAAACAGAGAAGGACTCGAGCAAAGCGTACCTCAAAGTACACAACACTAGAACTGGAGACAGTATAAACCGTTTCAAATCGAAAGAGGAAAAGCACGCAAAATTAAGTTACTCTCCTAAACCATCAGGCACGAAGAACACACGATAAGCTTAAGGAGCTTCAGTGCCGTAGCTGTAGGAGCTCAAATCCTGAAGTTCATAATACACATTACGAAGAACAATACATACAAGTAGAGCCTCCACCCAAAATTGAAAATAAAAGTGAAACAACAGCAAAATTCTGAACACAATTAACCCTAACAGAAGACTAAAGCCCTTAAAGTTAATATTTCCAGTGGAGGCTCAGTTTCTGATTAAGAAAAAATTAAGTAAGAGAGTGCTTGACCTTGAGAATGACAAATTTCATAGCTGTAAATGTAATCTCCAACAGCATAGCTGCTCACAAACTGAGTACCATAAGGCTACTATGACAAGCAGCTGTCAGAGAACAAAAGCTCAACATTATAAAAGCTCCAGAAAACTCCACAGCATGCTTCAACGTTGTAGAGTAGAATAGGATTCATAAAACATCGATCCTAAAAGTGATCGCAGCTTCCTAGGAGGAGTCCAACCGCACTCGAAATAACAAAGAGGTATATTCGTCAACTTGTTTCGAGAACAGGAAATTCTCAGATTAAACTAGTGTGTTCTCCCATTTTCACGGAAAGAAACTGAGCCTAAAAGCACCTCCATGCGTGCATAAAATTAATTCCAGACCGAAACTTCACCAGATTGCGATGGCGAGAAAGCAAGAGAGTTTACAAAAGCGCAACAAAGACTACGAATGCCCTCGCTATGTCCACACACGCAACCAACTTCCTCAGGAGTCCAATCAAACTCAAAACAGCAAATAACTATATTCGCCAGGTTATTGTAACAGGTAGCGGAGAAAAAGAAATGCTGAATTTAAAAAATTCATCCTCCCATTATCATGGAACAAGACTCAGATAGCCTATCCGAAATATCCTAAATCCAAAGAACAAAAACTAATTCCAACCGCAACTTCAAGAAGCTGAACCAGATTGCAATGGCCGCGCAACGAGCAAAAAGACTTTACTGAAAACTAAGAACGTCCTCACTCTGTCCACGCACGCACAACTTACAACAGGTTTCCCGCACAATGCGAAAACAGAGGAAATCCACAGAATTCTTAACAAACGCACCAATCCTTAATCAAGAAATGAAACTCCGGTAAAAGCACTTACAATATCGACCAGGAAATTCGAATTGATACAATCAAAAGGGAGCCATCACACGAAACCCTCGCACGACCAGAAACACGTAATTAAGTGCGCAGAGATCGTACGTAATCCTTCAATTGATACAGCAAAACAACAGTCGCCGTGAAATGACCTACACGCATCTATTACCGAATCGTACTGAGCTTGCACTGGAGAAATCATGTTACCGATTGGCTGACGAGAGACAGAGAGAGAAGAGAGTAAGAGAAGAGAGTTTTATGGAAGAGTTGTTGAATTAACTTACCGTATGCAAAAAAGCAGGGAGCGGCACGGCGCAGGCGGATCCGACGATGAAATGAAATGGTACGAAGAAAGTGTCTCGGAAAGAGAAGAAGGATTGCGTCGGGGTCGGGGGTAAGCTTGCTTTAGCTGTTGGTGGCCATGGCGAGTGCCGAGTGGAGGTGGAAAAACAAACAAATGGCGCAATGGGGACGGAAGTGCCTCCTGTGTGTCCACGCACGGGCTTTCCCAGGTCCGCCACACGGGGTTCTTTGCTTACAGGGCCTCAGTTGGGTGTGTGAGGGATGTGAGGTGGGGGGTGATTTAACCCTGTAAGAGCCCGTTTCCATTTGGGAACCGGAACTGGAGGCCCTTCCAGATTGACCACGAGAAAAAAACTCTGAAATCTTCACGTGACACACAGTAGGTACCTCCAAATGTGCCACTGACCTTAACCCCTAAATGCCCAAGGTCTATTTTGAGCCTCTTGGAATTTGCTCTAAATTGAACAAAAAGTCAACATTTTGATAAGTTGAATCAATTTTTTTTGAATTGTAACTGTACAAATTCAAACTAGACATGTTAGAAATTAGATAGGAATAGAGAACACAACAATATCATTTAAGGATTGAAAGATTATAATGTTTGATCATCAGGGTGTTAAATCTATGAAAATCTTTGAGCTCTCTTTTTGCATGTCAAATCTGAAAAGTTCAAGACCAAAAAAATATGAGGTTGAAGGGCCTAACAAATATAACCCCAATCAATTTATAACTTCTCAAAATCTACTCTACAATTTTTTTTAAAGAATTTCTAGTGTGATTTTTTCTCCAAGATCTAGTGTATTTGAGGCTCATTTCCAAGAGCCCTCAACACTACAAAAAATCAAGATTGCAATGAGTACCTTTGCACAAAATCTTGAATAGAAAAACCATAATCATTCATTTTCAAAATCGGATTTTTTATGCTAAAATTAGACTTCAAAAAGAATCTTTCAAAAATACAAACTTTTAAAAATAGCAATTTGGTAAGGTTTTATTTAACTTCAAAGTTTCTTCGACACCACATTTGGATGCCTTGGGCATTTAGGGGTTAAACCACCATCTTTACTCCTGTGTGGAAGAAACCCATTTAAAACCCATTTTAAAAACAAACTTTGTTCCTTACTTGATAACTTTTGCATACAGTATTCAAATGCCATGTTCTTTGGTGCGTTGAAACCTCCTTTCACTTGCCAACAAGAACATGTGAAAATTTGACCAGTCTAATAATAATAAATAGATTCAATAGCAAAAAATGGCGGTTTTGGAAAGCAAGCTCTGTTTTAGGGTCTGCTAGGTCTAGGAAGGTTTTTGACTTTTGCAAAGCTGGAGGTTGGAGGTCCAGGCCTGGATCCCTTCAACCTCCCAATGGAAATGGGTTTTTAGGACAACCTCATGACCATTGATTTCAAGGCTCCTTACCCATCACTTTGTTTGATGCCATTTTGCAATTAGATATGAATGAAAATTTTTAGTATATATTTATTTTTTAGAGAGGAAATCATAAGTCCACTACAAGTCATAAAAATTTGAAATATTTTGGAAAAATTTGAAATTATTATGAATTTCTTAAGGAAAAAAATGAAGAAAATTCATATCAAATATAGAATATACTACAAAAATTTGAAATTTTCACCATAGATTTATATTATAGTATAGAACATCATGGTATAAACCAAAGTTATTGTATCACTCTAAAAGTAGAAATTAGAAAATCAACAATCCGTGGTATTAGGTCCAAATCTTCATATTGCTGTAAAATATTGAAATTTACAATTTTTTTCAAAACTTTCAATTGGAGTAGAAACTGCACTAGATAAGTTTCATTTCATTAGTTGCATTCAAATTCGTAAAACATAATTTTTATGGCTAGAATTCACATCAAGAGTAAATAGCAAGAAATGACCAAAATACACTATAAAGGTGATCTCTTGATTAAGCATCTTCTTCTTTAGGAAAGTCAATAATGCTATAATGAGTGGATTTGCATTACTATTCACTGAAAATGTACTCAAGTACCTTAAACAAAAGAAATTGGATGAAAATTTTTTTTTTTTCCATCTTACTGTATGAAGTAAAGTCATCCATTAAATACTTAGTATCCATAGCACCCTTATAGGGTTAAGTGTAAGGTGGGATGATTTAAATGTGAGGTGGGATGATTTTCTTGGCTTGGTGGGATTGCTTTGTGTGTGAGTTGGGGGCCCGGGCACTTCACTATACCTTGTAATTTACATATAAGTGCATTGAAACTTTTTATTTTGGAGGCTATTTAGCTATCATTTCTAAATAATATATGCCCCTATTTTTTCCTACTTCTACTTTTTGCCAATTTTCCTATACCTTATGGTAGGTAAAACTAAAATTTGAGGCATTTAAACATACCCCTATTGTAATTCAAAAATTTATATGCAATTTTAGGATTGATTAGTACAACATTTACACTCTAACTACTCTCAAATACAACCTATACAAAATAGTGCATATATAGACATCATATATCAAACAATTCATACAAATGAACCATATATGTATAATAGGAGAAAAAAACATAAAAGTTGAAAATCCTACAAATAATATTAGATTGGCTAAACTTGACTTATGGAACACATTTTTAAAAATCGCTCGCTGCAGACTTGAGTTGGAGAGAACAAACAAATGACAACCCTAAATGAGACGTTGTTCATTAATTTGTCTATTTGCAAATGGAAAATGGAAGCTTCTCATTTGAGTTCTTTTAGACTATCTCTTGTGTAGATTTACAAATTATGTACTATAGATCATTATTATGTACTATATAGTAGCTATAATACTATATGCTTCAAAAAAGTGATGTTATAGTAACTTGAATATTTTTTACATTATTAGCTTCAACATTTAAAATATACCCTAGAGTAGGTCTTATATAACTTAGTTTTTAAAGTAACTGCTAGTGAAGCACCTGGACATTTGGTGTCATGACTACCATTTCATGTGCCTTCCGAAGTACTTGAAAGAGATAAATTCACATATCAAAGTGGGTTTCTTTCTACACAGGCCATTTCCCTCTTCGGAGATCTACCGAACTCTGTCTGGGCAATCTGAGATTCTGGAGGCTCTGCTCAAAGTATGTAATTTGTCATCGAGTATGTTCTATCCGGATTTTCTTTTTTAAGCATGTAATTTGTTGTTAATTTTTTCATTCCTATGAACAGAAAATAGTGTCTCGAGCATGATTGGCATTAATAAAGGGACTAACCAAACTATTGTAATGCTCCAGACTTAGCATTTTTCAGGTCATTTTGCAAGAGCTAATCCTCGTACGCCTTGGTCACACATACCTTGTCCATTATTTATCACCAATGGATCCTTTGCTGCTAGAAATTACATCCAGAGAACTCTGTATGACTTGGGTATGCCTGCTATTGTGCAGTTTCTACACATCAAGATGATTACGCACACATTTTGAGAGCTCAGGCATAAGGATATTTGGCCTCGAAGGCGCACCAGAAGATGTGGAAACTAAAATGATGGAAGGGTTACTCGTGTTAACTTTCAGCTGCAAGTTCCTTGGATCTTTGAGTTTGTTTGATCATGAGCATTGCCTCAGTCGTAATTAATTACCTAATGCTTATTTGTTCTTAGCAATGCCTTCTTCTTTGACTCCTGGTACTGCGATATCTCTTGGCCATATAAATTGCATTACATCTTTGATTTGTGAGAGCAACTTGATTGGTTGGATCAGTTTCCAGTGGGTATTGACGTGGGCAGATTTTTCTAAGCTCTAGAGACTCAGCCAGTTCAGAATCACTTGCAAATTGCAGTACCATCACGACACGAGTTTGCCGTCAAATGTAAGTTCCTCAATCTCTCATTCCAAACCATTGCAGGCTTACACATAAACAATTTCATGTTATCTGAACATGAGCCTACATTTGTCGAGTACGGTGCATGAGATTGTTGGACGAATCCATGGTGCCTATGGCACAATCAGCTGGACGCCTATTCCTCTTCTGCTGAGCAGAAATGAACTATACTGTATCCAGCAGAAAGTGTATAACAAGATAGAATATCGGTACTCATTGATTACAATTCGACTACTCTCGGCGTTCCTATTGTTTTGTGCGGAATGCAATTTCAAGATGTAATCCCTACACTTCTGAGGGTTTTAAGTCCAGGCCTGAACATCAACAGAAAAGGGACAAGGCACACTTCCCAGAAGGAGAAGCGGATGAATTTGCAGCAAGAATTATGAATCTCCAGTTGGTCCATAGAGTCAAATTGAGAAATCTTGACATGGTTAAGTTGCAGCAAAAGCATTACAACACAGGTTGGAAGACACAACACAACAATTCATCCATGATTTACCATGACAAGCAAAACCTTTATATTCACGAGACCAAATTACATGCATCTATTGAGTCAAATGTAGGCCACTCCGCAACTCTGACTATGGAGTTTCTGTGCAGGCTTGAGCAGCAGCAGTCTTCCTCAGGACCGAGTCTTCTTCACCCCTCCATCAATGCTCCGTATTACAATATAAGCACCGATTAAAAAGCTTGCACCGACAATGCAACCGCACTTGACTTCTTCCGACATGCGAAGCCACGCTGATGCTCGAGCTAGCCATCCAGGATTGTGTTCGGCTCTTCTTGGGCTAGCTCTAGAATTGGAAGCCATGTTGAAACACAAGCACGCAGAAATGAAGAAGCAGCTAATAATCAAAGTAGAACTGAAGAAGGAAACTATGTACAAGTGAAAAGTCACAACTAAA
This sequence comes from Pseudisothecium myosuroides, assembly GCA_951799445.1. NCBI lineage: Eukaryota > Viridiplantae > Streptophyta > Bryopsida > Hypnales > Lembophyllaceae > Pseudisothecium > Pseudisothecium myosuroides. Next base: position 45,201,563 of record OX637288.1, read on the forward strand.
GATTAACTGGGTGTTGAAGCAATTTGTTGATAGTGCGTGTGCTAGTGGTGAAACTGAATATTAAGTGAAGAGCCCCAAGTGAAGATTAACTGGGTGTTAAAGTCATCTCTTCATCCGGAGTAGTATATGTGCTAGTGGTGACAATGCTATAGGCTAATATTAGATGAAAAGTAGGTACCTTTCCCTAAAATTAGCTGCTTAATTTTTAGTTACAGTGTAGACCCTTAATGTAACCCTATAGGTCAATAGAGTTAATTGTAAAGTTCCTCCTGATTTTGTGAACCGGTGTCAGAGGAAGGTATAAATAAGAATAGTACAGAGCAAACACGGCACCAAACTCCATTGGACCTGAGTTTTGGTACTCCACTGAATTTTGTCCTGTGTTTAACTTCGGCTCTTGGTCCTGCCTTGAACACACGTTACGATTAGCTCTAATGTGAAGAAAGTTTTGTCCCTATTTTGTACTTGTTCATTATAAATTTCTTGACCCTATAATACTTCTACATTTTCAAGATCAACTTTGGAATCAAAGTTTTAAAAATAGAAAAAACTCAAGCTTCATTTTTGTAATTTTTGCAATTTGTCTTGGTCTTCAGGGTGATTGTATAAAAATCCTATCTTCTTTTTTGTCTCTGGATTCTTCAAGGGTTTGTTTTTTAGCCATAAAATTTTGTTTTATTACTTTGATTCATTTGGGATACCTAAGCTAAGAAATACATGATTGTTGTGCATCTTAGGTAATACAAGTGTTCCCTGTACCGTTGCCACAATATAATAATAAAATAAAAGTAAGAGTCACGTTCAAATTTTTAATTCACAAAATTCAAAATTCAATTTCTTTTAAGACTACTGTGAGTCATCAAAATGCCACAAAACAAAATCCGTGCACCCCTAGTCTGTTGTGATGTCAGAGACTGCATTCCTGATACAAATAGAGTGTTTTATGCACAAAAGGAATGCAAGGGCTTTGTTTTGTGGCATTTGGACATGTAATGTGAAAGTTATGTTTTTTTTAAATAAAAGATAATTTAATTCATTTTTTAATTTAAAAATAATTCAAATATCCATAACTTTCACACCGTAGGTCCAAACGCAATGAAACAAAGTTCATGCATTCCTCCTTGTGGAGAGCTTTCCAATAGTACCCAAAATGCAGTTGGGAAATTTATGGTTTTTTAGGTTTCTTGTGTATCAAACAAACAAACAAAACAGACAAACAACTGAACTTAATTTAAGGTACATATTTTAAAATTTCTAAAATGGTTTAATATTTTTATATAGCCCTTGATTGGATGTTTATTTTTGCAATTTGGGGGGATTTTTTGTACTACCTTTTGGCCCCTAAAAGTGAATTCTAAACTGAAAATTGAGATTTAATATCACTTAATATAGATCTAGGAGAGATTTTCCAAAAAAATTCCCTCATGTGTTAAAAGTGGGCTTCTTTTCTCATATGATATAGGAACCATAGAAAAGTAATTTTGGAAATTGAAATAAGTTTTCAAAGAGTCCCTTTGAATTGGAAAAGATGTCCAATTTTTATTTTTTATTTTTTACTATTTTCTAAAATTTTAAACATCAAATTATCTTTCTTTTTGATATTTTCCATTGCTCTTTTGGATGGATAACTTTTGGAGTTAAATTTTTTTAGGTCTAACTTTAAAAAAATATATTATTTTTAATATTTCACTAATTATCCATATTTTATTTTATTTTTGAACTTTCTCTTGCAATAAATTTTTCTACAAAAATTGAACTAAGCTATTATTTATAGCATAACATTTGATTTATTGGTTAATTTCATTCTTTGGTCATTTTTTTTTTGTCATTCCAACTTTGTAGATTAACCTCTAAGCACTAGGAAGTGAAAAATGTAGAATTAGTATAGAGTCAAGAAATTTATAATCAACAAGCACAAAATAGGGACAAAATTCTTTCTTCACACTAACCTCAAACAAACTATAGCGGTTATATTAGGGGCCTACACAACTATAAAATAAGCAACTAATTTTAGAGAAAGATGCCTACTTTTCATCCAACATTAGTCACCATGAGCACACATACTAAGGTAGGAGCACCCATAAACGTGACTGTCCCCATGGCCGTGACCTATATTAGAACCCATCTCCGTCATTTTCAGCCCCATGACTGACAATCCAAAAAAATGCCGGTTATGGGTGAAAACAATGACAGAATTAAGTGCTCATGGGTTTGATTGTAGGCTCAGTACATAATGGAACATGTAAACCACTCTTGTCAGTAACAGACCTGAGAAGATGAATGAGGCGTTGGTTAAGAGTGTTGTGCATGGTGGCTGATGGTCTAATTCACACAATTAATTATGCAGTCTCTCACGATTGCATCCTTAATTGAGAGAGATATGGGTTTCAAGTTGGCAGTTTTGGGTGAAGCAGTAAACAATAATGCACACGAAGAATGGCGGCGGTGCGAGCCTCATATAACAGTAGAAGGTGTAACTTGGATGGTAACTCCATCTGCTTAAGCTTGATCTAGTTCAGCATACGCATCTGATTTACTTAGGGAGTGATTAAGGTGTTGAATGATTACATTGAAGTTCGGCTGCGAGAGTGACGGGGGTGGTTGAAATTGGTGAGGGATTACATTGAGCTTCCTCAGTGAAGGCATTGTGCAAAATTGCCTGAAACTTACACTGAAATTAGTGACCATGGATAGTAGCATGTCAACTCCATCTGGACAAACTGAAAGATTTTTTGAGAGCTTTCAGGCTGTCCCTGAGCCTTGGGCGGCAGAATTACAAGCATCTGGATTTCCACGAGGTCTTGCATGGTCTCAGTTCCAGGACCAGTATGGAAGTCACGAAGCATTTTCGATCAAGAGACCTGCGGCAAGACTATCAAGCAACATCGGATTCCAAGGTTGGCAAGCAGCCGGCGAATGGGTGGAAGTCAGGGATCGACAATCTGGGGACGTGCTGGGCGGGCTTCAGCAAGCCAACGACAGCCCTGAATCGGGACGATCTGGGGCTAGCAGGCCCTACCCGACTGGAGCAACGTTGGTCGCAGTATCGGAGACGGAGGGTGGGGTCGACGGAGAAGCGGGACTTGGGCAGGCGACGCGGGGAAGGCGGAGGAGCGCTGCGACAGTATGCGGCATCCCCGAGCCTGCACAGCGACGGCGCCAACGACAAAGAACCGGGACGTGGAGCAACACCCAGCTTGCAGCTGCGGTGGCAGCGGTGGATGACGGGCGCAAGATAGCCACCGCGGCCAGAGCATTTGGGATTCCTCAGTCATCCCTGCGAGAACATCTTAATGGATGCACAATGCAAAGGAAGAAAGGAAGGCAAGGCATACTCAATAGGGAAGAAGAAGATGCACTTGTGCATTGGATGCTGTAGATGCAGGAGCATGCACATCCCATATCAGTCTTGGAGTTGAGGAGCAAGGTGGCAGAAATCACACAAGAACGTTGGACACCTTTCAAAGATGGTATTCCCGGACGCGGTTGGTTGCGATGGTTCCGTAACCGTCACCCCGAGCTGACCTTGAGAGCTGCACAAGGATTAGAAGAAGGTCGAGCAAGGGGATTGAATCCCACTAGCGTGGCTTCATTTTACGATAATCTTCAAGGAGCATATGCACGCAACCAGTATCCAGCATCTCACATCTGGAATGCAGATGAATCAGGAGCTCAAGCGGGAAAGAGTGGAGGGGGACGTTTGGTATTTGCACTAAGAGGAACCAGATCTGTTCATTCCACCATACCAAACAACAGAGAGCACTTGACAGTACTCTCTTGCATCAACGCAGCAGGCGACTCTATTCCAAACTTCTACATTTTTAAGGGTAAGCGAAAACTTCGAAACTACTTGGCTAGATGTGAAAGCCAGGCTTGCATGGCAATGCAGCCGAATGGTTGGATGACGGCATACTTGTTTGCAGCCTGGATCACACACTTCATCACTATTCTAAGGCAGAGGTATGGAATCTCACAAGAAAATAAGCACCTTTTAGTTCTAGATGGACATGGGTCGCATGTGACTCTTGAAGTAGTTCAAAAGGCTTCATTAGAAGGTCTTGACATCATTACATTGCCTAGCCACACAAGCCACAGATTGCAGCCACTTGATGTTAGCATTTTTAAACCTTTCAAAGCAGCATTTCGAACTTATAGAGATAGATGGACAATTCAAAACAAAGGGAAGGGTGCAGGGAAGGAAGAGCTTGCAGAGTGGGTGTCTCTGGGATTGAGGAAGGCACTTACAGAAGCTAAGATCCAAAAAGGATTTGCTGCCACTGGCATCTGGCCATTGCGGCCAACTGCAATGGATTCTTACACCAAGCCCAGCGCTTGCTACAGGGAGCCATCTGCAGAAGACGGAGACATTGACGAAGAGCAGGTGGACGCAGACCCTGAAGAGATAGATGAAGAAGAGGACAGCATGCCTGAAACGCTGCAAGAGGAGGATCGCATTCCAGAAACGCAAGGGCAACAACCACAGTACTTTGTGGAGACAGACGAGAACTCTAATAGCGCTTCTGAATCCACAGACTCCGAGTGTGAGGCAACACAGCCGGCCACCCTAAGCAATCTCTTTCCGTTGCCTCACATGGAGCGCCCCGTACGAAGGCAAACCCGAGCTGGACAGCCACTCATTGACTACAGCAGTTCTATATTGATGACCTCCGAGGACTACATAGCTGCCATGGCCGCAAAAGCAGCCCGAAAAGAATCTGTGGCCAGAGAACGTGAGCTTCGTAAAACTCAAGCAGAGGAGAAGAAGGCACAACGAGCGGAGGAGAATGCTCGCAAGGAGGCGGAGAAGGTGCTGCGCCGCATCCAGGCGGACCGGAAGCGCGCTGAGAAAGACCGCGAGAAGGCCCGGAAGGCGACGGAGCGGGCGAAGAAAAAAGCCGACCTCGAGCAGTGTCGACGCCGAGGAGGAGGCCCCACAGCGCACGAAGACGGTGGCATCAGCGGGGTAGCCGTTGGCACCTTGGGCGGGTAATTTGAAGTGAAGCATTTGGCGGGCTTCGTCGGAGGTAACGAGCGGAACTCCAGCCTGCAGGGCCAGTGGCGACGGGAGCAGTGGTGATAGGGCCTCCCTGCCATGACTGGAGCATGGGAGCAGCGCTGGTAGGGCCTTCCTGCCACGATTGGAGTACGGGATCAGTGCTGCCAAGGCGCAGCTGTCACGATATTGAATCCCATTTGTAGTGAGAGTGGAGCCAGGCTTCAGTAACATGCGCCACATAAATCAACGGCCTTATAATACCCTTGGCGTGGTATCTAGCATTATTGCTTCACGGTTTTGAGTTCAAGTCATTACTGTTTTAGGCACTATTAGCGGCTATTTTTACTTACTCACAATGCAGCGAAGGCTTCAGTTGCTCTTTGTTTTAGCAGAAGCTACAGACAACCATACATTTAAAACGATTATCCACTTTTAAATTTTGATGTAAATTCATGGTTCTCAATGGAACCCAGCAATTCATGCAAGTATTTTTTGTATCTTCTTGCCAACCAAACCATGTAATTTTCAAACTCAGCTGATCAGTTCTGATACCTCAATCTCCTTAGAATCACGTTTATGGGTGCTCCTACCTTACTCCATATTAAGAGATGGCTTTAACACCCACTTCATCTTCAGTTGTGGACTTATGGCTCTTCACTTAATATTTCAGCAGTTTCCTTTATTGTCACCACTAGCACACGCACTATCAACAAATGGCTTCAACACCCAGTTAATCTTTAGTTGTGGCTTTTCACTCGTTTATAGTTGCCTTCTTCAGTTCTACTTTGATTATTAGCTGCTTCTTCATTTCTGAGTGCTTGTGTTTCGACATGGCTTCCAATTCCAGAGCTAGCCCAAGAAGAGCCGAACACAATCCTGCCGGATGGCTAGCTCGAGCATCAGCGTGGCTTCAGATGTCGGACGAAGTCAAGGAAGGTTGCGTTGTTGGTGCCATTGTTGGTGCAAGCATTTTAATTGGTGCTTATATTATAGCACGGAGCATTCGGTCCTGAGGAAGGCTGTTGCTGCTGCTCAAGTTTACACAGAAATTCCATAGTCAGAGTTGCGGAGCGACCTATGATTCATTAGATGCATGTAATTTGGTATCGTGAATTTATATGAAGGTTTTGCTTGCCATGGTAAATCATGGATGAATTGTTGTGTTGTGTTGTGTCTTCCGGCAACAACCTGTGTCGTAATGCTCTTGCTGCAACTTAATTTGTATCTTGCACTTTGATTGTAGCAATGAAGTGCACCATCAGAAGATGTACAGTATGTTAGTATCTTTCCACTGGGAAAATTTCGTAATTAGATAGACAAAATAAGAGACCTGATACGAAATAATGACCAGAAGCTAATTTGAATTCACGGACAGGGTGTTAGTCCCAAAACTGCCCAGATGTAGTTTTGAGAGGGAATCAGGTAGTACAACATACTTGTACTAGAGAATAAAGCACACAATTCATCATCCTTTGACAGTCGGTCCTGTGGAAACAAACCAAATCTCCTTATTATGCAGATATTCCCGTACTTAAGCAGGAGATTCATCAAAGGGGCATCTTCTCAATAAAAATCTGCAACTATGCCAACTTTTGAGCCAACTGCGGTTCCCACTTGATCAGAGAGGAAGAAGGGCTGAATCCTATATAGAAGGGGTAAATCCCTAAAAAATTCAAATTCTATCTTTTCCACATCAAGATTTCGTAATTTGACTCTATGGACCAACTGGAGATTCATAATATTTGCTGCAATTCATATTAATCTGCTGCTCATTCTGGGAAGTGCGCTAAATCTGCATTGTCTATTTTCTGTTGATGTTCAGGCCTGGACTTACAACCCTAAGAAATGTAGAGATTACACCTTGAAATAGGGTTGCGCTCAAAACAACAAGAAGCCCAAGAGTAGTCGAATTGTAATCAATGAGTACCGATGATCCTATCTTATTATACACCTTCTGCTGGATACAGTATAGTTCATTTCTACTAAGCAGACGAGAAATAGGCGTCCAGCTGATGGAGCCATAGGCACCATGGATTCGTCCAACAATCTCATGCACCGTACTCGACAAGGCACAAATTTAGGCTCTTGTTCAGATAACATGTAATTGTTCATGTGTAAGCCTGCAATGGTTTTGAATGAGAGATTGAGGAACTTACATTCGATGCCAGACTCTTGTTGTGATGGTAAGTTACTGCAATCTGCTCAAGAAGCACTCTCTCCCGCCAATCTGGGCATTGAGAAACATCTCATACCCCAGCAACTTCTCAGGAGTTCCTTTAATCATGTCCAACCGATCAACGCCAAGTAACACCTGAATGGAGAACAAAAATAAAATAAAAAGTACCCAGCAAGAGTTTAAGTGAAATTAGCAAGAGATGGGAATCATGCAATATTGCAATTATATCCCTTTAACAGAGTATTAGCTTGGGGAATTAGGGGCTAACCTTTTCAATGGATATCAAGCCCATAAAACTACAGATCCAGTACATGTCAACAACCAAAACCAACATCAGCAAACACTCCATTCAACGAGCAGTGGAATTACACCTTTTTGCCAGAAAATTGCCTCCCATATATGAACAAGTGATTCTGAACTGGCTGAGTCTCCAAAGCTTGGATAAATCTGCCCGCATCAATACCCACTGGAAACTGATCCAGCAAATGAAGTTGCTCTCGTAAATCAATGTGTTGCGGCATGCCAGAGTCCTCGCTCATTGGTCTCCAGGTCCGAATCCATCGAAGGGTCTCATCAAGGGTAACTTCTCCCAGCATCTCGATCTCTATGCAGCTCGTCTTCCACTCTTAGCTCCTTCCTCAAATTAGACATTCATCTCAACATCACAAGAGATATCCTTCGTTCTGCGATCCTCTGGCGCCTTTGGAGAGCATGCAATAATCTCTTATTTGAGTTGCAGGAAATCAACATGACGTAAATCTGCATTTTAGCATAAAAAGATACTGTGTTTGCCGGCATGGCCCACAGGAACAATCTCATCTCATATTATTACCGTTGCAGTGAAGATAATCGCAACTTGGAGTTCTGCCAGGAGTTCATTGACACCTGGTGTAAGAATGACGTTTTTTGCTCTGGAGACTTTCACCATCCTAGTTGGCACTAAGGTAGGAGGTCCTTAAATGGAGCGGGCTCTAAAATGGAGCCCTAACTGAAATGTAAACTGTTTGTACATGTTATTTTTTCATAGCCTCCATCAATGTACAGACTGTGTACATTTTAGCTAGGGCACCATTTTAGAGCCCTATGCCATTTCAACTTCAAAATTTTTTAACTAATTCAAAAAAACATGAAAAAATATGAAACGACTTGGGTTAGATGTTAGTTCAATCTGTTTTTCAAGGAAAATTGACTGAAAAAAATTTCAAGATATTTCACCTCCTGAAAATTCAGTTCCAGCCCTTAAATGCTCCCTTATAGGACCTCCTACCTTAAGCCTTTAGCCCCCCACCCAGGATGACCCGCCCTAGGGAGCCTGATTGAACTTCATTTTCTTGTCCCTCTGCTCCCCTGCCTCCTTGAGGCTGGGTTGTGCTGAGGGTTAAGGTAGCAACACCCATAACCGTCAAAATAAGGTTTTTGAACATGATTATTATTAATAAAGATTCTGAAAATTATAGGATCCATTAGCAAGAGAAAAACAACACATGTGCAATTTTGAATGTATTATTTGGATATTGTGAGAATAAGTTATGAATTTTTAAAGAGCCAATTGCAATTGCACCTAATACCAACACTTGGGTTTGATGTTCAAATGTAGTACATCCTTGTAATCACATCTATTTATTTCCACAGATTTTTCAAGATTTCAAAGGTGATGGTTTTGGGTACAGTAACGGTTATGGATGTTGCTACCTTATATCTTCCTTGTACTTTACTGTGTTTCTTAATACATTGACCACCGTTTTTACCAAAAAAAATAAAAAAATTAGACATTCATGAGCCCTTCCTTGGTCCAAGTAATAACCTCTGACTGTGCACTGAACGCCCTAAGCAGGGAATGATACGCTTTGAGTTCAAGCTGACAAATCTGCTGATCAATGTGGTAACTTATAGGAGCTTGATAGTTTTCCATATAACTTACACCATCATGCCAGGCAGGTCCAAAAATGACTATATTCACTATATTTATTTTCAACTGCACTCCACAATGGCCAACCACTTGTGAAAAACGAGAAGGAAAAGAAATTATTATGAGGAAGTTGGTGATTGCAACTTTTAAAGCATGGGGGACGGCACCATCCCTCCGTTTGGCTGATTTCATCACTCCACAAGAAATACTAGTCAACAATACTGATCCTAGCAGGAAGGAGGTTATGAGAAGAATAAAAATTAAAAAGTGTGAAAAATTACGACCAGTCCGCTACAAAAACTGACAAAAAAAACTATTTTCAGTGAAGGAGAGTGAAAGGGTAGTCACGATGCATTCGACTAAGGTAGGAGGCTCCTAAACCGATCTGGCTGTAAAACCGGTCATGGCATGGAGGTACATTTTGCTTTCTTCCATGTACCAACTGTGTACATTTCAAGGGTGGCCGCTTTTAGTGACCACTACGTTTCAACTTCAAAAATTCATAACTAATTCCACAAAGGTCCAAAAAATATGAAACAACTTGGGTTAGATGCGAATTCCATTTTCCTTCCTACTAAAATTTACTGAAAATTATTTCAAGGAGTTTAGCTTCTCCAAAATGGCAAACAGCTCCTAGATGGTCGGTTTAGGAGCCTCCTACCTTACTGAAATGTAGAGCTCAGACAAGAGCAACAACTTAACCACACGGTGGTTAACATTTTATGAAAAACAAAAAACTTGGATATCCCTGTTGAAGGCAATAAGACCTATATAACATTCAGTAGCCTTCAGAGAGGCTGCCTTTTCCTCTCCAAAGTCCTCATCCACGAAATTCATCTACACATCATTAATGTGAGCTTCAGTGTTGGGATAGTGGCAACACACTTTTGGTGCACTTCATTTTTTTGTTAATTCTAGGACTACACATGTAAATCAACAAATAATTGTAAAGGTGAAAGATGATTTGCCAAAATTCCAAAGAATACGTTGAGTTGTATACCAATGCAATCTATCCAATTGCCATCAACATCTTACTTTGAGTTTCCACGTTTGAAAATAAGCTATTTTTATACTCATAGGATGGTAGGAGGTACATTAGAAGAAATTTGGGGGCAATAAGAGACTGCAAGTTATTAGGCCCTGGGAAATTTGGGAATGCCCTGGGATTAGTAATCTGACGTGGCCGAGATTGTGCCACATCAAAAAATAATAAAAAAATAATTTTTTATTAAAAAAAAATTAATTTAAATTTTTTAATTTAATTAATTAGTTCTTTTTTTATATTCTGATTGTTCCCAGCAGCGGGAACAGCCCTAAAACGGTCCTTTGAAGGCCTCAAATTTCTTCTAATGTTTTGAGCCAAAATTTGGAATTTTAAGATTATCTACAAAGATTAATTAGACTTTAAAAAGAGATTTTAATCTAAAAATAGGACATTCTTTTTTCCACACTTTTCCAATGTTGACTTCTAATCTCATGCCATGAGGACCTTGGGAAATTTATTTTGGAAATTGAAATCGTATTCTAAAAATCACTTTTGAACTAGAAAAACTTGCCAATGTTTATTTTGTTTTACTAAATATTTTACTATTCTCTAAAAATGCAGACATCAAAGTATCTCTTTTCTTCACATTTCTTATTGGCCCCTTTTGGACATAACTTTTGGAGATAAATTCTTCTAGTCTTGAAGTTTTGGAAATATGTTATTTTTAATGGTTTATTAATTAGCCACATTTTATATTGTTTTTTGTAATTGTTTTTCAAAAGCTCATAGAGCTCCTTGTCCTATGGCATCTTGGTAGAAATCAATAAGTGCCAATTCTTGCAACTAAACCAGGTACAATATCTAGTTGATTATTAGTTGATCCATTGAGAATATTGTATTTTATGTTGTTGGCCATTATAATGTGTATATCCTATACACCCTTTAGATTGTGCCATTTTAATTTCTTGACATTTTACAGTACTTTCATTTAAATTCATTCAAAATGAAAATAAAACAATTTTGCATATCTATTATATAATCATATTATTCTATAAATATTAAATTGTGATCTTTTGTCAAACAAGACAACCTCAAGGCCATTTAAAGAATGAAATGAAGATTTACATTACAATACAATCTTCTATGTTCTTCAATGTCCATTTTAGTCTCACTTAAAGCTTTTGATTTTTTTCATCTAGCTTTCTTTTCTTGCAGTCTATATTGTATACCGGTATTCACAAAAGGTCATGGCTTGTATCAATGGTAGAAATATATTCTCAAAAGTCAGTTTTCATATTGTTAATTTTTAACACTCAAAAGTTCCAATAACCCTGAAAAGTGAAAGTGTGACAAATTAAGAAAATTGCTTTTTAACCCTTCAAGGCCTAAGAGGACAAAATGTGTCCTCTTCAAATTTTCAATGGCAAATTCTTTGTAGTGTGAAACAAATCTCAATATTTTGTAAAGTAGGATCTTCTAGAGTAACACATTGACATACTTTTGCATTTGGGGATTTTCAAAATTTCAATGTGAAAGTATTTTTATTGGGAATATGTAATCCTATAGAATGAGGGAGTGCACAAGAATATTGGATAGGGTTGAGTAAAGGGATTGGCTCAATTTTTTTGGAAGATGTTCCAAAAGATATATTAGTAATATCAACCATTGAATTTCAAAAATTGACATCTATCTATCTATCTATCTCTCTCTGTGTGTCTGTTTGTGATTTTTGTAGAATCCAATTTGGTCATTTTGCCTGATTTACAAACTTTTGTTTGAAAATGTGTATAAATTTGAGAGTTTTTTATTTTATTTTTTAAATTAAAAAAATACTAAATTTGACTTATATTCCAATACAATTTTTTTTTGGGTAGGGGAAACATTATTCATCTTCTTATAATTTTTCTTCCCCCAAAACTGCGTTTTTTGCTTGTAAGTTGATCATATAAAATTATTATAATCTAAAAATTCAATAGTCAATATTTTCCACAATTAATTCTATGCATACTCAACAAAGTAGTCTTTACTTTTATACGGTTAAAAATAAAATTTCAAGCACATCCATGTGCAAAAAAAGATGAAAGTGGGACGACTCATTGAATACAACTCAATTTCTGTCAATTCTTGTAAAAAAACGTAATCTTTACAGTGTTCAGTTATGCATGGCTCTTGTCAAAGCAAAGTCATCAAACCATTTTGCATCTCTCAGTAGTTGGCAAATGCCAATCCACACTAATGATTGATCCACCCATAGAAATAGAAGCTTGGCTGATGAGAGAAAAGCAAAACAGCTAACACAAAAACTACTCCGGGTGACTGCAGTCATTTGAGAGTTGTTTCCAACTGGAATGACTCACGCAGATAATTTCAACAGTAGTACTAAATGAGTAGAAGTGGTTAATAATTTTGTAGCATTCTTGCCATCAATGAGTTGTTTCTGCACAGTAAGTGCTCGTAACCAGTTGAAAAAATAATCGCCAACCACTTCCATAGAGACACTCTAAAATAGTTTAGAGAGTGTTGTTGTCTGACAAAGAATTCAATTAGAAAAGCATACAAGTTTGACAATCTAACTGAAGAGCATCACCACTAGAGGACAACATACAAAACATTCACAGAAATTTTACACGCCTGTGAAGAACTCATTGTTCTTATTCTCATCAAACCTGCTTTGAAGTGATTTAATAGCCACCGAAAGGGTACAAAGCCAAAAAACAAGATTTGTTGTATACATAGTATCCTAAATGTAGGAAATTGGTGCCAAAGTCTCCTGCAGGGAACTGAGTTGCTCCTCAACAGGCTTGGTAGCCTTGAGACGTAGTTGAATGAGCTGCTTCTTGCGCTCATAAAACACCTTGGACATGGCCTTCCTCTTCTCCTCCAACTCCTGCATACCACCATTGAAAGAAGTAATAAAGAGTGACAACCCCAGATGGCGATCTAGCTTACTCAGAATGTAGGAAACAGGTCAAAGACCACAATATAGCTCGAGTCAATAGAACGCTGACCACTACATTTTCACTACTACAAGATTATCATTGTTTTTGACAAAAAATACGCTGTGAAAATGATGCTCATAACAAATGCACCCAACTTGATGGTATCGTAATGGTGCCATCCAACCTCCTCGGACAAGCGGCCCAACAGACAAAACTTGTGTCCAGGTTGCAACTTCAATACCCTGCTAGAGAAAGAAGTATAATTAAGAAACTTACAAAGTTATAACAAGGACACAACTGGAACTCGGTGGTATTGCAGAAACTCCGCAACTTGGCAAACAGAAGTGCCAACTCTGATACACACCATAACCTAAATTCTAGAATAGAGGAATAAAGGGTGAGTGAAAAAAAGGAGGGCGAGTGCATGTGTTTCATTGGTAACTCACTTGAGTGCGTCAAGGATAACCATCCTCTTCATCTTGTCATAAGGTGTTGGAACTCTTTCAAGAGCCTTCAAGTGCTCAAGAACAGCTGCTCCTCTTTGGTCTTGTGTGGGATCATCCTACATCAAAAGTAAGAATATCCGTTAAATAGCCAAGATAAATTTAGCACATTCTCTACGCAAACGATACTCAAACAATATCCAAACTGCCGGTAGATAAAACTGACGCTCTACTTCTATTTGCCCAAAGATTCAGCTACAAGCCATTAACCTCTACTAACATCAGAAAGTATCATCTGGTACACAAGTTAAGGATGTACTGTACATATTGCATAGAACTCCTATTATCCCAACTCTGATGTCATTGCATTCAAAGGGACAATGCAACAAAGCTCTATGCTAAAATCAAAGACAACACACTTGAAGAAAATCATACCACAAAAATGAATGAAGTTTTAGTGACACAAAAATAAACCAATCAAGGAAAATCATTCTAGTAATTATTGCATTCGTGTTTTGATATTGTAAATTTCACAAAAGCACATCTTGTAGGAACATTCTCGCATACAAGACTTGAAACCAATAATCTCCAAGCTTTTCGACCCAATATTTACAGAAAAACTCTACGATTTAGGATTGCTAGCAAGAACAACAGCTGACATTACCCTTATTTCCAACAACCTAATAAAATTTGGGTGCATACTCTCAACAAAGCACTACAAGAGAAAGGGATGTTTTAAATATAGTCCTAGGAGTAAAGTCATATAAGTAATGACCTTTTAGGGGTGTTTTAAGTAAAATTTTACTAGAAATATATGAATTTCTAGTAAAATTTTACACAAAACACCCCTAAAAGATCATTACTTGTATGACTATATTCCTAGGACTACACTTAAAACACCCCTTTCCCTTGCAGTGAAGTGACAGTCCCGAATAGAACAGTTACGCACGTAACTTTCCTCTCAGGAGCACAGCCGCAAGCTCTTCACCAAAATTTGATCTAGGGCTTACACAGAAGCGTGACTTCCATTAAGGTTTCCAGATTAAACTCCGCTTCAAACCTTAACAAGGATTAATCTCCGTATAAATCCTAACAGAGATTGGTCGCAAAATAGAACGAAAGGTGAGTTGACGTACTCGCGAATGGTCCTCCACAAGCGATGAAGCAACCCCGCCTTTCCTGAATGCACACCACCGTAGGTTGCGAGTAAGATCAATCACCATGAAAAACGTATCTCTCCCATGAAAACAACACGATTTCAAATCACAAGAGACGCTTCATGCCACAAAGAAATTCATCACAATTTACCGCAGCATCGAAAGATGTCGCTACAGCAGGGGGGGATTACAATTCATGCCTGCAACTCTGTCATAAACTCCCAATCTCTCTGGTATCAACAATCTTGAAACCAAAATGCACTATAAACCCTAAAGAGAATTCGAGAACTATACACATAGTGTTAAAACCCGAATTCAGTTCCCATGAAACATAATTATCACTTCCATGAAAGTAATTCGAGTCTAAACATGCTTCAGGCCCATAACAAATTCATCACAACTCTCGGAATACCCCGCCATCGAAAGACGACACCAAACCAGCGAGTTTTTTCAATCCAAGGCAACTTCTAATGGCAATGAAATCGCCAACCTAAACCTCCGAGCATGTGGTGACTAAAGAGTAGTTCGAGTAGTTTAAAAAAGTATTGTGGACACTTTCATTAAAACTTTGAAGATGTTATACATGCATGGTCTTCTAAACTAGAAGCTAGAAGTGCAAGGCGCCGAAATTGATCAAACTGTCCGCCAACTTCAAACTGTCAAAGAGTTTCCTTGAAGCTGGCCGCGGCCGCAGACATCTTGTTCATCACCGATTCTACGACCTTTGTGGCACGCCGCACGTCTCCAAAGCCCCCATCCAATTGCCAAGCCACCACAAAAGCCCCAACAAGAACACAACCCCCCGTAAGGCCTCCAAAAATTAAGCATTTTTTAAAGGCATTGCTTGCAAGCCAAGTCCTCCAAGGAGTAGCCATTTCCAATCTTGCGGTGCTAAGCTTGATCTCGAGGAGTTTGAAAAGGAAGAAATATATTTACAAGAGCTATTATATGCGGAATTGCGGAGCATTACTGATCTAGAAGAAGTACATACATATGATGCTTGACAGCTTGAGAGGAGTTCGAAGGTGAAGTACCCTACAATGATGCGTGATTAACGCTTAGGGGACGGACCCATGACCAATCAAGACTCACAGCCTATCACTCAGTTTTCTACCACTTTGCAACTAGATATGAATGAAATTTTTTATATTTATTTTTCAAAGATGGAACTACATGTCTTCTATACTAAATAAATTTTTTAGATTCTTTTGTGAAAAATTGTTTTTTTGGAGAAATTAGTGGTCATGAAGATAAATCAAACCAAATAGAAAAATATTTCAAAAAATCTGAAAAATTCACTATGTGTGTATATTATGGTGACAAACATCATGGTATAAAATCAATTTCCGTATCATTCTATAACTAGAAAATAATAGACTTGGAAAATGCATTTAAAGTTCAAATTGCAATAAAGCATTCAATATTAAAAAAAAATTCAAAATTTCAATTGGAGTAGAAACTAGAGTAGATGACCTTCATTTTGCTAGTTGGGCTCAAATTCAAAAAATATCATTTTTGTGGAGAAATTTCAGATTTAGAGCAAGGAACAACAACTTCTCCAAATACACTGAAATATCATATTTTTTAATCCATTTTTTTACTAACTTCTCATTTACTTGAAGACAAACAATTGCAAGACTACAAACTCAATTGGATACTCTTCATAACCCACCATGAAAGGTCAACAACAAAAAGTGGATGAAAAAATGCTTCCAATCTTTGTGTAGACCACACTATTGTCATCCAAAAGCCATGAAATGGCTCTGGCGGCATTATTGGGTTAAGATAGGTGGCTCAAACAACGAATATCTTCTTCAAACAACACTGTAGGGAGCTTAGGGAGCTCTAAAATGGGAAGTAAGTGGTTCTAAAATGGACTACCAACAATGTGAAAGCATAATTAAGACTTGTCATATATTGCTTCATACTTTGCCAATGGATGGAATAAGAGCCAAGGAAGGTCCATTTCAAATCTAGTGTCTGTCCACTTAATTTTTCTTAATGAGAATTGATTTTCCAATTGCCTTCTTACAAATGTTTAAAGAATGTAGGGTCCATTTAAGTTTAGCAAAGGTTGAATTTTAAAACCTTGTATATTACTTTTTGAATGCAATAGTGCTTGTTTTTGGTCAAGCCATATTTTTTTTAGATTGCCTGTGTGTAGGTTTTGCAAGGCCTATGAGTCAAGAATAGGTGCCCACCGCAGAATTCTACCGTCTTATGGTAATTTCAAATCTCCAATATCCAGATCCCTAGCGAACAACAAATAGCTCTATCCCGTCTTGTAATCCACAATTCGTCAAACGCCTTAGGGTCTAGATAGCCACCAACAGCCTGACAACTAGAAATTGACCAAAAAAAAAGCCAAAACAGTCTAATAAAACTCTCTAACTTTGAATCCACCAAGAATTGAAAATTGGAGATGAATTTCAACAGCTAACAATCAACTCACCAATGGATTTGAAAACTACAACGATCTCCAACATTTGCAAAGAGCACATATTCCTAAAACAGAATTGTTCTCTAAGCCCTACTTCAAGAAGTGACCTCAGCACCTCACGCAAGAATCTCAATCCTCCCAATGAAGAAACGCAAGTTTTCTCTCCTCCGTGTGTCGCAAGCCAAATCCTGAAGTTCTGTGATTTTGAAATGGTAATGGCCAAAAGACAAAACACGGCTCTCCAAGAATGTATGAACAAAAACCCACACGCTTTAGAAAACCCCTCCCTATTCAACCACAGAATCTCGACGTGACCGGACGTGACCAACCGCAATCAGATGGGGCTCGCCAGAACTGTTCTCTATGCTAAATTCATAGAACTCAGCCATGGTACAGTAGAACCTTTCTAAGAGCATCGGCACTGTCACACAGAAAATTAAACTCACCAAATGCCTCATTTTGGGCTCCACAAATCTCTGTGTTGATTCCTTGTGCCAAGTCCCCACTGTGAGACGGAATATGTGTGCTACTATTCATGAAGTCAAAGCCACTATTCATGCCACCATTATTGCTTGTCCAATGGTGAGATCTCAATAGTGAATTCCAAATTGGGGAGCATGAAAAAGGTGATGAATAAGACGAAAGGATTTTGTACCAAGCTCATTGTTTAGCGAGCCCGGCTCTATTCCGTTACAAATTGGTGAGCACATGGTGTGGTACAAAAAGGAGCCCGGGCTCGACCAAATTCCTTTCGGCCATCTATTCCGCGCCACAGTGCGGATGCTCTAAGTCGGCCCCCCATAAGCTAATAAACCTTCGTAAACAAATCGTGTCCCCATAACAAAGGTTATGACTAAAAATGAGCCTCGTTAAGCAAATAAACCTCCCTAATGTAATCTTGTCAGACCAGTTTTGGACCTATTGGTTTAGAGAGGTTCTATTGTTTGAAGCTAGCTAGCCCAATTGCAGATCAAAAATTTATTGGTGACAATTGAATGCGACCAACGGTGGGCATTTGATTTGTTGGTTTCCACTCTCCTTTTTCTTTTCATCCCAAATTCTTCTCATTAGAAGGAATTTGGGGCCAAGGGAGGGCCGTTTCAGGCCCGTTCCCCAATCTGTCCCCATGCTGTGAACAGTGGTATGGGCTGTCCGAAAAATATATTTTAAATTTTTTTTTTTTTTTTTTTTTTTTGAAAATCTGATGTGGCCGAAGTTTGGCCATGTCACCCTGCTGCAGTGGCGCCGTTTCAGCAATCAGGAACTATTCACAACTTGTGGAGAACTCATGGGAACTCGGGGCCCTTAAGAGGGCCGAAATTCTCTCTAATGCCTTTTAGTTCTTTATGCTTCATTGCTTACAACTCTTGTGTTGATCGTTTGTTGCAGCATAGTTTGGAAAACTTTCGGGAAAATTAGAGCCACGGCAATGCAGATGCAACGGAATCTATGGCCCAATAAATGTACCTTAGCAATTTGGAATTTTTCTTAGATGTAGTATTATGGCGGAGTTTTCTTCTCAATTTTGTGAAATTATAGTACATTTGTGGGTGCCGAGGTACGTTCCATCTTGATTTGTGTTATTTGCCTAATTTTCTTGTGTTAGCTCTACTCATGGTTTGGGCAACACAAAGGAGTAGGATCCTACCACCACTAAGCAATTCCAAATACTTTTCGTAGAACGGACTTTTGAAACGCCACAGTGAAGAACGTCCTGATGAGGTTTTAAAGCGCATACCTCATCTGCCACTAGAGACAACCATATTGTCAACCTGCATGAGAAGCGAAGTTAGTCAGAGCAATGAAATTTGGTCTAAACAAAACGAGGCAATTATAAAAGCAAAGACGATAACAATTGACCTGCACATTGGAAATGCCACCAAACATTTCACTGCCAAACGAAATTCTAGCAGAATGTGGGAAAGCAACAATGCGGCAAATTTGAATATGCTTGATAAGCATGCCAAAAAATGTTCCATATTGATCCTATCCACTCTTGATAGAAATCGCATCATCACAAATGCTGATGTAGCAATCTTCAATACAAACATGTTGGCAAGAGTCTACAGATTGACCCCCACAAACGTGTCATTCCAACGTAATGGCCAACAAGTACTCCAAATAGCTTCAAAATAACCATGAAATAAAAGGAACTAATTAGACACCATTTGTGAGTAGTTAGGGGGTTCAGACTGACGGATGTCTAGAAATGCATGGGAAATAATCACTCCAGTTGAGACAGAGTCAACGGTAAATAGTCCATGTGGTTGACGATCAACTAGTGCAAAGGTCAAGAGAAGTATTGGAGTTAATACTGTCCATGTTCTTAGCAATTTTAGGGTTCAAGATAGTCATGTATTTCACAAGGTTAAGAAGAAAATTCTGCCACAAATCTAATTCTAAGAAAAATTCCGCATTGCTGGGGTGTACTTATCAGGCCTTAAACTCCATTGCATCTGCATTGCCATGGCTCTAATTTTCTAAAGTATACTGCAATAAACAATCAACACAAGAGCTGTAACCATAAAGAACTGAAAGAAAAGGAATTTGGGGCAAATATAAAAGGGAGATTGAATACCACAAAGATGGCATGGCTTTTGCTACCCCAGAATCAAATGCCCACTATCGGTTACATTCAGTTGTCAACAACAAATTTTTAACCCACAATTGGGTAGGTTGGCTTCATACAGTAATAGAATTCTACAAATTTGGCATAGAAAACAACTCCGGGCGAGCCCCATTCAGTTACAACTGATTGCGTTTAGTCACATTCGGTTTGGCTACGGCTACGGCTGGTTACGTCTAGTCACATCCGGATTTTGTGGTTGAATGGGGCTTGAAATTAGTGGTCATAGCCCCATCCTTACAAGGTTAATTTACTTTTATTTTATTGTGTATTATATAACTGGCAAGGCAAAGGTATAGACTTCCTCTTTTATTGCACTACTCTACGCAATCTCTTGCCACTATCTCTATGCAATTGCAAGGAATCAACAGTTTGGAGATGGTTAGTTTGTCGAAGTGGCTTATGAGTGCCCTTGATGGTGTTGGGGAGCCATTGTTGGAGGCTTCTTTGTTGGAGGCCTAGCAAGTGGATGTTTCATTGTTGGTGCATGTCTTGTAGCGTATAAAACAGATGGAGGGATGAAGAGGGTGCATAGTGCCAAAGCGCTTGTCTAAACTATCTTGTGGAAGGCGCTTGCAACTGCGCACACTTTCAATGAAACTCCATGAAACTTCGTGATTGAGGCGGATGCGGGTTGGCAATGGTGGTTTTGGATGTTTTTCCAGGTGCTTAACAATGACTGTTCCAAATCTAATTCATATGAATATACATTAAAAAAACAGATTGATAGTCACAAAAAAACAGATTCAAGTCAAAAATGATCTTTTAAGTAGTTCAAAAACTGGGCATCAAAATTGAAATCTACAAACTGATTGTTACCTAGAAAACATCCACTACAATTTCCAGTGAAAAGTTAGTTGTAAAGTTACAATAATCAACTAGTAGTTCCAAATTTTGACATTCTATTTTCAACTTGGGCACTTAGATTCAAATTTCAACACTCTTAAGGCTTCATACAAGGAGCAGTGGAGCAAGTCTCTTCACAAACATAAAAGCAAAAACAAACCTTCTCCTTTGCTCAACTAAAAGCTAGTCAAGGATGGGTACAATTCAATCCTCAAATCTGCAATAATTGGCGTTTGGCATCGATAAATTTTCGATGCGGTTCAAATTTTTGGATCGAAGCTGAACCCCTTGCATAGCGTACCACCGACAGATAGCTAGGAATTCACAAGCAAAATAAAACAGGGTCACGAGACAATTAGGCCCATCAACAATGTAAAGACTTTCAATATACTCCATGAAGAATGTATACATGGTTCTTCTAAATAGGCAAACAATTGCTAGTGAAAGATCTCTAAACACCACCAAAATTGATCTTCCAACGCTTGCAATTGTCCGTCGGCAACTCTTTGCCCATCTTCACGCCTATCTTCACGGAGTTTCACTGAAACTTTGCGCGGCCGTGAGGGCGCTAAATTACCCACCCTTGATAATAAAGCAAACACGACCAGGTTCTTAGCTTTTATCCACTTTTGATTTAAGGGGTGTTGTGAGTGCGGTCCATTGTGCCTTCCAAGTAATAAATCTTACTAATGTTTCCTAAGTTTTTCATGGATGGGCAAAAGAAATGCCTAGAGATGCAAGTGATGACTTCCAACTAGCTGCCAATGATCAGGGGTCACAGTGATTTAATGGTGAAATTCAACCGTCCTAACTTCCTATCCAATGTCGAGGGTAGACTGGGCACTTGGTGCCATTTCTAACTACTCGAATTAAGTGAATTAGGAACCCCTATGTTCCTTTCTTGAACCCCTAAGACTATCTTCTATGTTTTAACTTCCGGTACAATCCTAGGTTTAACCCTTAAGGTTAATTTTATGTTTCTACTCTTATTCTAGATTTTTACTTCTTAAAATTAACTCTAAATTTTAACTTTTACCTCTAACTTTTAACCTTTTCAAATTTACTCTACATTCTTACTTCTAAAACTAACTCTAAAATTTAACTTCTAAATTCTTACCTTTGAATTTTAACTTTTAATCCTAGAGTTTTACTTCTAGAACTAACCCTAAAATTTAACCTCTAAGTTTGACTTTATGGTTCAACTTCTAGATTAATTCTAACTTCTAAATTTTACTAAAAATCTAACATTTTTTAACTTCTAATTTTTACGCTAATTTTTTATTCCTCAATTAACTCTAATTTTTTACTTTCAAATTACTCTAAGTTGTAAACTCTATTTAACCCTAGAATTTTCACTCCTAATTTTTACTCTAATTCTTACTTCCTAAAGTTAACTCTAAATTTTGACTTTAGAATTTAACTTCTACAATTAAACCTTTAAGTTGACTCTAGTTTTTAACCGCTAATTAATTCCTAATTTTAATCCTAGATTCTACTTCTAATCTAAATCCTCAATTTTCGTCCATTGTTCTTTTTGGATGAAGTTTTAATCATGTTTATCTGTCTTACCCCTT
The DNA here is from genome assembly GCA_951799445.1 of Pseudisothecium myosuroides. Lineage (NCBI taxonomy): Eukaryota > Viridiplantae > Streptophyta > Bryopsida > Hypnales > Lembophyllaceae > Pseudisothecium > Pseudisothecium myosuroides. Next base: position 45,223,654 of record OX637288.1, read on the forward strand.
TCCGCTCAACTTACTCTAGCTTGGTCAATTCAAAGCCAAATCCTAAATGTAATATGTTTTCGGAAACCTCTACTTCTAATCTATGAACTTTTGAATTTAAACTTCTAATTTGCACTAATCTCAGATTGCTAACGTGGATTAAGGGCTGATTAAGGAAATCAATGCTAATTAGGGAGAAAATACTAGAGATTAGATCAAAGACTCACCTCTTCACTACCAGTATTAGAGATGACCTCGTCCACATCCACATACGCATCCTCATGCTCCATGATAGTCTTTTGTTTGTTTGTTTGATTTTTTCCAAGATCACCGCTTAATTTTAGAAAATATTACACTCTTTGAGGATCTAACCTCCTTCCTTCTGTGAGCTCCCAATTTGTCACTTGGGACTCGTAGAATTATTTTTTTGGAAATTTGCAATTTAAAGTTGATAAAAGTATACAAAAAGCCATAAAAAGAGTGTAGAACCAGAATAGGGTTGTGTCATATCCATTATAGTATTTGGTCTAGATTTATATTTAGACTTAGAATTCTCCCAAACCTTGCCTAAAAATAGTATAGAAATAACGAGATGGCTAGATTTGGAGGATTTGAGTCACATAGCCCTCAAAGGGCTAAATTCCACCATGAATGTGGCAATTCATGGCTAAGTCAGTCCGAGGGATCCACAGCGAGGCCACTAGATTGGGTCCTAGAGTTAGGTTGAGAATTCCCCATTAGATCGACGAATTTCCAAAATCTCGATTGTTAGCATGTAGGAGCCACTAACGCAAGACAGGGCCCGTGGAGGAATCTACAGCCCAAGCATGGTATTCTAGGGTAAATTCCATGCCAGGAGTCCAACGGCGAAATTGGTTTGCCAAGATTCCTCCACCTGCAGAAGATTCTCGTACCATCGCTAATTCGAGGAGATGGCCAGTTTTAATCTCCACTGATCAATCGTGGCAGGTACGGAAATGCACCTACACATCTTTCATGTGACTCCCTGAGAGGTCCCATGAAAATTCTCGGCATCTTCCGACTTGCAGAAGAACCTTTTCCGGATAGTCAATCCTTCTAACCTCCAACGGGAATTTTGTAGAAATTACCCAAATTACAATAAAATCTCACTAAAAATTAGACTAGCTTGTTTTATGTTAATAATGCGCTCCGTGAAGTTTCATGACATTCCGATAGCGGCAAGTACCCGAACCGGCAAGATTCCTCGGGAATTAACCACGTGGCGGAGTCCCCGCGACATTGACCGGCATTCCGGGACCATACGATGACAAAACGAAGTCAACCAAGAGTCCTTTCCGACTCTCTCGCACCTATCGGAGACCCTAGGCTAATTACATTTCTCAAAATAGGAGACCCCCAAGATCTAAGATTTTACATGATTTGGTTTTTAAACTAAATTAGCCTACAATGGGTTTTTGGCCTCGATGCGAGGGGTAAGGCAATTTCGGACTAAACACGGCGATTTAGAGCCAACGGCGCAATCCGTTCGGCGATTGGAGTTAATATCCAAAAGTTAGGATGTTAGTCCAGCATAGATGGTAGAAGTAGATTTTTAGGGATGAGGATGAAAATTCGAGTTGATAAGGTTATCTTAGAACTCTAAAGGGAGGGGTGGCCCTTGGAAACCTATATAAGGGCCCCATTTTTCTCTTTAAAACACCCACAATTCTTGTTTTGGGTCCGTGGGTCCAAGTTATTTTGGATATTTTGGCGTTTGAAGCCAAAAACCTCTACAGTGTTTTTGGAGCACTTTTGGCTCCATTGTTGCTTTATTTCAAGCTTTGAAGGTCCTTTGGTGGTCCTTCCACCTTGCTTTGTGTACTCGTTGGTGTAGTTTTTGGTACCTTGTTGTAAGTAGAGAGTCTCTCTCTCTCTTGTGCGTTTTGCGAGCTAACTTGTGAGGTTTTAGGAGTCTTTTGGTGTCTTGCACTAATCCTAAAGTCACCCCCCACCGTACTTTGGCGATGCCGCTTTGGGGGGCCTTTAGTGTGTGAGCTTTGTGTTGCCACGTGGTCTTAATTCGTGTGTTCTCTCCATGTATTTTTCTTACACCCTCTTCTAACCTTCTCTTTGTTGAGTGGACCCCCCTCCGAGACGACGAAGCTTTGAACCTCCTTCGTGCATGTTTTCTAAGTTTATTTCAAACCTTCTTCTAATATTCTCCTTGTTGAGTGGACCCTCCTCCAGGACGGCGAAACTTTGAACCTCCTTTGTGTATGTTTTCTAAGTTTCTCTCAAACCTTCTTCTAACATTCTCCTTGTTGAGTGGACCGCCCTCTGGGACGGCGAAGCTTTGACCTTATGTGTATTTTTTTTAAAAGTTTTGGTTTTTCCCTCTTCTAAAGTCTTTCTCATTGTGTGGACCCCCCTTGGAAACGGCGAAGCTTTGAAGTTGTGACAAGGTCGAAGTCCTAAAGTATGTGTTAAAAGTTTAGGCGGCGGAGCTTTGAACCCCCGGAGTGCCACCAAGTCCTAAAGTTGGTGTTAAACCCAACTTAGCAGCGGAGCTTTGAACCTCCCAGGCGTTTAGTTTCAAAGTCTAGTTTCCAAGACCTTTGTGAAAATGCCTAAAATTTAGCTTCCAAGATATGTAGGTTTCTTTTGCATTTAGTGAGTTTAGTTGTTCCCCAAGTTTTTAGTAAGTCTAGTTGTTCCCCAAGTTTTTAGTGAGTTTAGTTGTTCCCCAAGTTTTTAGTAAGTTTAGTTGTTCCCCAAGTTTAGTGAGTCTAGGTGCTCCCCAAAGTTTGTTTTTCCCAAGTTTTATTTTCCCCAAGTTTTCCCTTAGTTAGCCAAAAATCTAGTTTTTCCTTAGTAGCCAAGGTCCAGAACCAGAACAGACCAGATCAGTCAAGAACCGAACAAACCAGATCAACTCAAGAGCCGAACTAGACCAAATCACATCATCAAAAAAATAAAAATTAATTAATTAAAAAAATTATTTGTTGTTGAACCTGATCCCCCAACAGCCAGCTAGCCGGAAGGCCAGGCTTGGTCCAGCAAGCAGTTGGGGCCCAATTTCGGACCCTCAGTTTTGGACTCCTTTTTTTAAATTTTGGACTCTCTCAAACCAAACCAAAACAAAGACAAAACAAAACAAAGAAGAATGGAGGACTGACCTATGGCTAAGTAGGGTTGGAGTAGGAATTAGATTCTAAAATACAAAAGGGAGGAGGGAGAAAAGAGCGGAGCACCACCGTACCTGCTCACAAAAGTAGCTTCATTCTCACCACTCACACCTACACACAATGGAAGGAGATTAGGGAAGGAGGAGAAGAAGTAGGCAAGAGAAGGTGAGAGACGATAAATAGTGTCCTAGGCTTAGGCTAGGTAAGCTTAGGAAGAAAATCTTGGAAATTTGTGGTGACCATTGAGAGAAAGATTAGGATGACACAAAGGCAAAATTGTCTAAGAGGGTAGGAGGAACATTAAAACCTCCTTAGAGTTTGAGACCATAGTGTAAGACTTATAAAAGTTTAGGTACAATAGTACTATTGTAGAAGGAGAGAGGAAGAAAGAAAAGAAAGGAGGAAGGGAAAGAAGAAAGTTAGATTGAAAGGGTGTAATATTTTTTTCTAAAAATAAGCGGTGAGCTTGGAAAAAATCAAACAAAACAAAGAATTGCCAAAGAGCATGAGGACGTGCACGTGGACGTGGACGAGGTCATTTTCAACACCAGCAGTAATGAGGTGGGTCATTAAACTAATCCTGGTTGTTTCTTCCTAAGTAGCTGGTAATTGTCTTAATTAGTCCTTAATCCACATTAGCAAGCCAAGATTAGCGTGAATTAAAAGTTTAGATTCAAAAGTTTATAGATTAGGGATAGAGGTTTCCAAAAACATATTACAATTAGGATTTGGCTTTAAATTGACCGCGTTTAGATAAGTTAAGTAGTAGGGGGTAGGACGGAGGAATTTGATTAAATTTTGTCCAAAGGGAACCATGGACGGAGCTTAGGAAATTAGAGTAGAAGGAGAATTTAGGATTGAAATTAGGAATTAATTGGCGGTTAAAACTAGAGTCAAATTAAAGTTAATTGTAAAAGTTAAAATTCTAAGGTCAAAATCTAGAGTTAACTTTGGGGGAGTAAAAAGTTAGAGTTAGTTTGAAAACTTAATCTAGGGGTTAAATTCTCGAGGCTTAGGGTAGTTTGAAAGTAAAAGTGTAGAGTTAATTTAGGAGTCAAAAATCCAAGTAAAAGAGTAGGAAGTAAAAGTAGAGATTTTAGAGTAAATTTAAGAAGTAGAATAAAAAATCAAATTAGGAAGTAGATTCCCGAGTTAGAATTAGGAGTTAAATCTTGAAGTTAGAAAGTTAAAGTTAGAGTAAAAATTAGATAGTAAAATCAAAACTCAAAGTAGAAGTAAAAATTAGAAGTAGAAGTTAAATTTTAGAGTTAGTTTCTAGAAGTAGAAAATCTAGGGTTGGAAGTGAAAACATATAGTCAAACTTAGAAGTTAAAATTTGGGATTAATCTTAGAAGTAAAAACCTAGAGTTAAAAGTCAAAAAGTCTAGAGCTAACTTTGGAGGGTAAGTTTTAGAGTTAGTTTTAGAAGTAAAAACCTAGAGTTAAAGGTCAAAAGATAGAGTTAAACTTCGAGGGTAAATTCCAGAGTTAATTTAGGAATAAAAATCGAGAGTAAAAAGTCAAAATATAGAGTCAAATTTAGAGGGTAAATTCTAGAGTAGTTTCAAAGTAAAAACCTAGAAGTCAAAAGTCAAAGCATAAAGTCAAACTTGGAGGTTCAAATTTAGAATTAAGTCGAAGAAGTAAAAATCTAGAGTTACATTGGAAGTTAAAATTTAGAGTAGAAGTTAAAAGTTAGGGTTAGTCTTTGGAAGTAGAATTTCCAGGTGAAGCGTTAAAAACCAAAGATAGTCTTAGAAGTTCATGGAAGGAACATAGAGGTTCCCAGTTCACGTAGTTAGGGACGCTAGAAATGACGCCAACTACCCAGTCAACCCTAGACATAGGATAGATAGTTAGGAAGTTAGAATTTCACATTAAATCATTATCACCCCTGATCATTGCAGTTAGCTTGGAAGTTATCACATGCATCTCTAGGCATTTCTTTTGCCCATCCACGATACTTAGGAAACGTTAGCAAAAAAGATTCATTGCTTGGAAGGCACAGTGGACCGCGCTCACAACACCCTCATATATTAAAAAAGTGGATAAAAGCATAGAACCTGGTTGGTGTTCGTTTTATTACCAAGGGTGAGTAATCTAGTGCCCACACCTTGCCCCCTTCCTTCTTTTTATTTCTCCTTGCTTCTTCTACAATACTACTATTCCACCAAATGTATTGATGGCGTCTTCCAACTCTAGTTCCAAAATCCAAGAAAATTAATGGTGTCTTCTACCCCCTTACACATTCCTACTTTTCGTCATACTAATCTTTCTCCTAACAGTCACCAAGCATTCTCTAGATTTTTCTCTTAGGTCTACCTAATCTTATGACTAGGATACTATTGATCATCTCTCTCCTTTTTTCTTCTACTTCATCCCTTTCTCCTCTAACCTTCCTCTATTGTTTATAGATGTGATTTTTGTTGGTGAGAGTTGAAATCCTCTTGTATGCAGGTACGGTGGTGTGACTCTTTTTCTCCCTTTTCCCTTTTTTAGACTCTAAACTCCTACTCCAACCCCAGCTTAGTAGTAGGTTAATCCAACATTTTTTGAGGAAGGACAAAAAACCATAAAAAACAAGATGAGGTAGCTGGCCTGGCCCAAGCTCCCTGCCTTCCACCCAAGCTCTCTGGCTGGTTGGCAGCTGGTTGGGGGGTCGAGGGGTTATTTTTAATAATTTTTTTATATATATTTTTTTAAAACGTTCTGAACTGATTTTCCGACTAGTGTTTTGGACTGGTTTTCCAATCTGGTTTTTTTATTTGGTTTTCTGGACTGGTTTTCTGGTCCTAATTGGACTAGATTTGCTAAAACTTCAAAATTTTTATTTTTGTTAATACTTGGGAAAAGACTGGACTTTGCTAAAACTTTGCTAAAACTTGGACTTGCTAAAAACTGGATGATACAGAACTTGCTAGAACCAAATATCTTGGAAACTAAACTTTGAACATTTCCAAAAAGGTCTTAGAAACTATACTTTGGAACTAAGTACCAGAGAGATTCAAAGCTTCACCGTAAAGTTGGGTTTAATACTCACTTTAAGACTTTGTGGCACTCCGGGGTTCAAAGCTCCACCTTTCAGGACCGTTTTAACACACACTATAGGACTTGACTTAGTCACTAGTTTAAAGCTTTGCCGTCCAGGGGGGCACACAATGAGGGAGACTTTAAAAGAAGGTAGGAAAAACACTTAAAAAAAAAACACAACAAGGTCAAAGCTTCGCCATCCCGGAGGGGGGGTCCATTCAACAAGGAAAATGATAAAAAAAAAAAAGGTAAGAATACGTGGGTAAGGGAAACAAACAAGTTAGGACAACTGAGGTGACACAAAAAGACTCACACGCTAAAGGCCCCACAAAGCGGCATCGCCAAGGTACGGTGGGGGATTGCTTTAGGATTAGTGTAAGACTCCAAAAAATTCCTAAACTACACAAGTTAGCTCACAAAGATACATGGAAGATACACAAAGTATAGAAAAAACTCTCAACTCACAACAAGAGCACAAAGAGTACACAAAGGGTACACAAGTCAAGATAGAAGGACCCCCAAGGACCTTCAAATCTTGAAATTCAACAATAATGGAGCCAAAGTGCTCCGAAAACACCGTAAAGGTTTTTGGCTTCAAACGCCAAAATATCCAAAATAACTTGGACCCACGGACCCAAAACAAGAATTGAGGGTGATTCTAGAGAAAGAAATAGGGACCTTATATAGGTTTCCAAGGGCCCACCTGTGAGCTCCCAATTTGTCACTTGGGATTCGTAGAATTATTTTTTTGGAAATTTGCAATTTAAAATTGATAAAAGTATACAAAAAGCCGTAAAAAGAGTGTAGAACCAAAATAGGGTTGTGTCATACCCATTATAGTATTTGGTCTAGATTTGTGTTTTTACTTGGAATCCCCCCAAATCTTGCCTAAAAATAGTATAGAAATAACGAAAAGGTCAGATTTGGAGGATTTGAGTCACACAGCCCCAAAAGGGCTAATTCTCACCATGAAGGTGGCAATTCATGGCTAGGTCGGTCCCAAGGATCCACAGCGAAGCCACTAGGTCGGGTCCTAGAGTTAGATTTAGAATTCCCCATTAGATCGACGAATTCCCAAAATCCCAATTGTTAACATGTAGGAGCCACTAACGCAAGACCGGGCCCGTGGAGGAATCTACAGCCCAAGGATGGTGTTCTAGAATAAATCCCATGCCAGGAGTCCAACGGCGAAATTGGTTCGCCATAATTCCTCCACCTGCAGAACATTCCCGCACCGTCGCTAATTCGAGGAGATGGCCAGGTTTAATCTCCATTGACCAATCGTGCCAAGTACGGAAACACACTTGCACGTCTTTTATGCGACTCCCTGAGAGGTCACGTGAAAAACCCCGGCATCTTCCGACTTGCAGAAGAACCTTTTTCGGGTGGTCAACCCTCCTAACCTCCAACGGGAATTTCATGGAAATTATCCAGGTTATAATAAAATCTCACTAAAAATTAAACTAGCTTGTTTTATGTTAATAATGAGCTCCATGAAGTTTCACGACATTCCGATAGCGGCAAGTACCCGAACCGGCGAGATTCCTCGGGAATTAACTACGTGGTGGGGACCCCGACACGTTGACCGGCATCCCGGGACCATACGATGGCGAAACGAAGTCAACCAAAAGTCCTTTCCGACTCTCTCGCACCTACCAGAGACCCTAGGCTATTCACATTTCTCAAAATAGGAGACCCCTAAGATCTAGGATTTTACCACGATTTGGTTTTTAAACTAAATTAGCCTACGATGGGTTTTTGGCCTCGGTACGAGAGGTAGGGGAGTTGAGGACTAAACACGGCGATCTGGATCCAACGGCGCAATCCGTTTGGCGATTGGAGCTAATCTCCAAAAGTTAGAATGTCAGTTCAGTATAGATGGTAGAAGTAGATTTTTAGGATGTAGGATGAAATCTTTGAGGATGAGGATGAAAATCTGAGTTGATAAGGTTACCTTAGAACTCTAGAGGGAGGGGTGAGCCCTTGGAAACCTATTTAAGGGCCCCATTTCTCTCTTTCGAACACCCCCAATTCTTGTTTTGGGTCCGTGGGTCCAAGTTATTTTGGATATTTTGGCGTTTGAAGCCAAAAACCTCTACGGTGTTTTCGGAGCACTTTTGGCTCCATTGTTGCTTATTTTCAAGCTTTGAAGGTCTTAGGGGGTCCTTCTACCTTGCCTTGTGAACTCTTTTGTGAAGTTTTTGGTACCTTGTTGTAAGTGGAGAGCCTCTCTCTCTCTCTCTTGTACGTGTTGTGGTCTAACTTGTGAAGTTTTAAGAGTCTTTTTGTATCTTACACTAATCCTGAAGTCACCCCCCACTGTACCTTGGCGATGCCGCTTTGGGGGGCCTTTAACGTGTGAGCTTTGTGTTGCCACGTGGTCTAACTGGTGTGTTTTCTCTTTTTTTTTTCTTACACCCTCTTCTAACCTTCTCTTTGTTGAGTGGACCCCCCTCCGGGACGGCGAAGCTTTCAACCTCCTTTGTGCATGTTGTCTAAAGTTATCCCAACCCCTCTTCTAATCTTCTCCTTGTTGAGTGGACCCCCCTCCGGGACGGCGAAGCTTTGACCTTGTGTGTGTTCTTTAAAAAGTTTAGTTTTTTTTCCCTCTTCCAAAGTCTCTCTCATTGTGTGGACCTCCCTTGGAAATAGCGAAGCTTTGAACTAGTGGCAAAGTTGAAGTCCTAAAGCGTGTGTTAAAAGTGTAGACGGCGGAGCTTTGAACCCCCAGAGTGTCAAGAAGTCCTAAAGTTGGTGTTAAAGCCAATTTAACGGCAAAGCTTTGCACCTACCCCATGTGTAGTTCCAAAGTCTAGTTTCCAAGGCCTTTATGGAAACCTCCAGAGTTTAGCTTCCAAGATATGTAGGTTCCTTTGTATTTATTTAGTCTAGTTGTCCCCCAAAGTTTTATTTAGTGTAGTTGTTTCCCAAAGTCTTAGTGAGTTTAGTGCCCCCCAAGTTTTTATTTCTCCCTAGTTTAGCAACATCCCGTTTTTATTTAGCCTTTAGCAAAAATCTAGTCTTATTTAGCCTTAGCAAAAATCCAAATCCAGTCCAGCATCCGAAACCAGCATCCGAAACCAGCATCCAGTCCAGCATCCGAAACCAGATCCAGTCCAGCATCCCAACCAGCATCCCATCAGAAATCGGAAGTTTAAAAAATATATATATATATATAAAAATTAAATTGAAAGTTCTCGACCCCCCTAGCCAGCCAGCCGGGAAGGCCAACCAGCCAGAAGGGCCAGGCAGGCTCTCGGAAGGCCAGGCAGGCCCTCGGTAGGAATAGACAGGCTCTCGGTGGGGATAGTTGGGCTCCCAAATTTTTTATTCTTTTTTTTTCTTGTTTCGATTTTTGGTTTGCTCAAAACAGAACACAAACAAAAGACAAAGCAAACTAAAAGAATGTTGGACTAATTTAGTGCTAAGCGGGGGTGAAGTAGGATTAGGGCCAAAAAATACGAAAGGAGGAAGAAGAGAGCGGAGCACCACCGTACCTGCACACAAAATCGTTTTCTCTCACCACTCACACCTACACACAATGGAAGGAGATTAGGAAAGGAGAAGAAGAAGTAGGCAAGGGAAGGTGAGAGACAATAAATAGTGACCTAGGTTTAGGCTAGGTAGGCTTTAGGAAAAAATCTTGAAAATTTGTGGTGACCGTTGAGAGGAGGATTAGGATGACACAAAGGCAAAATTGTGTAGAGGATAGTTGGCATCTTAAAACCTCCTTGAAGTTTGAGACCATAGTGTAAGACTCATAAAAGCTTAGGTAGAATAGTACTAGTGTAGAAGGAGAGGGGAAGAAAGAAAAGAAGGGAGAAGAAGAAAGAAGGAGTTTAGATCATCAAAAATTGTAATATTTTCTAAATAACCGGTGAGCTTGGAAAAAATTCAAAACAAAAACCAAAGACCACCATGGAGCGTGAGGATGTATACGTGGACGTGGACGAAGTTATTTCCGAAACCGGTAATGAAGAGGTGAGTTTTTGATTTAATCTTTGATGTTTCTCCCTAATTAGCATTTATTTTCCTAATCAGCCTTAGAGCGTGATTAGCATCCGAGATTAGCGCAAATTAGAAGTTTAGATTCAAAAAGTTATAGATTAAAGATAGGGGTTTCCAAAAACATATTACACTTAGGATTTGGCTTTAAATCGACCGTGTTAGGCTAAGTTAAGCGGTAGGGGGTAGGACGGAGGAATTTTGAGTAAAATTTCATCCAAAAAGAACCATGGACGGAACTTAGGAATTTAGGGTAGAAAGAAGATTTAGGATTAAAATTAGGGATTAATTAGCGGTTAGAACTAGAGTCAAGTTATAATCTAATTGTAAAAGTTAAACTTCTGAGGTAGAAATCTAGAATTAACTTTTGGAAGTTAAAAAGTAGAATTAATTTGGAAGTTTAACTTGGGAGGTTAAAATTTCCAGTGAAATCCTAGGGTAGTTAGGAAGGGAAGTGAGGGTTAATTAGGAGTCAAAAATCCAAGTAGGAAGTAGAAATTAAAAGTAAAATTTTAGACTAAATTTAGGAGGTAGAAATTACGAGTAGAAATAGGAGTTAAGTCTTGAAGTTAGAAATTCAAAGTTAGAGTGAATGTTAGAGGTCAAAAGCTAGGGTAAAATTTGGAAGTTAAAATTTGGAGTAACAATTAGATAGAAAAAACTCAAAGTTTAAAGTAGAAGTAAAAGTTAGAAGTAGAATTAAACCTAGAAGTTAAAATTTGGGATTAATTTAGAAGTAAAAAGTTAGAGGTAGAAGTTAAATTTTAGAGTTAATTTAGGAATAAAAACCCTAGAGTTAAAAGTTGGAATTAAATTTAGGAGGATAACATTTAGAGGTAATCTAGGATTAAAACGATAGGATTAAATCGGGAAGTAGAAAGTCAAAAGTCTAAAGTCAAAAGTTAAGACTAAATTTAAGGGTTAAATTTTAGAGTTAGTTTAGGAGTAAAAACTTAGAATTAAAAGTTAAACCATAGGGGTAGAATTCAAGGGTAAATTTTAGAGTTAAACTAGGAGTAAAAACTTAGAGTTAAAAGTTAAAACATAGAGCAAAAGTCGGAAGATAATATTTAGAACCAAGTTAAAGGAGTAAAATCTAGAGTTACATTTAGAGGTTGAAAATTAGAGTAAGAGTTGCAACTTTAGGATTAGTCTTTAGAAGTAGAACTTCCAGGTAAAGTGTTGAAACACAAAGATAGCCTTAGGGGTTCATGGAAGGAACATAGGGGTTCCCCTTTTTATGTAGTTAGGAACGTTAGAAATGACGCCAACTACCCAGTCTACCCTCGACATAGGATAGATAGTTAGGAAGTTAGAATTTCACCATCACTCTGATCATTGCAGTTAACTTGTGAGCTACTACATGCATTACTAATTATTTGCTGCCATCCACGACCCTTAGGAAACGTTAGCAAAAAAAATTCATTGCTTGGAAGGCACAGTGGACCGCGCTCACAACACCTCCATATATTAAAAAAGTGGATAAAGGCATAGAACCTGGTCGGTGTTCGCTTTATTACCAAGGGTGGATAATCTAGCGCCCACACCACCCCTCCCTCTACATTCCTAACAGTAACCTTATCAACTTGGATTTTCATCCTCATGCTCAAAGATTTTCAATCCTAATCCCGAAAAAACGACTATGATCTACCATCTATGCTGAACCAACATCCTAACTTTTGGAGATTAACTCCAATCGTCGAACGGATTGCACTGTTGGCTCTAGATCACCGTGTTTAGCCCTAAACTCTCTACCCCCGAAGTGGGACCAAAAACCCATCGTAGGCTAATTTAGATTAAAAACCAAGTCATGATAAATTCTTAAATCTTGGGGGTCTCATGTTTTGAGAAAAGTAACTAGTCTAGGGTTTTCGGTAGGTGCAAGAGAGTAGGAAAGAATTCCTAGTTAACTTTGTTTCACCGTCGTATGGTCCCAGAATGCCAGTCAACGTCGCGAGGACCCTGCCCCGTGATTAATTCCCGAGGAATCTCGCCGGTTTGGGTACTTGCTGTTATCGGAATGTCATGAAACTTAACGAAGCACATTATTAATATAAAACAAGTTATTCTAATTTTTAGTGATATTTTACCGTAACCTGGGTAATTTCCACGAAATTCCCGTTGGAGGTTAGAACGGTTCACTGTTCGGAAGAGGTTCTTCTGTAAGTCAGAAGATGCCGGAAATTTTCATGGGACCTCTCAGGAAGTCTCATGAAAGATGTGGAGGTGCATTTTTGTACCTAGAACAATTGGTCAGTAGAGATCCAAATTGGCCGTCTCCTTGAATTGTCGATGGCGAGGGAATCTTCTGCAAATGAAGAAATCCTGGCAAATCAATTTTGTCGTTGGACTCCTGGCATGAGATTTACCCTAGAATATCATCCTTGGATAGTAGATTCCTCCACGGGCCCATCTTGCGTTGGTGGTTCCTATATGCTAATAATCGGGATTTTGGGAATTCATCAATTTAATGGGGATTTCTAAATCTAATTCTAGAACTCGACCTAGTGGCCTTGTTGTGGATCCTTTGGACTGACTTAGCCATGAATTGTCACATTTATGGTGGGATTTAGCCCTTTTGAGGCTACATGACTCAAACCCAACAAATTCCGCTATCTTGTGATTTCTATTCTATTTTTAGGCAAGGTTTGGGAGAATTTCAGGTATAAAATCAAAACTAGATCAAATACTATAATGGATATGACACAACCCTATTTCGGTTCTACACTCTTTTTATGGTTTTTTGTATATTTTTATCAACTTTAAATTGCAAATTTTGAAAAAAAAAATCTACGAGTCCCAAGTGACAAATTAGGAGCTCACGGGCTGCAGTTGCCTTGCACAACACGATTTCTACAAGTATATTGGCATGTCGCATGCTTTCCAACCCTCCATCTATTTTCCACGCAACCAAACAAGTGCCAACAATAAAGCATCATATGCTTTAGAGGGATCTAACGTACAATACCAAAGCCACGGTGCTACTTGTAGTTGTAGGGCTTCCTTTTCCTATGAGCTTTCTTCTTCAAGCTTTTCTTTGTGATTCTTACTCTAGCAAATTCTAGAGAGGCAAATTGGGGAGGATGGCTCTTGGAGGGCGTCAAGGGAGGTTTAGTTGCGGGAGGGTGTTTCCTCTTGGAAGCATGCCTTGTGGCATGGAAGATTGAAGGAGGAGTAGACAAAGGTGGATGCGCTTTGGAAGAGTGCCGTACGCAAGGCGGTTGCCACGGCTCAAGCTTTCAAGGAGACTCCTTTCAAGCTTTCAAGGAGATTGCAGATTGTGGCTTGGACTGTTGGACGCTTGTGGACAATTTTGTGCCTATATTCAATTTTGATTGTGAATGCGCAATTGGATTCTATTTGCGTCCTTGCGGCATATGTAGAGTTTGATTTTTACTATAGAGTTGTGGACAGCTATAGAGCTGTAAAGATTACTATAAATTGTTCATCCTCGGATAAGCAACCACTATAATCTATAGGGGTGCTTGGATTATAAATCCATTTTCAAGATAATTATGATATATAAGATAAATTTCATTGATTATTTTTTTGAAAAAAATCTAGGTTGACATAATATAATAATTCAAGTTTAAAAAAAGATATAATATTTAAAAGAAAAAATATACATTTAATTGATAGTTAAAACTATCATTTCAAACAAAGTTGTCACATTAGGCGGACTGTCCATCCAAACCGTCTGATTTGCCAGCCCGTTTGGGACATCCAATGACCCTAATATGTTCAATGTGATTATTTCAAGGTAGTTATATTGTCCGTCGGGTCCGCCCAAACTGTCTGATATGTTTGCCCATCCGAGATGTCCAATGATCTTAACTCGATTGATGTCCAATGTGACAACAATGATTTTAAACCACCTACATTATATGATTAGTATGATAAGCTACCAAAGTTTGTAGACAAATTTACAAACCACTATAAATCTTTGTGAGCAAAATTATCATGATTGTACAAATTGAAATTTCATTGCAAGCCACCTTGATCTAGACAAGTCTTTGTTGCCATCCTATCATTTCCATTTTTCTACATTGTTGTTGCCATTGTATTACCAATGTCTTCATTCTTCTTTGACGAACTAACACCTATATTTTTCTTCTTCAAACTACCGATGCATTCCTTGGTAAAACTATCAAGTACTTTCTTATCTTCTTTTGACAAGATATGGAGTCCAGTACCTTCATCAAATGTTAGAGAAACCAAACATATGACATGATCTAGATAATCTCACCAAATCAACCTTTTTCCCACTAAAAACCACCATATTCATAATATTAATAAGTAATCAACTTAAACTCCGAGCATGTGGTGACTAAAGAGTAGTTCGAGTAGTTCAAAAAAGTATTGTGGACACTTTCATTAAAACTTTGAAGATGCTATACATGCATGGCCTTCTAAACTAGAAGCTAGAAGTGCAAGGCGCTGAAATTGATCAAACTGTCCGCCAACTTCAAACTGTCAAAGAGTTTCCTTAAAGCTGGCCGCGACCGCAGACATCTTGCTCATCACCGATTCTACGACCTTTGTGGCACGCCGCACATCTCCAAAGCCCCCATCCAATTGCCAAGCCACCACAAAAGCCCCAACAAGAACGCAACCCCCCGTAAGGCCTCCGGAAATTAAGCATTTTTTAAAGGCGTTGCTTGCAAGCCAAGTCCTCTAAGGAGTAGCCATCTCCAATCTTGCGGTGCTAAGCTTGATCTCGAGGAGTTTGAAAAGGAAGAAGTATACTTACAAGAGCCATTATATGGGGAATTGCGAAGCATCACCGATCTAGAAGAAGTACATACATATGATGCTTGATAGCTTGACACTAGTAGAAAATTCAATTTTTCTTGTTGTTTTCAATTTTTCAACAGATTTTTGTCAAATTTTGTCCGAAACAACGCAACCAAAACAACAGAAAAATTGAATTTTTTGACAACTTGAGAGGAGTTCGAAGGTGAAGTACCCTACAATGATGCGTGATTAACGCTTGGGGGACGGACCCATGACCACTCAAGCCTCACTGCCTATCACTCAGTTTTCTACCACTTTGCAACTAGATATGAATGAAAATTTTTATATTTATTTTTCAAAGATGGAACTACATGTCTTCTATACTAAATAAATTTTTTAGATTCTTTTGTGAAAAATTGATTTTTTTGATAATTTTTGAAGAAAAAGTGAAGAAAAATCATATCAAATAGAAAAATATTTCAAAAAATCTGAAAAATTCACTATGTGTGTATATTACGGTGACAAACATCATGGTATAAACTCAATTTCGGTGTCATTCTATAATTAGAAAATAATAGACATTGAAAAAGCATCCAAAGTTAAAATTTCAATAAAATATGCAATATTAGGAATTTTTTCAAAATTTTAATTGGAGTAGAAACTAGAGTAGATGACCTTCATTTTGTCAGTTGGTCTCAAACTCAAAAAATATCATTTTTGTGGAGAAATTTCAGATTTAGAGCAAGGAACAACAACTTTTCAAAAGACACTAAAATAGCATATTTTGTGATCCGTTTTTTTCACTAACTTCTCATTTACATGAAGACAAACACTTACAAGCCTAGAAATTCAATTGGATACTCTTCATAATCCAACATGAAAGGTCAACAAGAAGAGTCCGGATGAAAATATACTTTCAAACTTTGTCTAGCTCATCAAGTTGTCAGCCGGACGCCACAGAATGGCGCCAGTGGCGTTACAGGGTTAATATTATGTGCTGCCAAAAAAAATTTGGTAGGTAGATGCAATGCATGTTTTTGAAGAATTGCTACATTTGTTTTCTAATTTTTTAAGAGATTCAAAAGTTTTCCACTTTCTTAAAAAGAACACTATAAAATCAACTTTTCATGGTGACAATTTCTTTAAAATTTTTATTTTATTTCAAATTTTATTGTGAATGCTACGTGGGTGGGTGAATGCATAAAACACAATCATGAATAACCTTTTGCTCCCTGGCCTTGAATGGGGTTAGTTTTGGGCCATGTATTTTGCTTTATATCCCCATTTTCATCCAAAATTTGTAACTTATGACTTTTGTATACCTTTTGTAAGCCATTTTCATAGTTTTTAAAAATAATTTATTGGTCATAAAGAGCTCCCAATGAAATGATAGCTTTTGCAACTTGGAGTTTCTAAAAACTATTTTTAGACCAAAAATTCCAATTTTGAGTCAAAATTTGGGATTTAAGAATATCTACGAATATTAATTAGACTTTAAAAAGAGTTTTTTTCTAAAAATAGGACATTTTTTTATCCACACTTTTCCAATGTTGGCTTCTAATCTCATGCCATGAGGACTTTGGAAAATTTGTTTTGGAAATTGAAATTGTATTCTGAAAATCACTTTTGAACTAGAAAAATTTGCCAATGTTTATTTTGTTTTACTGAATATTTTACTATTATTTAAAAATGCAGACATCAAAGCATCTTTTTTGTTCACATTTCTCATTGGCTTTTTTTGTGCATAACTTTTGGAGATAAATTCTTCTAGTCTTGAAGTTTTGAAAATATGTTATTTTTAATGTTTTATTAATTATCCACATTTTATGTTGTTTTTCAAAAGCTCATAGAACTCCTTGTTCTATGGCATTTTGGTAGAAATCAATAAGTGTCAATTCTTGCAACTAGTTCAGGTACAATATCTAGTTGGTTATTGGGTGATTGCAAGAAACACTTGTCCTATAATATGGGTATTTGTAACATATATAGACTATAATCGTAAACGGTTTCTATAGTATATACATCTATAACATAGGTGTGTAGTATTTTAGGCTCATGGGCTCACGCTCCTATGCTCACATAATAGCAGCCCTCTTTCTTGTCCCCTTGCCCTCGAAAATTGTCTTTTTGCTCATAACTTTTGCATTGTTTGTCCGTTTGGCATGAAATTTGGAATGAAGGTAGATGCTATAGTTGCAGACATTGAGTAATTTTTTCAAATTATTTTATTATTTTTAACCTACTCCCGATTGGATGTCTATCATAGCCATTTTGGGGATTTTAAGTCCTATTTTTGACCCAAAAATGCAAATTTGAAGCCACAAATTGAACATGTTGGAGGTCGACTAACGTTGCAAGGGCTGACAATGAGTATTTATGAAAATAGCAACATATCAGTTGCACACATGGGGTCAAAATGACCTTCCTTTACGCAAAAGCTATGAAGAGGGAAAAATTTTCCTTCATGAATTTTTTGGTGCAATGCGAGCCCAGTCTTTTGTAGCAAAATGGCTTTTTTTATGGAAGTTTTTTTAATTCTTTTTGTATTACTAAAAATGAAAATCTCCATAGACCCTTTTTCTGCTATTTTTTGCTCCTAGTGACTTTTGCAGTACTTCATAGTAGTCCGTAGTACAGCTTAGTACTAAATCAACGGTTTAGATATGCAGGTGCCTTAAAACAACGGTTCAGATTTGCCGGAGCGCTTCTAAAACATAGTATTGATAGTACTGTATAGTACTGCCAGTCCTATGGCCAAAAAACGCAGTTTTGATGGAAAAACGTGAAATGTTTCTTGCAACTATCCTAGTAATTGATCCATTGAGAACATCGTATTTTATGTTCTTGGCCATTATAATGTGTATATCCTATACACCCTTTAGATTGTGCCATTTTAATTTATTGACATTTTAGAGTACTTTCATTTAAATTCATTCAAAATGAAAATACAACAATTTTATATATCTATTATATAAATATTCTATAAATATTGAATTGTGACCTTCTGTCAAACAAGACAATTTCAAGGCCATTTAACCCCTAAAGGACCATTTGTCTCCTCGGGGGATAATTTGGGTCCGAGCAGGTTCCTACTGTCTCAATTTTTAGTGATATTTTTTGGGATTTTTTGAGGTTGTGTATTTTTGCGAGAACTTTGTGAATATATAATTTTTGTTTTAATTGGTGCCCGGGAGAAATAGTTATGGCACAATAAGCAAAAATGGAGATTGGTGGGCAGCACAAAAAAAATCACAAAAAGTCAAAATATTTTTTTTTCAAATTTTTTTCTCAAAGATTATATTTTTTCTACATGTGAAGCTTTGTTTCATTCAATTTGGACTAATAATGAGAAAATCATGGACAATCTTAGTTTTTTGGGCAATCTAA
The DNA here is from genome assembly GCA_951799445.1 of Pseudisothecium myosuroides. Classification (NCBI taxonomy): domain Eukaryota; kingdom Viridiplantae; phylum Streptophyta; class Bryopsida; order Hypnales; family Lembophyllaceae; genus Pseudisothecium; species Pseudisothecium myosuroides. The sequence continues at coordinate 45,241,935 of OX637288.1, forward strand.
GCATCTCCTTGGAAAAATAACTTGTAGAATTCATCTTTGAATGCAATTTTTAGAATTTTTCAAAAAAAGAATTTTAGACAGGGTTAAATTTTCTTGCTAGAACAATCTCACCGTTGGCATTATTGTGATTCAATTCCATCTAAAAGCTATTAACAATTTAGTTTTTTCTTCAATCTTGAACCCACCTCTATTTAACAATTTTTTAATGAGTGAAAATTTAGTGCTTTTTTTCCTAAATTTTTTTGTAGATTTTCAACTCAACTAATTAACATAAATGAGTAGAAAATCAAAATCAATAGTGCAAAAACTCTGAACTAAAAAGATTCAATGCCAAAAAATCTAGTCAAGCAAGGTGAAAAAAACTTGTTTTCTTCACTTTAAATGCCTATATCTTGCAATCTACATGGTCAAAGTTTCTGAAATTTCTTCCATGTATTCATATACTAGTCAAGTATAAGATCTTATAGTTGGATATGCAAAAAAAAACAATTTTTAAAGTTCTTTTCTCTTTGCAATAGAAATGACAGTTTTGAGTGGTTTTTGATTGGAAAATAACCTTGGTCCTTTAGGGGTTAAAGAATGAAATAAAGATTTACATTACAACGCAATCTTTCTATGTTGTTCAATGTCCATTTTAGTCTTTCACTTAAAGCTTTTGATTTTTTTTCATCTAGCTTTCTTTTATTCCAATATATGTTTTATACCGGTTATCACAAAAGGTCACGGCTTCTTTCAATGGTAGAAACATATTCTCAAAAGTTACTTTTCATATTGTTAATTTTAAACACTCAAAAGTTCCAATAACCCTGAAAAGTGAAAGTGTGACAAATTATCAAAATTGTTTAACCCTTCTAGGCTTAAGAGGACAAAATGTGTCTTCTTCAAATTTTCAATGGCAAATTCTTTGTAGTGTGAAATAAATCTCAATATTTTGTAAAGTAGGGTCTTTTAGAGTAACACAATGACATATTTTTGAATTTTGGATTTTTCAAATTTTCAATGTGAGAAGTATAGAAAAATTTTCTTAGAAAATGTAATCCTGTAGAATGAAGGAGTGCGCAAGAATATTGGATAGGATCCGAGTGAAAGGAATGGTTCAACTTTTTTTGGAAGATGTTCCAAAAGATATGTTAGTAATATAAACCATTGAATTTTTTTAACTGACATATATATATATATATATATATATATGTCATTTTTGCAGGATCCAAAAGATGAAAGTGGGACGACTCATTGAAAACAACTCAATTTCTGTCAATTCTTGTAAAAAAGGTAATCTTTACAGTGTTCAGCTATGCATGGCTCTTGTCGAAGCAAAGTCATCAAACCATTTTGCATCTCTCAGTAGTTGGCAAATGCCAGTCCACACTGATCCACCCATAGAAATAGAAGCTTGGCTGACGAGAGAAAAGCAGAACAGCTGACACAGAAACTACTCTGGGTGACTGCACTGATTTGAGAGTTGTTTCTAGCTGGAATGACTCACGAAGATAATTTCAACAATAATGTAAAAGCACCAGTAGTTGATTGTTTAAGCAATTTTGGAGTAGATTGTGTGCATAATCAGTTGGTAGGAAATTTTTCCCATGTAGGAAGATAGGAAAATATGGGGATTGCACAACTTTCAGAATTTTATTCCCAAAATTGAATTTACAGGGAATTTTGGGAACCAGAAAGTACATTTCACTAGTAGCCATTGTTTAGAGTCTTCCAATTCCAATCATTCAAGAACTATTTTCCCACTCATTGCTTCATACTTTCTTGCTCACTACTTTGGGACATGTGTCATGACTTTATTAGTCCCAACCTTGAGAAGGGGGAAAAAAAAACATTCCAAGCTTGGTTGGAAATCTATGCCAACCTTGGTTGGATAATATAGTACCCCTATAGATTGGGTGCTAGGCGTGGTTGAGTACTAGTGCTTCTACTTTAATACTAAATGAGTAGAAGTGGTTAATAATTTTGTAGCATTCTTGCCATCAACAAGTTGTTCTGCATAGTAAACGCTTGTAAACAGTTCAAAAAATATTCGCCAACCACTTCCATAGATACACACTAAAATAGTTTACATAATGTGTAACTGTCTAACGAAGAATACATTTAGAAAAGCATACAAGTTCGACAATCTAACTCGAGAGCATCACCACCAGAGGACAACATGTAAAACATTCACAAAAATTTTACATGCCTGTGAAGAAATCATTGTTCATGTTCTCATCAAAATTGCTTTGGAGTGATTTAATAGCCACCAAAAGGGCAAAGAGCCAAAAAACAAGATTCATTGTGTAGTATCCTAAGTATAAGAAATTGGCACCAAAGTCTCCTGCACGGAATTGAGTTGCTCCTCAACACGCTTGGTAGCCTTGAGACGCAGCTGAATGAGCTGCTTCTTGCATGTAAAACACCTTGGACTTGGCCTTTTTCTTCTCTTCCACCTCCTGCACACCGTCATTGAAAGAAGTAAGAAGACAAGAAAGTACTTCATAGTTAATATATAAAAATACTTAAACCCTTAAAGGTCTTAAATCTAAAAAATTTATGGGTTTGTCCTTTAAGGGTTAAGTATGATTTGGCATATATGGCACCCACAAAACCAAAAAATCCTTTGATAAAAAAATATTATAGAGCTAGTGATGCCTAAGATTGCCTCACATTATAAGACTATATTTTACCAAGATAATTATAAGAATAGTTTGTGGTGGTGAGAAAGCTTACAAACTTGGCAATGCCAATCTCAAACATGAATTTTTTATGCTTGTAGCAAAAAAAATTTATCCTCAAACTATTTCCATCCATTCAAAGTTTCCTAGTTTCTTCTCTTACTTGTTCATTACTTATAAAATATGGATATCCAACTCTTCTTTATATCAAGGTGTTGAATATAAACTTATTTAATTATTAAAAATTTGAGATTCTTGAATAGAATGAGGAATTGAATTTGCATCTTTTAGTATGATGTCTTGTACAATGGGATACCATTCAAAATGGCGTTTTTGCATTTGCAGGGAAGGAAATTTCACATCTGCCAACTTTGACAGGCTCTTAAGGGCTGAATTTTTTTTCTTTTACCACGAATTTTTTGGAATGAAATCATATCTATGTTGATAATATTGTTCCAAATTTCAAGGTCAAAAGATTTACAAAAAAAAAGATATTTGAAATCTACCAACATGTGTAGTTGTGAGAAACAATTTCACAACTACCAACTTTGAGATTCTCCCAAGCAGTGTTCTTTTTTCCGGCAATTTGGTGCAAAATTGCACCAAATTTTATGGCCTGGTACCATGCCTATAGGAAAAAATGGTACTAGAGAGGTAAAAAATCGCCAGAAAACTTCAAATAAAAAAAAAGTCTTGGATGAAATTTCCAAATTGTGGATGAAAACTGAATTATGGATATGTGCTATGTGCTAATATGATATTTTCTATCCAATATTTGAATGAATGTTGAAATTTGGAGCACCACTATAATATTCAATATCGCCACTTTGGCACTTCATTAAAAATGAAAAAAAAACACTGCTCCCAAGGGTTGAAAAATTGTTTATTTATCATGAAATTTTTATTATGGAATTATCTCTATTATCCCTAAAGGACCAACATGCGCTTTTTGGCAGCATAGAAATTTTGGGCAGGTATGTGTGACTAGAGATTTGCATATTTTGGGCTGAAATTTTTATAGAAGGTGGGGACGAGGAGTATCTTTCATATGCACCAAATTTCATGACATTTGGAAATACGAGTCAAAAGTTATGGCCAAATATGTTGTTTGTTTCTCAACTCGGGTAGTCCGAGCAGATCAGAAAAAATCACTTTTTTCAAAAATAAAAATTTGAAATTGGTTTATTAGATTTATATATATAGAAAGCTTTGAATCATTCCATTTTGATCAATGAATCAAACGTTATGAGGATTTTTAGTTTGCGGGCAGTTATGGATTGTCTACTCTAAAATAAACTTTGAAGTCATTTATTTCACTCAATTTTCAATATATTTCAAAATAAAATAAAATTGTAGGATGTAGATTGTTTATTAAAACATTGCAACCATTAGGATTGGAATTTTTCAATTCCATAATTAACTTCTTAACAATTTGGTGTTTTGAACCATTCTCTACTTCTTTCTACTTACTATTTTTTTCCTATATGTTATACAATTCCAAATAATTTGAAAATTTTCAAGCATGTAGCCAATTTGCCTTGAAGAACAAATCCAAAGAAGCACAACAATTTTGGAAATTTTTCATAATAATCTGACCTTGTGAAGTGCAGCTGCCCGTTTTTTTGCAGGGCCAAAAAAATGGACTTTTGCCACTTCAAACGCTAATATCTTCCAATCTACATGATGGAAATTTCTGAAATTTTTTCCACATATTCTCAAACCAAAGTACTACAAGATCCTACGATTACATGTGTCCAAAAATGATATTTTTCAAAAATTTGGTGCTTGTACTAGAAATGGCAGTTTTGGAGCATTTTTGGTGAGATCATAGTCAAGGAACTTTAGGGGTTAATAACATGTATGCCAAATTTCAAGGTCAAAAGATTTACCAAAAAAAAATTATGCTAATTCTACCAACATGTGTAGTTGTGAGAATGATATTTTTAGCCCTTGGGATAGTGTCATTTTATGGGTAAATTTTCACATGGATGTAAAAAATCATTCTCACAACTACACATGTTAGTAGAATTAGAATATCTTTTTTTGGTAAATCTTTTGACCTTAAAATTTTCCACTCTTTTTATCAATATTGATATGATCTCATGCCAAAAAATTCATGGTAAAATGTATTTTTTTCAGCCCTTGGGATAGTGTCAAAGTTGGTAGTAGTGAAATTTTTTTCACAACTATACACGGTGGCAAATTTTGAATATCTTTTTTTGTGTGAATCTTTTGACCTTGAAATTTGGCAAACATGTTATTAACATAGAGATAATTCCATAATAAAAATTTCATGATAAATAAACAATTTTTCAACCCTTGGGGGAGAGTCTCAAATTTGGAAGTAGTGAAATTGATTCTCACAACTACACATGTTGGTAGATTTTAAATATCTTTTTTTGTGTAAATCTTTTGAACTTGAAATTTGGAACACATATTATCAACATAGAGATGATTTCATTTCAAAAACTCCATGGTAAAAAAAAAAGATTTCAGCCCTCAAGACGGTGTCAAAGTTGGTAGCAGTGACAGGAGTAGTGAAAATTTTCTCACCGCTACACTTGTTGGTAGACTTTGAATATCTTTTTTTTGGTGAATCTTTTGACCTTGAAATTTGGTGCACATATTATTAACATAAAATGTTTCTATGACAAACATTTCATGGTAAAAGAGCAATTTTTCAGCCCTCAAAAGGCTGTCAAAGTTGGCAAATGTGAAATTTCCTTCCCTGCAAATGCAAAAACGCCATTTTGAATGCTACCCCATTGTACATGTTGAGTTGGAAACAACAGTAATAGTACGTGAGCCCAAGAATGCAAGATTGCGCTATAAGAAACCCGCATTTTAGATGATGTTACATTGGGTGTTATTATTGACATAAAAACACAAGTTGTTTAATTGGACGTTTATTAAAATTTGTCTCCTAAAATTATGCTAATGTCACCTAAAATGCGGGTTTCTTATAGTGTTGTGAGCATTGAGCATCTATAATATAGATACCACACACTATAGAAGGTGTCTGTATCATAAACACCTATAATATCGGTATTTATAACATATATACCCTATAATCATAGACGGTTTCTATAATATATACACCTATAACATAGGTGTGTAGTATTCTAGACTCATGGGCTCACATTCCTATGCTCACATAATAGCAACCCTCCCTAGTGAAGAATAGAATGTTCCAAAACATAAAATTCCTCACCGAAATTCCAAAACAAATTTTTTGGCAATCCAAACAATTAGATTATAGCCTCGATTATAGCATTGTCTCTTCTGAATGCATTGTTACCACTACAAGAGAAAGGGGTGTTTTAAGTATAGTCCTAGGAGTATAGTCATATAAGTATTGACCGTTTAAGGGTGTTTTAAGTAAAATTTTACTAGAAATACATGAGTTTCTAGTAAAATTTTATTCAAAACACCCCTAAAAGATCATTACTTATATGACTATATTCCTTGGACTACACTTAAAACATCCCTTTCTCTTGTAGTGTACAATGACAAATTGTTGTTTTTTGTAAGAAATTGTCATGAATAACAAAAGGGGTACACATGTCATCTTTCCATTGGTTGCAAAACTTTTACATTCAAAAATTCTCAAAGGGATACACAGATAGTCTTTTTATTAAATCAACTTCTAAAATTTTATTCAAAGAAAAACATTACAAGTGTTTGAAAGTTTAGTTTTGGGGCATTGATCAATGATCCTGAACAACCTAAAATCTCATTGCTCCCCTAATCTCTGTAGCCAAACATGTTGTAGCCAAACATGTAGGAATTCTAAACCCTAATCTCTTGAACAACCTCATCTTCAATCTAATTGTTTGTTTCTCCTTCTTCGTCCCCTTCTGATTTCTAAAATTGTACAAAGATGAAGAGAAAAGTATTCAGAAATACAAATATTAGTGAAAATAAAGTGGAAGCTTTTGACTTGCGCAACTAATAGAAAAATTGACCACCTCTAAAGGAGTAAGGTAGACCAACCCAATTCCATCCATTGTCCAATTCCATCCCCTACTTTTGGCTAGAAAGACATCCAAATTTATTCATTTTTATGACAAAATCAGTGCATTAATGCCTACAAGGGTAACGTGTCAATCTTTTACTGGTAAATATTAAGTCCCATTAGATAGATGGAAAGGTTATGCAGTGTTTACAAGACATTTATGACTCCACTTTATGGGCAATTTTATAATTTCAAAGTTGACCACTTTAGAAATCAAGAGAAATTACAATTTTAATTGGAAAAATTATAATTCCGCTTGTATTTGTTTTGTGAAGCAAGTGCACATTTCTAAAATATTTGCACCCCTCTTGGAGTTGGCCCCAAGATATTCAAATTGCAAATCAAGGTGGTATTAGGCTTGTCTACCTTAACCCCTTAAGGACCAAAGTCCTCTTGGAGGACTTTTGGGATTTCAGGCAGGCTCGTGTGACCTCAAATTTTGACCTGTTTTTTTGAATTTTTTTGAAGATAGGAAATGTTAGTAGCTTTCTAAAAATATATTTTTTTTCCAATTGATGCCTAGGAGCAAAAGTTATGCCACTTTAAGTCAAAAAAGCCGTTCGCTGGGTAGAAAAAAAAATGAATTTTTTTAATCAAAGGTCATGTTTTTGTCTATATTTGAAGCTTTGATTAAATCTATTTGGATTTAGAATGAGAAATTCATGAGCAATCTTGGTTTTTGGGCAAACTAAGCATTTTTTTTTTAAAAAACTTATAAAATTCATTTTTGAATGCAATTTTCAATTTTTTTCAATTTTTTTTTCCACAGGGTTAAGTTTGTATGCAAGAACACCCCCACCATTGGGATTATGGTGTTTTAATTCCACCTAAGAGCTATTAACAATTTAGTGTTTCATTCAATTTTTTGGAGCTACTTCTACTTAACAATTTTTTGATATGTGAAAATCAAGTTTTGACATTCTGAAAAAAAATTCCTCAACTCTCAACTCAAATGTTCAACATAAAAAAAATTAACTTTATGGTGTGTAATCCAAAAAAATCCACAAATGGCTGTCAAAGTCATCTGAAATTGCAGGCTACAGTTCAAAAAAACTTCTTTTTCCAACTTCAAATGCTAATATCTTCCAATCCATAAGGTCAAACTTCATGAAATCTTTACCACATGATTTGAGACAAGTGAAGAACAAGATCCTATGGTTAGATTCTAAAAAAAAGTTTTTTGGTTTAGGGAGTGATTGCAACAGAAATGACAATTTTCAGTGGTTTTGGAGCCAGAAAATGCCTTGGTCCTTTAGGGGTTAAACCCTCAAGTACATAAGCTTCTTGTGTAGCATTACCAATTGCAACTACAGTTTCAATTGACAAAATAAGGAAAATACAAGTAGATATCTAGTCGCTTGCTGGGGAGCTCTTGTGTACACACTCCTGCTCGTTGGGCCAACCGCAAGCCCATTTTAACAATTTAGACACCTTGCAAGGAATATGGAGAACTTACAATCTTAACCCTTGATCAAGTGCCCAAGCTAAAGAAAAATAGTTCTTCAATGGATATTGTCCATGAATTTAAAAAATAAAAAAATAAATAGTCGTCTTTGAAAGTCAAGTGTCAAATACAATAACTTTCAAAACATATTTTTTTTCTTCAAAATAGATATGGTTTGATCGTCCTATTGGTAACCCTTCTTTTGAGCTTTTTTCATTTTTTTTTTGAAATCCTAAAGGTATGAAAGTGCTCATTTAGGCACCTAGGGGTATATAACAGAGATGGGGGATATGGAGAAAACATAACCTTCCATGCTGCATCTAAGTTATAGGGTAATCTTCTTCATCACCAGGAGCGGCTCCACATTCATATGTGCATGGATTAAAGTGGGCCTTAATTGGCTTTGATTTCTTTTGGAGCCATTACTTACCCCCTAAAGATGTCCAATTTCTGGACAACGAATAGATTGAAACTCAAGTTTCCTTCTTGGATGAAAGTCATCATAATTTGTGGAGATACTTTATCAAGTTGTTGTCCTATCTGATGGTTGGATTTGGTGTTATTAGAATACATATTTATTTTTCTAAAATTACAAATGTGGAAGTAGGTCAAGTGGTTGACCAAGCCAAAATTGCATTGACTCTAGTTCAAACTGAATTTGCAAAAATGTGATCATAGATTGAAAGAACACAAAAATCTCAAAAGATCACCATGTCATAAGAACCTCATTTCAAATCCATTCCAACAAATTGTACTCAAAAAATGATAATATTTTGCTTGTAGTTGAATTTGGAAGGAATTTTGAAATTTTCCTTTCAAAATTTATAAAAAAAATAATGGTAAAAGCATTGGTGAATCTAACTGTACGGATGCAATTTAAAACTCAAAATCTACAACTTTTATTTGTATATCACTTCCAAAATATTTGTCTACGTAGCACTTTATAATGATTTTTCTCAAATTGTGAATTCAGGAGAGTACTATGTACCTGTAGAGGTTAATGGACACAAATGAAGAGAAAGAACAAGTGACTCAAAGACTATATACCTTTCTAAACCATTTTCTTTTCTTTTCATTTTTATGAACTGCCAAAGTGGCGATATTAACCCCTAAGCGCCCAAGCCTTTTGAAGTGTGTTTTTCCTAGGAAAAAAGAACGTGGGCTTATAGTTAAATCTCCAATAAAGCAAATTGTTTTTTTTTCCTAAATCTAACCATATAGATGTTTAAAGATCTTGCTTATTGATGTGCATACCCATTTTGAGTGTGAAATTGCATAGGAGTTGTAAGATTATAACAAGAGAAATGTATGTATCATGTTTTTAGTATGCTACCCTCTCCATAATGTTTGAGAAATTTGCATATAAAAGTTTTGGGGGATTGGAGGTGCCATGAACAACTACAAATTGTTTTAGCACACTAAAATGCACTTCCAAAAAACTAAAGTTCAAATGAAGAGCTATCAAATTCATTACACAATATTGTTTGCAATTGTTGAAACGCAATTCTTTGTTTAAGTAGAAACCGCAAATAACTCCAAATCAACACTTGCAAGTTTTTAATTTTCAACAGTAAAAATCATGAAAATACTTTATTCTTTCTATTGGAACCATTTTCAGAGCAAATGGATACACACAATTTTTTAAATCTCAAATCAAGTGAAATTGGCAAACTTTGCTCAAAGCCGGGCAATGAAGTAAAATTGGCAAGCTTTACTCTTCCTTCATGGTAAATACATGCATTTGAGGACCTCTCAAAAATCAAATATTAACCTTTTTCAGTGAAAAATAAAAGCTTCCATAGTTAACCTTCAAAATTGCTTGTAAAATATATAATTTTAAACCGATCAAAGGAATTTAACTGCCCACACTAAAATGAGCTTGAAATTTTAGATCAACTATAAATGATTGGTTGGACAATTAGGGGTTAACTCTTATAGTGGTGTTCCAAATTTCAACATTTATCTACATATTGGATTAGAAAATATCACATTAACATATATCACATATCCATAATTATGTTTTCATCCACAATCTAGCAATTTCATCCAAGATTTTTTCTTAATTTGAAGTTTTTTGGCAATTTTCCGCCTTTTCAATACTATTTGTGTTCCAAGGGCGTGGTGCAGGGTCCATTACTTTGGTGCAAATGGCTGCCAAATTACCAAAAACTCCTTGTTGTTCTAAACATTTTATAACCAGAGATTTCTTTCCTTCCAATGATACCCAACAAATGATGGAACATTCCTCCCCAAGCTTCTTAGGAAGACTAACGTTTTATCCATACCTTAAATTAGGCTCTTTGTTACGGTGAGATCTTTGAAATCGTGTGTCCTTCGGTTGCAATATTAGTTTTGTTGGAAAGCCCTTTGCAAGGAAGGTGGCACGGGCTTTGTTTTGTGGCAATTGGACCTACGGTGTCAAATTATTGAATTTCAAGGTTTTTATGAATTAAAAAATTAAAAAATTACGTTTATTTTTATTTTATTATACTGTGGCAACGACATAGGGAACACTAGTTTTAATTAAAGTAGCTTCACTAGAAGCTGATTAATTATGTTATGCTTTAATTAGTCTTGAATGAATAAACTACTCTTTGACATATGGATGTTCATCTACGAGAATTGAGTGGACTTGAGAACTACATAGAACTGAGTGAACTTAGGACCAAATGTGGGCATGCTGACTTCATACCGTAACGGAGTTCTATGAGAGCCGGTTGCCATTGGGAGCTGGACCTCCGGTGTCCAGCTCCGCTAAAGCTGAACTATAGAGCAGGAGCTTCTGGACCCCATCCTGGAGCTTACTTTAGAAAATGTACCGCTCATCAAGATTCCAGAGTTTTTGAAGCAGGCTGCCCGTGGTCAACCTGGACGGGCCTCCAGTTCCGACTCCCAATGGCAACAGGCTCTGAGTTCGGTACGCACCGTGGAGAACAGCTCTGGGCGAGCTCCGTCCGGTGACGGCTGGTCACGTCCGGCCACGTCCGGCCACGTCCGGCAACGGCTTGTTACGTCCGGTCACGTCGGGATTCTGTGGTTGAATGGGGAAGCGTGTGGGTTTCTGTTCATAACATTCTTGGAGAGCCATGTTTAGTCTTTTGGCCATTATCATTTCGAAATTACAGAACTTTTGGATTTGGCTTGCGGCACACGGAGGAGAGAAAACTCGCGTTTCTTCATTGGGAGGATTGAGATTGTTGCGCGAGGTGCTGAGGTCGCTTCTTGAGGTAGGGCTTAGGGAACAACTCTTTTCTGAGAGTATGTGTTCTTTGCAGATGCTGGAGATCGTTGGAGTTTTCAAATTCATTGGTGAGTTGATTGTCAGCTGTTGAAATTCGTCTCCGATTGTCAATTCTTGGTGGATTCAGGGGCAGAGAGTTTTATTAGACTGTTTTGGCTTTTTTTTTGGTCAATTTCTAGCTGTCAGGCTGTCGGTGTCTATCTAGACCCTAAGGCGTTTGACGAATTGCGGATTACAAGACGGGATAGAGCTATTTGTTTTTTGCTAGGGATCTGGATAGTGGAGATTTGAAATTGCCATGTGACGTTCGGGTTGTGAGCTGATTGTGAGCTGTTGAATTGAATTCGTCTCCGAGTGCCAATTCTTGGTTGATTCTGGGGCTGATTGTTTTGTGAGACTTTTTTTTTTTTTTCTTGTCAATTCCTAGCTGTCAGGCTGTCGGTGGATATCTAAACCCTTAAGGCGTAGTAGGAATTGCGGATTACAGGACAGACTAGAGCTATTTGTTGTTCGCTATGGATCTGGATACCGGAGATTTGGAATTGCCATGTGATGCTCATGTTGATGTTTAGAGGTGTCAGTTCCCTTGATATCTGTTTGTGAGCCGTTGGAATTCGTCTCCGAGTGTCAATTCTTGGTTGATTCAGGGGCAGAGAGTTCTATGATTCTGCCTATCTTGTCACTTTCTAGCTCAGGCTATTGGTTGAGATGTAAACCCTAAGTTTAGGAAAAATTGCGATTACATGACGGGCACGAACGCCTTATATCGATTGGTAAGAGCTATTCGCTGTTCACTAGAGATCTGAATAACGCATATTTGAAATTGTCAGGGGACCGAGTTCGCAGATCTTGATGTTGTGATGTTTCGCTGTGGATTTTGTTCTTACGATGCTCAGGAGTGTAAGAGAGTCGTTTTGTGTAGAGTGCCTGTAGCTGGATTTTTTTATATTCGTTTGTGCAAATTTAAAAGTGTTAGTCAGAAATAATTTTACTTTCTCTATCGTGTCGATATAGGGATAGATGTCATGAACTGACCGACATAGTGGCATGGAAAAGCTATTGTGGAGTGATACACGAGCACCTAGAAATTGTCAAGGTTGCCCAGGTCGTACTCCGGAGACTAAGTCCACTTATAAAATATCGTGCAGATAAGAACGCACGGTCAGATTGTACGCCAAGATGAGAATGGTCGCTGTTACTTTTTCTTTTTCATCACTTCTATTATATTTTGGTTCGCAGCTGAAGCAGAGCCCTATCAAATATCGTCAAGCTTTTGTCTTGTTTCACGAAATGTTTTCGTTTCGTAAGATGGGCGTCACATCAAGAATGGGAATGACGACATATTTCTACTCACTGGTACAGCCCACTGGTTCATCTGAATTAACATTTCGAGCTCGTTGGTGATCGTATTCCAGGGCGGAGTGTTGGAGCCGAAAGTTTCTGAATTGAGGTGCTGTTCTCCTTTTGAATCGTCGGCACAAGTACCTGATCTTTGGGCTCGATACTGGATCGGTCCTTGCATACTTTCGAGAAGTTTACGTAGCATCTTTCTCCCATCTTGCCTACGGAAATGGTGTCACTGGACAGGACCACCCTTGGTCTTGTGCTGCCTTAATGTCTTACTGGCAAAGAGAACTCTACAGCCTCATCATCAAACTGGGTCAGGAAACAGAAATTTGGGAAATTTACAGGAAAACAGGGCAGTCAATTACGACAAAGGGGAGGTGTTGTCAACGATATCGAAATTATCACTTCATTTCATTACCTGCGTAAGATCCAATGACAAGATTGCACCGCTTTCAGAGCTTACGACTTCTACTCCTCCTATTGAGCTGCGTAGGTTCTGAGAAATTTTGGCACACATGTTTGGTAGGCCACTCCCTGGCCGACGACTCCTTAGAGTCAGATGGAGTTGTGGATACTTCGAGTCCCATGGGCTTTCACAAGAGCATCTTCGGACATGTAAAAGTAAGATATTACCTGACCATTTATCTTCTGTTCAGTTCAATTATCTTCATTTCCGGATATCAGAACCTCCGCTTGCAAATTACTTGGCGTTGTTTCTCGGAGGAAATTGTAACAGAAGAGCACACTTATATAGTTTGTGCAACATACACAGCTTGGTAACTTCCTTTTCTGTTCGCTTTGTGGCGTGTCCATAGAATTTCGTCCTCCATTTATGGGTGTTCGTGAATATCTCATCCAGCCGCTTGTTCATACACTGCTAGTAGTGTTTTTCAATTCTCCTATTGTTGTTCGTTATTTATTTATATCTTTATTGTTTCTGAGTCAGATGTCCTTACGTTTTGGCAGTCAAAGGAGAGCTGTGCTCACACTGTAAATGATTGGGAACGACGTCCACACAGTGTTTCCGTCACCGATTTTGGTGCAGTAGGAGATGGCAAGACGTTGAATACACATGCATTCGAGAATGCCTTTTTCTATCTCCGGAGCTACGCTGACAAAGGTGGTGCACAATTGTACATTCCTGCGGGACGCTGGCTCACTGGAAGTATCACATTGATTAGTCACCTCACGTTATTCCTGGAGAACGGGGCTATTATTCTTGGCTCCCAGGTAATTGCTTAGAATACGAAACTTTATGCAAGTGTCTACTTTGAAGAAATTTGGATTTTATTAAGCTGCAATCGGTTGAATGTGTGCATAAAAGAAATGAAGCTTACTTGCCAATATATGTGCAGGACTTGAAAGACTATCCAATCGTTCCAGGCTTGCCATCATATGGTCGAGGTCGCGAGCTGCCAGGTCCAAGATATAGTAGCCTTATTAATGGCGATGGCCTTGAAGATGTTATCATCACAGGTACTCTTAAAACCCACCGTCAGTCAACAAGTGAGCTGCGTGGTTTTAGCCGATTTAGTATCACACTTGCAATTATGAGGTCTGAGAACCGGAGGTATAGTAGCAGAGTGCCAGAACATGTCAATATGTCATCTTTCAATATGCCAATTCTTTTCAAGAACTTGTGAATCTAATTTGTAATTCAAAGTTACAGGGACCTGGGATTTTAAACTCTAAATAAGTGATAGTTCAGGTTCTTATAAGAACTGGCATATGATTTCAGGTGATAATGGAACAATTGATGGCCAAGGAGCGGTGTGGTGGAGTGGATTTCTCAACAAAACTTTGAATTACACTCGGCCCCATTTGGTAGAGCTTACCGAGTCACAAGACATCTTAATTTCAAATCTTACTTTCCAGAATTCTCCATTCTGGACCATCCATCCAGTCTATTGCAAGTAACATCCTAAACCCAGACGTAATTTCCCTAAACTCGTTTTTGTTTTGTTGAGATTCATTTCTCACGATGGCACGTCAGAGATTTACTTGCTGCATTTTCGTGTTGTTCCTCGTCATCTTCCACAAGATCATTTTACTGAATGAGCCCACAGCAAGTATGTCTTAAACTTCACATAAAAATTCTCTACAAGAACAGAACTTTAATTATTGTATCATGGTTGATTTTGCAGGAATGTCGTGGTGAAACACATGACTATCTTGAACCCTAAAACTGCTAAGAACACGGACGGTATTGACCCTGGTACTTCTCCTGACCTTTGCAATAATTGATCGTCAACCGCACGTGCCTCAGCTGGAGTGATTATTTTCCATGCATTTCTAGACACCTGTCAATGTGACCCCCTAACTACTTACAAATCATGTCTAATTAGTCGCTTGTATTTCATGGCTACCTTGAAGCCATTTGAAGTAGTTGTTGGACGTTATGCCGGAATGACACGTTTTTATTGTGGGGGTCAATTTGTAGACTCTTGCCAACATGTCTGTATTGAAGACTGCTACATCAGCGTTGGTGATGATGCGATTTCTATCAAGAGTGGATGGGATCAATATGGAACATCTTTTGGCATGCCTAGCAAGCATATTCAAGTTCGCCGCATTGTTGCTTTCCCACATTCTGCTGGAATTTCGTTTGGCAGTGAAATGTCTGGTGGCATTTCCAACGTACAGGTCAGTTGTTACCGTCCTTGCTTTCATAACTGCCTCGTTTTGTTTAGATCAAAATTTCATTGCTGACTGACTTCGCTTCTCATGCAGGTTGACGATATGGTCGTCTCTGGCGGCAGATGGGGTGTGCGCTTTAAAACCTCAGAAGGGCGTGGAGGATATATCAAAAACGTCACGGTGAAGAACGTCATTATGCATTCTGTCAAGACTGCAATCGCTGTCATGGGCAACTATGGAGAACATCCTGACGAAGACTGGAATCGTTCTGCGCATCCAGTTATAGAGAACATTCTTGTCCACAATGTGGTGGGTGAAAACATCACGCAAGCAGGTCTCCTGTTAGGGCTGCCAGAGTCGCCTTTCCGTGACATTCGTCTTGCCAACATAGCCCTTGAAGTCCGTTCAACGAAGAGTATCTGGAACTGCTCACTGGTGGCAGGATCCTACTCCTTTGTGTTGCCCAAACCGTGTGTGGAGCTGACACAGGAGAATTTTACTGTCTTGCATTGATTTTTCTTCCACAACCTGTACATATTCCGTCTATTATGTGCAGGACGTCTCCTGAGTCAAACTGTTACGTAGAATGTATTTCAGAGTCATTGTTCAGGCAAGGGATTCGCTTTGAGCACATCAAAGTGGTTGTTGAAGGTTAGCACGTTCACCCAGTTTTAGACACCTCCGCTAATACAAGCGTCGCAATTTTGCATTTAGATCAGGCAACACCGAGATTTTTTGAAAGAGCTGTAAACTGGCTTGTAGATATTCACTGGGTTTTTTTAGAAATAGTACTGATACCAGTGTACCAGTGAATGCAAATAAATACCTCAGGGAGGTGGTTTTCGAGATTCTTGATTGAGAAAATCTGGGTTCATCTCCCACTTTCTGTGGTCTGGCTCCTTTTCCTTTGTAGTATTCACATTGTCCAATCTTGATACCCTCTAAGTTGTGTATTTTCTAGGACAAAATTTGTGTTTTGACAAAAGTTTCTATTGCATATATCACTATTTGACCAGAAAGAGT
The DNA here is from genome assembly GCA_951799445.1 of Pseudisothecium myosuroides. Lineage (NCBI taxonomy): Eukaryota > Viridiplantae > Streptophyta > Bryopsida > Hypnales > Lembophyllaceae > Pseudisothecium > Pseudisothecium myosuroides. The sequence continues at coordinate 45,258,302 of OX637288.1, forward strand.
AACTTGCTATGGTCCAATTCATTGCTACTCAAAGTTGATTCAATTCTTATATAATGCACTTTTTATTTTATCTTACAAATTATCATCTTACATTTTATTTTATTTTGATTTCATTCATCATGTGGCTGCTCGGAGAAAACAAGAGAAAGTTTGGCAAGGTCAATTATGAGGGATCTTCCATGGTGTGTTGGAATTGGAAACGAATTTCTGATTATGAATTTCTAAGTTCTCTAGAGTTGGAATTGCATTTGCCAAATCCATGATGCTTTCACTTCATGGTGAGCAGGAAGAAACTAGGTTTGGGGAGCAGCTTTGCCTTGTAAAATTGAAAGCAACCAAAATGTTCAAATTTATTGTTAAAAAATAGTTCTTCAAAAATTGCAAACTTGCCTCCTCTTTACACGGGCCTCCCCTCCAAATTTTGACAACCAACAATTCCAGTTCTTTTTTTGCAACTATCACACATTTCAATGTAGGAATATGGAATTTCTTGAGTCTTTTTTGCAAGACTTGCCATAATTTTTAGCATTCGTCACCCAGGTTCTTAAATGAGACAACCTTGGCCCATTTCAATATAGGATTATGGAATATCTTTAGTTTTTCCTACAAGTACTGCTATAATTTCTAGCATTCCAACCAAGTTCCCAAATGAGACGACTTTGAGCCATTCTACAACTAACGGCACAAGAATCGACAACTAACCAATGATTCTCTACAGAGTATAACTAAATTCACTCCCAAGCATATAAGGAGGCAATATCCCCTTCTAAGGGAAAATGATTTGTGCTAGTTAACTCCTAAAAGCCCAAGGCATTTTCTGGCTCTGAAACCACTGAAAACTACCATTTCTGCTGCGATCACTCTCCAAACCAAAAAAAACTTTCTTTTAGAATCTAACCGTAGGATCTTGTACTTCACTTGTCTCAAATCATGTGGTAAAAATTTCATGAAGTTTGACCGTACGGATTGGAATATATTAGCATTTGAAGTTGGAAACTGAAGTTTTTTTTAACTCTGGATTGCAATTTCAGATGACTTTGACGGCCATTTGTAGATTTTTTTTTTACTACACACCATAAATTTAAAATTTTTTATGTTGAACATTTGAGTTGAGAGTCGGGAATTTTTTTTTCAGAATGTCAAAACTTGATTTTCACATATAAAAAAATTATTAAGTAGAAATAGGTCCAAAATTGAACAAAACACTAAATCTTGAATAGCTCTTAGATGGATTAAAAACCCATAATCCCAATAGTGGGATTGTTCTTGCAAACAAACTTAACCTTTTCAAAAAAAGAATTTGAATTTTTTGAAAATTTACATTCAAAAATGAATTTTATAAGTTGTTTTTTGAAGAAGACGCGTAGATTGCCCGAAAAACAAGATTGTCCATAACTTTCTCATTTTTAGTCCAAATAGAATGAATCAAAGCTTCAAATGTAGACAGAAACAAATCATTTTTTTGTGTTTTTTTTTTCTGCCCGGCAAACTGCTTTTTTGACTTCAGGTGGCATAACTTTTACTCCCGGGCACCAATTGAAAAAAAAATTATATTTTTAGAAAGCTAATGTGATTCCTTATCTTCAAAAAAAGTTTCAAAAAATTAGATCAAAATTTCAGGTCACATGAGCCTACCCAAAATCCCAAGTGTGCCCCGAGGGGACTTTGGGCCTTTAGGGGTTAACAATGTTATGCATGTGCAGAATACGTTGCTTGTGCTGGCCCTTTATAAGACATTACATGGATCCATGGTGAACAGACTCTTAATTTATGCCGATCTCCAAACCAGATTCAACTTCCTTTTCGGGCTTCTTTTCTCTCTGGAGATTGCGTTCATTTCCGTGGACATCAATTTCCACAAAATGTGGTTGCATTACTGATCAGATTCTGTTGAGCTGTGTGACTAGCATGCGTAAACCAACTTGGTTGTCATGGTTGCCACTGTAAGGCTACCACCCCGCAATTCAGTTTCTGATAAATTTTGAGTTCGGTACTAACTTTGGTTCATGGCAAGAGTTCGTAGTCTCATCCCCTGTTTCACATTTCATACCCTCCTACCACATTCTGAGGACTTAGCCCACATCTCTTACAGCAGACTTAACGATCAATTCCCCCAACATTCCTCCAACTCATTAGGAATAAATTGGTAGAATGGCAACTTCTGAAGTAATAACTATTCAAAGTAAGAAAATATCATCAAGAAATTGACATTCAATGTCAGAAGTTGAAACTGAAATTGTAAGTACGACAATTTATCAGAAATGAATGTGAGGAATAGCAACTCATCAACAATGATTGTCATGAATTGCCAGTCCGCAAATGACTCCCCCTTAATGAACATACCCATGCTCTATCAATCACATCACCTGTTCATGTACGGATTTCAGGAGTTTCAACCAAGTCTCAGGTTCACTACCAAAAAATGGAAATCGAGTGATGCTCCCCATATAGGTGAAAAAAAACAGTGCTCTTAATACACTTCGGAACAAGTATGGACAAAGAAGACCTATAATATATACCTACAATCATCACAACCAGGTCCCTCCTCTGAACGTGTCCCAAAAACGAAGCCAGTACCTCAGCTCAACAGTGCCCCATCCAGGATGCAGGGCAAGTGGCACCCAGCGACCCCGGAAACCACACTTCATTTTGCCACAAGCATTGTCCAGTGTAAATGGAGGGAAAGGACAGCAAGAGCTCAAAAGGACACAAATCAACATGGGCCATATCAGCCTGGCAGTCCTTAAAACGGACAAGAAGCTCAGGAACGTCCATGCCGTCTCATGCACCTACCAATCTAACTGTCGTCTCCATCCCCGTCGTCGTCGGCATTGTCCAACTCGGCATCAGAGGCGACTTCCCTCTCAGCACCGCCGTTGTGGCCCTCGGAGCCCTCATCCCTTCGCTCATCTTCTTCGTCACTCTCCTCCAGACGATGCCCTGTTTCCTGAACACTGTGAGGATCTTTCTCTAAACCCGTCGAGTGAACAGGAGAGTCCACGACATCGACTCTCTCATCCTCACTCCCATCGTCGGAGTACGCTGCCAGGGCCGCCAAACCCTTCGCAAGCAACTCCTCGTATTCCTTGGCCGACCGCTTTAAAACGTCCATCTTTACCACGTCCTTCGCATGTTCCGCTTCGGAGTACTCTTTCAGAAGGGCGACTATCTCGGCTTCCGGGTACATGATGTGAGTCGGTCGGCCTATCTCGGCTGTCCCATTCCTGTCTTCTTCACCAGGGGCCTCTCCTCTCCACGGTCTAGACTGTGGAGTCGGTGCCAACGCGGTCTTGTCATGTGCAGGTCGTCCTCTTTGACCACTCCCTTTCGGTCTCCCCACCACACCTCCGTAACCCCCTCGGCCACGTTTCACACCCCTTCCAGCACCTCGTTCAGGAGGAGTGAGACCAGGAACTTTGCCGTTCAATATTACAGGGTCGGCTCTGGGCTCGGACAGCCACTGTAAATCGTTTCGGTCCATTGCCTTCAAATCCACCCACTCAATACTCTCATCCAGAGTACCCGCATCATAAGCAAGACAATGCAACATCGTATCCTTGTTGTAATCTACAATCACTGCCTCATAGTGAATATTGTCTTCCGGCCACCGAATACGGAGCCGCCGACCCACCCAGTTCTCAACACGCGAATCCGTAGACGGACCTGCACCCTTGTGATTCCGCCAAGGCGTTGAACCCCTCCCACTGCCCACTCCCCCTCGCCCGGAAGGGGGACCTGGAGTCCCAACCATCGCGGCGCCTCGGCTAGGGACAATAAGGGTATCGGCAATGCCTTTGCTCCGGGACTTCTTGCCGCTAGACATACCCCGGCCCCCGGAAGCGGAAGGAAGAGTCTGAGGGGCCGGTTTCAGCAGAGGGGCAGGGGGAGGGAGAATCGGAGCAACATTGCCGACCTTTTGCCTTTTCCGACTTTGAGATACAGCAGGACTCGGAGAAGTGTCTCGATGGTGCTGCGGCATGCCAGGGTCCTCGCCCGTTTGTCTCCAGGTCCGAATCCGTCGAAGGGTCTCATCAAGGGTAACTTTTCCCAGCATCTCTCTATGCAGCTCGTCTTCCACTCTTAGCTCCTTCCTCAAATTAGACATGAGCCCTTCCTTGGTCCAAGTAATAACCTCTGACTGCGCACTGAACGCCCTAAGCAGGGAATGATACGCCTCCAGTTCAAGCTGACGAATCTGCTGATCAATGTGGTAGGAGCTTGATGGTTTTCCATTACCACTGGGCCGACCCTTTCGAACACTCTGAGACCGAACCAACTGGGTAGGGGGGAGGTCGTCATCGTCCGTTCCATCGCTGTCCGACTGGTTATACACCATCATGCCAGGCAGGTCCAAAAATGACTATATTCACTATATTTTTTTTCCAACTGCACTCCACAATCGCCAGCCACTGTTAAAAACAAGAAGGAAAAGAAAACATTACGAGCAGGACAAAGAGGAGACATGAGTAAGTTGGTGATTGAAACTTTCAAAGCATGGGGGATGGCACCATCCCTCCGTTTGGCTGATTTCATCCCTCGACAAAAAATACTAGTAAACAATGCTGATCCTAACAGGTTATGAGAAGAAGAAAATTTAAGAAGCGTGAAAATTTACGAACAGTCCGCTCCAAAAACTGACGAAAAATCTAATTTCAGTGAAGGAGAATGAAAGAGCAGTCATGATGCATTCGACTACTGCAATGCAGAGCATAGAGAAGAGCAACAACTTAACTACACGTTGCTTAACATTTATGAAAAATAAAGAATTCGGAAATCCCTGTTGAAGGCAATAAGACCTACGGACTCCCTAAACCGCCATTGCTTTTTTTTTAAAAGTGCCAGCGTCGAAGGGCCCTGCTTTTTGTCAACCATATTCGAGTAAACAAATTACTAGACTACATCTTTCAGCCCCATACGATCATGAAATCGCAAGCCTCTTGACGGTTCAAAACATCTCAAAAGAGTAGGAAATCCTGTGAAACCTGCCAGCAGCCTAGTAACTCTAGGGGGTGTCAGAGTGCTCGACTCTCGTCTTTCTTCCTATTTCGAGACCGGCGCCATTCTAAGTCCCAAATCCTCGTCAGATATGATATATTCCTGCTGTAGAGTTTTGGAGTCTCGTTTCAGAATTGTCTCTCCTCCTTCAGTCTGGCATCTGACACCCTATTCTATGCAACAGTTCATGGCATCCCAGAGCCTGCAGAATTAGGCGTCCAGCCAAGAGCAGCTCGGAAGTCGTACTCTACTGAAATTTCCTAGGGTCCATCTCTGATTTAAGTAAGAGTCCATGGGAGCCAATAACTCCTGCGGTACCGAAAAAACCTAGACTCCGAAAAGCCTAATTCCCGCACCTCTCGCGTCCACGATAACTAAATACCTCCGTCGCCAGGGGATCCAAATAAAACAAAAGAACGCAAAACCTCCGCAAATGCACTTCCTCTCGCCAGCGCGCCTTTCATGCACATATTAAAAAAGCACGAAGCCTAGGGATCCCTCCCTACCTCCAAGAGAGAATACCGCTGCAACCGAAGATTAGGAAATCCTTGGAAACTGCAAGCAGCCTCGACACTACTCCCAACTGTAACCCGAGCCAGCAGAAACGGGCGTCGAGCTCGAAAGTCCTGTCCACCTAAATTCCTAGTGCATTCGTTAAGTCCATCATTGCATAAACCGAAACCCCTTGGCGTCCAAAAAAAATTGTCCTGCGGTACCGACAAATCCTGGCGCCATATCCCCGCACCTCCCGCTTCCACAGAAATCTCCATCGCCGAGGGGGACGGGAAAAAAAAAACTAAAACCTCGCAGTCATGCGACACCCCCTCGCGAAACTCCGCTCCATGCACATAATAAACAACAACAGCCAGCAAGCCCTAGGGTTTCGTACCTCCAAAAAGAGAAAAAAGCCTCCCTTCCCTTACGCGCGCGCGCCTCCTTGCACCTCACAGCAGCAGCACGAGAAAAAACCGCGAGCGCAACCACGACCACAGCAGCAACAGCACGACACGCCGCCCAGGAACGGAGCCTTGTAGCACATAATAACTAGGGTTATATAGAAGCGCAGCGCCTCCGGAGAAAAAATAAAAAGCAGGAGTCGCGCCCTACGTAGTAAACGAGCCGGAGCGCTGGTGCGGCATCGGGGAAAGGGTGGGGAACGACGGGGACGACAACGAAGACGACGACGCCGAAGCGAGCGGGCACTCGCCGCAGAAGAGAAGACGCGTTGCAGCAGCGAGGGCAGCACGGTCCGCCATAGCTGCTCCGGTGGCGGTGTCTTCCACTTCGCGCTGCGCCGAAGGGGGTTGGGCCTTTGGCGTCACCAGGTGACCGGGGGAGACGGTCACCCTTTTCCCGCCGCAAGGACGGACCGGGCAGGTAAGGTCCTTCTGGATGATTTTTTCACCCGCGGTGGATGATAAGGGCCCATTTTTCGTGCCCTGGATCGCGCCATTCCTTTCGAGGGCGTCAGAGATGTAAGCTAATAATGATAAATTTGCAACACTAATTAAGATCTGCAATACTAAATGTCAACATGAACACTATCAGTTGTCAACTATTGTAATTTTTGATAGAAGCTTACCAACCATTTCCAACCACTCTAGGAATTGAGCATATCTGCAAGGTGGGTTTGGTGAGGGAAAAAATTTCTTCATGCAATGAAATACAATAGATTTCAAAAGGAATTGAAATTTTTACATTTTCTTCTTCAAAAATAAATAAAATTACCATGAATTTTTTTGTGGAAATTTTGATAAACCTATTCTTGTTATATTGGTCATTCTATTTTCAACACATAGGCTACTTACAAAAGCAATGTAATTGTTAATTGTGGCTTTCAATGTATATGTGATCATTCTATGCTTTCAATATACACTTCTTAGACGTTTCTGTTGCTCCTACTGGTCCTATTCTATGTAACGTTTCTGTTGCTCCTACTAGCCCTATTCTATGTGAGTTGAGCTGTGATGTAAACCGTAGCTAATCGAAAATAGAACAACATACACAAGGCGGAAATTGGGGGGAGGGTGATCAAGAATAGGTCGCCTACTTTAGTGTTCATGTTGACATGTAGTGGGTTCTAATTCTCATTTAGTGGTGGTAAAATTAAATTTTCAAGGATAAGACCTATTACTAAGTTACCTTGTCAAAAATGATTTAATTTATAAACCAATAGGTGCATTCAATTTCTACAATAATCTTGAAAGTCATCCAATTTGCCACTTTTAGGCCATTCCTGAGTTAAATTTTAGTAATGTTAATGATAATGTTAATGTGTAGTTCTCCATACCACTAATGTTACCAATACTAAAATGTCTACATGAATATCATTTGTAAACAAAAATAATACTAAATATCATTATCAGTACAGGTAGTTTGGATGTAGAGGAAATTTTTATATTTTATGATGGGCATCATGTTATGTACGTGTATATTGAAGGAAATTTTTGACATTTGTGAGTAATTTTTTGCTTTGCGTTATGCACGAAAATGGCTTAGGGTAGTTTGAAAGCAACTATTGGAGAAGATTGTGTACAACTTTATCTTGAAAAGAGACAACTCGACTATCCTCCAAATCTTACACCTTCCACCTCCTTATAAAATATTTTCTTACAAACCTCCTTAGATAGATAGATACTCTAATACTCTAATATGGATATGGACACAAGTACAAATAAATACAAATATAGGATATAAATATGGATACAAAAACTATATACAAATATTGACATTAATATTATATATATATATATATGGGTACAACCAATGGGCACATATCCCATTGATATCAGTTGTTATCACATATGCATTTAGAAAAGATATATGGTTTGCGGATTAATGATAAAAAATATAAAAATATATTTTAATTTATTTTAATTGGAAAAAAATAAATAATAGACAAATTTGTTCTTTTGAATATGGAAGGATAGAGGGCTGAACTTTAGTGTCCCTTTTGAATAACTATCCAATCAAAAGGCCCCCCACAATGATGTAATGATGCATGATGGTTTGATGTTTGTGATGTGTATATTTATTGTTAGTTGCTTATTAAGGGGTAGTATTCTTTTGTATATACATTAACTCTTTTGTTCTTAGTTAATATTATATTAAAGCAATTAGTAAATACTAGACATGATCTTTGACCAAATTTACTATTTCACATGCCTAAAAATATGGAAGTATACCTTTAACATTTAAAGATCTATGATTGTATTTTACCAAAAACAACTCTAAAAACTATCTATTTACTTATTTATCTATAGGATCTTGCACTAGAGTATTATGAAAATGTGTGGAATAATTTCAAAAATTTGACCTAGTTCATTGCAAGATTTGAGCATTTCAATTAAAAAAAAATTATTTGCTACTTTTGAACTTAATTATAAGACTTTGAATCCTCTTAACTTAAATTTTTTGCATCAAAGTGTTAAATAGAAGTAGGTATTAGATGAAAGGGAAAACTATATTGTTAATAGCTTTGAGATAAAATGAAAACATGCCATTTCCACTGGTGAGATTGTTTTAGCAGGTGAATTTAACCCTATAGACCAGTCTTTTAGAGAAAATTGTAAGAATTGAATTCATAAACAAATACAATATCTTATTCTCTTAAGACAATGCTCTGATTTCTTACAGAACAAAATGCTCCTTAATTTTTAAGATAGTACGCATCTTAGTTGGTGGATGATGGATATTTTTGTGAACTTGTTGTAGGAATTATTTGAAATAGATGAATTAGATCTAAATATACCAAAATACCAATTTTTGCTTAGTTTTGAGCTATGTAATTTTTTTCATTCAATTCTTATTGATATTTTTGTGCAAGTTTCTCAATCAATTCATGTAAAAATGGGATAAAAAAAATTACAAAAATGAAAATATTTTAAATGAAATATTGTCAATCCATAATTGATTCTTCTACAAAAGTTCAAGATCTATTGTATATTATATCTTGTTCAAGTTCTCTTAATTCTAAAAGGTTGCAGCCTGTCATTAAGGTAATCAACCAAAAATGATCCAATTAGTAGATAAATAACTGTATTTTATTGTAATTTTTATAATCTCTAAAATTCATTCATCAAATACTCTTAATGCATGCACACCTATGATCATTACTAATTACAATAAAGCATAATCACTATTATCAACATAAATTATTTTTCTTGGATTTTCTTGGTACTAATTGAAAGAGGATATTAATGCACTTAGTATGAATTATTTGGACAATGCATGTGAATAAATTATGAAATTTCAAAGTATTTTCTCTAGGTATACTAAAAATGAACACTAGGTTCTCTTAAACTCTTATATTTTTATCATCACTTTACATTTGTATCATCAATATAATGTTTTGTGACATTTTAGGTCCAAATGTAGGTGTTGCATTTTGGGTAGTGTTGATTATAGGTGTACATACCTTAGTTTTTGGCCTCCTCATTGGACTAATACTCTTTTGGAAACTCCTTTAGGACTTGCTTTGGTTCTCGTTGAGTTGGTCTTGTAGATGGTAATAGGTACATTGATTTCACTTGAACCTTTGGAATGCTACCTCTTCAATGCACATGCTACCTCTTTTCTATGCTTGTGCTTCACCCTTCACCCACGTTGTTGATGAACTTGCAATTGACCTCCATAGGAAATTAAGACCTAATTCTTGACTTAATTAGACCACAAATTTCTTCCTTGCAACAAGAGTTTCTCTTTCAAGCGGATGAAGGTTGGCAACAAAACATGCAATTCAATTTATGCCATCCCATGTACTTGCAACTAACCATAGCTTGATTGATTATTAAACCCAATGATGGACAAAATTTCAGTGAAAAAAGGCTTCGGTTGAACGAGAGAGACAAAGCTACATTTAGAGTTTGTGAGTTACAACTATGGGTGCAAGCCCTTCAAAATCTTCTCATGTTGAAGCAAAAGAAAAACCCATCATTATGGTGCTTGGTAGGCAAGACCTCTCTCAATCTATTTCTCACATTCTTTTATCATTTTGATTTGAAGGTTAGAGTGATCTTCATTCATTGTATATGAGTTCCAAGAAAGTACTATTTTGGTTTTCAAGAAGCAAGGGTTCTTAGGGAGGGCATTCTTTATGTTTTTTGGTAACCAAGTGTGTCCAAAAGGTAATTTTTAGTGGGCTATTGGTAACATGTTTGAAATAGAAATGTTAGTGATTCTTTTAAAATATTTGGAAAATATTCTTTTGTATGGTTTTTAAAGCCTATATCAACTTATAAAATTGAATTGTTTTTTGCTAAGAATAAAATTGCCACTCTCAATTTGGACTAACATAATTTTCTAAGACCCAAGAGAGGTTTATGAGAGATTATCTTTCTATCTCTTTAATTGCACAAATATTTTACTATGTCTTATGAAATCAAAAGGAGCTCAACGATCGCTTTTAGAATCAATTACATGAATGCAAATTCTTTTTGTGCACAATCTTAAATTTGTGTTATTTTTGCAAATATGCGTAAATCATTCTAGAAATATTTGTTTCTATTGTCCTTGGCCGACATATTTGCATGTGGGCTCATCTATTAGTAATTATCCATGATGTAATGGAATAATTGCTTCAAAAGTGAACTAGTTGTTTGACATCTAGTGCTCCAAATTCTTTTGTAGCTAGTAGTGGGGGATAGGATGTAAAGAGTGTACATACACTTCTCTTTAATTATGCACTTAGCAATTGCACATTCTATATACAATAGTTGCACCTAATTGTAAACTAATTCTAATACCAATCGTTATAGACTTTTACTAACAATGTACAAAATCTATTTAAAAGAGTTGAGGGTTGATTTTAAATAAACATATTTTTAGCCTTTTGAAAATTCACAATTTATTCATTTAGTGCCAAAAATTGCATTCTAAGAGGATCTAGAATCCACTATTAACTCTCAACAAGATACAACAAATATTTAACAATTGAATAATCAAAGTCATGCTCAACTGCTTAATATTTGGACAATTTTAAATGTAGTGACCTTATGTTATGAGATTTTGTCATGTTATCTTCAACTAATTGGACAACTTTCACATGTAAAGTCATAGATACATGTGTGCATTAAAAGCCCATCTATCCTACTAAAGTGTTGTTTTCAAGAAGGCCAAGTGTAGTACTCTCCTGAGTACTCTTGAATGTTATGTCATTCATGTACAGCATCACATTTTATTGGCTCCAACCTAAGAGGAGGAGGCTTTGCATCAAGAAAGCCTTAGCTTACAGTGAGGAAGTTTGAACAACTACTTTACTTGAAAACAAGTCAATGCTATAAGGACAAATCCTCTCATAATATAGCTACTTGTCTTTTTTTTCAAATGAATGTGTGAATTTCAAATAAGTGCTTACTTGTTTGGTTTGATACAATGGATGCAGGAGGACCAGGAACCGGGAAGGGCACACAATGTGCTCAAATAGTGAAGGAGTTTGGATTCAAGCACATTTCACTGGGGGACATCCTTCGAGTGGAAGTGAAAAATGGGACTCAAATCGGAAAGGATTGTGCAGCCATTATGAAGGAAGGGAAATTGGTGCCTACAAAATTGACAATGGAGCTCTTGGAGAAGGCCATGAAACAAGCAGGAGATTCTCCTGGTTACTTACTAGATGGGTTTCCACGGAAAGTCAACCAAGCTAAAGAGTTTAAAAAACTAGTATGAGCCACTATTAAATACTCTTATAACCATCTTTAATTCCATTAAATTGGTGTAATTATGGGCGCCAAAAATTATGACATTTATCTACAAGACGAGCTAAAAATTAGGATGGATTTCTATATATACATTAGTAATCATTTTCAATTTTGTTTAATTGGTGCAATTCTTGGTGCCAAAAAATTGTGACATCCATTGACAAAGAGTTCTAAAAACTAGAATTGGTTTATAACCTCTAATAATCATTTTCAATTTCGATAAATTGGTGCAATTCTAGGTGCCAAAAATTGTGATGCGCATCAATAGAAAGCTCTAACTCTAGGACTATTAGAGATTTTCATTTTAGGATGCATGCCTTAAATGTGCTTGAAATTGTGAAATTTCATCTTGCCAATTTAGCAAAAGTGATGTTATCTTCTTTTACTTGTGCCTAATATTGGTATTTACCTAGCTTTGGTGCATGAGAGGTATCATGTGTCATATCAAACTAAAGTGAAAACACCCAAAACTGTATGTGAATCCATTCCTAACAAGTAGATTTCTATTGTTGTAGCTGCTCTCTAAGACTAGAATCTATATCATTAAAAAAATATAAGGTTAAACAAAACAAAAACACATTTTATTTTATTAAGATGGAAAAAGGTGGTTGAAGGGTGACATGAAGCACTCCCTCAAGATGGTTCACTTGGACACTTGCTACATACAATATTAATCAATGCACTAAGTTTAAATGCTAATTAAACAATTTAGCACTATGCACCCCCTCTTATTACTTAAGTTAATTTTGTCAACTCAATTAGTGTGAGACAAATAAATTGCTTAACATTGCATTAATTTCATTTTCATTTTATTGAGTGACTATTGGAAGGAGCATCTTCTTAAAGTAATAATAAATAAAATTGAAAATAAATATAATTTTTTATGAAAAAATATGTAATAAAAAATAAGAATTAATTTGAGTAGTTCCTCATTTCTAATCCAATACACATTTTCTATTGACAAATATTTGAGTTGTTGTAAAATTAGCATTTTAAACAAGTATTTGACTTAACTGTCAAATATAATGTTGGATTATTATTAGGTGAGGGCGCCATCTTTGGTGCTATTTTTACATGCACCCAAGCAAGTGCTTATCCATCGGCTCATGCAGCGGGGACAAACTAGTGGGCGAGCTGACGACAACATGGAGACTATTAACAAACGTCTCATTACTTTCAAAAAGGAGTCTATGCCTGTGGTTTTGTATTACAAAGGGATTCATTCCACTATTGTCAAGAAGGTGGGTTTGCATCATCATCAAGTAAACATCACTACAACTTGCAATAACTCTTATAACCACGATTGTCTACAAGTTCAACATTATTTTTGTACTAGACGTCATGTTGAACTAGTCTTGTCAGGTGTCCTATCACACACGCCATGTCTAATGCATAGTATTAGGCAACCTTCTTTAGATATTACCAAATCTTCTAGGAATGTTTTAGTACATTTAGATATACTACAACGATATTCCTAAAAGACGGACAAAAAAGGATTTCTAGTCGTCTTAAACATCATGTTCAACTGCATGTCACCATTATTTTTGTACTAGACATCATGTTGAACTTGTGCTGTCGAGAGTCCTATTACACATGTCTTGTCTAGCGTATTACTGGCAACTTTCTTCAAATATTATCAAATCTTCTAGGAACATTTTAGTACATTTTAGATATGTTCTAAGGATATTCCTATATGACTGATAGAAAATGACTTCCAATTGTCTTAGACATCAAGTTCAACTCTATGTCACCATGTCTAGCGGAACAAACTCTACTTGTAACAAGGTTTTAGTCAAATTCAACTTTCAGTTCCCAAATCAATCAATCAGTTTAATCCTTAAACATTGGGTTGGTGACTGTGAAAATCATCCATTTTGATACTAAGTGACATCATCTTCTTAAAAAAAGCCAAAAGTACTCATTGGAGGTCAAACTATTGTGCAAAATCTTCTTTTTTTGCACAAAATTCCAAGGATGAAGAATTGCACTTTTGTCCTACATAGAAAAATTCTTTCTCTTTCATCGGCCAGAAAACAACTATGGCGTTGTTTAAGAATTAATGAAAAACTTAAGATAAGTAAATTAACATTGGGAATGAGTGATCTTAAACGTGAAGATTCTGCGATCATTTAGGAATCTTTGGGAGCCAAATGACTAATAAGCAATTTTCTTCTAATGCAGATCTGCACAGTCACAACACCAGATGATGTGTACACTCAAGTTCGAGAAGTAGTCAAGCAAGTGGTATGAATTCAAACTCTACTACCCAAATCTATATATAGGGAAGGGCAAGAGACGGGAAAAACGTGTGCATGACAAATCTCATGAATGCTCATCGAGTTCTAGGTTTTCTTTGTGAATGTTGGATGAAATAATTGGATGATATTTCTCCCAGATGAAAATGAAACAGATTTTTGTGATGTAAGAAATATGTGTCAAGGAGATGGTAAAAAAATAATTGGAAATTTGCATGGTGGCTATAGTTGAATTCACCGCGGCGCCCATTGAGAAATTATGCAAAACAACATCACAAGATTGTTCACCACAAGATGGTAACAAGGCATCATCATTATAGAAGTCACCGGAAACGGAGGAAGGGGGCAAGGAAGCTCATGGAAGAATGTCCCGAACATCCCCCGATGTCTCCAATGGCTCTAGCTCAAGGATGTGTCCTCATGTAATGTAAGGTGGATACCCCCAAAAAACCACCACATTTTACTACTGTGCCTAGTTATTAGACTGGTCAAATTTTCATATTGGCAAGTGAAAGGAGGTTCCAACGCACCGTAGCATGTGACATTTGGATACCATATGCAAAAATTAGGAAGCTGGAATAAAGTTTAAATTGGTTCTAAAATAGTTTTTGGCTTCCACATAGGTACATAATTGATTTTGGAGATGTACATAAAGTGAAGATGGTGGTTTTAGGATCAATGGCGCATCTGAGGGGACCCACCTTAATTAACATTTGGTTGGGTCCATGAACATCCTGGGTTAACAATATGTTATGTGAGTGTTTGGGAAACATTGCCGCGGTACTAGTTGAGTAGGGTATCTTTGATGAGTTTTCTTTTAGCATTTATGATTAGCACTAGGTTATGGATCGGTATCTTTAAAATTTGAAGGTTGTATATTCTAAATTTTGAAGTTGCACAAAATATCAATAGTTCTTTCCATATTGAGGTTACTACTATTAAATATATTTGAATAAGCAATTGAGCATTGTTCCTGTTATTGGATTGCCCAATTTTTATATAGATCTTGTTGAAAGTCAAAAGAATATTCTAAATTCCCTTATGCATTTTTTGGCTACATATGAATTAATTATGAATTTCAAATTGCTAAAGATAGGTGTTTTTCAAAGCAACCCTAGGCTCTTATAGATAGAGGCAATTCATTTTAGGCAAGAATATGTAGGAATATGTAGGGATCAATTTTAGAAAGGAGTCAAAATTAGGTGCAATTTTTTTAACCCCTAAGTGCTTTGAAGTGTAGAATTGAGTGCTTTGATATAATGTTTTGTTTTAATACCTTCTCATTCATCCAAAGTAATATTTGAATCTTTAAGAGTTAGACTCCTTTACCACTAATTTGATGAAATTGAGGTACATAATATATTTGTATATAGAGAGATAAGCAAATATATGCAAAAAAGGAAATGAAAAAGACTTGAACGGTAAAGGATTAAGCTCACTAAACCTAATTGGAATTATTCAAAATATAATAATATTATAAAAAAATTCTAAAATGTATAATATGTGATCATTGGATTGATTTGGAATACACAAGTTATCAACAATTTGGTGTATAATTAGAATTGAAACATATGACGTTCAATAAAAACATGATAAGAGAATATAGAATCTTCTTTCAATAAAAACATGATAAGAGAATAAAGAATCTTCTTTCAATCACCACAAGACTTAGGAAAATAGTTTACTACAAAACCATGCTAAAATACTTATTCGGACACTTTTAGAAGTCACTATCTTGAGGCAACATAGACAAAATGTAGATGCATATATTTCATCTATTGAAGCATGCAATAAAGTCTAAAAAACTTTATTCTAATACATATTCCTATACAATTTGTAATTCAACAATCATATACAATATCTTCCTTCACATTCTCCTCATGAGTCCTTTTATATAAGAAGATGGAATCATATGACCTCTAGGGTCTCTAAACTCCTACATTGATCATGATGCTCTCCTGCCACGGCTATAGAATTAGGCGTTTTGTTACCATGAGACAAGTCAATGCTTGCATAACATTGCATCATGTACACCTTATTTAAAGCCTTGTCCTTACAATTAGAGGTAAGCTTAGGCATTAAAAGCATAGAAGACATATCAAGTCACTACACTATCAGTAAACAACTAGCTATACTAGAAGATGCTCTATCCCTTTAGCACTAGCTTGCTCTCCAAGAAAATACTCAAACTCATATTCACTATTCTTCACATTCACTACAAATGTAGAATTTGTCAATGCAAAGCTTCCACCCCTTTGGTCTAGAGCCACAAAAAAACTTCCTTTTCTGCATATCAAGGACTCCTAAGCAATAGTGCTCATAAGAACACTTCTTCATTTTTCTGTGCTATACCCCTACAGCAAGCCTGAATGAAGAAAAGGACCAAATATTTCTGACCATTTCTTCAGTGTGGTAGACAGTTGCTCTGAGAGCCCTATGACTTACTCCACTTCATAACCTTAGTTTCTCTGGTTTCCTATAGTAAGCCTCTCCAATGGAACCATATGCTGAAAGTGAAATTCACCATGGAAGCTTCAAGGTCAAACTGTATACATGACAAAGCCAATTAGGTTTGAAAGGAAAATAAGCGAATCTGTACACCATACGGAAGTCTCCCTCTAGCGTCTCCAACTTCTGCCAAGGTTTGGAAAGCCAGTGAAGAATCTACGAAAAGCTTCCGGAAACTGAAATTCAGGCCCTTCCGGTTGAAATTCAGGTGTATGGAAGCCGGATTCAGCCCTGGGCGAAGTAACGGATGGAATCTGCCTTACCACCTCTGAAGGCCGGACAACAACGCCGTCCAAGAACAGACCAGATTTCCAACTCCCCGAGTAAATAGCAAACACTCCGAATTTCAGTTTACAAGATTCCTCTTCTCTTTCAACGACAAACTCCCCAACATCGTATTCTGTCCAACCGCTTTCTACAACTCGGATTGTTGGCAAACTAAACTGTTCCACTGGTAGCCTTGACACATGCGGTCTTGGGTCTATGTAGCACTTGCACTCAACGTTTCCATCATCATTTTTGGAGAAGGTGAAATGTGCAGGTTCAGAATGCCAACCGCGCAAATCGCCCAAATACATTCTCCATGTGAGAGTATAAGATCCTGGGGGAAGGGAGCATTCGATCTCACCTTTCGCTTCGAACCAGCACACATGTATCAACCGTGCAACCTCGGGAAACCTGCGAATGAAGAACTATGATAAGCACAATCATCCCATATATGTAGATGAAAGCAAAGCATCATAAATCCAAGCTATTTCTAAACGATGACCATAATCCCGCAGTCTAAACTCTCAAATAGTGTTAACTTTAGTATTAAGCAAACAAGTAAACAAAGGGACACACTTTGTTTCCAGATTTGGATATGAACTTAGCCATAGCATAAAGAAAGTTAAATAGCTTTTCAAGAAAGAACATACATATGCATACACTTACAAGTACACAAACACAGTGAAACAGCTTTGAAAAAAGTACTTACATAGAATTCTCATCAGAAACCCAATCCCAATAACGGTAGTCGTCACCCCAAGTGATACGGAGCCCCCTCGCTGCAATGCTCAAGCACAGCCCTCCGGTCTCGCGGTCAATCCACAACCCCTACTCACATATCAAACGTGGCATGGAGTTAGATTAATGCCAACACTACAGACGCAGCAATTAGAAATTGAATGGCCTTGAAAATTGATTAACCCTTCAAATAATGTAGTGCAGGACAAAAACGTAGTATTCATAAGTTTTAACCGCTGCCTTCATCCAGTAGGAAGCTTCATATTGGATACTGCCGGACTCAGGAATGAGATGGCATTCAAATACTTACATCAACAACGCATGCTTTCTTGAATTATGGGAAACCCCAAAATCATAGAATATATCCATATTCTATGATTATTCATACACATAGGAAGTTTTAAGACTTTAAACATACTAAATAATAAAAATTGTAGACTTATTATGCCATGTCAATCACCGTACTAGTATAGCCTATCATACCAAAATTCATATACTAAAACTCGTTCTGGGCGAATTTTAAGATACAATGCTTCGAAGTTGATTTGACAAAGATTTATGATAAATTTTCCAAGTTCCAAGATAATTCCTTAACATCATGCTTAAAATCTTCTTTTTGATCGACTTCGAAAGGTTGTGGAAGTCATGTATAATACCACATCTAAGTTTAATCCAAGAAAAGTACAGCATTAAGGATTATCAATAATATGACCAAGTAAATAACATTAATATGACCCTCCCTAAAACAACATTCAGGCATTTCTTGAACACTTGGCACTATCAAACTAAGTCATAGTAAGTCATTTTGGGAGACCCCAGGGAGGCAGAAATATCAAAGAGGTTAGGCTGTACCTGTGTGTTATTCGCAAGAAGCATCGGCTGGCAGAGATGGTCGAAGATTTCTCTCTTGCTTGCAGTTTGTGCAGGGACCACATCCGGGTCGAGTGCGAGGATGTCTTTGTACCTTGGAGGCAGCTTCCTCTCCCAAACCGAATCGAAATTCGAAGCCCCACGGAAAGAACGGCACACGCACGCCAGTTTCGCAACCTCTCGTGGAGGCAAGCAGGAGAGGATCATAGCAATGCAGACTTCAGGCAAGTCTCCCAGAACACCTTCATCACACTGCTCATTGCTGCTGTCAAATTCATCATGCTCCTCGCTATCTTGAGGCTGGTTGCTGTCCATGTCGAGTTTGTTCTTTTCCGTGGCCGTTAACATTCCCTCCATTACGATGTCGCAATTATAACTGCAAAGAAAACAAATCAGAAATCTAGTCCGGAACAATGCCCTCTAGTTTTCCAAAAATCAAAGACTAAAAGGTAAGAAACCGAAAAGAGATCAATTCCAAAATGCAACTCCTAGATTTCCCAACTTCCAAAAGAAATCGATGGAAGTTGAAACCAATGGAAGTTGAAGAGTTCTTTGAAGCCACGCAAGGGAGTTGATGCTTCAAAGATGCTCAATTACAGGTAGTGTACTGTCAATATTAGGTTTCCTACAATTTCAATCTGGAAAATCTGTAGAATATTTTAGAGTATTTGAAAAAAACGGAACTTCAAAAATATGATTCTCTTCCATTCGCTAATGCGTTGATCTTCATTTTTTTACTACACCCTCATCAAATGCTGGCGTGTTGCCCTTCGAATAAGTTATCCAAAACCGTGAACTCTCATTGTTCCATCAAGCTAAGACGAACATTTCAATCTAATCAATAGAAGCCCATTCAGATCTTGAACAGCTCTCGAATTGAAATCGAAACATACCTTTTCGAGAAGGATAGAGTGTCACCATGCACCTACGGCGATCGTCTCACATCTGCACACAACCCTAAAAACTAAAAACTCGAAAAACTTGAATGAAATTCAGTATTCTCAACCCGTGAACTCAAATTTTCGATACTGGATGTCGTCTAACTTAGGTCAAAAGATCTCGTTCGAGGGACCAAATTTTGCAAATTTGCCATTGCCATTGGTTGAAATCCACACCCTGCAACAGAGAAAACGAGACAGGAGACAACCCAATGCACCGAACCTTGAGATCACTGCCCTGCGACGCGTGGTTGGAAGAGGTAAGGGCAATGCCAAAAAATCCATGGCGTCGTGGCCTTTAACCCGTCAACCTTGCTAACTCAGCTGACATTGATTTAACTTCAACACGGACGTTTGACATTTGGAATTCTTCTACAGTTGTAGGACAGAAGTTCAACTATTCATCCTAGGAATTTTGTAGTGAAAAGGGGAGGTCTTCTATAGTAGGTTGAATTCTGATGAGTGCTTTTGCAAATTTCTAAGCACATGGTAATGAAAAGGGATGATTTCCAGGGTTACTCGTTTGTCCTCTAAGGATTAACCCCTAAAGACCCAAGTGATCATTTTCTGGTCACTGCCCCTGTTTTTTGAGTTGTCCGTTTCTCATATTTTGATTTTTTTGAAAAATAAAATTTAATTCTATAAAGAATAGACTTTGTTGCAAATCCAATGGAAGTCGTTTCATCAAATTCCGAGTTAAACTCCACCTTGTGGAATTTTTCAAAGTTTAGCAGTGTAGTCTAGTTTACAGCTCGTTTTTTTGTGTTTGGTTTGGGCATGGACTAAGGTGGGTACACCCATAATGGCGCAGTGCCTTAACCCCTAAAGGACCATTGTCCCTACGGGGGACAAATGCGTTTTCGGGCAGGTACCTACGGGCTGAAATTTTCTCCTGATTTTTTGAAACTTTTTTTGGAGGTAGAAAAATTGATTAGCTTCAAGGGAATATAATTTTTTTCACAATCGGTGCCAGGGAAAAAAAGTTATGACCATATAAGCTCAAAACAGGCTACGGGGGGCAGCTCGGGCAGCAAAAAAAAAATGGACAAAAATTTGAATTTTTTTTTTTAATATTTTTTTTCTCATAGGTTATATTTTTGGCTATCTGGAAAGCTTTGATTCATTTCATTTGACTTTGTTATGAGGAAGTTATGGACATTCTTGTTTTTCGGGCAGTTAGAGCATCTTCTTGAAAAAAATAACTTTAGGATTCATTTCTGAATGCAATTTTTCAAATTTTTCAATTTTTTTTTTTTGCATGGTCTGATTTACTTGTTAGAACAATCCCACCATTAGGATTAGTGCATTTTAATTCCATCTAAAATATATGAATATTTTAGATTTTCCTTCTATCTCGTACCTACATCTACTTAACAATTTTTTTAAGAATGATAATTAAGTTTTTTTTGAATTTTTTTTTTTTTCCTAGACTCTCAACTCAATTCTCCACTACAAGCATTAAAAGCTCAAAACTCTGTAGTGAAAAAATTTTAAGTTAAAAATGTTCAAAGTCAAAAAATCCAGTCCCGCAATGTGCTGAAAAACTTGTTTTTTCCACTTTAAACACAAATATCTTGCAATCTATGCGGTCAAAAATTCTGAAATTTTTTCCACACTTTTTTATACTAGTTAAGTGTAAGATCCTACGGTTAGATGTAAAAAAAAAACAATTTAAATTTTTTTTAACTCTTTGCTACAGAAATGGCAGTTTTCAGTGTTTTTTGGCAGAAAAAAGGCCTCGGTCCTTTAGGGGTTAAACCGCCAGCTAAAATGAGCCCTTGAATGGTGTTTAGATATTTTGAAAACTGCACCTCCATGTCTCCCGTGGTTCTTCACTACAACATTGGTCATTTTGGGACAAGTGACTGACTTCTAAACTTAGAGTACATAAGGTTTTAATAACAAGAGGATTTACTAACGCTTAAAGGCTTGTCAGAGATTAGAAATCAGCCAAAATATGCTCCCGTTAAAAAATCCTCATCTCATTTCAAGCACATGTCAGAGATCTAGAGATCATGAATCTTATTAAATCCTTATGTTATTTCATATGATTCACAAACCACGAGGATATAAAATCATGGGTTTATGAGCTTGGATACTTCTTTAATAAATATGAATAGCACAATTGCACATCCATGTCTTTTCCTTCTGACACCTTGGAAGGGAGAGCTTTTGAATGTGACCACTGTTTTTTTATGCTGACTATGAGCGGTTTCAATTACTTTACTTTCAAAACTTTGTCCCCCTACTGTGGTCTCATTTTTGTCAAAATCAGAAAATTGGTTGTGCTTAACTTCCTTTTCTACACATCTATTTGCTCTTCTGCATTCACTGTTTATTAGTTATCCATCAAATTCCCCACAGCCCAATTTGTGGCGGTTTTGGGTGTACCCACCTTAAAAAGTCAACCAACCAATGAGTCTTGCCCACTTCGTAAAGGTCAGATCCATCTTGAAAAGGTCAAATTCAAGGAGCTCAAGGAGAAGACAAGTGTCCCATTCTTATTTCTCTTGCAAACACTCCTCAAATTTCAGTGATCACCGTGCATTGCAAGCTTTACCATGAATTGTAAAATTCTTGGAATGTTATGAAATTCTACATGTACATTTTCAACTCTCTTATCTTTCACTGAGCACAAAAAAGGCATAATTTTAAAATATTCCCACAAAGGTATGCTCCTTCAAAGTGAGTAGCCCTGTATTTCCATTGATCCAAATAAAACTTCAAAATTTTATACCTCTTAAACCATGCAGTCATATAATCTGAATTTTTTTGAGGTGCTCACTTTCAATGTTAACTTCAAGATCCTACAGTTACTTTATATCTAATCTCAAAAAGAATGGATAAAAAATTGCTCAAGTTGTTGGCATTTTGGGCCCATTTTGAAAGAACACCCCCCCTTGGGTCTTTAGGGGTTAAGGTAGTCTACTCTTAAGCAATCATTTAAGAGTTGATTGCCTTTTGGGGGAAGTCAAATTCCTTGAAATAATTTTTAGTAAATTTTTATAGGAAGAAAAATTGTAATGACATCTAACCTCTTTGTGGAATTAGTTACGAATTTATGAAGTTGAAATACACTGATAATTTGAAGCGACCATTTCTTGAAAAGTATACTGTTGGTACATTGAAGAAAGTAAAAATACCTTTGTGTCATAATCGCTTTTAGAGCATGGGCGCTTTTAGAACAAACTACCTTAACCTTTGAAGGACGGCCTCATGACCATTGAGTTCTAGCTTCACTGTCCATTACTTTGTTTGTTGCTATTTTCCAACTAGATATGAATGAATTTTTTTGTTTTTAATGTTCAAAGATGAAATCAAAAGTCTACTACAAGGAGAATGAGGAGTTGGTGAGAGAAAACAGGAGCCAATGGGGAGTAGTTTCAGATGAAGAAGGTGTAATAGCCTTTTTGTGTCATTTGGAGGATTTCTCTGAAGAATGGATTCATCTGAACTAAAAATACGCAAGCCAGCTTTGTGGAATCGAAAGGAGTGCAAACTAAAAAAGGAGCGTGAGATGAAAAAATTCACTCACAAAGACTTCACAAAAACAGTATATTCGACTAGCGGCAAACAAACCCTAAACTGCCACATCTTCATTCCATTTAGAGAATCGGTGGGGAACAAAAAAAGTGTGACTAACCCTATTATAAGCAAAAGTGATAAAGGAACAAAGTTTGGTTCTAAAATCATCTTTTCCACATAGGCACATAATTGATTTAAAAGATGATTGTACACCAAAAAAAGATGGCGGTTTAGAATTAGTGGCGCATTTGGGGGGGGTCCCACTTAAGATGAGTCGTGAAAATGAAATGGAGTCGCATGAAGGTGCTCAATGCTTGTTCAATCATTTTTTATTTTTTATTCTTCATTATTAGCTATTTAAGAATTCAATTGAGGCAACCAATTCTAACATATATAGTTATTGCATAATAATTCAATAGCTACAATATTTAATTTTTTGAAAAATTGGCAACAAATATTTGTTGAATTTTGGGTGAGAAAGTACATTGTTACCTTAATAATTCTTGAAGGCTTGTAATTAGACCCAAAAGTTTGAAGCGATAGAGGTACTCAAGTAGTCATGGTGTGTTTTGGGTTTGTGAGCCGATCGACATTTTTGATCCATTGACAATGAACTCATGTCAATCCTTTTCCAAGATTGTTTTCATTTTGAATTCTTATTCAATTTTGACCAATTTTCAAACGCAACATGCCGTATATCTAATAGCACACTGCCTAATTGACTTCTTCTCTAATTTCTTCAAATATTGATGCTACCTTTGCATCTCTATGTCCAAAAGGGGGATGAAAGGACTTTATGGACTCTATGTGGGTACTAAATTATGTTTGGTTTGGTTGACATTAGTTTTTTGCAAATGAATTTTTTTTTCTAAATGTAATTAATCTAGATTATGCTAGGCAATTACATCCAAATTTATATTAAATCCCGAAAAGACTATAGTGTTTTTAGACCTATAATTGCTTCAAAAATACTTGTATTCAAAGCAAAGCTAAAATCTTCATCTATGTTTATTTGTCAACAAATCCAATTGTAGTTAACTTGTTAGGATACATCCTCTTAAAATTTTAGAATAAGAAAATCTAACAATTACAAAATCATAAAGCTTGAATATTAAAAAAAAATTTCAACTCCTCCAAATGGTTGACCCTATAAGGATGACATGGACCAAAGTGTTTCGATAGAGTGACAAAGTCTTTCTATGTAGGACAAGTGCATATCTTCATCCTTGTATATTGTGCAAAAAAGAAAGGTCTTGCATTGTAATTTAACCTCCAATGAGTGCTTTGGATTTTTGTTAAGTTGATGATTCACATTATATCCAAAAGGATGATTTTCATGACGATCAGCTTATCCTCATTGGATTAAGTTTCATCTTTCAAACTTTTAACTCAAAAATGTGTACGACCTACAACTTGCATTTTTCCATTATACATTGAAGAAACAATTGAAAACATGTATAAAAAAATTCAATTTTCTTGTTTCATATTCATGCTTGAAAAAAATAGTGAGTAGAAAAAAAATAATGTATGATTAAAAATACTAAATTGTTAAGAATTTAGTTTTAGAATTGAAAAAATTCAATCCTTATGGGTGTAATGTAATTAAAAAATCTACATCCTATATTTTAATTTTTTTCTTCCAAAAAAATTGGAAATTGTGTTCAAAAGAAGACTTCAAAGTTTGTTTTAGGACAGTGATTCCATAACTACCACTAGATTCTATGGGAAGTACATTTTTGCTTACAAACATAAAATATTTCCCTTCTATTGCAAATAAATGTTTGTAAATCTGATAAGTCTAAATATGTGCAATGACCAAAGAGACAACAATAAATCATCCTACATTATAATAGTTTGTAATAGAAGTAGTGTCAAAGATAGAAGATGCCAACAAACTGAAGAATATGAAGTAACTTTTTTTTTTAAAAAATTAGCAAGGAGCCCAAAGTGTTTGCAACTCCATTCAAAAATCTTATGGTAAGTGATTCAATTCAACTTTTGGAAGTGAGTAGCCAAATAGGCAATACAGTAAGCGCTTAGGGATTCATTAGGCTTGCATTCTAAAAAAACATCCAAGACTTAGAAAACTATAAAGAAATTCAAGATTGTTCTACCATTGGTACAATGACATTGTTGTCAAATGGTGCAACAACTACAAACAACTCCTAAATTAACCATGGACAAGTGTAGCCCTCTCACCAAGGAATCAACCCAAAATTGTTAATTCCAAGATGAATAGGTGCATTCTTTGTTTCTGCAATTTTCTTGAAGCCATTCATCAAACACTTTTAGTCTTCAATGTCCTTACTGGGTTAAAACATGTCTCTTGTCAACTTGAATACCACTTCAAGGACCAACTGATCCACAACAATTTTTTCATAATCACATATTATTCAAGACATACAAATGGAACAAAAACTTTCAAGCACTTCTTTCTAACCAACAGAAGATTCATCAATCAAGGTATGCTCTCACTTGGTGTTAAGAGTGGTGTTAGATTGGGTCCAAGGGATGAATTTAGACAAACCACTGCCTTGAATTCACTTTGCTAACACCACCGTAACACCAAGTACAAACATACCTTCAGCGCACGCGTCCAACAACAATTTCCAGTGGCAAGACGTTGTCACACGCACTTTGTACCTGAAAGAATAAGGAATCTTGTCCACAAGAAGATGATTATATTCACAGAATCACGGACGCTACATGGTCTCGAGATCGCCCACAGGGCATTGAAGGTACGCAGAATGTGACAGTTTCCTTGAATCCACCTTCACACCACTCTTCAGTGCTATAATTTAAGCTGTGGAAAAAATGGAACCAGGGAACTCGGTCTCTACAGCTCGTAAAAGAATTTCGTCCACTTTGCTATTGCTGCCAGACCCATCGTCACCTACATTCCACTGTTCCTGATCGTTGCTCTCAATGACCACTTTTGTGACCTCAACCTCTGCTGCCGTTGGCATGGACTCTTCCTCCGGTTGTGGTTTGAGCTCCTGCTGTGCAGCACTTGATGGAGGAGGCGGCAGCATGAAGGGCGGGAACACATATGGAGGCGGAAAAAATGGAGGGGGACTGGGAGACCCCGGTTGTGTGTTTGCAGGAAATATGGGAAAGGGGAAGGGGAACGGACCTGGAGGGGGGAAGCCCTGTCCTGGTCGCCAACCTGGAGGTGGCATGGGAGGGAATCCCATCGGAGGATAACGTGGAAAGGGTCCAAAAGGAAGAGGCCCTAGTGGAGTTTGTTTCGGCTTTTCGGCATTCTTGGGCTTCCGACCTCGCTTGGGAGGTTTCATCAGGTGGAAAGGAATTGGAGGGATGCGTCTGTATGGACGGTCAGCAGATGGTTTGGGCTTCGCAGAAACCAGCACCGGCATAGGTGCAGGATCCTTGCGAACAAGAAGAGGAGGGGGCTTCTTGATCGGCACCAGCGCAGTTTGAGGGAGTGCCGTTGGCATGAGCGCCTGAGACGGTGCTGCAACAGGCATTACCTGCAATATCCTACACAATCAATAAACCACTCCAGACTATACTGATATAACGTAGAAGGCACTAAAACTGATCGGAACCTTATCCTGCTTCCTGCACTGACCCTAAACTCAAAACTCCTCTATTCTTACACTTGATTGGACTAGTTAGCAAGTGGTGGAAGCACGACTTGGCCAAATGTCTAACGCCACTGATCTTTGAATGAAATTGGGTTTTGTGTCAATCATTTCAATCTAAAACCGGAAGAGAATTAATGAATTGTAAAAAACACATCAGAGAAGAGGCATAATTGTGCACGCCGGCAAAGGTACGACATAAAGAATCTCACCGGAGGTGCGGAAGAAAGCTGCGGGACTGGCGGAAAAAAGGTCGGAAAGGGATGGAATAATTGTTCTGCTTTGGCCAACTCGTCAGACCTGGAAGAACTCAGAAACACCGTTCAGATGCAAAATAGCTTTCAGTCAACTTGGCTTTATTTTCAAACTGTTTCGTCAAGCCTGGAGGGCCCTACACTGGTGTCTCGTACTAAGATACAGAACCACACGCACCACCGCAAATATAGCCATCAAACTGCATCATAACAGAACCAACGAAGAAGAATCCTAACAAATGACAAGGCGGTAAGAAATTGGAGTGATTTGAAACACTTACCGGTAATATTTCCGCAGCAAAGCCAGATTACGGTACTTCGTTTCCTTCCGCACTTGGTCATCAGAGAACCCAGCCATGAAGAGAAGGGTGATTCCAAGCGCTTTGAAGAAAAAACTCCCCGTGCGGACGTGAACCAGCAGCGCCATTTGACACATAAGCGGCCCAAATGATTTCAATTTGTTACGTCCCATTCTCTGCCTCACGTACCTGGACACCCGAGCCCCACTGCTCTATAACCTCGGTTTACTCCTTTATCTTTCACAAAGGCATGGTATAAAACATACATTTCAACTAGTCTGCAGACTAGGCAGGTAACAAAGGGACACTCTGCTGGAATCTCAAATGTAACAAGTTAACACAGCGGAACAAAGAGAGGCTCACTCCGCGGCCTTGATTTTCATGAACACAACTGAAACATCATGATATAAGGGCCATCTGCATGATACCCCTTCCATACCTTAAGGACCACAAAATTCTAGGTTATGTAAAAGGAAAGGAAAGCACATACTGATTTTGAGGTAGGTTGCGAGTCCGTCCTCCATATTTTATACAAAGAAAAAGGCAGGAAGGTGTGCTGGCACCAGCTGGTCGCATCTCCTTTTCTTCATCAATTATGCGTATGGGACACAAAATAGGGTTTTGACGATTTGGTATAAAAACTTTCGTTCGCCCGCTGGGGTGAGAGTATAATAGGTGTTCCTACACTCCAAAGATGAAGTACCACATCACGAAAATTGTTCACATCGATCAAGACTGTCGCAGTCTTCGTGACAATTAACAACAGGAGAAATATGATAAGATTCTAGATCAAGATGAATGCAAAATCATATCAAAACACAAGGTTTGCGTACGGAGAGTAGTTTTTGATCACCATACCCCAGGCTCCTTTGTGGACTTGTAAGGCTGCCCCCGACTGAGGATCTGAAAATGGTTGAAATCAAGCTCATAGAAGTCTTCACACCCGTGGCGAATGCATAGACAAGAAAACACAACGATCTTACGCATTGTATGCGACTGTGCATTTTTCAGGGCCAACACTCCAGATTCCAATATTCTTTTCAACTCCATTGGGCAAAGCGCAATCTTAGGAGTCTTCTTGTATGAAGACAAGATACCAGCCCCTCGATATCCCACCGGGTAAGGCCCGTAGCCATACCTTTTGCTCCAATATATCCTCTTCCCTAGTGGAGTCGTCCGACCTTCACCCCTTCTTTGATCTTCCGGACTTATTTCCTCACCATCACTGTCATCAGAATCCAGTACTCGAGCAGATACCTCTTTGCCGTGCTCGTCTGACTTGTCCTGCAGACCCACAAACTCCTAGTTCAATAGAGTAGACTTCGAAAGTGACAACAATGCTTTAGAATTCAAGAGTGCATCATAATATTAATCTGATATGCCATATTGTTAGATATGCCATCAAATGGGTATCGAACTGCTGTATCACCTTCTCTCTTTGCCTGCGACCATTGTCCCCATGCTCACTGTTGTCATCGTCGTCGTCGTCGTCGTCGTCGTCATCGTCCCCACTACCCGCATCATTCAACTTTTCTATGTCAGCCCTACTTACATCTTCTCTGCACATCCAGTTGACCATTGATTCATAGCATGCAGGAGCAGTTCTGATACTGCCCCAAGAATCATCCCCTGTTGCTGAGCTGGCATCTGCTTTCTGTGAGAGTATGTGACTTCCGTTTGATACAGCACTGGCATCCTGTTTGTCTTCCCCTGCGCTCTTTCTAAATTCAACTCCACTTCTGAGAGCATGTTCAGCATCAATCTAGTGCACATACACATCAGTGTTACTCAACAGAAGTGATAATCCTTCTCAGGTCCATTTTGGGTACAGTACCTAAAGTCTACATTAACAGCAGATTTATTGCAGTCAATAATTCTCAGACTAATCCGAACAGATCCAAATGCCTAAAACAGAATATCCATAGAAACAAGCTCCAGACAGAATGTACCTTCTATATGAATGAGACAGTAATATGTAACGAAAGACACCAACTATGAAAGACTGAGGGTACCCAGCACCAGAGTTCACGAGGAGATGGAGAATTTTACTTTCCTTTAAGACCCTCTACTTCTTGATAATATACTGCGACTTGTATACGCACATAGGGTCAGAATTACACCACTTCACATACCTCCACATCCATATGTTCCAGGATTGGTCCAGAACAACTATCTTCACAACCTAGCTTTGCTTCCAAAGATGAAACTCGACCCGAAAGCTCAACATTCTTGCGTCTCTCTTTCTCGAGCTCGGCCATCACGTCAGCCACGTTTAGATCTCCTTTCATCGCCTGTTCACTTGATTGCACCTCGGGTAACTCTCCAGATAGAATCTCCTCAATAAAGTCGGAGCGCAAAGCACCCATAACGAGATTGGAATCATCGAGACTATGTAGGATTGTTTCATCCACAGGAGAGGTTTGATGCATCTTGACATCTGCAATGACAGCCTTTCAAGGCTGAAATTTCACAGCCTCAGTTGCCCCTCTTGATGCTATATCAGCTTTGTGACCAAGGGTTTAAAATAGTTTCGAAATCTCTGTGAGTCTTAGAAACGTAATCGAGTCACCCACTCCGCTAACCCTCTGTTGCAGTCAAAACACACGCACAACATCAGCAACCGAAGATAACTAGAAAGCGAAAATCACGTATATCCAAGACACAGTCAGCTAATCTGAGAGCATAGAGTATGCAATTGACTACCAGGTTTGCAAAGTCACGCCAGTTCACCGTCGCTCTGTGGTGTGCAGAAATGGTGAGGGTTCATGCACTCTTGCCATAATAGAATTTGAAACTCAAGCACAGAAAAACAAAGTTCTGCAGGGATACGGAAGGCAAGAAAGAAATTCTGCACCATTAGGTCATCAGCTTTGCAGGGCTGATTTGTAAGATATGAGGGGATAGCAAAGAACGCACCTACAGAGAATATTGTACAGGAAGATGATAGAAAAGCTTAGGCCCTGGAATTAAAGGTTGTTGCTCATCGAGCACGATCGGTACCATATCTGCTACATGCTTCCCCCAGCAAAATGATGAAGAACCGTCCGTCAAGAGCCCCTAATAATAGACTTCTCCCAGGTGCCTTAAGATTCCCAGCAGACGCTTTCTCTGCGATGCTCGCATCGGTTAGCCAGGGGAGTGAAAGGTGCACTCTAGAAGTCTTGATCTGCCGCATCTAACCTTAGTCGCATAACCTTTCAGGCAGATACTTGTATGTACTGCTGATTGAAGCATTCTCCTAGTATCCAGCAAGAGAAGACGCCTGCATACCAAGACAAGGTTTACCACAACGATTAACACTACACAATGAGCCACAATACAAGTGGGTAGTAAAAAAACCGAAGAGTAACTCTATTTCATTCAATTTGATCAAACCGGTTATTCAAGAATGTATCTTATCATTTTAATTGAAGCAACAAGCAAGTTCATCGCACCGACTCACACTACTAACCTCGTCACGGGGAGACGACAAAACATATTAAAGACAAGCCATTAATTTCCAAGTCATGAGAGTGTGGAAAGTGAAGACGAATGATATCAATAAGTTGAAACAATTTCAAAACGTATTGCCGAAACAAGCTCAAACTCGGTAAATGTGCACAAACATCCCCTAACTTTGAATTTCATATCCGAATACGAAACTGGATGCTCACATACTCCCTCGTGCAATTTTACAATAGGTCTACTCATGACCAGACCGGACCATAGTATAGAGGCCCTGTGAAGTCTCATGCAAAGAATCATAGACCGAAGTGATTAAGAAACCGTCTCTCGTCAGGTTCATATAACCTTAAAGAAGCATCAATAGCTCAGCAAATTACCACAATTTCAAATGCAATCATCCGTCTTCCAACTACTGCCTCTTCCAGCCTTTTCCTATGACAAGAGAAACCCTTACATCAGAAAAAGAATTCTCACACCTGACCAGGACCCTTAGCATGTCTAAACCCTAATGGCTTCTTGACTCACAAACCTAAGTTTGACCCAACTTAAACTCATCTGTATGTAAGAGCAATACCTTTCTCGAATTTCGAAAAGGCTGCACCAATTCAGAAAATCAATTATCATGCGCAATTATCTGACCTAAGTAGATGACAATTTTCTTATAACAATGCAGCTGCTAAATAACGACGATTGATAACCATTTCTAAGAATACTCAAATAAGTCAATCGACTGCCGCTCTTCAAGCGCAAGCTTCGATTTGCCAAAGGCACCCAACAAACCTCAATCGACAGGGTAAAAAGCGACAGTGCAACTCCCCGAAAACATCCGAAAACTCTCTCTATGAACCAAATTGTTTCCAAAAGAGCTTCACAAGAAAACAAACTACACACTCTTGAACCCACCAAAGAAAAAATCCGACCGCGAACCGTACTACTACTCACAACAGTAAAACTCGAAAATCCACTGTGTCGAAAATTTCGCAAGAAAAATCTCAAGAAACGAACAGATACAACACACTAAAAAAAATATTCCACTCCAACAACAGCCCAGTTCCAAAAAAAAATGCAGGATCCTCAAATGTGCGACTAACTGAAAGAAAATCCCAAGAACCCACGATGCAAACGAAACTGAAATTTATTTAATACCCAAAATTCTCACCGAAAGCAAGTTCAAACCTCGCCAGCGGCATCATTCCCCTCCCCTACTTCTTCCCCGAAACCTCCATCGCCATTGCGCCAAATCACGCACGCAACCTCAGTCGCGACTCTTTACATTGTCCAGGAACTTAATGTCGGTTTGCCCTAAACCTCGAACTCTGTCAGATCACTCCATTCCGAACATGAGATCACATGAGATCTTCCTCGACCGAGAACGGAATTTAAGCGCACCACAATTGACAGAAATTCTCCGCTCATGATGCTTAGGGTTTGGATTGGAAAGGTCCGAGTGAGATGCAGACGATGTCAGTTAGTGGAGGAAGATTCTGGCAGAGAACTGCGCGAAGTGAGGAATGATGAGTTGGTTGAGAAAAGAACAGAAGAATGGATTTGATTCCCGTGGATTTAATTATTCAAGGAAACTGGAGGGGGAGGCGTTTGAGGAAAAGACTAAAGAGCGAGCGAGTGGGAGGACGGCAGAGCGTCACGAAGAAGGGGAGTTGGCACTACAGTATGATACTCTACAGTGGTGAAGAAGCAAAGTTGGGTGCCGTGGGAATGGGGTTGAAGGATGAATGAGAAAGAGGAAATTCCATCACACGCTTCTCATCCAGGTCTCGTCCAGGCCTCGTTCAGGTTGCGTCCGGATTTCGTCCAGTCTCGTCCTGACCGCGTCCTGGCCTCGTCCTTATTCTGTCTTCAAACTCGAAGCTAATTAGGGTCAGCTACGTGGCTTCGAATATTGCAATTGCCAACCGTGTAAGGTCTATGGAAGGTTACCCACAAAACCGCCACTAATTGCTACTGTGCCTAATTAGTATTATTAGATTTTTTTAATTTTAGATTTTCTTGTTGGCAAGTGCATTAGAAGAGATTTGAGGGTTGCGAAGGGCCGTTTTCAGGTTGTTCCCGCAGCTAGGAACAGTCAGAATATAAAAATTATTAAAATATTATTAAAAAATATTTAAAAATTAATTTTTTATTATTTTCTGACGTGGCACAGTCTTGGCCACATCAGATTACTGTTCCCAGGGCCTAATAACTTACAAGCTCTTAGAGCCCTCAAATCTCTTTTAATAAAAGAAGGTTCCAACGCATCGAAGAATGCGCCATTTGGATACTGTTTGCAAAAGTTATGAAGGAACAAAGTTTGGTTCTAGAAGCATTTTTTTCACATAGGTACATAATTGATTTTGGAAATGTACATAATGTGTAGATGGCAGTTTAAGGTTAGTGGCGCATTTGGAGGTGGCTACCTTATACGCCCACAATCGGAACTAAGGTAGGAGGCTCAGAAATCGCTCATCTAGGGCTGGTCCGCCTTTTTTCATGTATTTCCTTGGAAGGGAATATTTTTAGCTCATTTTTTAACAAAGAGAAATAGATGAGGAATTTAACACAAGCGGTTTTATGTTTTTCAAAGCATTATTGAATTACTTATGAATTTTCAAACAAGTTGGGTCATAGATCCCTATTTATGACATACCCCAGGTCCTCCATAAACCATTCACTTGCAATTCTAAAGAAAGATGGGGAAAGCAAAGAGAATGATTGGCTCTTGCAATTAATAATGCTTTTTTTTCTTGATTCATCATTCAATGACTACAGTCTAGGTTAATTTTAGAACCACTTCATGTCCATTTTACAGCTATTTATAGAGGCAATTCTTAATGTCTGTGCTATTTCAGAGCCTCCTACCTTAACTAACTTAAAGGTATGTTTCCACGACCGAGTGAAAACCTTGAATTTTTTTATTTACCTCATATGATAAAATTTGCAAATTTTGAATTTATATTTGATTTGTAATCAAAGGCCCCAAATTAGTTGATTTAATTTCAGAAAATAGTTTTTTTTTTTTTTCACATGCACCCTTGGAATGACTTTAGGGGTCTGAGCAAGGGGACCAATTCACCCCAACCGTTTGCACTTGGTGTTAAAGATTGTTATTACTGAAGGTCTTAGGAATGAATTTAGACCTACTTTTGGATCATATTCACATTCTAAACATCACCCCTAACACTAGTGCAAACATATCCTAATTACAACTCATTGAGAATATTTAC
Source organism: Pseudisothecium myosuroides (assembly GCA_951799445.1). Lineage (NCBI taxonomy): Eukaryota > Viridiplantae > Streptophyta > Bryopsida > Hypnales > Lembophyllaceae > Pseudisothecium > Pseudisothecium myosuroides. The sequence goes on from OX637288.1 coordinate 45,291,919, forward strand.
TACTAAGGTAAACCAGCCTATGACAACAAAATGATTGGTTTACCTTGTTGACATTATTGGAAAAATTTAAATTTTTTCCCATACAAATATAAATGTGAAAAATAGAAAGATTAATTGAAATTTTATGTTTTTGACAAAGTATAAATTTGTTTTCAATTTTTAAAGTGTACTGCACAATTGGCCTGAAATAGTATCTAGACTATCTCCAAACCACCCAAAAGTACATCCATGATGGTCACCTTACCACCTAAAGCAGTTACAATATTTTCCAACATGGCCACAATATTTTCTAACATGACCATGACATAAAGGAATAAAAAAGTAACTTTTTGTGATGAATTTATTCTAGAAAGGTGGAAGTTCCTATTATAGTCACTAATAATTCCTTCACCATCATCCAAGCATTGATTATGGGCACTAACTCAACCTAATTAGCTCAAATCTCATTTATTGCAAAAATTCTATTATGGGTTGATGTAAAACTATAACGGGGACTATAATAAATCATTTTTTAGGTGTCTACATTGGGCACTTTGCTTATCATAGGCCAGTTTACCTTATAGTGACTGCAAGAATTGAATCTATGCTTTGTTTAGTTTCACTCAGTATACCATACATTGAAAGTGAATGTAAAAAATCCAAATGAGCAAACATGAATGTTGTAGTATCCTCCGTATACTACAATCCTCAAATAACTTGAAGAGAAAAGCAATTACGGTTTGGAAGTAAGTGAATTCCAAAGCTAATCACCCCATACACTTAGTTGTTGAGGCAGATTTTATAATCTCTTCCAAAATCACCTACACTTTTTTTTGAGCCATGATGATAACTCAATATTTTATTGCATGTTGTTACACATCATTTAACCTCTGAAATCCTACTGTTCCCTTAGGGGCCAAAATGGATTTTGGTTTGGTTCTTACAATCTCAATATTTGTTTTAATTTTCTAAATTTTTTGTGAAGATTGAAAAACACATGAGCTTTTTGGAAACATAACTTTTATTTCAATGGATGCCCAAGATCAAAACTTATATCACTATAAGTCCAAATTTTGGTTTAGTGGGCAAAGAAAAACCCTCAGAAAAACTTTGAATTGAAAATTTTAAAAATTTGTTTCTCATAGATTATATTTTTAACTAAATGGAGAAGCTTTGATTCATTCTATTTGGATTTGTTATGAGAAAGTTATGGACAATATTGTTTTTTAGGCAATCAAAGCACTTTTTTGAAAAAATAACTTATAGGATTATTTATAAATTCAATTTTTACAATTTTCAAAAAAGAAGTTTCACAAGGTTAAGATCTCTTGCAAGAATTATCTTACCATTGAAATTAGTGTGTTTCAATTCCATCTCAAACTTGAACGTACTTTTACTAAATAATTTTTTAGTGAGTGAAAATTAAGTATGTACTTTTTGAATTTTTTTTCCTAAACTCTCGATTCAATTCTTCAACATAAAGAATCAGAGATTCAAAATCAATAGTGCAAAAATCTTAAGTTAAGAAGATTCAAAGCCTAGAAACCTAGTCGAGGAAGGTGCATAAATTTATTTATTTATACTTTAAATGCAAGTATTTTGCAATCTGCATAGTCAAAGTTCCTGAAATTTCTTCTACATATTTTTACTACAGTCTAGTGTAAGATCCTACAATTAACTATGCAAAAAGAAAACAATTCTTAAAGTTTTTTGCTCTTTGCAATAGAAATGGCAGTTTCAAGTGTTGTTAGATGGAAAAAACAGCCTCGGTTGTTTAGGGGTTAAGGATATATTCAATTGCAATTTGGGGGCAAACTCGGGTAGCATGCGGCCTCCATAGTTGGCGTAAGTGTATGGTGTCAGTGGTTCTTGGGTACTTATTCCAGGATCTTCACTAAAATACCCTCAGCGTGGTATTTCACATTTTCCTATTTATGGTTTTCAGTTCTGTGTGGAATTATTTTTGGCACTATTCACAGCTATTGTTGGTTAAGCACAACACAGTGAACGCTTTTTTTTATTTTTTTATTTTTAAAACACATGGACAATTTCCATTGATAAAGGAAAACAGTACACAGAACCAGAGGGAAAACTCCCCAGCGGAAATCTTTACATTTTCTAAAACATTTTTTGCACTATTTTCAATCTTTCTTTTCTTTTCTTTTTGAGTCAAAGACAAGAGAAGCAAAGAAGGAGCCAAAGAGTAGGTAGAGAATAAGCCGCAAGACAAAGACAAAGGACCAAAGGCCAAGGCCCAAGCACCAAATCGCCGCCAACAAAGGAACCCTCCAAAACTTAGTTAAAAAAACCCAACAGAGTGAACGCTTCAATCGCTCTTAGTCTCAGAAGTAGCTATAAGCAGGCAGCCATTGATTTTCAGTGATTTTCCACTTTGAAATTTATTTGTGAACATATGGTTCTCAATGGAACTCAGGAATTGTTATCAATATTTTTCATTTCTTCTTGCTTACCAAACTATGTAATTTTCAAGCTTCATGGCTCAGTTTTGATACTTCAATACCATTAAACTCACGCTTATGGCGAGGCTTATGGATGTTGCTACCTTAAGACCCATCCCGTTGATATTAGAAAAAGTTGACATACGTGTGCTCCAAAAAAATTATATATAGGGAAAAATATAGATTATATTAATTTGAGTGGAATTTAAAGATTTTTAATGAATCAAAGACTTCAGATTTCATTTATTGTCATAGATGATCTCTATAGGTTGCAATTTGAATTGTTGTTGCGTTTGTTTTGTCCAAATACAATTAATACAAATCATATAAATTTGTATTTAGCAACCAAAACAATCATTTTCAATCTTAGCTCTTATGTAAATACAATGCAACAATTATAGAAAAAATCCGCAACTAGTAGCAATCATTCTATAAACCTTCAAAGAAAATACATATACACATACATACATACATTTATTCCTCATGAACTTTGAACCTAATGGATGAAATATGTTCAATTTTAATGCATTGTTTGTAAAAAATAAATTTGATAAGAATTGGCCAAAATACAGAATAAAGGCAAGGTGTGGCCATGATGGTTGAGGCACAAACAAATATCATACTATAATGGATTTGGAAACACAAACAATATTAAACTTGAATTGTACAAGTTGGACATTAGGATTCACATTTGTTAACAAATTTCAGTTTCATCTTTTTTTAAACTAATAAATTTGGTATTAGGACTTTACCTCTTGATCATTGTTAAAATTCTAAAAATGAAAGTTTTTTCTTTTGAAAATAATCTTCTTATTTTTTAGCAATTGAGAGAAAGTTTGAATAACCATTCTAAGAATTTTAAAAATTATTATTTTATAGCCAATGCATCTTTTTTAGAAGATTGTTAGTTCTTTTACAAATTAAATGTTTGATTTTATGTTGTATACTATTGTAAGTACAGGGTAGCTTCCCTGTTGTCCAAGAAAATAATTAATTAATTTGAAAATCTAATGTTCGCCACCTAAAAAAGGAATTTTTTGAAATTTTGCTATTTAGAGAAATAAATAATTGTAGTTTCGCCTTTCATTCAACCTTTAACCTACAATAGTTTTTTTGCCCTACATCACAAAGTTCAAAACCTACGGATTGTTAATGAGTATCATGTGGTGCCCATGTTAATTTATACACAGTGTACACAATTATTGCAAAGGATTGGCACTACTTTATAATCAATGTTAACTATGTGACTTCTATATGTTAATCAAAAGTGCGCAAAAGACACAAATTATGCACAAAAATTTATTATCTATGTCATGCTTTTTATGTGCGTTGAAGTACATTGAAAATCCATTACAATAATTTCATTGCTATTTGTATTGCAATAACGCTTATTAAATGGTATCAGTGGTCCAATAGGTATGGTCAATGTTCAATTATTGATAACTATTCCAATTAATAGTAACTTTTTTCTTGACTAAACTTTTTGTGTTTTATTTGTCAACACCTGATTAGTATACATTCTAATAAACTCTAGTTTACATCTTAATAATTGCATCAAATGATAGAACTGAATCCATCATTATTATAGGCCATCAAATTTTAACTTAAATTGAATCCATCACTTTGCCACCAAGAAATTTAATGGTGTAGTGAAGGAATCACTTCATTGATGGTATAGAGAAGGAATCACTTCATTGGCACTTGGTGATAATGGAGGGTGGAGAGGTCTTTTTTAAACTGAAATCCATTCAATGAATAATCGAAGGATACGGGATAACTTGAAGATGAGAGCTTGACTGCTCATTGTCAAAACGTAGAAATTGTGTTGAAAGTAGAAAAAACTGTTTGAGATTTCAAGACTCCAATCAAAATTTAGGACAAAATTCAAAGAGAATGTTTGAAAATGTAAAATAAAAAGGCCCTTCCAACGTGCCTTTGAACTTTGTCCAAACTTTTAATTGGAAGCTCTAAATCTTAAATGTTTTTTTGGAGATGAAAGCTAGCTTGATTTACCAATTTTTCTTAATTCAAAGTTTAAGAAAATTGTTATTCTATTATGCCTAAATGAGTTATGAATTTCTACTTTCAACACAATTCCTGCTTTTCAATTGATTTAGTACTGAAATTGTGAAAGATAAAAAAAATGCAGTATTAGTGCAATAACTATATACGGAAATGATTTTGTGTGATTATTGCACTAATTTTGTATGTCTGAAATAAGCAATAATGATGTACAAAGTCAATCATCCACTACTAAACCACTAAAATATATATTTTGTCATGCATAGTTATTGTGCAATTTTAGCACTTCAAACTCAAATATCAATGACATGCCTAAATTGCATGGTATTAATGAATGTCAATATTGTGTTGTAATAATATTTCTAAATGAATGAATGTAACATGAAATAGTGCTCAACAATAATCGTACAATTACTATTGACAATTTGTGATAGGAATTTTGTGATGAAGACAATCAGTTCCAAAATCAACAATAGTCTACAATGTTCTTCTTTCATATTCCATAAAAAATTCGTACATGGTTCTTGTAAAAGATGTCTAAATAGCCTTTAGTGAAAGATATCTAAGCCACCAAAATTGATCTTTCAATGTCCACAATCACCTGCAACTGTCCACCCATCTTTATGGGGTGTTCTTGAAAGTATGCACTGCTACAATCGCCTTACGCAACACAATTTCTATAAGTTCATCGTCATGCTGCACCTTCTCCATCCTTTCGTCAATCTTCCACGCCACCAAATAAGCACCAACTATAATACATCCTCCATCGAAACCTCCGGCGATGAAGCCTCCAGTGATGGCTACGTGAATGCTATTGCGGTGGCAATGCAATTTTGGTGGCATTTTTGGAAGATAACTCTAGTGCTATTTAGACATCTTTGAGTACAGGAACCATATATGAATTTTTAATGCAATATGAAAGTGATAGGTTGCAGACATTGTTGTCACATCAAGCGAGTTAGGATCACCAGACATCTCGGACAGGCAGACAAGACAAACAATGTGACTAATTCAAAATAGTCACATCGGGTGGGTCACAGTCACTTGATGTCCTGGACAGGTGGACAAATCGGATAGTTAGGACAGGTTAATCCGTCCAATGTGATAAACTATGGTTGTGGAGTCACCTTTGAGTATAGGAACCAAATCCATTGAAATAAAATGTTTATCACCATGTATGAATTTTTAATGCAATATCAAAGTGGAAGGTTATAGACCATTGTTTGTGACAAGAGACCTTTTCTGCTCTTTTATAAAAATTGTTTCCTCCTTATGTTTTGTTATTGCTACTAACTTGCATTAAAAAAAGGACGTTATTTGGTCCCGGGTACTTCACTATACCTTTTAATCCACATATACATGCGTCAAAGTTTTTATTTTGAGGGCTATTTAACTATTATTTCTTAATAAATGACCCTATTTTTTTTCTAGTTCTACTTTTTGCCAATTTTCGTGCATCACCTATAGTAGTTAAAACTAAATTTGAGGCATTTAAATATGTCCCTGTTGTAATTCAAAAATTTATATGTGATTTTAGGATTGATTAGTACAATATATACACTCTAATTACTTTTTAACACAATCTACATAAAATAGTGCATGTTACATTGGACGGAATTGTTGTCATAAAAACACGGGTTGTTACATTAGATGTCTAACAAAATCCTTCAACTTAGACACAAGTTCCTTCTAATGTATACTTGTGGTGTACATTTTTCCTATGAAATGTACACCATGGATACATGAGGGTAGAATTGAGAAGGATGATGGCAATAGGTTGGTTCACCTAGAAGCATTGGGCCTCATCAATTCTTTTGGAATCTATTGTTGTACTTTTCATGAATGGTTTTTAATTTGTTGGAAGTAATTGCAAGTGCTACAAATCTCAAGATTCTTGAAATTATATAACTTGTAGAAAAACCAATGAAATTCTTTTGGAGATGATTCTTGAAGGTGGTTCATAGAAATGGTTTTCTAGACCAAGAATTTTTGTAAGGAGAAGCTAGGTGCATAGTCAATAAATCATAGTGACATCACAAACTTTGTTATTGAGAAGACTATGAATTACATACAACATTGCTAAATTGACATCAAATAGCTACTCAAAGAATGAAATGACATAGTTTTATTTTTTGAGGTAAATGAGACCTTGTGATTTATTCAATTGATGTCACTTTTGGAATCCATTTAGATGATAAATTCAATAATTGTTGAAAATGTCTTATAATATATTCTACATCCTATGTCAAATTTCCTCTATAGAATATTTCATATTTGATAATAATACCTTATATAAGATATATCCTGTATTCTACATGTAATTTTTAACAAGTGATTGATACGGCCTTATATAGGATGTTTTCAATGTTTTATATTCTATATAGGATATAGGATGTATCTTATATCCTATTGTTATATAAAATACAATGATATAAAAAGTGAAAAACATCTTTAATTCTACTAAACTTCTATAGAAAATTAAGGTTATCTTTTGAAAAAAGTTTTCAATAGATTTTTACTTTCCTTTCATAATTTGATGAAATGTCATAAGGTAGTTGCATAGGCTATGGTACACAAAATCTTGTCATATACATGAGGTGCATAGAAATGATTGATTTGCATTAGTTTTGTATCAAAATTTTAATATTTGCACAAAAAAAAACACTAGCATATTCCATCCCCTTTTCCCATAGCTCTATAGATAATTCATGTCTTTCAACCAAAAAAAATTGAAAACAAACTTGTCTTCACAATTGATAGTTTTATATAAAACCTACATTTAAAAAAACAAAAGATATTAAACATATGATTTTTTAAGCCTTTAAAATTCAATCTAAGGTTCTCAACTTCAAAGTCCAATATAAAAATTCAAAAATTTCCAAAAATAATAGAAATATAAAAAAATACAATCCTTACAAATGTGATGACCTATATTGAATATTTTCAATAGTTTTCAATGACATAACTAGATTTAGTGCAAGCGATGCACCGTAATGGCCAAAATACTCTTTCAGTATAAATTTTTCAAACAATTATATCAAGCACGTAGAAAATTTTTTTTTTTTGAGTGGTAGTCATATAGTCTAGCATTAGTGAAAAAATCCAGCCTTTGGAGGGCCACTCCAAAGCCCTCAAAGGACCCCAAAGACTACATTTTATTTTGCACAAACATTCATTTTCCTCCTATTGTTGCTCACTTTATGTTGGGATGTCAGATGATTGTCAATGTATAGAGTGGCTCAAAATCCGAGTACTACAGGTGTGAATTCTAATTCTAATGCACCTTAATCCAAATTATTAAACACTTTATATCTTAGGTTTAGGATCTACCAAATGTCAATTAAGTTAGTCATTCACATTCTCGTCAAAAAAATTCTTGATGGTAAATGGTAGTTGGATTTTATTTTGGACATTTTTTTTTCCAACAACTTCGGTACTTTGAATACTTGGTTTTAGGGCTAATTATTGAACACCTTGTATCCTAATGCTTTTGATTATCAAACCTACCTTTGATGCACCCATATTAGGGTCATTGCAAGAAACAGTGGTACTGGGTTTCTCTCACAACAAGAAAGTTGTAGCTTCCACTTGCAATAACTTCTGCAGCATGACTCGCATGAATTTGAATTTTTTTTATTGAAGATGTCTCTCTTGAATGTCATCATATCTTATATTTTTCAGAAATTTTCAAAAATCATTTTATATTTAAAAATTATTTAAACTAATATGTCACGTTTTGAGTTTTAGGGATTTTTACTACGTAAGGAGTCCCCAAATTTAATGATTTGGAGCTGAAATTTCTATGGTCTATTCCCATAGTAGGAAGTCATGTTTCTACCAAGGGGCATTAAAAAATAATTTATTTTTGATGTCCTCCACGTCCATGGAAAGAGGGTTCCCTTACGCGTGCAGTTGGGTAGATGCATGGATGAATGTCTCAATAAACCGGTTACAAAGATGTTTTCAGAAAATGTTAGCATTAGAAAGGCTCTAGGCCACAAATGGTCACATCTTTTCACAGTTTTTTTGTCCAAAATACTTAACAACTTGATTATAAAGATATTTATATAGTTGGTTTAAGAAATTTCAATTTTTATTAGGTGTATGGGACTTTTGAAGTGTAGTATATGGACTTGTCACAATTGAACAAAAATTACATATGAACTTTTTTGAGGATATAGATACATTTAAATGTTTTCTAGTGACTTTGTTATGAGTGCTCTAAAGGTTTTGATTGAGTGAAATGCTTTCTATATTACAAGATTTTTTTTTATTATAGAATTAGGAACTTTTTAATAGTTAAAATGAAGGTTAAATTTTGGGGAAGTTTTTTGGATAAATAATTGTTATTATCATTATTATTATTTTTCTATTGTATTTAATTTTAGAAGATTAAGGTGGGCCGCTCTTCACTTTTTACTTTTTTCTATTTTATTTCCAATATAATAGCCATAAAAGAAAATAGACTTTATTTTTAGTGACTTTTTGTGAGGTCACGGGTGCCGCTTTTGAGACACTCATCCATGCAACTACCCAGTTGTGAACAATGAAGATGGTTGCAAGATAATTTTTTTGGTGAAATCTCTTCATCATGAAGTCTTTCCAAATGGTCTATTTTTAGTTTCTTTAAAAATTATTTTTTCTATTTTTTACAATTAAAACATCAAAGTATGTATTTTCTTCAAAATTTCAGCTTTTTTCTTTTGTGAATAACTTTTGACTCAGATTTTTCTTAGGTCTGAAATTTTGGTGATATTTTATTTATAGTATTATACTAATTATCCTTATTTTATTTTATTTTTAAAAATTCATATATGGTCAATTTCGTTAAAATGGCGGTATTCCGTGTGCCACTTTGACCGCGTGCCATTTTGACGTGCTTCCATTTTGACGTGAACTGAGGCTTCAGGTGGGAACATTGTGTGCCATGCAAGTAGCTCAATATGATTGTGATGTGCAACCAATTGTCGCGTGCAGTAGAAGAACATGAATATTTTGTAAGGTTTGCAGGCTATATTGATGGTAGATGTGGTTGGTAGGTGGTCAATGAATATTTAGTACAATGTCGAGTATTCTTGGAATGTTTGTTGAGCCAGTTCGAAGCGTTCTGTCTCCTAGATTGGAGGGACTTTGTTTGGATTGGGTGTCCATATGAAGACAAGTACACATGTTTGGATGTGCATTGTCTCTGAGCTTGTGGTCGACAAAGAACATGTGTACAATATCATCCTTTTCCAATGCCATTGGATGAAAAATGAAAAGAGAGAAGCTAAGTAGCCTTGTATTCCTTAGAGAACAAAGTGTTCTGTACATATATTGCTCATAGAACAGCACATGCTTTCGCTTGGCTACACAAGAGCTCGGCAATCCAAAATAATATTCATGGATAAGGCAAGTAATAATAGTTTGTTGTGGTATACATGGAGACTCGTCTTCTACAATGTACACGCATGTGCACTGTGCGCAGTGCGGATGGTTTTGATAGAAGACTTCTATGCAGAAGTCATTGTACCAGGTCGTCGTTCTTCCTCTGCAATTCGACGTAAATTGTCTACCGCAAACTTCACTTGTGGTCGGGGTGCGACTACGCTAGGCCCCTGGTTCTTCCTTGGTTTCCATGATGCCATAACGCTATCCGTTGAAACGTAGTCGGCCGTGTCGTCCTCCTCGTCAATCTTCCATCGAAAATTGCTCTTCGAGTCCCACCCTGCGTACAATTCCAGCACGTCCTTTGATGCTCCGCACGATTTGTACCATCGCACGAGAACTTCGCGATGGTGTGCAACTTCGGGATCGAACTGTGGATTCGCTACAGCTCTGCCGAGCCACACGGGCTCTTCAGAATTGGGCGCTGGGTTCACGAATAGATAAAAACCTTCTCGGAGATCAGTGGCCACGTTGTATTCTGGAGGCGGCCTCCCCTCGAGAATGCCGATGTACGGGTCTTCTGTCTCGAGCTCTTCTCGTGACCGTCCGTCACGCAGGAGATCCGTCGCGAAATCCCCCGGTTGTCGGGTTTGAGGCCAAAATCCTCCCTTCAGTCCACCAAAGTCCGACGTGTCCTCTTCGCTTCCATCGCGCATGGCATTTCTCACGACTGTCCAATACGTGACCAAGTGCAACATGCGTGCCTTGTACTCGGTCGTCCCGGCTTCTTTGGATATGTCCGTCCAGTGCTGGACGTATCCGTCGAGTCCACGTCGGATCTCTGCTTCGTTTGGCATTCTCTTGGGTATTACGCGTACGGGATCACCTTCGGGAAGTATAGGTTTGTGCTCCGCATCTTCCTTCCATAATTTCAACCCCTGTTCGGGCAACCATGGAATGTCGGTGCATGCCAGTTTGTATTGCATGATCGGCCATCCGTTGTCGTCCACGAAGAATCGGTACTGCCTTCCGTTCGAGTGGCCCACCAGTTGTTTTTTCTTCATCGCAATATAAGGTTTGACGTAAGCCTTGAAGTCGGGTACTTCTTCTATTAGGTGCGGAATGAATGGAACTTCTTCCATTTCCATGTACGATTGCATCAACAAGGGCAAGGTTGGATGGTCTTTTTCGCGGAGTGCCATGCTCCATCGTCCGAACGACGCGTCGATGTCGTCGTGTGTGTGTCCCACTATCATGAATGATACGACGACCTCTTTCACGATCCGTCGGACGACCAAGAGGGACCAAAAACAAAAGACGTATTTGTTCTTGTTTTCCCTCCAAGAGTTGTCCATTTGAACGTGTAGCACCGGCGGCAATGGGCAAGCCTCGATTGGTTGCAAAGGAACGTTTCCCAAGGAGCCCACACAGATTTCACTACCTTGAAGTAACGCCCGATACAATTCTGAGCTGCCCGACCCTACAAATAGTGATCGGGAAGACCTCACGGGGGGTGCTTCCAAATCGCGCAACAATTTGGCGATTGATCCCACGGTGAAGTTACTATCGCTGGGGAACACATCCAAGCTGTAATGTGCATATTTGCCATCCCCGTGCCCATGTGCAAACATCCCCGTCACTTTCACGGGCAGCTTCAAGAATCCATCCAACGCCTTGGTTTTCCTAGCCAGTGCGGGACATGCTGTCTTGGAATGGTCCATTTTGTCGTGCATGATGGATAGCAGTTGTGACGGTCGCATGTTGGATAACCATCTACTTCGATAGTATGCATGACGACAGGCTTCTTGGAGAAACAAGTGCTTCTCAAAACGCCTCTGGATTTGGTCGTAGTGCTCCGATCCTGGTACGAACGAGCCTCTTAACTGCTTCAAATTGTCGCAAATGCTACATCTTGCGAAGGAGTCTCCTCTTCCTTTGATTACGTATTCAAAAAAGTGTTTCGTTCGCATTTTACTAAAACACGATTGTGATAGTGGTGCCAATCCCAATTGTTTGTTCGACTGCAAACATTACAAAGCACGTAGACACTCTTTAGTCTTCGAACTTCTCTAGTGTTATTGTACATAGTTGACTTTCCTTCTCTGATGCTGATGTGACATCCCAGCTACTTCTTTGTAATGATATTGAGTGTGTTATGTTGCAAAGTTTGTGCGGTTCTTACCTCGTTCACGGTTGCCAACAATTGCTTCCATTCGGTACCGGCGGGAAGAACTTTCAGGCACACTTCCTCGCCGGTGGGCAATGTGCGTGACAAATGGGGCATGGAATCGGCGCTCGCCTCCACTAATGATCGAAGAGTCTCGATTGCTTGGGCAGTTGGAGTCCGCGGCTTTGCTCTGTTCAAATTGCCGTGAGGTCCGCCTCTGACGTTGGCGTTGGCCTTGGCCTTGTACCTCTGAAAGGTGCGGAGAGGGATGTCGTGAAGAATCATCCAAGCAGTGGCACAAATGTCTATGCCTTCTATGGTGACGACTTTTTGCCTCCCGACTCCGTGCATCATCTTGTGGACGTCCAAGTTTTTGGTGGCCTTCACTTGAAACGACTGTAGGTGCATTTCACTGCGGAGAGTGCGAATGGTGTTAGGACGGAATTTGAACGTGCACCTCTTGTCGCAGCACTGTCGACTGAAAGCACGTAAGATGGACTCTGCTGATAACAACTTCGTGGTCTTGTCTACCAGTGCGGCGGTGCGCGTTCTCTTCTCATAGCGATATCGTCGTTTGCCCGCTCTTTTTCGATTTCCCTCGGCCTCTTTATCAAGAAAGTCTCGTTTGCGAGCATGATCGTACACACTGACGTATCCACTCTCACCGTGATAAAACAATCGCCGCGTTGGCCAACGCAAACACGTGTCCCCGATGCTTGAATCCCCGTTGTAAACCTCCAACACAACGATGCCGACGTCATCCTCACCCAGCCTACTATGGCCGTCAACACACGCGTTCGGATTTGCAGTGATTATAATCACTTCGGCAAAATCAGAACCGTCAGCATGTTTTGCAAGCAAAGCCCTGCCAGACCATCCATCACGGTCAATGCCCTCACAGTCCGGAATGGGATTAGTATCAACGTCTGCTGCGAGCAGTCTGTCGATGTCGACATCCTCCTCTTCAAATTCCTGGAACCCCTAAGCATCGAACATTCCAAGAGTGACGGCAAACACAGGACAACAAGGGCTTTAGAACTCGTATGGTTCAATTTGGCTAATATATAATACTAAAAACAGCAAGTTTGACTGACCAGAGCGAACGCGCTAATTGTATTGTTCTGTCAACGATTGCAAGATTTCCGGATGTGCCATTCCATCGACAGGGACGATTCCTTCGACTCGTATATAATTCTGGTGCAGAAACTAACGGAAAGCAAAATTCGTGGAGCAGTACCTCATCGCCATCAGATTCACTGGAGGAGGCCATGCAGATGATGGGAGGTCAGAATCAGACGAGACAATGGCCTATCCGATTTCCTTGTTTCGTGAATGCTCCGATTGCGGATCCAGTAATTGAGTACGGAACAGTCGAAGGCAAACTCGTTTAGAGAACTTTAAAGTTCGGACACTGCGCTCTAAATCAGAACATACGGCAAGGAATTAGAATCTGTAGGACAAGGATGTCCTATGGAGTGTTGAACGGAAGACGGAAACCGCAAGCGAAACGAACAAGTTTGAGATCCCTTTCCAGTCTGCGTAGTTTCCAGACTCTGACTTCGCCGGAAAAAGGTTATGGGGTGGACAATCTTACTAAGGAATTGCCAACGGAAGCGGCTTTAGAGCGGAACACATGACCTCGTCGACAGCAATGAGGCCAACGCAGTTCATAGCGGACACCGTGAACCCCGAAACACATGACCTCGTGGACGACAGAGAGCAAGCCAATGAGGTTCAGAGCGGCCACCCTGAACCTCGGATGACATGACCTCGTCGACGACAGAGACGAAGCCAATCAAGTTTAGAGCGGCCACCCTGAACCTCGGACGACATGACCTCGTCGACGACAGAGACGGAGCCAATCAAGTTTAGAGCGGCCACCCTGAACCTCGACACACACGACGACAGAGAGCAAGCCAATAAGGTTCAAAGCGGCCACCCTGAACCTCAAACGACATGACCTCGTCGACGACAGAGACGAAGCCAATCAAGTTTAGAGCGGCCACCCTGAACCTGGAAACAGATGAAGACAGAGAGCAAGCCAATAAGGTTCAGAGCGGCCACCCTGAACCTCAAACGACATGACCTTGTCGACGACAGAGACGGAGCCAATCAAGTTTAGAGCGGCCACCCTGAACCTTGACACACACGACGACAGAGAGCAAGCCAATAAGGTTCAGAGCGGCCACCCTGAACCTCAAACGACATGACCTCGTCGACGACAGAGACGAAGCCAATCAAGTTTAGAGCGGCCACCCTGAACCTGGAAACAGATGAAGACAGAGAGCAAGCCAATAAGGTTCAGAGCGGCCACCCTGAACCTCAAACGACATGACCTCGTCGACGACAGAGACGAAGCCAATCAAGTTCAGAGCGGCCACCCTGAACCTGGAAACAGATGACGACAAAGGAAGCTAATAAGGTTCAGAGTGGTCACCCTGAACCTCGGAACACATGACCTTGTCGACTACAGAGGAGGCCAGGAAGGTTCAGAGCGGCCACTCTGAACCCTGGAACACTTGACCTCGTCGACGACAGAGGAGGCCAAGAAGGTTGAGAGCGGTCACCCTGAACCTCGGATGATATGACCCTTTCGCTTTCGTCAGGATAACACAAATAAGATACTGATGTAGTCCAAAGCGTTTATTCTGAACAATGCATGTGGGTAGCAGAAGTAAGAACTGAAGAATACAGTTTAGAGCGGCCGTCCTGAACCTCGGAAAAGCGATGAGATGCCTCCTACTTGCAATGCAATGTCACTAATATTGTGGAAGGGATCCCTAATTATTATGCAGTAGGTTCGCGGTGCACAACTGCTCTATGCACAACGGAATCCAGCATTCGTGTATTTCAATGATCCACCAAGTAAGCTCTATTTTACAATGTATCTTTTCCAAGTTTCAATGATTCAGAATTCACTCATTCAACATAAAGGTGTGTATGACCTCACTGCAATTCTGAAACTCAACTTCCAGCAATTCAGATACTCAAAATACAGCTACGTATGACCTGACGGAAATTCTGAAACTCAACTCTCAGCAATTCACAGACTCAGCCTTATAGTAATCATCAATTCACGTTTCTAGCAACTTACTGACATGCGTCGACTGAAGCGCGTTATCGGAACGTGACAATGTGAGGCACATTCATATACACTTTACTTTGACCATAAGAACTGAAATGCTAGAAGTTCCACATTACAAGAACGATTGCAATGAAGAAACAATAATATGAATCGAACAAAAACAATGAAAGAAACTGCCAAGAATGTGTACTAGCATCATGCACACTGAACCCACTCCTATGAATCTTACAGAACTGTGAATGTCTTTACGGAAACTTGATTGTCCACCTCCAGACGCCGACCAACAGCTTCAGCAACATCACAAGCAAGGAATTGAAACACAATTCCACCAACTTCAAGAGCACAACCAAAAACTAAGACGACTCACAAGTTTTGGAAAACCCAATGACAGTACCTTTAGTGAAAGCGCTGTGCTCGAGTAGTTGGCGCTGCGATAGGGTCCAATACTCTACAACGCCGGCGACCGAGATCCAAAGGAGAAGCGCAGCGGCAAAGCAAAAAAGGGACGACGCAAGAGGAGAGCAAAAACGGCACGACGGAGTCCTAAGAAGCGACGGAGTTCTCTGGACAATCGAGCATAGGTGTAGGTCTTGCCGATTTAGATCAGGGCTTTGAATGCGGCCGCCGCTGTCAGACTTACTTTGTGGCAGTCCATTGATTTTTTTTTTTTTTCCCCTTCCTCTACAAACATGTTGTGGGGACCATTTCCATCGGATAACGTTTTTGTTTTTGGATCTTTGGTGTGAAAATTATTGACCTTCAAAGCTTTTATGAAAGAAATAATTTAACTAAAAACAATAATCTTTGTGCGTAAATCTGTATTTCGTGCCAATTTTATGGCATCTTCACCGAAGGTGATAAAATGTGGAATTCCGAAAAAATTGAAATGAAATTCATTAATTTTTTGTTCTTTGAGAACCAAAATTTCACTTTCAAGACACTCAAAACTGTCATTTCTATAGCAAAGAGGGGGGGGGGAGGAAAAAAAATCTAATTGTAGGATTTTACACCTAACTAGCATAAGAATGTGTGGAATTTTCTTTAGAACTTTTGACCACATATTGTAAGGTATCTGCATTTAAAGTGAAAAAAACAAGTTTTTGAACACATTGCGGCACTAGACATTTTTACTTTCAACATTTTTACGTTGAAATTTCTGAAGTATTGAGTTCTGAGCTCTAAGTCATCATACCGGAGAATTGAGGTGAGAGTCTAGGGGGGGAAAATCCCCCCCAAAAATGAACTACCCTTCTTAATGAAATTGTTAAATAGAAGTAGGTACAACATAGAAGGAAAATCTAAAATATTTATATATTTTAGATGGAATTGAAATGCACTAATTCCAATGGTGAGATTGTTCTAGCAAGTAAATTGAACCATGCAAACGAAAAAATATTGATAAATTTGAAAAATTTCATTCAAAAATGAAATCAATCCTACAAGCTGGTTTTTTTAAGATGTTGTAACAGCTCAAAAATCAAGAATGACCATAAGTTTTGCATAGTGAACCGAAATGAAATGAATCAAAGCTTTCCAGATAGAAAAAATGAAATCTATGAGAAACTAAATATATAAGGAAAATTCAATTATTCCAAAAAAAATTTGGCTGCTCTACCTGCCCCTTTTATCCTATTTTGAGCTTATTTGGTCATAATTGTTCTTCTAAGACACCGACTGTTAAAAAAATGACATACCCACAGAACTTATCATTTTCTGTAACCTGAAAAAAGTTCCAACAAATGAAGCCAGAAATTAAGCCCATAGGTAGCTGCTCGAAATCCCATTTGTCTTCCGAAGGGACATTGTTTGCAATTCTCAAAGAAATGTCTGTCGGTCGTATAATTTGTCACTTTGATTTAAAGATAAGAAATGAAGGTTGCCTTCCGTCATAAAAAAATTCCTATTTATTTGCAGTCATTCCAGTCAATTTCCCTAGACTCCTTCTAATCATGAATTATTTGTCAATTTGGTTTTACTAACAAAATATAACAAATGGAGATTTAAGGTACAACTTCTTTATTTATTGTTTGCAATTTTCAATGACTCATTCACCTCAAGTATTATATATCACACTAATTTTTAAATTCAAAATGAAAGATGGAGAATGAAGTAAAAACTATTAGTCTATGATTTCTGCAATTTGTCAACTGAAGACTCCTCCTAATTATAATTTATTTGCTATATTCATTTTTTTTAAATGTAAATTTTTTTTTGAACTTTTCACTTCTGCAATTTTCCAACACTCTTTCTAATTATAATTAATTTGTTGTGTTCATTTCCAAAAAATTGGAAATTAAAATAAAGATTTAAATAAAGACTTCACCTTATATATTTTTCAATTTATAAAGACTCTTTGTAATCATGTATTATTTGTCACTTTGATATATTTATTTTAAATAAAAAATAGAGGACAAGGATTCTAGCACACTTCTTTCATTATTTTCAATTTGTAATGATTCATCTTGAATGATCATGTCTTTACCTAAGTCGCCATGACTTTCCATGTTAATCTTTGCAGTCCACCACGTAAAACTGTTTTTTTTCAATGAGGGGTACAAAAATCAGAAATTAGAACACCTTAGTTGATGATATTATAGCCTACATTGGAAGTTTGTCATACGTGACATTGGACGTCAGATGAGGAACACGACGACTATGCCCCAAAACATGTCAGACAAGACCACCTTGCTATGAGCTAACCAAGATTCTAAAATTGGAATCTTATTTAAACTGCGATACGACAAATTAAGTCATAGACCATCAAATATCTATCTTCTCCGCCTTCTCTTGCAAACAAATAGCGCGTACTGCACTTTTGTTGCGCTGCAAGCAAAAGCAGTGGCAAACACGTCACAGCGATTTAAATTCTATACCCCTGTGAACCCACTATGATTCTTGAATTGAAATCTAATTTGAAGTACGACATGACAAATGAACTCTCAAACCATCAAGTCTCTATCTTATCTTTCTCCTCTTGCAAAGAAACAGTGCCCACTTTATTTCTATTGCGTTGCATGCAAAAGCAGTGACAAACGCATCCTAGCGGTAGAAATTTGATACCATCGTGACATGATCATGATCCTTAAATCCTAAACCTTCTAACCCTGTTTTGTCACTGTATCAGTTATAATACTCTATGTTTATGGGCTATACTTGTAAATTATTATGTCTTGAATTGAAAGTAGCACGTCCTCAATACTAAGAGTTGCCATGTCTTCACCATTTTCATAGGATTAGAAGAAATCGGCTTCATAGAAAGGATTCCCATCGAGATGTGAAGCTGTTGGCAAATTGGCGGCTTAGAAATCAGAGGAGAATTTCCTATGGTAGTCCAGAATCTAATGACAAGAAGCGCATTGTAAATACTAAGTATGATATGGATGAGCACATCCTGGAGTGCATGATATGCAAGAATCAGGTCTCTCCGCCTGTTTGCTAAATAATTCTATTCCACTGTTTTAGTTTCGTTGATGGACTCTTCGTCTCTTATCGTTGTATGTGGTAGTCTTTTATTAGTTCATATTGTTTATCATGAACTAATGAAGAGATTGATAGTTTGGCATTGAAGACTGTATACTTTCTTATGAACTTATTTTAGTTCATTTACAATACACTTGATTAGGAGGGTATTGAACAAACTAGTCATAACCACGACTGTATCAAAGATGGAGTCTAGTAGAAATTAGACTATGAATCACTTGTTTGAAATGACTATAGCAGTCATTTCTGTAGTCATTTCGGACAATGATGACAACATGGATGACTGCTATAGATCTACAATCATTTTGGACAAGGTATTTCGGACAAGGCATTTGAAAGCATGGGACTTTTCAGATCGACTCCATTCTTACTTAAACGCACATCCTAGCTCTGAATATCTCTGAGAGGCCCTCTGAAGGTTGCATTCACCGAGATCTTACCAAATACCCGAATCCATCATCTTTGACATTGGTGGCTATTAGTGTCTTCTCGAATCTCGGAAGGTGATGCGAACTGTCTTCCTGGCAAGATGTGGGAGTTGGAGCGATGGACGAATCGTAGACTGCGCTTGACTTCCTCTTTGAGCCAGCTTCTTGGAACTTGTAGTCGGAGTGAGTGGGCTTTTTTTGCTCTCGCTGTCGTGCGCGTAATCTAGGTGTAAGTATCTTTAACCACAAAAACGTGCTAAGATGACACAAGTTATCGTCCCAGGAGATTCCAGACGTTGCTTCAAAATTAGTTTCTCGAGACCCCTAAGTTTCCGGACTTTGACCACCTTGAGAGGGGTCCTTTCAACACACAAACACTTTTCCGGAACTACTTCCTTTCCGGATTCTCTTCCGGATCCGGCCCTATCCAATATTCCGGTTCCGTCTTTCTAACAAGTTGGTTTTCGATACCTCTGTTTTACCCTCAGAGGGTTCCTCACTTGCTCTTTCCGAGGGGTAGGGAACTGCACCACTCCGTATCTGACATAAACTCTAATAACATAAAACAAAACACAACCCAAGAATAGATCTAGTTGAGTAAACAGGGTGGCCCCCTCACAACATTCCGGATGGCCTATCCGGAAAGCTGGTCACACAGGGTAGCGTTAGGTCCTCCTTACTACAACGACGGATACCGGACTTCCGGAACTAAGGGAATGACTTCCTAGCTCTCGACCGCTCATGAGGTTGACTAGCCTTCCGGACGGGTGGAAATATTCCTCTGGCGGTTGCCTATCTCCGCACGGAACCGCCCCTGCGAATTCCGGACTAGCTTTCGGACCACTCCTTGGTCTCCACCGGATTACCGTACCAGCGTTTTAAAGGCGCCACTTTCTCACTGCGCAAGTCTAAAAACTCATCTGCAAGACACACTTAGCCTAATCCGGCAGTCCACGAATCCGGACTCCTCCCCCTTGCACACTCTCACTTACACATCCACACAAGTGACCATAGACGCGATACGCAAGAGAATAATCCAACGAGTGCTTTCCTGAATGCTTTAGATTAAATGAACAAGGAAAAAGGAATGACAGGCCAACAAACCGGCTTGCCCTTAAAAACCCACAAAAAGGCAGCCCAAAACGGCCACCAGAAAACCGGCCAACGGCCAACTAAAAAGCAAAAAGGCAACGGCCCTGAAGATCGTTCCGGGAAAACTGCAAAACCGTTTAACTCCTAAAAGTCCGGAACTACTGGGCCTACATCCGGAAAATCCGGTTCCGGAACTACCATCCTGGTAAGAATCCTAACTACAATTACTGCTACTGCTACCCTAGATAGTCATTTATTTCTCTTAGCCTTCTTTACAGACGTGCCACCCTGAGCTGGCGATCCACCTGTCTTCTGGGGTGGGGTGTTCTTCGTCTTCGACCTGGTCCGGGGAGGCTGCAACTCTTCCTCCTCCGATTGAGTCGTATCCCCCTCTTCCGATTTCGGGTCCGTCTCGCTCAGTAGCCGTCGTCCCCTTGGTTTCGGAACAGTAAGATCGATGAGCTGGGACGGTGGCGGTGTCTGGAGAAAGGGCTGGAGCATGTGGGTGAAACTCACCGGATCCGTCCGGGCTGGATTCAACACCGTTCCGGGTAAAGCTGGTTCCCGGAAAGTAGAACCCACCGGTCTGTCGGGGAACAGATTTGCTACGGACGCAGTTCTTCCGACTGGGACACCTAAGACAACATCTTTTACTGGAGTGGAGGCCGCAAATTGCTTCACCAGCGACCTCCTCTTCTGTGCCGATGCTGTTCCGGCTTGCGACGTTCCGGCGATTGTCTTGCTCTTTGCCGGAGAAGGCTGGTTCTGTGCCCCTCCTTCTTGGAGATCCTGACCTAGGTCAAAAAGGCCTTGGTCTAACCCCTCAAGCGGATCCAAGTTTCCCAACAGTTGCCGGACTTCCTTGAGCATTCCCTCAATCCGGACTTCAAAATCCACAAGGATGCTCACCACCTTCGATCCCGCCACGTGACCATCCTTCACCATGTGATTATTCCAGAGTGTAGCTCTGGCAAGAATATCCGCCGGAGTGTCAAACAGACTTCTGACATTCCGGACCAGATCGAGGGCTTCTCCCTCTTTTGTTTCAGCGGCCATCCTCTCCTTCTCCGACCACGCAGCTTGTTCTCGAAACCGGTCCCGTTCTTGCTCCAAGGTCAGAATCCGGTCCTCCAGCTGCTTCACCGCTTCCGGATCTGGCCTTTCCGCCAACGCCACCAGGATTTGGGTTTCTTCCTTCACACCCAATTTCTCACACATTTGCCGGATCAGCGCCGACATTCGCTCATTCTGTGCCCGGGTAGCTAACAGCCATTTGATGGTGGCCTCTAGCTGATCTGTTTCCGGAAGTGGTTCTCGGGGCTTCTCTTCCTCCTCGGCTTCTTGCTTACCCCGCGCACCCCGATCAGTCGATTTCCGGCGCGTCCCTCCAACGTTTGGTGATGCCTGCTCCGGTTCTGGTTCCTCTTCTTCCGGCTCGAGCTCATCCGGTTCATCTTCTGCGGGAAGTCCATACCTCAACAAATTCTCGCCCTTCCGGTATATGGTCATTTCCGGTCCGGCCAGTGCATCCTCGGAGTGATACAGATGGAAAAGATAGGGGCTAATCGGACTTGACTTCTTGTTCGCGATATTGACCGCTAACTTTTCCACTACGGAGTGAATGATCACTCCCCAGCTGACCGGCCTGGGAGCCGGATTCTCTCTATCTCCCAGCGCTCCGAAAATGGTGTTTGCCACGGTCATTGTAATCCGGGTGGGCTTTTCCGGATACAAGATAGGGATGAGGAATGCTAACAACTGCCCATCCCGTGGACTCTTACAATCACTCGCGGTGTTTCCCTCCTTGGAATCCGCATGACTCCGGAATACCTCCACGGCGTAAGTATCCGTCCGGGACGCCATTCCGGAACCCCTGCTCGGCGTAAAGTATGCCTTCGCCCACAACTCCGGAGTCCAGGCCCTAGATCGACCCCTAATCGTCAAATCGAACTGATTACCTACTCCGGAAACCAGCTCATCAATCATCTCTTCACTCCGGACGTTCCATGGACGTTTTACCAATCCTAAACACCCCATGATTTCTAGGTCCTCTTCTAACTCCTTCAGGCGCTCCGGATCCGATGGGACAACCGGACGTACGCCCCGGGCTGTCACTACCGACCTCCGGGATCGACTCGCTTCCGCCATCTCACCGACTGCTAGGACAATCCGGTGCAATCGGCACCTTCCTCCCTTTCTCTCCCTAACACGCCCTAACTCACCACTCTTTCTCTCTTCTAATGCACCGTGGAAGAACACGGGTAAAAGAGACTGAATGAGGCTGGCGGTGGGGTTTAAGTACCTGTCGGAACCCTAAGTTCCCACCGCCAAAAACGTTCCCGTAAGTTCCCTAGCCGGAACCTAGGCGGTAGGTCCCTACGATCCGGAACTTTCTGGAACTTTCCGGCTACGGTTTCCGGCAGCCTGCGTAACCTATTTAGAGTTTTATCCTTTCTACCTAGAAACTAATTTCTATTTCTAATATCTAAGTCCTAACTTGGTATTTAAATGCAAAAATTAAAAAAGTTCTGCTACTTTTATCTCCACTAAATTGCTAATTGGGACTTTCCGGATGATACGTACTCCCACATTACCCCATTTTCAAATGTGAGCGTCCTCGCGAACATCATCGTCCTCTTCTTCTGAATCCAAATCTGCTTCGTACTTCTTGACCCGGTTTTTATTAACCCTTGTGTCAAACCATACGCCTTGCAGATCCGTCAACTATAAGGATCCGTTTGAGTAGATAGATTCTACCCTATACGGCCCCATCCATCTGGTATGAAACTTACCCGGAAAATTCCGGTAGCGACTGTCGTAGAGTAAAACCAGGCCACCCACCTTGACTCCGTGTTCCTTTGGGAGTTTCCGGTCATGGTCTTCCTTTCTCTTGGCTTGCACCTCCTTATTTTGCTCCAGCGCTACTTCACGAGCTTCCTCCAGATCTTCGATAGCCATCAGTCGAATTTCCGGATCGCAGTTCCGGATTGCAGTCCGGGATGCCATGATCCGATGTGTTTCGACTTCCATCTCGATGCCATGAACAGCCGTCTGTCCAAACACGAGGAAGAAGGGACTCCTTCCGGTTGTGCTTTTGTCTGACGTATTATAGGCATGGACGGCTGATGGGAGCTTCAAGTCCCAATCCGTCTTGTTTTCGGAAATCGTTTTGTGTAAAGCTTTTTCCACAATGCCGTTGGCCCGTTCCGTCAATCCGTTCGCCCTAGGATTGTAAGGTGTGGTCTTCCGGTGCTTGATCAGGTACCGGTCCGTAATGTCTTGGATGACGTCATTGAGGAAATGCAATCCCCTGTCACTGACCAACTCCAACGGATGCCCAAATCGCATCATGATTTCCGTAAATAGGAAAGAAGCGGCCGTTTTGGCAGAATTATGCCGGGTCGGACGAGCTTCTACCCATTTAGAGGCATAATCCGTGGCTAGGATTATGTATCTCTTCTTCCTGGCGCTCACCGGAGAAATGGGACCTATAAAGTCAATCCCCCATTTCTCAAATGGAGCTAACGGAATGATAGGAGTTAGTGGCCAATGGTTCCGGAAGGAGGGTGCTCCCGTCCGTTGACATTGGTCACAACTCCCAACATACGCTTTGACATCGCGTATCAAATACGGCCACCAGTATCCGGCGTTCCGGATTCTGTTTACCGTAGTCATGGTGGCGAAATGACCTCCAGATAGTCCGGAATGTAAGGCTCTCATCACCTTCTTCCGTTCCTTGGCCTCTAAGCACCTTCGGAGTTTGTCATCTGCCCCCATTTTGAACAAGGTCCCCTTAATCAATGAGTAAGGAGCCACCTTTTTCTGGAAGACGCTCTTCTCTTCTCGATTCAGCCCCTCCGGATATCGTTGTTCTGTTAGATACGTAATGATATCTCGAAAGTCTGAAGAGTCTCCCTCTTCTAAATGGAAGACCATTTCCTCCCCCTTTTCCGGAAACTCATCCGGGAAATCGGCGGAAATATCTCCCAGTGCACTAGTTCCTCTCTGTCTTGACAAGAAGTCAGCATTCGCATTGGACTTTCCGGATTTGACTAATACCTCGTAATTGAACTCCTGGAGCAACAGTACCCATCTTGCGATTCGTCCGGAAAGATCCGGTTTGTTGACCAGGTACTTCAGAGAGTCGTGATCCGTGTGGAATATGATCCGGTATCCGAGCAAGTAATGCCGGAATTTCTTGCAAGCATAAATCACTGCCAAGGCTTCCCTTTCAGTGGTGGTGTACTTCCGTTCCGCCAAACTCATTTGCCGGCTTGAATAGTACAATGGGCACTCCCGTTGGTTTTCGTCATATTGCCAAAGAATGGCCCCTAGGCACCATCCGGAAGCGTCCAAGGTTACATGAAAATCCTTGCACCAATCCGGTGAAGACAAAATTGGAGCTTTTACCAAAGCTGCCTTCAAGCTTTCGAACGCTTGCTGCCTTTCCGGATTCCAAGTAAAATCCGTATCCTTTTTCAACAGTTCTGTCAAAGGGATTGCCTTCCGGGCGTATCCTTCAATAAAACGTCGATAGTACCCCACGCATCCAAGAAAACCACGGATCTCCCGTACACAGGTTGGAGGGGCTAAGGCGATCATAGCTTTTACTTTATCTATGTCGACCTCTAAGCCTTTCCAGCTTACTACGTGTCCGAGCAAAATTCCGGATTGCATACCGAAAAAGCATTTTCCCGGATGTAGTTTGAGGTTCGTCTCCCTACATCTTTGAAATGTCTTTCGTAAGTACTCAAGATGATCCTTCCGGGACGAGAATACTGCAAAATCATCGATGAATACTTCCAAGAAGTACCTAAGGAAGTCCCGAAAAATATCCATCATGAGTCGCTGAAACGTTCCTGGAGCATTGCATAACCCAAATGGCATCCGGGTGAAAGCAAAAGTTCCCCATTCTGTCGTAAAGGTAGTTTTTAGTTGGTCTATCAACCGGATGAAGACTTGATTATACCCTGAGAATCCGTCCAGGAAACTATAGCACTCGTTTCCGGAAACATGATCTAAGATAATATCAGTAAAAGGTAGAGGGAAGTAGTCTTTCCGGGTAGCTGTATT
The DNA here is from genome assembly GCA_951799445.1 of Pseudisothecium myosuroides. NCBI lineage: Eukaryota > Viridiplantae > Streptophyta > Bryopsida > Hypnales > Lembophyllaceae > Pseudisothecium > Pseudisothecium myosuroides. The sequence goes on from OX637288.1 coordinate 45,317,071, forward strand.
CAACTTCCGGAAATCCTGACATACCCGGATCTTGACCTTCCCTTCCGGTCCGGCCTTCTTTGGTACGACCACGATTGGGGAAACCCATTCCGAGTTGTGGACTGGATATATGAATCCGGCCTCCAACAAGGCGTCAATCTCCTCTTTCACCATGATTGAGTATCTGGGATTTAGCCTGTATTGGCGCTGTCGAATCGGAACTGCCCCTTCCGTGAGGTCGATCCGGTGCTCTCCTAGTTCCGCCGGAATGCCCATTAAGTCGGATGCTACCCAGGCGAACACATCCATATAATCTTTGAGAAGGGTGGTGTACTCCTTCTTTTCCGATTCCGTCATGGAGTTGCTGAGAAAGAAGGACTTTCCGGAAACAACTTCGATCCTGTCATAATCCGAAGGACTTACGACAGTCTTGATTCTTTCCGGCGTAGCCTCTTCTGCTCCCTCCTGAATGTCACTCCATGGGATTTCCGGATCCTGTCCGTTTAAACCAATGGACGGAATGCTACCGTCCATGATCTGCTGTCTGATCCATCCAAAGGAAAGTGGCACATCCACTTCTCCCATGGATCGATCTTCTTGTGGAACAATGTTCCCTTCATCAATCGGCTCCTCTGCTCCGATTTCTACCATCGGTTCCGGAAACTCAAAATCAGTTTCCGTAGCCGACGTAAAATAGCTGGGGACTGAATCTGAATCTTCCGGATCCGACCAATCCGTGGTGTATCCATCTGACTCGCTGGTCTCTCCAAGATGCTCCACGCGTTTCCAGGGAATCCGGATTGCTGGTTTCCCAATCACGAATTCCTTGGCTCCCCAATCTGCTAAGACTCTGGCTGCATACAGCCATGGTCTTCCAAGCAACATGGGGAAGGGTTTTCCCTGACTGACCCGAATAATCACATAGTTTAGGAGGTAGGTAACCGTACCTATCCGGGTAGGAACTTGTGATAGCCTTCCTACCGGATGCACACGAGACTGATCCGCCATCCGGAGTACTTGGTCGGTGGCTTGGAAGGACGTATATCCAAGGTCAAATGCTGTTTCTTCCAACATCAAGTTGACTCCGGATCCTCCATCGACCGGTACTGCAGGTATCATGCATCCTCCTACTTCAACTTCCAATTCAGGTGCTCCGTAATCCTCCACTTGGGAAAAGTTGACAGCAACCGAAGGTAACTTTAGTCTTCTTCTCCGTTTCTTGGTCCAGGCCTCCCGGATCATCTTCTGGTAATTGGCGTTGTCGTGCAGAAGTTGCCCAATGGTGACATTGGCCTTCTGATCTTTGATATCTTGCAGGATATCATACTCGTCCACCTTGAGTTCCGGATTGATCACAACCGGAACCTCATCAAATGTGACTTTTCTCGGAATAATTTCCGGGATTACTACGGAATCTCTTAGACTCGTCCTGATTTGATCACTAATATCGATAGAAAGGGGGCGGCGAGCCACCCCTTTTTCTAATTCTACTACTGGGTGTAGTACTGGCTGAACTACTGAGCGATCAGAATCACTCGAATCCGGTACCTCGTGCAGAGTACCTAATCCGGATTCTTCTTTCCGTTTCTTCTCTCTTTTCCTACGCTTTTCATCCCGGTTCTTGGTGGAACTCCGGGTCTCTACTCTATGAACTACTTCTACTTGTTTCTCCGGAAGTTCCACCCTTGGTTGTCATTTATCCGGATTCTCGATTCCGGTCTTAGAACCGTAATTGAGTCCGGTTTGATCCCGAGGTGGAACTTCTACTTGTTTGTAAATGGTTCTAGCCTGCTGCGGGCTAGGGCAATCACGAAGTCCGTGCCCGTACTCTCCACAATTCTGACAAGGTAGAACAAGGGGTGCTCCTTGACCAAGCCCTTTGTGAGGACAAGTGTTGGCGTAATGCTCAGGACTTCCACAAATGAAACAAGTTCCGGGAGGAAACCTAGAAGGTGGGAAGTTACCTGGACTAGATGTGCCTGCTCCGGGTCGTGGAAACACGTTGGTCCGGATCAGTTGCTGAGGTGCCCTTCCTCTTCCGTAACCCGTTTGGACTTGGAATACCGGATTGACTTCCTCCTCGTATTCTTCCTCCGGTAGGGTGTAGTAAACTCCCTCCTCATCCACATAGTGGATCTGCTTCTGGGGTCCTTGAGGACATTCGCTTGCAAAATGGCCGGGTCGTCCGCACCTTGGACACCAGACATTCGTCCGTGTTGTTGGTACGATCCGTCTTGGCTTCCGGTTTTCCGCGATGTTGACTTTGATGGCGTCCAACGTCTCCTGGAGGTTCTTCATGAATTTCTTGGAGTCCTCTTCTTCCACCTTGACTTTGATCACTCTCTTACCGCGGTCCATCTTCTCATCCCGACCTCGTGAAGACCGTCTACTTGACGTGTCTTGTTCAGCTCCGGAACTCTCCGTGTTGCTGGTCGACGCTTCTGTTCCGGTTCCGGAACTTGGAGATTCCGAATCGGAATACTTCCGTCTCCTTCTCTCCTTCTTCTGATGCTTCTTGCTCCGGTTCTCTCTTCTTTCGCTCTTCTTGATGGATCTTCTTAGTGACTGGGCGGAGTTTTCGTAATTCTGAGCTGTCTCCATAGCTTCTCGTAACGTGGCGGGTCGAGCCTGCCGGATTTGGAATCCCATTTCTTCCGGAAATCCTGCCACATACCACTCTACTTGTATGCTAGGGGACACATCCGTTGTCAGTTTCTTCATCAACGCTTTCACCCTCTGGCCATACTTCCTGACTGATTCAGAGGATCGCATTGATATTTTACTCAACCTTCCTAGAGCTCTAGCCTCCCCTCCGACTTCCCGGAATGTCCGAAGAAACGCATCCGTAAGGTCCTCCCAGTTATTCCGGATAATTTCCGGAACATCCTGATACCACTTCAACGCTTCCCCTTTCAGTAATCCTTGGAAGACACGCTGTCTAGAGGCTGGATCCTCTTGGTTGGCTACGGCGGTGGCCTCAAACTCTCCCATCCAGTCATCCACATCCGTAGTACCATCGCCCGTAAATTTACTATATTTTAGGCGTGTGGATGTCACCATCGGTTCTGCTTCGTCAGAGGATATCTCCTCTTCTGAATCTACCGGCGTGGGTTCTCTATCCGGTTCCGGTTCTATATTATCCGGATTCGTAACTGGTTCCGGATTGGTGGGACTTGGGGTTTCACTAAGATTTCGCCTAGCAACATGTACCAAATCTTCTTCTGATTCTGATGCTGATATAGCTTCGGAACCTCTACCAAAACTAGGGATTCCGTGTACTACCGGTCTTCTAGCAGCAGCCTCTTCTAATCTTCCGGAACGTCTTCCGGCTGGAATTCCTCTCTGAGGTCTACTCATGAAGTACGAGGTAGGTACTCTTTCAAGATCTACTTCATCAATTTGGGGATACGGATCCACACTGCTAACTCGTTTATCAACTCCTGTTCTTTTCGACTAAAGGTCTCTTTGCAAATTTTCTAATTTCAGAACAATCTATCAGAATCCCCGGCAGCGGCGCCAAAAGTGTCGTGCGCGTAATCTAGGTGTAAGTATCTTTAACCACAAAAACGTGCTAAGATGACACAAGTTATCGTCCCAGGAGATTCCAGACGTTGCTTCAAAATTAGTTTCTCGAGACCCCTAAGTTTCCGGACTTTGACCACCTTGAGAGGGGTCCTTTCAACACACAAACACTTTTCCGGAACTACTTCCTTTCCGGATTCTCTTCCGGATCCGGCCCTATCCAATATTCCGGTTCCGTCTTTCTAACAAGTTGGTTTTCGATACCTCTGTTTTACCCTCAGAGGGTTCCTCACTTGCTCTTTCCGAGGGGTAGGGAACTGCACCACTCCGTATCTGACATAAACTCTAATAACATAAAACAAAACACAACCCAAGAATAGATCTAGTTGAGTAAACAGGGTGGCCCCCTCACAACATTCCGGATGGCCTATCCGGAAAGCTGGTCACACAGGGTAGCGTTAGGTCCTCCTTACTACAACGACGGATACCGGACTTCCGGAACTAAGGGAATGACTTCCTAGCTCTCGACCGCTCATGAGGTTGACTAGCCTTCCGGACGGGTGGAAATATTCCTCTGGCGGTTGCCTATCTCCGCACGGAACCGCCCCTGCGAATTCCGGACTAGCTTTCGGACCACTCCTTGGTCTCCACCGGATTACCGTACCAGCGTTTTAAAGGCGCCACTTTCTCACTGCGCAAGTCTAAAAACTCATCTGCAAGACACACTTAGCCTAATCCGGCAGTCCACGAATCCGGACTCCTCCCCCTTGCACACTCTCACTTACACATCCACACAAGTGACCATAGACGCGATACGCAAGAGAATAATCCAACGAGTGCTTTCCTGAATGCTTTAGATTAAATGAACAAGGAAAAAGGAATGACAGGCCAACAAACCGGCTTGCCCTTAAAAACCCACAAAAAGGCAGCCCAAAACGGCCACCAGAAAACCGGCCAACGGCCAACTAAAAAGCAAAAAGGCAACGGCCCTGAAGATCGTTCCGGGAAAACTGCAAAACCGTTTAACTCCTAAAAGTCCGGAACTACTGGGCCTACATCCGGAAAATCCGGTTCCGGAACTACCATCCTGGTAAGAATCCTAACTACAATTACTGCTACTGCTACCCTAGATAGTCATTTATTTCTCTTAGCCTTCTTTACAGACGTGCCACCCTGAGCTGGCGATCCACCTGTCTTCTGGGGTGGGGTGTTCTTCGTCTTCGACCTGGTCCGGGGAGGCTGCAACTCTTCCTCCTCCGATTGAGTCGTATCCCCCTCTTCCGATTTCGGGTCCGTCTCGCTCAGTAGCCGTCGTCCCCTTGGTTTCGGAACAGTAAGATCGATGAGCTGGGACGGTGGCGGTGTCTGGAGAAAGGGCTGGAGCATGTGGGTGAAACTCACCGGATCCGTCCGGGCTGGATTCAACACCGTTCCGGGTAAAGCTGGTTCCCGGAAAGTAGAACCCACCGGTCTGTCGGGGAACAGATTTGCTACGGACGCAGTTCTTCCGACTGGGACACCTAAGACAACATCTTTTACTGGAGTGGAGGCCGCAAATTGCTTCACCAGCGACCTCCTCTTCTGTGCCGATGCTGTTCCGGCTTGCGACGTTCCGGCGATTGTCTTGCTCTTTGCCGGAGAAGGCTGGTTCTGTGCCCCTCCTTCTTGGAGATCCTGACCTAGGTCAAAAAGGCCTTGGTCTAACCCCTCAAGCGGATCCAAGTTTCCCAACAGTTGCCGGACTTCCTTGAGCATTCCCTCAATCCGGACTTCAAAATCCACAAGGATGCTCACCACCTTCGATCCCGCCACGTGACCATCCTTCACCATGTGATTATTCCAGAGTGTAGCTCTGGCAAGAATATCCGCCGGAGTGTCAAACAGACTTCTGACATTCCGGACCAGATCGAGGGCTTCTCCCTCTTTTGTTTCAGCGGCCATCCTCTCCTTCTCCGACCACGCAGCTTGTTCTCGAAACCGGTCCCGTTCTTGCTCCAAGGTCAGAATCCGGTCCTCCAGCTGCTTCACCGCTTCCGGATCTGGCCTTTCCGCCAACGCCACCAGGATTTGGGTTTCTTCCTTCACACCCAATTTCTCACACATTTGCCGGATCAGCGCCGACATTCGCTCATTCTGTGCCCGGGTAGCTAACAGCCATTTGATGGTGGCCTCTAGCTGATCTGTTTCCGGAAGTGGTTCTCGGGGCTTCTCTTCCTCCTCGGCTTCTTGCTTACCCCGCGCACCCCGATCAGTCGATTTCCGGCGCGTCCCTCCAACGTTTGGTGATGCCTGCTCCGGTTCTGGTTCCTCTTCTTCCGGCTCGAGCTCATCCGGTTCATCTTCTGCGGGAAGTCCATACCTCAACAAATTCTCGCCCTTCCGGTATATGGTCATTTCCGGTCCGGCCAGTGCATCCTCGGAGTGATACAGATGGAAAAGATAGGGGCTAATCGGACTTGACTTCTTGTTCGCGATATTGACCGCTAACTTTTCCACTACGGAGTGAATGATCACTCCCCAGCTGACCGGCCTGGGAGCCGGATTCTCTCTATCTCCCAGCGCTCCGAAAATGGTGTTTGCCACGGTCATTGTAATCCGGGTGGGCTTTTCCGGATACAAGATAGGGATGAGGAATGCTAACAACTGCCCATCCCGTGGACTCTTACAATCACTCGCGGTGTTTCCCTCCTTGGAATCCGCATGACTCCGGAATACCTCCACGGCGTAAGTATCCATCCGGGACGCCATTCCGGAACCCCTGCTCGGCGTAAAGTATGCCTTCGCCCACAACTCTGGAGTCCAGGCCCTAGATCGACCCCTAATCGTCAAATCGAACTGATTACCTACTCCGGAAACCAGCTCATCAATCATCTCTTCACTCCGGACGTTCCATGGACGTTTTACCAATCCTAAACACCCCATGATTTCTAGGTCCTCTTCTAACTCCTTCAGGCGCTCCGGATCCGATGGGACAACCGGACGTACGCCCCGGGCTGTCACTACCGACCTCCGGGATCGACTCGCTTCCGCCATCTCACCGACTGCTAGGACAATCCGGTGCAATCGGCACCTTCCTCCCTTTCTCTCCCTAACACGCCCTAACTCACCACTCTTTCTCTCTTCTAACGCACCGTGGAAGAACACGGGTAAAAGAGACTGAATGAGGCTGGCGGTGGGGTTTAAGTACCTGTCGGAACCCTAAGTTCCCGCCGCCAAAAACGTTCCCGTAAGTTCCCTAGCCGGAACCTAGGCGGTAGGTCCCTACGATCCGAAACTTTCCGGAACTTTCCGGCTACGGTTTCCGGCAGCCTGCGTAACCTATTTAGAGTTTTATCCTTTCTACCTAGAAACTAATTTCTATTTCTAATATCTAAGTCCTAACTTGGTATTTAAATGCAAAAATTGAAAAAGTTCTGCTACTTTTATCTCCACTAAATTGCTAATTGGGACTTTCCGGATGATACGTACTCCCACACTCGCCGTCTCCAGCTCTAAACATGAACCTCTTCTCAAAAATACTACCTCGACAACAACCAGGTGTTCCTGAAACAACTTGCAGGTGTTCCTGAAACATCCGTATCCCCGACCTACAGGTTTTGAATGTTAGAAAGCTGTCGATACGAATGCACTACTGAGCCATCATTTCTTCAAGTTCAGAAGCGCAAAAGATGCATTTCTTCACAACCAGTTTACTATAGCAGAAAACAAATTACCAGCTCAATCACAAATGCCTTCTAAGCAGCAATTCAATCGCCATGCAGTGCAATCAATTTCCAGTCGGTTTTGCGGAATGCAAGACATGTCTAATTGAAGATACCGACAACAAAGTTTGTTGTAGAAAGAAACAAATGACACGAAATGCTTTCACTCACCAGCGTTACGCCTAAAGTGTAACTTGCAACCGATCTCAGTCAACAATGCAAAATGAACTCACCATTGAAGCACGCTGGATAGATACAGACAAACTGATCGAAGGCGAAGTTTAACACTTGGACTAAAGCATCACAGCAAGCTCTTCATTGTAATCTCAAAGACTGACGGCAAAAATTTAAGAAGTGGGTTCAAAATTTCCCATCAATCGGTCCCAAGCATCGCTTCACCATCACAGCAGTAAGCCTAATGATGGTCTTCGATACCGACTGATGGAGTTGTACGAGTAGTTACCATCATGGTAATGAATGGTAATGAAACGGAGTTTCTCACTAAGCACATGGTGCAATAGTGAAACATTGTTTCCAAGCTCAATTTGAAGATACAGCAGAGGATGGCACACATGAAGGAAATGAGAACACGGAAATCCTAGACTAGGCATCACTTGAACTCCGACTGGTTCAAAATATGAAACAAAGAGACCTCACTACAAGTCACTGTGCATATATCTCTCACCATCATATAAAGAGATCAGAGGCTAAGCTTCATCATTACAAGTTGCACGGACCAAGCTAAATTCTTGGAGTAACATAAAATTCCTATACCACGACGGGTTCAGGAGCTCGAGCTATGCCTTTGGTCGATTACCCATCGACTTTCATACACGTGATGGTGCTGAAGGACACATGGTCCCACCCTCACCAGTCTAAGCTTTCAAATTACTTGATAAACATCAGATTTCCTTTTGGGCACCATATCACTGTATGGAGGTTTTCTATAGATTCCAGAAATAAATGGAAGAGATCTTACTGAAAACTTTGACCCTTTGTTTTAAATTATAAAATCAAAGCGACAAATCAGTCACGATTAGTAGTCTTACAGAATTGGAAAAAAAAATAGAAACGTTTTTACAACTCTATTTCAACTTTTATTTTTAATTTTTATTATGAACATGACAAATGATTGATGATTATGAGGGATCTTTGATAATAGTTCAAAATTAGAAAGAAAATTTCTTACTCAAATGACTCAAATCTCCACCCATTACTTTTCACTTTTAAATTCAACATAAAAATATTTCATAATATGACCAATTTCATTAAAATGGTGGAATTCCGTTAATTTGGCACTTTTAGCAGTTCAGACCGCCCAGTCTGAAGTGTTTTTTCTGTACCAAAATTTATATCTGTATTAGATTTTTGAAATCTACAACTGTCCTAGATATTTAAAATCTCTACGAATCCTAGATTTTATAGATTGCAGAATCTGATATCTATGTCGGTTCTAGATTTTTGAAATCTAAAAATGACCTAGATGTTATCAATTTACACTTGTCCAGTTGTCCTAGATGTCACGATGCGAAAATGGCACATGGAATACCGCCACTTTAATGAAATTCGCCCTTAAATCCTAAACCTTCATTTCTTATTTGTACATTCAAAAGTCACGAATCATTCATAATTAAGAACAGTCTTACAGAATTTTAAAGAATAAACAGAAAACTTCTTACTTAAATCTGTATCCTATATTTATTTATTCCAAAAAAAATTGTGACAAATAATATATGAGACTATGAATTGGATGTTGCTTTCAGAAATCCCCCCAAAAAATTAGTAACTTCTTATTTAAGTATCTATGCTTCATTTTTGAAGCATATTGGCCTTCAGTCTTCTTTGTATAGCTCCTACTCTTGTCGCTACCCACATGGTTGCCCCACTCATATACGCTCCTTGAAAGGAAAAAAATATGTTTTCAAGGAGATTTCATTTTATGGCCAATTTTATTACAATGGCGATATTCCTTTAAATTGGCCCGCTTACAGTTTAGAACGAGCGTTCTGAAATCTATACATGTTCTAGATGTTTTAGAACGCCCGTTCTGAAATCTATACAAGTCCTAGATGGTGAAAATGGCACACCGTTAAAGTGGCACATGGAATACCGTCATTTTAATGAAGTTGCCCATTTTTTCTCTATCCTAACCTAACAATAATAAATCTATCCCCATATTATTAACCACCTTGATCTAAAACTTAAAGAATACATTGAAGGAAGAGATCTAAATCTGAACTTCCCTTTTTGATTTGTACATATATGAAAGAGTCATCTTATCGGTATAATATTATTTATGAAGTGAATTTCAAAGTACACAATCTTTTAATAGAGATTTTAGTAAGAACTTTTCCATTTTTTTTTCCTCCAACATTCATCTTATCCATGTATAATTTGCCAACTAAATTTAAAATTTGAAAATTTAGTGAAGAAATTTAACCTAGAACTTTCCCTTCTGACTTGCGTACATATCAAAGAATCATTTTATTGGCGTCTTATTTATCATCTAGATTTTAAAGTATAAAATACTGGATGAAGGATATATTACAAACTTTCCCATTTGATTCTTCCTATTTTTTAGTAACTACAATAAAATAAAAACAAGCAAGCATACAATAACATATTCCCTTCTATGGAATTCGGAACTTCTTGATGAGAGATGGACCCTTCTCATTGCAAATATCAACAAAATCAAATTCATCGAACAAAACGATTATGGTGCAATTCGGGCCCTACCACAATCAATTTTGTGCTTTTGGGCTATTTCTTAAGAGGGGCAAGTTCTTGTCTGGGGCTACTGTTTAAGAGGGACAACTTCTTGTCTAAAGGCGAGTTTGGGTGCAAAAGAGAGGCATCACGTTCTGTGGTCTTTTTTTCAAATAAAATATTTCTGGCGCAAATTCTTGTTCTCGACAACCTTAGGTGGGACCCTCATGAGTTCAGATACCAATGTTTGTTATATGAGAGAATTGCTACAATTTTATTTAATATCTTCTAGGATCATCATGGCATTGTATTTTGGAACATTTTTCATGTGATGTAATTAATTTTTATATAGAATCATGGCATTGATCTCTCATTTTCAGAGTTTTGGAGTTCCTTTGGTACATTTGCATAGAACATTATTTTTCACTTTTTTAAGAGTTCATATCTCGACATTCATAGCATTGTTTGTAGAAATAGGGCGAATTTCATTAAAATGGCGGTACTCCATGTGCCATTTTCACACCGTATCATCTAGGACAAGTGTACATTGCTGACATCTACATCTGTTTTAGATTTCGAAAATCTAGAACTGACATAGATATTAGACCATGCAATTTAAAGAATCTAAGATTCGTATAGATTTCAACTATCTAGCACAACTGTAGATTTAAAAAACCTATTATTGTATAGATTCTGGTACAGAAAAAAAACAGTTCACACTGTGCGGTCTAAACTGCTAAAAGTGCCAAATTAATGGAATACCGCCATTTTAATGAAATTGGCTATTAAATTCTTCAAGAAATTAAGAAATTTTTCGATTTGAATGTATAATTATATTGATTGGATTCAAATCCACTTAGGAAAAGAACTTCAAGCGGAGCAAGAAAAATAACTTAGCTTCATTTGAAGGCATAGTGCAATATCGGCGTAGTGCAAGGTTTATGTTCCCAGCCTCATACAAAAGACATCGGTACTATACAATGAGTTGTCCCCCTTAAATATAGAGGACATCAACTTATGTAAGAATATGTCCTATTGTTTTTTGCAAATGTCAATGATACATCATAATTATGCAATATATGAGTTACACTGATTACCAAGATATATAAACAAAGGATGGAGATTTATGTCAGAACTTGTTCAGAAGTAGACTAATACCGGAAGTAGATGTATTATATGTGGGCTCTTTGCTTGTCCAAGTTCTGTAGGATGCATTTGTATTTCCTTCTTTGCATATCACTAAGTATGTAAATGATGAATCTATGTTGAAATGTTCACCCTGTAGGCATTGTTGTGAGAATTTCACATTCAGGCTCAACCAATTGCTTGCTACTAAATGTTGTGCTTCATGAATACAAGATATGGTAGTAAGGTTATATGCTCAAAAAGCGACCATTCTAGGGCTGGTCCAGAATTTCCATATGTTTGCGTGAACCAAAATCTATTTAATTCATTTTTTGGAGAAAAGAAAGTACATGCCAATGATACGTAACACAATTGGTTTCATATTTTTTGAACTGTTTTTGAATTAGTTATGAAATTTCAAAGAGTTCTTCAGTGGGTACCTATTTGTGACCCTACGTCTCTCAAAATCAGTCCCCTCACAATTTCTTAAGTGATTTGAAGAAATGAAGTCCACTGATTGGTTCTTGCAATAAAGAATACTTTTCTTTAAATTGAATCAATGCCTGAAGTGGGCCTTTTTTAAACCACTTCATATCCATTCAATATCATTTTATAGTGTCAATTTCACACTATATTTCATTTACCTTACATGAAGTTCCATTAAGGAGTAAAGGGAGAATGATACGGATATTGGGCTAATTATTATGTTTTAATACTCGTTCAGATAGTTTTTTTCCTTTATGCCCACTCCCCCCCAAAAAACACTTTTACAAACATAAAATAGGGTTCTAGCAATCCTATTGGTATTTAAAATGTTACCATGAACCAAGAGTTGTATTGAGTTTGAATTTCTATTTTAATATGATAAAAATTCAATTTAATGAAAGTCTACCGAAACGAATTTCTAGAGGAGGGACTTCTACTTTTCACTCATTCCAAATAGATGAGTCCAAAGTACGTTCAGCACTTCCCCTTCCAAATGCTATTTCCTTCAATTTTAATGCAATGCTAGCATCATTGCATTCCTATGGAGTCACAATCATGCGAACTGAACCCTTCAAGACTCAATATACATTTTTGGGGAACATAGAGTTTGTATTGGGTGGAAACATAGTCCTGCAAATTGAAAGCTTACTTTTAACTTCAAAACCATCAAATTCCTATCTTCGTTGAATTTTTTCATTTCATTTCTCACATTCACGTGATTACTTTGTCACTGCCCGTTATGTTGAGTACTCATAACCTTGCGCATTAAATACTATAGATTCTGTAGAAAGAATGACATTAGCCATTCATTTTCCAAAACTGCAAGGTACATACAGAGAAGCCATACATTGAATGCAATTATGCACATTGGACCCTCTTACGTAACCTTTATTTGTTGGCCAACTTTTAACTCTTCACATGTGCAAACAAGATTGAAAATGAATAAGTGATTGCTTTGTTTGTTTTTTATGCAAAGTATAACATGTGTACTTTGAATTTCTGAGGTTGCAATTCACTAGAAATTGGTAGAATTTATAAAAATGTTAAATTGTTGTTCAATTTTGGAGCACATTCTTACAAGCTCAAAATAAACTTTGGGCATTTCGAAGTGAATTCGCGAGCCAGTTCACGAAGGATTCACTAGTTGTTCAATTTAGTAAGTACGAGAGATCGGAGGCTATTTCACTCAAATCTTTTGACCTAATATACCGTATTGTTAAAAATATATAATACTCCCTCTGTCCCACTAAAAAACTCCAAATCAAGCAGAATTTATGTCCTACTAAAAAGTTCGTTTTTGTGATTTTCATTGTTTAGTGAGTGTTTGTTACATTGAACAACCTTGTGGGGGCAAGTGAGACAATCAAAAAGCATTCCCGTGGCCTTGCAAGCTTGGCCTTGGCAATATGAGACACCTTGTACTAATTTCTTTGTCAAATAGTAGTGTTCAGAACTTATTTAGTGACTACTTCGGTGCTATTAAAATTTGATCATAAAGTGGGATATTTTTTAATTTTTTTTAATTTTTAGGTTGGAGAACATGTCATTACAATCCCATTGCAGCCACCACCCTTTAAATCATCTAAAATGATAGAGCTGGTAGCAATTATAAAATATGTTCAAATATCACACTTTTGACATGAATTTTGGGTGCCTAAATGATAGCTTGAGGTCTTGCATACATCTAAGGGATGGGTTATTTATTCTTGAATGAATGTATTTTTGGCACTTTGATTGAAAATATAGTTAATTTCTTAACGGGAAGAGTTTTGGAGGTTTTTAGTGGAATAGAGGGAGTAATTGTTATTTTTTGGGGCACCCTACGTTCTTTTTAACACATTTGTCAGTCCATTTTTTGGCCTGTACATTACATACACAAATTAGAAGTAATAGGTGTTAAATGATATTTTGTGTTATTATTTTTGTTTAATCTTCTTCTTTGTTATTGTTGTATCCCTTTGAAATCTTTTTTTATGAAGACTGTACAGTACACTACAATGTATTTGGACAAATGAATTATTCTCCAAGAAATACATTCACAAGCACTGAACAATGTACTGTAATAATTAATGTATGAAATAATTTAGTGCTGAAAATCAACAAAATATTCTCGTGAATACAATGAATGCAAATATTGAACAACATAAAATAGACACTACATTATAATATTACTAGACTTCGAAGTTGCTTCACTATATTCTTATGTGTTCACTACAAGTACTAAAATGGTCTGAAAGAACTAGGTGGTCTATAATTCTTAAATGTTAGGTGTGTAAGAGCTAGGTGTAAAATCTAATATATGGTATAAAATATAACCCTACATTAGTAATAATATTGTACATGTTATCCTACACATTGTATATTATATATCATATTTTTATAAATTTTAGGTTTAATAAATATATATTACCCTATCTTAGATCTCACGTGGTTTCCAATATGCGTATGAAGTGATTCCTCCAAGAATTAACCTAGCATTCATTTGCCATGCGTGCTAGTAAAGTATAATAGTGTGTAGCCAATGCAACGAACCTTATTTTTGAGCAAATATATTTTTTTTAAAAGCATTGCATATTGATTTTCAAATTATTTTGAAATGATCCAAATATACTAATGACATATTATAATTCACGTTTAGGTGTACAGCAATGAGTTCACTTGAAGACCCATTCAAACGCAAAAAAAATAAAAATAAGAACAAAGACGTTTTTTTCCTGCATTCGAAAATAATGTTATCATGTTTCAGTCCAAATGATAGAATGGACTGACAAAATTTCAACACATTGCCTTCTTCTTGGAAGCCACAATTACATAATCAAATTCTAAAAAGAAGACCAAAATGAGGGCAGTGCATGAAGGAATTCTGCAGTTGGTATTTATCCAAACCAGCAAGGCTCTCTACCATCTAGAGATGAATAACAAGTTCAGCATTGACCACTTCAAAAAATACATTGTAATTATCACATAAATATCACACTGCATGTGAGTGTCTCTCGGGGAGGTCACTTTGCGAAAGTAGAAAACCACGTGACTTAAACTATAGGTTGCATTTTATTCAGAGGTAGAAAAAATTATAAATGATTTGGATCTATTTTAGCTTACATTTAATTCTTAAAATATCATTACACGTAAAAATAGGACTTGAAGTAGAAGAAAATGTTTATTCTTGAAGGTTAGCCCCTCCAAGATGAGCCCCAATATAGCTGATCAAGTTTGAGTCCTCTTAGTATATGATTACAGAACCAATTTTTTTTTAATTGTCTTCCATATTTTATTAGTTGTATACATGCCAAGTTTCTCAAAATTATGAGTATTTTTGAAAAAAGTGCCCAGAAGATGCCCAAATTGCTCAGGTTGCCAAAAAAGTTGAAGGCAACTTTACTTTTTTTTGGGATGCTCAATGAGAAAAAAATATATTCTTACTACAGGGTACATGTTGACACCTTGTGTTAGAATTCAGTGAACAACCAACCAAAAATGACTTCATAGGATGGTATTTACATTTCGAATTCTTTAGTGAATGGACAATTGGTCTTCAGGGGTTAAAAACTACCACTTGGTCAGTTGGACACTTCAATTATATATGTAAAAAAGCCCCATTTAAAAAATTGCATAAATGAATTTACAAAAACTAATAGTATAGAGTATTGGAAATATGCCCCTCTTCACTATTTATGTACAAATATGGTCATATTAAATACTATAATTAAGGTAAATAGCCCCACAGTACATACACTCTTCATTGAAGTGTATACCTAAAATCGTGCATTTATGATCTTCCCGGGAATATACAAAATCCCTCATTGATCACTTTGAGCAATTGAGTTAAATGAATTGTTCAAAGTGCCTCAAAATAGTTAAGAATACTAGTTTGCAAACCCATACACATTGTCAAACTTTAAATTTCATATATTAATCAAAATTTTCCATTTTTTTTCCTAATATGAAATCGTCAGTGAGAACCGCAAAATAATCATGAATAAGTTCAAAGAAACATATTCAATGAAGTAATACATTTCTTTACAAAAAAATTTATGTACAATAAACCTCCGAAGAGTTATATATATTTTATTCAATACATCAAATTCATAAAAACATTAAATAAATTTTTCCTACGAATTCATAAAAAGATTCACTAGACAACTCAATAGTAACTGTATTATAGAAGATTAAATGGAATGAAATCAACAAATTTGTATGTAAGAATGTAGGAAAAATATCCATACAAAGTTTAATGTAGAAGATGCCTAGATGACAAAGGTTGCCCACAAATTGCAGCGCTAGAAGTAAAATGCATTTCCACTACAGAAGTATATAAATATTATTCAGAAGTTCTGTGAAGATGTTGTGAGCACTTTTTGAACCAGTTCTACGCACATGTCATAACTAACTTCATAGCAACGTACCTACATTTTCAGTGGGTTCTTCAATACAAAATTGGCCTTCACATCACTTGAATTCAATTAATCACTATTCTTTTTATGGTGTGTTTCCTATACACATATGTACTAAATTGAATGGAAAATGTGTGAATAATGGATGAAGTGGGAAAAATCTTAATTTGGTTTTCAAAAGGCCACAAGAGGCATGCATGTACCAGTAGTGGAAGAATGAGACTTCTGAATTTTACATCATTCTCCAACTTTGCATATGGCTACTTAAGCTCACTTGATTTTTGATCTCACAAATTACATTTATCCATTCATTGTGCCCTCGTCCCCCTAAATGAATTGTTCCACTGAATTGAGCGTTGCAAATGTGAGCATGCTTCTGTTCTCACTTCTTTGCATTTGAGGTCCTATGCAGTTCAAGATTGTTGTGAAATATAATCAAAATAAGAATATTGTGGATCAATATTTTGAGTCCATTGTCAAAGGTATGTAATGTTCATACAATAAATATTGTGTGTACCAATTCTTAAAAGGTACCATAAACCTTGCAAGGTTTCATTTCTTTCCTATTTGAATAAAGAAGGTCTTTTAGATGTTTTGTTGTAATATTAGAAAGCCGACAGTGGAAATGAATGATAATGATGTTTTTTTCCCAACATTTTATACGAAGATGTCCACGGTAATCATGACTTTCCCTAGCATTGAAATAAGTCCTTCACTATATTTAAGGAAGCCGTAAATTGTTTGGAGTTATGCATCAGTGAGGCTCGTGACTTTCTTATTTAATTCTTGACAATGTTCTTAGAGCAAAAATCGAAATTACAAGACTTGGGAATCAATGGCTTTGCAATTCCCACACCCTAACGATTGAACTTTATAATCTTTAAATCCATAAAATTAATGATTTTGTTTTCTTTTGTTTTCTTATGTGCATTTTTTAAGTATGTATAGTGATGTGGTGTGGTAACAATAAAAAAACAATTCACCAAAGTTATCAATTAGGGCATTGTTTTTTGGAATTTAAGGCAAACTTAGAGAAGTTTGCCTAACGCATTGGGCATTTGAGGATTAAACATTACAGGGAGGGGGAATGAAAAGAAAATATGGAATATACGTCATTCTTATCATAATTTACAAACTCTTCCAAAATTTGAGACTGACAATTAGTACACTCATTTACAAGCAAGCTCTTGAACCACGTAGACACTAACATTTTTTGGGGGATAAGAGTTCATGTAATTGAAGATATGTGTAAGCCGCTTCTCCCTTGACTTTGATGACGCCTGAGCAAAGGCTTTTGCATTTAGGGGTTAATTGTATTCATTTACAAAACTTTTGGACATTTCTAATTCCCTCCCCGACTAGGATTTATATTCTGATTAATTGTAATGATTTCAATTAACATACTTCCTAAAACCCCTCATTGTTTCATGAATTGGTTGTGCTTATAGAAAATAGTGGAATCAGGTTGCCTTAACAATTAGGTTGCCTTATTAAAAGGAAGTTAATTTACAGGCCATGAAAGTCAACAAATAATTCTTTAGATATTTTCATTTGTACACATATATAGAGGTTCACGAGTGCCAATTATATTAACTCTAAATTCAACAATAGTCCATTTTAGTACAATAACCATAAATATTTATTTAGTATCAAATGTCAAGAAGTGAGTATGGGGCACTCTAATTTCACTATTTTTTGCCGCGATTAAAGTAGGAGGATGTAAACGGAGCGGGCATTAAAATGGGACTTGACTCAGAGGTACATTTTGCTTTCTTCAATGTACCACCTGTGCACATTTCAGGAGGTGGTCCATTTTGATGACCACAAATGATCACTTTTTCCAACTTCAAAAATTTGTAACTAATTCCACAAAGGTCCAAAAAATATGAAACTGCTTGGGTTAGATTTCAATTCCACTTCTCTTTCAAGGAAAATTTACTGAAAAATATTTCAAGATGTTTTACCTCCCTACAATTCAGTTTCAGCGCTTAGATGCTCCATTTCTAGACCTCCTACCTTAATAATGTGTGTTGGAAACACTTCATAATTGTGATGCAGGTTTGGGCGACGCGTGTACGTTCGGGGGAGGTTTGGTTCGCTTCCGAGGCACATGTAGGTTCGGATTCGTCAGCTTCGGCTCCGACCCGTTAGCCCTGGCTGGTCGTCACTGCCGGAGAGCAGGGTTTCTTCGCATTTCCAGTTTCCGTTTGCTCTTGCTTCGTCCTCTTGCGCGTCGTGCTGTGTTCTTGTTCATTCACGTTGTTCATTCGCGTTGTGCATTCTTGTTCCTCTTGCGCCTTGTTTGTCCGCTTCTTGTTGTCGAACTTGCTGCCCGAGTTGCACGACGAGGCGCTTCTTCATTGCGGTCATTGTGGTTGGCACTGGCGTTGATGCCGCGGCGGGTGCAGCTGCGGCGGTAGCAGCGAGGAGACGTGCGCTTTGTGGCATCGCAATTGGAGCACCCAACTGAGGTATGTTCACATTTCCATATGCTTCACTGCCTTCTATCGTTTGTCTCGTTCAATTCCATTGTGACCGCTTCTGATTTGCTTACCGAGATGTTTTGCTTGCGGGATGATTTGCTTTGCCAAGATGTTTTACTTGCGGTTGCTTGCGGGATGATGTGCTTGCTGGGATGTTTTGTTTGTGGTTGCTGGCGGGATGTTTTGCTTGCGGTATAGACCCAAAAAAACAGAAATGGTTTCAATTGGGTCCTCGGGATGCACTATGAATTCGCTTCTTGGGATGTATTATAAATTTGCTTACTGGGATGCACTAGAAATCAGTTGAATTGGCTGCAATTCTCTTCATGTGCTTGGTATTAAGGTTATATTTTTTAGTTGTTTCATTGCTTGTTCAGACTTGTTCATGTCTGTGAGGGAAGTGCTGTTGTCATGTCATCGCAGTATCATTCCATTCTTTGTGTGCATTGTTTGTGCGTGCTTGATTTGTTCAGCTCATTTTGATTGCTTTCCAACTAAGGATCAAGGAATACATGAAATAACATTCGAATTTTGTGTTTCAAATGGCTATAGAAAGTGTCGTAGTGCTAAGCAGAGGAAGTCGGGGAGAGGATTTTGCGCTACAACGCCGAAGTCTCCAAAACCAGGTAACAGAAATTCAAGTACTTCATGTCTGTAATAGGGACATGTTAGAAGTAACCTCTATAACCGTGCACCAGAAATAGAGGTTCAGAACGGCCGCTCTGAATCTCTGGCCTTAGTAGTCCATTGGCAGCGTTCCGATTCAGAGCGGCCGCTCTGAACCTGATCATTATGAGGGTCTACGATAGTACCCAGTTTCAGAGCGACCGCTCTGAACCCCATAGGGAAGAGCTTATTGATTGCGCTCAGGTTAATGGAGAGCCTCGAATTCGATGCAAACAACTTGGCAGTGCTCAGGTTCAGAGCGGCCGCTCTGAACCCTTGATAGGTCAGGTTGACAGAAAGAGATCCTCAGCGAAGTGCAGTATCGATTCCAAGATAAATTTCTTAGTGAACGACTTTCAAATGACTGCACAAACCTAAACTTAATAAGTCTGATTCTATGAACACATCCACAGGTTAAGAGCGATCGCCCTAATCCATCGTCATAAATGTCATTCTAGTTGATTAGAAACTGCACTTCCAGTCTCAGAGCGACCGCTCTGAACCTCACTAGGAAGTCCATCATAGCGCTCAGGTTAAGAGAGGCCGATGACCCTTTCCCTTAGCAGAAATCTCGCCGTCTGGTTTGGAGACTTCTCTAAACCTTTTTAAGAGAAATTGTATTGCAGTAATCAGGTTCAGAGCAACCGCTCTGAATCATGAAATATGTTAATGACAGAATCATCATCCATGTGCATTACCGATTTCAAGATGCACATAATACAAAACAACCGCTTCTCGATGCATGGAACCTCGATTTATAGGTCGCTCACTCTTGGCAGAGATAACTTCAGATTCAGAGTGGTCGCTCTAAACCCTCGAGTAAACATACAGGTGAAATAATAGTACAGAAAAACTGAAGTACAAGACAGGGTCACAAAATGAGAACCACGATGACAATAATATTGACATGCTAAGAGTGAGCCGAGCCTAATTGTACGCCAACCTTCTAAATGAAAGAAAAATGAAAAAAATCGTCCCACTAAGAGAAAGTTCAATTTACTCTGATACCATATTAAAAACGACCGAATCTGTCACCTTGTAGGAATGTGGGGAACACTGGTTCAGAGCGGTCGCTCTGATCCTTTCCATAGTGATACCTCACCATTCTACTTCATGTCACGGTCCATTGGCAGAAACATTTTCTTACAAGGACTTCCTGTGGACAGTGCCATGGAGTCGTTTCTGGATAGCAGGCCCCCGCTCACTGGATATATTAGAAGAATGCCGCCTGACCACGGACACAACTCCTGGAAACCGCACTTAGAAGAAAACCCCCCGCTCCAGTTCATCTCAACCAAAGCCTTCTGGACGGTCGAAATGAACTACCACGACGGCTCGCTCGTGTTTAGTCTAGAGATAGGGTTCAGGAAGAACGGGGGTCCTAGGTGGAAGGCGTTCAAAGAGTTAGTAGTACTCAATATTACTATCCTGCAGGAGGCCATTCTTATAGACGTCGTTAATTCGTTCAACAGTTTGTCTGGAGTCATCGTCATTCGTGTAGAAGATGAGATGACATTCTGTCACAAGAGAATGATCAAGAACTACAGTCATGTTCCTCATCTCTTCCAAGTCCTCATGCTGGATATAAAGTCAAGGTGCGAGGCTGTCGACGGAAATTTCGTAGAGACCGCTCGGGCTGTTAAGGCGTACCTGACCAATGGAGACAAACTTCACAATGCGGCTCACTCTGCTGGTATAATCTCGCAGGAAATAGCGACCTGCAAGATGGAGTCGCAAACACGAGCCCCAAAAAAGAAGAAAACTGCATCCACCTCCGGCCCCAGCACTCGCGCACGACCTCCTCCACAGTCGGCTCTTCCGGGGGCCTCTTCCATGGCATCCCCACCTGCCGAGCGGGCGCCCACACCACCAGTTGCACAGACGGCTGAGACCATGCCCCAGACTGGAACCGTGGCCCAAGAGAGGCCTAAACCTAAATCGCGACCTAAAGTTAAGGTCTCAAGGAAGAGGAAGCCCCCAGCACAGGGCACCGGTACATCTGCCTCCCAGGAGATGGGCGCAGACCGATGGCGGCGGCAGCGCCGGGACGTGTCTCAAACGGAAGACACCGAAGGAGCGCCTAGCTCGTCGCAACAGAGCGACATGCCGGAATCCACCGAGGTGTCCGAGGAGGATGCGAAGAAGCAAGCCATTCGCAAAGTGAATGGTCAGTGGGTGGACAACCCTGCCACCGTACCTTTCGATGCGGACGCCATTCCCGAGAAGCTCTTCGTGGATGTCGAGATCAAGAAGGGCCCAAAGCGTAGCGAAGAGCAGGAGGCCAAGATTCGCCGTAAAGCCGAAGCAGTGGCCAACAAGAAGTTCAAAGAGCTGGCCAACTACATGTACATTTTCGGACGAGAAAAGTTCTTCGAACTCGACGTGAATGACATGGAGCCCTGCGACGAGAAGACGGGCATGATCTACAGGCCGTTGGAGGACAAGGGTGTCGCCCTCGTTCAAGACCGAATGGTGAAGATGAACTTCACCAAGCATATTCTGACAGTCATGCCCAATACCCCGGAGAGGCCGACATGCTGGAAGGACTGCGTGGCGGCATTCCCCTTGAAGATAATCAACGGGCAGCACACATGGAAGGCCGCCAAGGAAATTTTGTCAGGGGAGGCAAATGTGGATGACTCCGAGGTCGCGAAGAAGGTTGCGAATTGGGTCTGTCAGGTGGTATGGACGAAAGACTACAATCACTTGCACGCTCTGTCGTGCAAGTGTAACGACGGAAATATCGCGAGCCCGTTCGTGTCGTCCATCCCAGCTACTATAAGGCATTGTCGGTATCTGTGGGTGAACGCTGGGAAACCCCCACAGGTTCGAAAGAACTTGAGGAAGACGGAGAAAGGCGATAATTACAAGCGCTACCAGGTCAGCACTTCAGACCTCCCTAAATCTTCTGTCGGGATCTAGCATTCACGTTCGTAACTACTTTACGGGCCGCTCCAGTTCAGAGCGGCCGCTCTGAACTTCTTGCCATTGTACATGAGAACTTTCAGCGGGCCGCCAGATCGCATTGTCTTTGGATAGTTTAGGGCGGCCGCTCTGAACCTTTGAAAATCTTATTTCCTGACGCATTTTGTCTCCATGCAGGAATTCAAAGAGAAGGCGAACCAGAGTTTTGAGTCTACTGGTTCGTTGAAGCCGAAAGGCGGGGGTAGCGTGGTCTACGACATTGACAAGATGGGGGAGCGCTTCATCATCATGTCGTCCGAGGAGACGTGGGCTTTGTGGCAGGACGTGTTTTCGGCTCACGAGTCGGGGGAGTTGATTGACATCAACTCAAACAAGCCGTTCAATCAACTGGAGACCAAGGAGGGAGAAGCAAAGCCATACAAGTTCGCGCCAATAATGAACAACATGATGAAGAGCTTGGCGGGTATGGATGATCTTTCTGTCGGCGAATTGGCCCGGAGAATCCTCAGCCGTCCACCGAAGGTCTACATCCACAAGAAGCCGTGGAAGTGGGCGAACGTCCTCCCCGTAGCCATGTGGTGCACAAACAAGAAACAGAAGAAAGTTTTGTGCAGGGATTTGGCGGATAAGGGCAGGGATCGAGGCATCAAGGAGGCAGAGGATGTCTTCCAGAGCGTGGACGTCATGGACCCGCAGCGGTGGAAGGACTACAAGGAGAAATTGTGCATAACCGGATTCCACATGTGGCACCTCCTTTCGCTTGATCAAGAGTATCTGAAGTCGGAGCTCTCCCAGGGCAGGAAGAGGGAAGAGCCGAACGCCGAACTGGCGGCGGGTCTGACTCGTGCCATGGATAACGCGAAGCGCTTCGACTATGTGCGGAGCTGCTCACGGGCTACCGTCTGCCGGTGGTTCAGATCGAAGGACTGCTTCGAGACGTCCGTCTGCATGAAGAGGAAGTCAGACTGGTTTGTCGGCGTCGGAGAGGACTCGCCCGCCCAGCTCAAATGCTGCGAGGTTGGCATCATGGACCTCAGACTGTTCCCCCAGCACAAGACGATGGAGATCAATTCTGCACACAGAATGATCGTGGAGCAAGTGGAGAAGGTTTCCATGTCGGTGATGTCACAAACCGTCCACACGTGGATGCTGATCTACAAGGGCAAGCGGGCCGCTGCCGTGGACGAACTCGTGAAGGCTCTCTTTCCGGGTCACGTCCTTCGGCGGGAACACGAGTACGACCACGCGAAGGGCGAGCCGGGCAAGAAGGACCGGCATCGCGATAGGGTGATGTTCCTGCAGCGGAATACCAAAAGCTTTCCGCACTCCTCCCTTGTGAACAAGCAGAATCGGGTACCTAGGCTGTCGAAGGAAGAGGATGAGGAGGGGATAAACGTGGACAGCCTGTACGCAAGGAGCGAGACCTGTCGGCACGACAATCCAGACCTGAGCTCACCGTGGGAGCTCCGGTACGAGGTGTACCTGCGCTTCATCGACAAATTTTGCCGAGATCAAGGGACCGTCATGCTCGTCTTCGCCAGAGCAAAGGCAGTCTCTGCATGCACGGTAATCTCACTGAACCAAACTACTCGTTTCAAACAGAAGCCTCACATGTGGAAGAAGTTTGTGATTGTGATTGCCGAGAAGTAAAAAAATTCACTAACGTCATATCTGTCTGCAGATGCTTTCCCGCAGTTCCGTGTCCTTGATGATTGCGGACGACGACGCCCTCGAGCGTCATACAAATCATAATCGACTGGGCGCGCTCATGTGGCCCGATGTATTGGTCCCGGGGTGGACTTTGAAGTACACCTGCAATTTCTTGGCCAGGGCGCGGGATCAATCCGTCGTAGATGAACCTGCCCCAAGTGAGGAAGCGGGCGAGGCCCTCCCAGTCAATGAGGATGACCAGGTGGACTTGCAAGGGCATGAGCAAGGGCAAGACGATGTGGATGAGGAAGAGAAGTTGGAAGACGAAGACGAGGGTGCAGTCAAGGCATCGAATGACCGCGACGACGAACCTCCTTTGGAGGATACGGCGGAGATGATCCAACCCGTCTCAGAGACGCATCCGGTTTCCCCTCACCAAGACTCCGTCATTAGAAAGGAGCGGTTCGGGGACAGCGCGACTTCCTCGTCCTCGGACGACGACAAGGAAACGGATGACTCCAACGATGACTCTTCGGACCATCGAAGTCCACGCGACGAGGATCAGGGCGGCCGCTCTGAAGTGGATGCTGTGGACCCACCCCTTCCCCAATCCCCCTCTCAGTCGCCAGCGCTTGTGGCGGGGGGATTTGATTCACGTTCTTCCCCTCCCCTTCCCTCCGTCCTCCCTATGGAGTCTTCTGGCGCGCACACTCCCGCGGCCACCCCTGTCCTTCCTCCGGAGTCTGCTGGGGCGCGCACTCCCGCGGCCACCCCTGTCCTTCCGGAGTCTGCTGGCGCGCGCACTCCCGCGGCCACCCCTGTCCTTCCTCCGGAGTCTGCTGGCGCGTGCACTCCCGCGGCCACCCCTGTCCTTCCTCCGGAGTCTGCTGGCGCGCGCACTCCCGCGGCCACCCCTCTCCTTCCGGAGTCTGTTGGCGTGCAGACTCCCGCGGCCACCTCTGTTTCTGTGGCTGCGACAATTCCTCCACAGGTTCAGAGCGACCGCTCTGAAGTCGGCTCAATGTCGGATGGCTTCCGTGTCCCGGCACCCCGAGCCCCTACGAAGCCATCAGCTCCCACTTCGGCTCCAGTGGAAGTCTCTTCTCCGCCCCCTCCCCCTCGGATGCAGATCGAGGACCTCCAAACGGAGTTGGACGAGTTGACATCCCGGCTCACTGGGGATCAGCAGGCGCAGATCTCCAAAGTCAGGGAAGACATGCGAGGCTTCCCTCCCCCTCACGTCTCAGAGGTTTTGATGGACGAAATGATTGTGAGGGCCCGAGCGTCCATCAAGGAGCTCAGGGGGCTCGGGAAGGAATCCACGGTTGACAGTAAGAGCGTGGACAAGATGACGGTGCTGCAGGTCGCCGTGGACACAATGCAGTCCAGACTTGGTCCCGCCACGGAGGGAGAGTTGGCCGTTATAGCGCACGCTCGAGCCATGGCGTCGAAATTGGCTCTCCACAACTCCCAGGACAATCCGATCGACCTCGATGACATAGACGATGAGGAGTTGCAAAGGCGGACGGAGGCCGCAAAGAAACATAGGGAGAATTACGTCGACTTTCTCCAGACCGAGCTTGAGTCGAGGGCGAAGGCAGGAACCTCAGTTGGGGAGGGTGCATCATCGCACGCGGGGGCTCCTCCCGCGACGGAGGAGGGTGCGGGCGAGGACAAGGACGCAAAGCCGGTGGGGGAGGACGTCAAGAGGGTCAAGATGGAGAAGATGGAGAGGGACATCTATGACAGGATGTCGGAGCAGGTCAGGAGGAAGCACTCAGGTGTGGTGGAGATCTGCAACGAAACCATCGTAGCCCTCAAGAAGTCCAATGAGGAGAAGGACCTCGCAATGAAAGAGGAGAAGGAGCGGAGGGACCGGGAAGAAGAGGAGAAGAAGGCGAAGCGGAGGGCCAAGAAGCTGCAGAAGGAGAAAGAGCTGGAGGAGGAGAGGAAGAGGCAGGCTGAGAAGGAAAGGAGGTACAAGGAGGATCGGGACATGCATATGAATATGCTCTTGAAAATGCAGGAGGACCTCGCGTTGGCCCGAACTGCAGCTCTTCCGCCAATCGTGGCAACTCCCACTCCCGCAAGCATCCACAACGTCTCGGGCGTGTCCACGACGAACTCGGGCTCCGAGACGCAGACCGCGGCATCTGGCCTTCGGTTGCTTGGGGCCGTCGACCCTGCGAATATCTCGGTGAGTGTCAATTGCGACCCAGAATTCGATGACCTGGCCCTCAGTCAATTTTCGGTTGTGAATGTCGTGCATCCTCCGGGCGGCATCGACGACGACCCTTACAACCTGGAAGTTAACTTGGGAAATGTGGAAGCCTCCTTCACTAACTTGACGCAGCAATATGCTCCACTGCAGGCCGAAGAAGCTCCGCCTCAACCCCTGGCGAGTCAAGAAGACGCTGCCCAAGTCGACACGCAGGCTGAAGGTGGACACGCTCCAGCGGTGGGTTACCCCTCCACATAGCTCCCATCTTTGTAGTTAGTCGTCTGGGTGTGGACGCTATGTGAGGGCGTTACGCCGGGCCGATCGAAGGTCGTCCCGGCGAGTCTGCACAGCCACACGCCTGTAGTTCCTAGGGGCTCTCGTCTTTGTTAGGATTTCTCCGGTCGTCGTAGTCTTAGGTGGGACTAGAAATGGTTAACCCGACTTTGTATCATATTTGGATGCGGATGGTAACAAACTTTGAACCGTATTGTTCTGAAAATTTTGAACCACATTTTTAATACATTGGTTGAGTTTCTTGTATAAGCGTCCCCCTTTGCAGTGAACTGTAATTGCATGTCGTTTACGCTTCCCGTGCACTCTATTTACGCACTTTTCATTCTCGGTTCAGGCTGACAGAACTCTTGCTCCGTGCAACGACTCTTCGGAGACCCCACTCGTCCCGAATGCACCGCCCCATCCATCCAATTCACCTCGTCAGCGGACAAAGGAACTCGCCGTGTCGGTCCACCTCGAAGTCGGAACCCCTGTCACTGTCAAGGTCGTTCCTCCGCTAGGCTTGGATGTGCACCCGGCTCAAACTGTGAAGGTCGTCGCCGCTGTCGTCGAACCCCCCGCTACCACTATGCCCGTCGAGACTCCTGCCGACCCGCACGCCCCCACGGTTGCAAGAAAGGTACGATTCGATCTCTCGATCCCTCCCTAGTCAGCCCATGCTTGGACAGTGCCGGATTCGGACATTGGACCTCCTGTGCGGATAGGAATAGGTTCACGATGGAGTGGGGAGGATTCGCGTCTTCAGTGTTTGCATGGAACGCCACGAGTCCCATGTGTACTGTCGTGGACTCTATTCCTTTAGTCGAAATGGTTTGAGGAGTCGCATCTTTACTGCTGTGGAGTCGTTTCCTTTTTTGAAAAATATTGCTTTCAGTAAGGGGTTTGGCGAACGCAGGCTTGGTTGCCGCGCCCGAAGACGCCCCCTCGCAACCCATCGCCCCAGACAACCGCTCCCATCCCTAAACCCTGGAAAAGTTATTTCGTTATCTTGGAGTTAGAAGGCGTCCTGGGCCAGATCGAGCACGTCGGGCGGGTTCTGCCCCTTCCGCCGCCCGTGGAAGGTGAGGCAGATTACGACTTCACGAGGCGCCACGTCTTCGGAGAGTACACCCTCCACTGTCGACCGTACGTGCGCGATTTCTTGAGGGGTTTGGCCGAGAGGTTCCGCTTGTCCATCTGGACCAGGCTGCCGGCCGATGTCACCATGAGCATGTTGGACTTGCTCTTCAAAGGCATTTCCATCAACATGCGCGTGCTCTCGCTGAAGGATTGTATGTGCATTGTCGAGGGGAAGCGGGCGCTGCTTCGCGCATCCAAACCGTTCCCCGAATATCCCGATTTTCTCGGCCCGGCGCACGAAGACCCTGTCCCGCCCAATTACGTCCAGTTTGCCGACCACCCGGAGGGGCTGCTGCGACTGAAGGTGCTGCACAAGGTTGTCTAGAGCGGGGACAGGTTCTCGACGAAAACATTTAGGGCCAATTCCTCGAACACCCTCCTCATCGATTCCTCCCGGGAGAGCAGCATCCTTAATGGCGAGAACAACGCCATCTTCCCCCTGTCGTACGTGGGCGCCGAGCACGAATCCACCCTGGAAAGGACGTTGCAGCCTTACCTAGAGGGCCTCCTGCAGTCGGGTCTTAGCGTCACGGAGTATGTGTCCCGGAACCCGTTTTCGGGGAGTCTCGAGGTGCCCCTCAGACAATATTTGCTGTCCAACCACGTGAAGGGTTTTGCTCGCGTGCAGGACGCGTCCCTCGTTCTTCAGTATCCCGATTTTGTGGGCCCGTATTCAAAGGTCTGGAGGGATCGTTTCAGTAGAACGTGAAGCTGATCCAAGGACGTGATGCTTGTGTAGGGTCGCCGCCGCGTTCGCGCTCCGGGCGGGCACGCAATTGACGCTTTGCCAGTTTCCGCCTGGCGTACAAAGCGACGGAGGACCCGGATGACGGAAGGCGTCGGCTCTTCCGACGGTTGCATGGCTCCGGAAGAGGCGGGCGTGGACATCACATCCGATCGAACGTGACGTCCACCATTATCTGCGGTGGCGCGGACAGGCATCATTCTGCGCATGGTAAGGTGGGCTGTTTGCTACCACGGTTGGATGCCTGGTTCGAGGTATGCAGGCGCCGATGGAACACTCCGATGTGAATAATTTCTTGACATTCCACGTCGAGACTTCGGTCTAGGATGGCCAAAACTTGTCTCTATCGAATAGTCTGCCGCCCATCGCTTTTACTCTGGGCGTTCAATTGATGTCATTGCTTTGGGTACTTCCGGTTGTCCACAAGTACGCCATTCGGTGGGATGGGGACCTCACCATTTGCTACCATGTGCAGGGTTCACGTGCTCCAATCGAATCCGTAGAGTCGGCGTCCTCCCAGAGTAAGCAACTCCACGATCGAGGGAGAGAATCTCGACATGGAAATGTCCGGTGGACCAGTTCAGGGGGGGCGCTCTGAACCCGTGGCTGCATAGAGATCCTCAACTCTCCTGCCAAGGTTACGATGGAAAGTTGCCGCGTGCTTCTGCCTTCGACTTGAGGGCGACCACTTCATTAATCTTGGGATATAGCTTCTTAAGAAATAGCTTCGCTGATTGTCTCCCTGCCTTCCACTCGGAAATGACATTTCTCTGCTCTTCTGAAATAGCTCTGCAGACTGACTCTTATTTCCATTGGGGATGACACATGGATGACACCGTCGTACACAATGATATATAGAATGGAAGACTAGATGAAATTGAGGAGTGCAAATTTTAAATAAATTAGGAATGAACTAGATGACATTCAGGATTCAGACATTTTTTTCACAGCACTCATAATTTTTGTTCCTATACATTTTTTTACATTTGCTCATAGAATATATACCGTCCCCCTTGGTCATTATAGATCCCCCCAGTGATCTAACATTCTAGATCTCCAAATATACGGCATCGCTGCCCTTATTATAGCATATTGATCCCCCCTCCCCCCGTATAGGAAGAGTTAGGGCTCCCACAAATAAAAATGATGTACGAATCACCGTTTCATCAACGCCAGCAGGCTTCTATTTCCCAATCATGTCGTGGGCAGGTCCTCGCAGGGCACTCTGGAAACCTGGGACAATTGCTCGTCAAACGCACTGTGCCTCCATTCGGACGCCGTCTCCCCGCCGGATGGGTCATTGTTGAACTTGTCGCACGTGCAGAGCAGAGGCGAGGACGACGGCGACCCTTCCTCTGTCCGATCAGGAATATTCATAGGGGAAGTCGGCCACCCCTGCGGATTGGGTTGATGCATGGCGTCGAAATCAGGGGGCGCACCGCTGGGCAAGATGCTTCCGGCGTTTGCGACGCTCATGGACCCAACGAGGGGAGACGTTCCCCCCAAATGGTTCGAAGTTACACGATGTGGGGACGACTATCCCTCCTTTTCCTCCGCGCACCCTGCGTTTCCGTGGGCGTGGGTCGGGACTGGTCTACCAGTGTTGAGGCTGAAACCGGCGGGAAGAGTGTTCTTATTTATGCACGTATTGGGTGCGCAAAACACGGGCCCACAAGTATCAGTGGGTCGTTCATATCCCCCTTGGCACATTCCTCGCAAAGTGGACGACATCGTGCAGGGGATTGTGCATTGTTGGATATGACCGACCCCACTTTTACTTGTGGGCTTCTGTTATGAGCAGCCAATAGGTGCTCAGATAGAAACACTCTTTGCACCGACTCACGTTGCAATATTGCTCAACCGTTTCCGGTTCCAACCCTCGGAAACGAAGGATGCGGGGAGGGAAAGGAGGGATAGTCGTCACCCACATCGTGTGATTTCGAATCATTGGGTGAGAAATTGAATGTCAACTCTCTTCGTTGGGCCTAGTAGCGCCGTCAATGTCGGAGCCATTCTATTCTATGCTGGGCTTCTAAATTTCGATGCTGTGACCCTCCATAATTTGAAAGACGTCGACTTTCCCTATGAACTTTCCTGACCTGACCGGAGATGGGCCGTCTTTGTCCTGGCTTCTCCTCTGCACGGGCGACAGGTGCAACGATGACCCATCCAGCTGAGAGGCGACGCCAGCATTGGGCTGCAGTGCGCTTGACGAGCATTTGACCGAGAACCTCGGAGTGCCCTGCGAAGACCTCGCAGGGACGTGATTGTCAAATGGACACTTGCTGTCGTTGATCTAGCTGAAGACAGTCCACGGAACACGGGCAAAGCACAATCAAGAAATGAGGAATGGAGATGCGGCAACCCTCGGATGGCATGCACAGAGAGCTGTTAGTGGCACCGTAGATGGGCGGAATTGCAGGGATTCGATTCTATCCCCCTCCCTCTCAAACGGGGGAAGGATATCTAGAGGGTTCACTGTGAACGGCTCTTTTAGGATTGCAACCTTGCCTTGTGGGCGGCCCTCTTCCCTTGGTTCTATAAAGTGTGGTCTTTAAAGATCTATTGGATGAACGGATCTCCTTTCCATTTGCATCCCCTTGTAACTCTGTTTCTTCGTGCATGTATGCCCATTCAATGTAATGAAGCCTTTTCCTTTGTTTGTTTATGAATTGTCCAATGGCGACCTTAAATGTACTACAATTCGCAAAGGCCATGCATCCACGTACTCCACAAAACACATGGCGGCGAAAGTGGTTCTGAAATGAACGGGAACTGGTTCTGAAATGGACTGCCAACGACGTGAGGGAAATCAAGGGTAGTCCCATGTGGGTCCATACTTCGACATTGGGTAGATGGAATACAAGCCAGAGAAGGTCCACTCCGAAGCCAAGGTGTTCCTTCATTTCTCTTAATCAATGTTGCAAGAATGCAAGGGCCGTCTCCGACGTCGCATTTAGGAACCTCGTGCATTATTGTTTTTGGTGAAGCCATCTTTTTTTGATTCACCGTTTGATGTGAACGGGGGGATGGATCCCTATGGATAATCCTTGTTTTCAAATGAATAAAGTGTCTACTCGGGGAAAAAATGGCTTTCAAAATTACACTCCCTCGCTTACAGATGTACAGATTCTTTTGAGTTTCTCAACGAATCCCTCATCTCATCTGTTCAGGCTCAGAATGCTTCCATTGCTTCCTTTTGATACCCATACCGTAGTCTCCACCCAGCACGAAGGGAAAACCAGCCGTTCCCAACCGGTTCGAGGTCCGTACTATTTCAACCTCGATCGACAAGCCGCTGACGCCTGCAGCTTGTGTTTCTTTCCTTTTCAATGTGCTCGATTGGTAGTAAATAGGAAGGCGATTCGGCTGAGCAAATTCCCGAGTCCAAACATGGATGGGCTCTCCGTTGGGAAAACTTGTGGATTATTTATTCAGGGTGATTTTGATCTCAATAGTATGACTTCCCACTACCTCCCACTACTCATCTATCCTGAATTCACTGAAGTTGTTGGATATGGGTGCTCCCAAATGATCATTGTTTCGTAAGAGGACAAATTGTATGGCAACCAATAACCAACGTTTTCCGATTTCAAAGACATTTACTCCTACAACTACGTAAAAAAAAGGCCTTTTTTGCACCAAATGCTGCATCATGGGACCGCTTTATAGCACATCAAGGCCATACGAGGCAATGCCTCATGACGTGTCCCAATCATACACATCCTAATACTGGCCCTAACAAGACCGGCATGCAAAACACATGTTTCTCCATCACCCCGGGGCCATTTCTCTAGTCATTTCGAGCCTTCCTAAAACAGTTTTCTCGCCATTTTAACATAATACCGCCATTTTAACGAAATTGACCATATATGCTAAAGCTCATGAGTATTGAAGTACTAGCCAAAAACAACCAAAGTGGGAAAAAAAGTCTTGACATCCTTTTTGAGAGTCAGGCAAAGTGAACTTCCAATTATTAAGATTCTGTAGGACCAATGGTGACGTGGAAATCTTTAAGAATGTCCTTCAGTTGCGGAATGGCCCTCGAAAGGCTTGATTTTTTCTCTAATGGTAGCCCCTTGCTTTCAAAAATTATCCACCTCAAATTCTATGTGCATTTATTGTAGACATTTTTCAAACTCATCAAAATACTTCCAAATATTGCATTGTGACAAAAACTTATATCTCCTACATAAGCGTGCAAATACCATACAGAAGAAGGTTTTAATCAATGGTAATTACACTTCAAGAAAAAGGGGTGTTTTAAGTGAATTTTTAAGTATAATGAGCTTGGAAGTTATAGACATTGAAATTAAACAAAAAAAAATTCTAAATTGTTATAAAGTCCCACAAGTAGCAAAAACATGTTTGTTGGATCACCAAAAAAAAGAAGGAGGGTGATTGCAGGAAATACTTCGTCTATTTTCCGTCACATATTCAATGCGGAAGTTGTTTTGTGCCACAAGTATTATAAAAATGATTGAATGAGCATAAAACTCAAAAGCAAGCTTTCTACAACAATAAAAAATGCATTTGAATTATTTGAATTTTTTCAAAATTAATTCAATAGGTAAAATTGAATTTTGAAAATATGTCATACATGCGGTTTTGATGTTTTTTAGTACAAGTACCTTTTTTGAAGAATTACATCATCAAATTTAGTAGGCTAGCTCTGCAAATAGAAATATACCTTCTCAAAAGAGGGATTTCCAAAAACATGTTCCAAGTGTGTTTTACATTGGCCTAAAGTGTGCTATATTTAGGTTGAATTTATGTTGAATAAAAAAATGGTTTTTTAGTTCTAGCTTTGATCTTCCTATTTTCAGTATTTTGCTCTTAATTGGCAACAATGGCCACTTTTAAATAATTTTTTCAAGTTCATTTCCTAATTTAAAAAAATAGAAATGTGGAAGTCTCAATTTCTAGGATAAATTGTAGCATGTGGCTCAAAATAGTACTACAAGGTACACCAAAAGACTCAATAGTACTAGTGGGGGCTCATAGTACCTTCTATCTGCCAATGTAAATTATTTTTTGTGGCAAATTAAGTATTTCCATCCATTTTGTCATCTAGTGATGAACATCACATGTTGTTAGTATAGTAAATTTGAAATCCAATTGACCATTCAAATTTTATGTTCTATGTCGCCAATAGTATTGAAGGTGACTTGTAGTACAAAAATTACTAAAAGGCCGAAAATCAAAAACACAATAAATAGTACAGGTATTTCTTGCAATCACCCAGGATTTTCTTAATTTTTCTAGAATTTTATCACTTTATTATATTGTTGCTTTGTTGACACACAGTGAGTGTTGAAAAGTTTCGTAAGATCCTTCTATTATTGCCTTTTACCACAAAATAATGAAAAGTTTGTTGAAAACCTTTCAATAATCAACAAAGTTTTGCAAAAATTGCCCTGATAATTGCAACCAAGCAAATTAATAAAATCAAACCAAAAGATTCCTACATGTGCAATATTTAGTAGATTCTTGAGGTGTCATTCTACCTCCTTTCTACTACTAGTAAAAATTTGTAGAATTATCAACCTATCAAAGGTGTTTAAAAAATGGAGGTAAAGAATTGATTAAAGTAAAAATTCAAAACATCTCTCATGAAATATAAGCGAGTTTTATGGGTTAATCTAATGGAGTTTTGTGAGTTTATCATTATAGTAGTCTAATGGAATTTACCACTTAAATTCCTAAAATTAATAGGTGATCGATAATTAATAGTTAAATTGAGATGATAAACTTTGTTTCATTTCCTCCATGGTGGATCCTTAAAAACTCCCTCTTCAATAGTTTTTGGGATAAAGCTAGTTGAATTGAATCCATCACCCTTTTTTACATTTGTTCACCCAAACACCTCTCTACATAAACTCAATGTTCGAATTTAAGTTTCCAAAAATCCTTTCATTGTACGTTTGATATAGTGAAAGTAACAATACAATTCATTGAAAAAAACTTCAAAGAAACTTAAAGAGAACGACTCAACCATGCTCTGCAGATTCTCAAGTCCTGTATGGCCAGGCATCAAAACAAGAGTCGCTACACCGCAGACTGCAAGATCATGAGGGAATGCAGCATTTTATTCAAACGTGAACTCGAGAGGCTCTTGTTTAATAAAATTGCAGTAAAATAACTTGATCAATGTGTGCCGGAAGAAGAAAAATAAACGCAGTAAAATTTATCGTTTGAAGTAGCTGAAAATTGCCAATTTAACGGATATTACTCTTCGGTAATCAGTCCTTTTGACGTTAAGTTGGTCAGCACCTAACTAATCAATTCCAGGAGACCAGGAAGACTGGGACTTGGAACCGACCCCGAGAGGCTAGAAATGAACCGAGAGACTTGCGGGGAGACTTGAAGGTCTGAAGCAATTTCGATTCAATTAAATTGGCAATTTCCGGTTCCCAAATATTATGCAGAAGCAGTTCTTCCTCACACAACTAGGCGAGGTATAGGTTTAGGAAGTCCAGTAAAATTGTGGTAATTAAAGTTTAGCATTTTAAAAGTCCCAAGTTGATGAAAATTCCAGTTCTGTGATGAGAGAGAATTAAAATTGTGATTAATTTTGGTGAACAGAATAAATTTTATGAGTTTATCATGGAAGAAATGATATGGACTTTACCATCTCAATTAAACCATGATTATCACCACCTAAGTTTAAACTCCCTTTCATTGCCACCGGATGGTATTAAAACTCCTAAAAATCCCTTGTAAATATAATGATCGAGATGCACAAGCAGTTTTTCCTCACACAAGTAGTCCAGGCTAGGTACAAAAGTTTGGTAAACTTGTAGTATAATTTACCATTTGAACTAGCTGAAAATTCCCAAGTTAATGATATTAATTCCACGCCTGTGCATGATCATCGTCGATGTTGGTAATCAGGACCTGGACAACTGGGACTTGGAATAGAGAGCCCGATCGATAATGACTCCCGAAAAACACTGAAACCTGGAGGGTATATAAACGCGTGGATCGTCTCTTCCGCCTTGTCTCTCATCTTCTCTCTTCCCTGTGGGGGTCGCTCGCTTCCCTCTCCGGCCCTGGCCGCTCCTCTTGTTCTTGGGTACATGCTCGCATGCCCTTCTCCTCCTCTAGACATCGTTCTGATGTGTGTTGCTATGCATGTGAAGTCGTGGTATTCCGATTGCTTGTTGTCCGGGTGTTCTCTTTTTCGATTCCCGGGAGGGAGACTGGTTAGAATTGCAACTAGCTCTTGCTGTCTGGACGTGCGTGTTTGGATGTTGTGGTGTTAAGTGTGTCGGCTTTTT
Source organism: Pseudisothecium myosuroides (assembly GCA_951799445.1). NCBI lineage: Eukaryota > Viridiplantae > Streptophyta > Bryopsida > Hypnales > Lembophyllaceae > Pseudisothecium > Pseudisothecium myosuroides. The sequence goes on from OX637288.1 coordinate 45,352,367, forward strand.
GTGTTTGTGAAACATTACTGCTTTGACGTATGTGTGGAGACACGAGTCCAACTTTTGGCAAATTAAAACACGCTTACAAAGGTTCGATTGTCTGTCGTGGTTTTGTTTGATAGGGGGGCTAACTTTCCTCAGAAGTACGTGTTTTGTACATTATGCAGGCCAGGCCACCCCATCGTGGAGAAGTTGTATACGTCTGCTATGCTAGCCTGCTGTAATCTTGTAACCTCACGTGAACTCGTCTCGTTTGAATTTGGTTCAGGCGATTTTTAGATGATGTCAAGGCTTTTAATTTGCTAGCATGTTTATTCAGTTTCTTGCGATTGATGTCTTTGTTGTGTGGCGCCTTACTATATTTCAGTATTGTGTAACGTACTTGCTTACCTGCTTAACGCTTTCTGTTGAAGCTTGACATGTACCTTCCGGAGACTGCTCTGGCCGGAGGATAGAGAGTCGATCCGGCGTCTCAGCTTGAAGCTAACACTCTTATCTACGTAACTATGCGGTTCGATGGTCCCATGCTACCTAGATACAGAAGATCGATGCGTGAAGCATTTACTGTACATGGATCGGTGTTCCTTTGACTGGTGATATGCTTAAGTCCTATATGTAACATTATCTGACATGACTGTCTTTGGTTTATTTACTGCAAACGTCTGTGTCTTGAACTGAAGCGCCTTGAGTTCGATCAGCACAACATGATCTCTCTTTTCGCTAATGCCTTGGAAGTCTGGAACTAACATTGGTTTAGCAATGTCAGGGGAGAGCTTATAACTGCAGTGAGTACCGCTGTTCCTTCTGCAAAATGCTAGGACTGATTTATACTCAATCATGGAATCTACTTTTCTGTGTGCAGTGTGAGTTTCCTGAGGACTGACCAGCTAGTAGGCAACGATGGAGATCAACCATTTGGCTTTCGTGCTGGGCTTGCTGGCAACAAGCGGAATCCTGGTGCAAGCTCGTCATTCCGTCGGCATGTATGGTGAAAACGATGGCTACAGAGGCGGGGAGAGGGACTACACTTCCCAAGCTTACGGTAGCACGGACCGATACTACCGGGGCGGAGACTACGACTATACCGCAAACTCGGAGCAGTACAGGAGCCGGGATTATGACTACCCTTCAAGCTTCGAGCGGGTGAACTCCGGTTACCCAGACTGGGATGTCGCGGAAGGGTCAGATCCCCAAACTTTTCCAACTTTCCCTTTTCCCTTATTCAGTTTTCAGTACTTTATCACAATTTTTTTCTAAGAGTTATATATTTTTTAGATGTTTTTGTAATCTTTTATAATTTTTTTCCATCTTTGCTACCAAAGAATGATGTCCAATAACCTTAACATTCTATCCAACCCGAAGGTTCGGGTCGTTCTCTTCTATAACAGTTTTGCTATGAGAACATGGTTTTCTGATTGTATGTATATATTGTGATTGAAATGTGTTGCTTTTAACCAGATCTTCTTTCCCTGACGAGGATGAACTCAAGTCCCACAAACCTCTCCACCCCAAGCCGCCCCCTTCTGATAATCCCACCCCCCCCTCGGATCCCACGCCCCCAACGGCACCCGGCCAGGTGACCGGCAATCCCATCGACGATTGCTGGAGGAATGACCCCAACTGGTTCTACCACCGTCAAGCGCTGGCCAGTTGCGCAATTGGATTCGGCAAGAACGCCATCGGAGGCGCCGAAGGACCCATTTACGTCGTCACCGATAACTCCGATGAGGATCTCGTGAATCCCAGGGAAGGAACTCTGCGATACGCCGTCCTTCAGGATGTAAGCAACCACGTACTCACACCACTTCGATTAGTGCTGTTTCAGTACGTTACTGGAACTGATTAATGCTCAGTACAATTTCAGTACGTAAGTTACCAGTCTTCGTTTTCAAAGCTTTGGGCTCTGTAGATCGTCAGGGATTTGGAGCTTTGAAACATACAAACTTCGGATACATATTCCCGCAATTGAAACCAGGGTAATCTCTCTGTGGAATATGAGGGTTATTAATTGTTGTTGTCAAGCATATGCCGAAACGTAGCTAGTTTAGTCGTTTGAGTTCACCTGACATGGATTCGATGTGCAATTATCCCCATGTATGCAGGGTCCTCTGTGGATCGGGTTCGATAAGAACATGACGATCCAGCTGCAGAACGAGCTGATCATGACGAGTTACAAGACGATCGACGGCCGCGGCTACGACATCCATATCTCCGGCGGCGCGGGCTTGACCATCCAGTATGTGGGGCATGTGATCGTGCACGGCGTGCACATCCACGACTTGAAGCCCACGGGCCCCGCTGTGATCCGCAGCAACTCCTCGCACGCCGGCCACCGCCAAGGCTCTGACGGCGACGCCATCAACATCTTCGGCTCCCACGACGTGTGGGTGGACCACTGCTACTTTGCTCGCGGATCCGACGGCCTCGTGGACGCCATCATGGGATCAACCTTCGTCTCTGTCACCAACAACTACTTCGAGCAGCACGACAAGGTAACTAAGGGCACGTACTCCTTGTATCGACAGTGTTAATTTATGGATCTTGATTGCCTGGGAAGCTCATATGGATGTGTATGTAGATCATTTGGATTTGTGTTTTGCAATATACGTGCTTGTTGCTGATTTTGTTGCTCTGGTCACGCTGTTTGTGATGGAAAGCTGAAGCTTGGAGTCATTGGAATGATCTTTCTTCTAGGGTTTTAGGATTAGGGTTGAGGGTTTAGGGTCTAGCTGGATCAGTGATTTGCGGTTGAGTTAGCAATGCTAATTCAGGATATGTAAAATGCGTGGTACTGATTTCATATGTCGAAACTGGTTGCTCAATCAGGTCATGCTCTTTGGTGCCCACCCTTTTGATACCATGGATAACGACATGCAAGTCAGTGTGGCCTTCAATTACTTCGCTCCAGGACTGATTGAGCGCGTTCCAAGGTCTGTCACCATCTTTTGGAGATCGATCATTCCCACTTCAATTCTCTGCAAACTTCATTTTCTTTATTTCCAGCTTGCAGTATTGGTTAGAGCCTCCCCTCTAAACATTTACGTGCTCGATGTGTTTCAGGTTACGCCACGGCCATGCCCACATCTTTAACAACTACTATGCCAGTTGGGGAGAATATGCAATTGGAGGAAGTGAAAGTCCAACGATTCTCAGCGAAGGAAACGTCTTCAACGCCCCAGACAGTCGTGACAAACAGGTAATCAACTACAGGCAATACATAAATCCTAGTCAATTCATAAATCTGAATCCAGGCACAACCTCCTAGCTTCTGTTCTTCACTTAATATTGCTTTTGTTCTTATTACAATCGTCTCTTATGTTTATTATGAACTTATGTATCTCTTATTTTGCCGACCTGTCTGTGCAGGTTACCAAGAGAATTGACGATGGGGATGCGACTTTCAACGATTGCATGAACTGGAACTGGCAATCCGTGGGTGACAAGTTCCTCAACGGAGCGTTCTTCGTGGCCGGAGGCGCTGTTCCAGGCTCGGAGGTCTATTCCAAAGCCTCCAGCACCAACAAGATTGTCCCCGCGGAGATCGTGCCGGACATCACCAGAGACGCCGGGCCTCTGCTGTGCCCTCCCTCTGGAAGCTATTGCTGACTGTTTGTTGCCAGGACCAAGCGAAGCCATGATTATGTAATTATATGTAGTTTCTTCGGAGACTAATAGAATAATTGGAGACTCATATTGGAGCTTGGCTTGGTTTTGTAGTTCGCAAACCTTGCTGCCAGCTAGCTAGGCCAGTGTTTCTCTGTTGTACGCAGTGGAATTCAATACATGTCACTCGATCAGTGACTATATAAAGCCATTTCACTTCTCGTGCACCAATTTGCGGCTTATATATATTTAGCTAGCTTGTTTTGAAAGGCATATATCTTGCTCTCTGTGTATGTTGTATTTCATTCCTAGATGATTTCTTCCAAATATTTACACACTGGGATCCCATCGATTATAGTTACAAACCCTCCCTTGAAATTAATATCGGGTGAAATATGTCTGTTTTGCTGAGTTGAGATTCAGCGTTCAGTCATCACCAGTACGAATTCAAGCTAAGCCATTATGCAATTGTATGTAGCTAGGTTAGTTTGGAGACTAATAGAGTAATTGGAAAATCATATTATGATCGATGCTCGGCTTGGTTCTTTGGTTTGTCAAACCGTGCTGCAAGTGATTCTCTGTGGTATCAAAACATTCACTTCAATATATGTCACTTAGTGACAATATATAATGCCATCACACTTCCTTTGGAAGAAGCACCAATTTGCAGATTCTATTGATTTGTTGGCTTGCGAGAGATTGATAAACATTCACCTGAAGTATCGGGGTGAAATATGCTGTTACATTTGACGATAAACAAATGAGAAAAAATGTTTGATTTAACTTTTTTTGAGCTTAGCTAAGACATTGAATACCTCAGTGCAGTGAGAGTTTTCCTAGAGCTGTTGTGTGCTTGTTAACAAGTGCCTCTAAATAGTTACTCCCTGTGGTGAGTTAAAATAGTGGTGCATTCTTTAATTTACACTAGAGGATCAGAGCTATCAGCCCTGACAGCCAATTTTAATTTTTTTGGTAGAGCAACTTGCATCCCTAGTATGTATACAAGGAAAAAATGGATATCTGAATCATCCACATGTGTTCGTTCATCCACAAATTATTAGAAGTTGTCATTTCAATGTTGGCAAATTAATCTAATATATTTTTGAGAAGGTTTTTGAGAAATTTCATTTATTTTTTCAAACATCTTTCTAAATTTAGTGTTAAAGGAGCTAATGTCAAACTTGGGGTAAGATTCAAGCAAAAATTCACCAAATGAAATTTGGTTGAGCCTTGTCTAAAAGGATGGGACTATGGGAGGGAATAAATAGTGCCCATTCTTAGTGTCTAATATATTTATTCTGTGCAAAGAGGAGGAGGCTTTGCATTGCCAAAAGTTACATATGAGGAAGTTTGAGTAGGATTTTACTTGACAAATAAATAGTGTTGTAGAGATAAGGGATGGAGTGTCCAAAGTGTACCGTTAACTAGTAGCTCATTCTATTGTATTTTATTACCAATATATTATCCATTAATTTGGGACTATCTTTTAAGGTTTAAGTATTACATCATCATTAATGGGACACCGTATATGGATTGGGAGCTGAAATTTTTTATCACAAAGATGAAGATGTGCAATTAAAAATTGGAAAGACATCCCATGTCAGTATTTACATTGAGACCATGGCCACATACAAAAAAATTGGAAACTAAGTAGTTGAGGCACTCCAAAATCAATAAGGAATTGTAAATCTTTCAAAAATTCTATGGCATAAAAAAAATGCTAATATTAAAAATTACAATAACAATATATAGTGAGGCTTTCATAAAATGATCCAATAACAAATCCATAATTATTGGGGCTTTGGAAGAGGGAGATTTGTAGGTTATTGTGCACAAAGTAGTTTGACAAAACATCCTATTGACAATTTAGGAGACAAAGGAAAGAAAATAAATTTTTTTGGCACTATTCTTATACGGTTTCCTACTCCAAAATTACCTTTATCCAAAAATAAACTCTCTCCGCTTGACAAGAGAATTTGTGCAAAATATTGTAATACTCTCACTTAATGCATTGTGACAAAAGAGTTTACCAATCATAGCATGCAAATGCCCCACTAAGTATATTACTATCTTTTGTTTGGTACAAAATTAATACTTGTTATTACTATCATTGGAAGCATATAAAAAAATCTTCTTAAAAACACACAGTAAAATTTGGTTTTGAAAATCCAACATGTTGGAAACAAGAAGAGCTAGAGAAGAACAACATTAGAACTCAATTGAAAGTTCAAATTGATTGATTCAAACTTTCGAACGCAATTAGAATACCCATAAGAACTTCTTTAAAAACAAGATGGGAATACAAAGGGGACTTTTATAGGGAATACAGTACAAGGCAATGGGATTTCAAAGAAAATACTGCAAGAATAGCAATGAATAAATCCAAATGAATGTAAAAAAATATATCTTAATCAAGTTTCATCTACTTCGTAGTGGAAAATAACTAATTAGCCAATTGACAGTTGATGTACATCTAAAACTTTAAGGCGAGACTTTAACCCCTAAAGGACCATGAGTGCAGATTTTGAACTATGAATGAATGGAAACACATCCCAAACTCACCGAAATGCATTTTTTCATCCATCAATTTTTTGCCAAGATTCTTATATTAGTTCTTTAACATTTGTACGGTTTAGATTATGAAGATTTTGCTTTGCAAATATTGTATAATTCAAAAGGTATCGGGAGGTCTAGCCTCAAAAAGTAACTTTTTTCAGTTCAAAAATTGACCCTTCAAAAATGACTTGAATCAAAAAATCAAATAAAAATCTTCAAAAATCACTATAATTAGAACTCAATATTTTAAACTTTTAGAAAAAAAAATATTTAAAAAATCATAAATATTCAATCTACAATTGATTTTAGAAGGAATTTCCAATTTCTAACTTAAAATTTTATTGTAAAATATTGGTATGTATTTTTGTTGATCTATTCGTATGGATGTGATCTATAAATAGAATTTTACAACTATTATTTGAGAGTCATCATTAAAATATTCTTCTAAGTTGCATTTTATAATAGATCTTCACAATTTTGGAAATCTGGACACCCCTCCGGTCCTTTAGGGGTTAAAGATAGCTCTTTAAACTATACTAGTATTAAATTTTTAAGTTTCAAGGAATAGAAAGGCAACATCAAAGGGCATTCTTCAATGCGTACTCAAATAGTGGATGCACATCCAAAGACCTCAAATTAGAATCTCAAATTTAAACCTAGGTAACAACTTTAAATAAGCATGAAATCAAATAAGCATCACATAAAACAATAGAAGGCCAAAAAAAATCTAAGAATGAATTGAAGACTTGGATATTTTTAAGGTGGACACCTTCAAATGAGACAATCTCATTGCCTTAGTAAAAGACGTACCTTAACCATAGAAATTGTCACTATAAACACACGACATATTAACACAATATAAGGAATTTGGTTGGGTGGAGTAGCATAAAAGAATTGTCCTAGTTCATAATGTGACATCCCAAGGTTGCAAAATAGGGAGAGAATTCATAGAATTGAAACAAATTAAAAATACAACCATGCAAACGTGAAGCCAAGGCCATAGGCTAGTCAACAAACTAGAAATCAACTACCGCTAGCCAATGCTTGTGGGGTCTAGTAGAAAGAAAAAGATTGGAAAATTTACCCATATAAGAATTGAATTTGATTGATCCATCTACAAAGTGAAACAAATTTTGGATATATAATAAAAGGTGAAATCAAGGTGGAAACAAAAATCAAACAAATAATGTCATTGGCAATCTCTTCATAAATTGTAGACAAGGATTACACTCACTATTGAATAAATTATGCTTCATTAAGAAGAGAATCAACAATTACAAATAAATGAAACATATTCAAAAACAAAAAAGTCCAAACCTTCAGTGCAATATACTCTAGATATTGATTGAAGTTTGTATTTCAAATAATCAGTCCGATGAAAATATAACTTCATTCATATTAGGATGCATGCTTTTACTTTCATAATACAAGTGTTACTGAAATGCACTATATAAAAATGTCTCCTAAAACTTAATGAAATTAAGGCGATCACGTACTTTAAATAAGAAAAGACAAAATATCAACAAAATAGACTACAATCCAAAGAAAAAAACACGCAATAAAAAAAATAACATAACTGCTTCATCAAAGTAAAATTATTATCAAAGTGAATTATTCTATTCAACTATACTTCCACAAATGCCAAGTAGGAGTCTTAAATTATTAGCCAACAACAATTACCAAAAAAGTCATCTAATATTTGTCCAACATTAAAGATGATCACCTTATTAAAAGATGGGGTGGGACATCAACCATGATGACAACTTTGAAAGAAGCATTTAATATGTACATTGGTAATTTTTTTTTAAATTGACTATTTCTACAAAAAAAAAATGGGGTGGTTGTAAGAAACACTTGCAAATTTTGTTGCATTTTTACAATTATATTCATGCTTAGTTTTTTGAAGGAATTTAAAATTTTAAAAATTAAATTAGATTAAAAATATGGCCATTGTATACATCTTTAAGAAGATTATATCCTAGGAAGATAAATCATAGGAAAATTCTCTAAGTCAGAGAACTAAAAAAATGCAAAATTTCAAAAAAAACAAATGCTTTGATGTTTTAATTTGTAAAATGTAGGGAAAAAATTCAATTTTTTTTTTAAAACTGATCATTTGTAACAACTTTATGGAGATGGGCATTTACCAAAAGAACCACCCAAATAATATTTTACATGTTTTGAAATGCAAGCAAAAAGAAACTCACTTTGTTGACTTCCATACTATATATAATTTTTTTAATTTAGAATTCCTTTAAATTATAGAGGCTAAGTCTATTAGAAGACCATCCCTCCAAATTTCAGCTCCAAATTTGTTTTTATCATGGGTTCAAAATAGTACAAAACCACCCCAAATTGGCAAGTTTGACATAAAATTAGGGTTTATTTTTGGATAGTAAAACGTTTTTGAAAAATGCAAAAAAATTGTTAAAGGTGTATGATAGTCATGAGTACCTTAACTGTGTATTTTGAGATTGTTGGAGTCATAACACAATAGTTATGACCAAAAAATAAATTAGCATGCAAGGTGTGACATGAAATAGTACACATGTTTCTTGCAATCACCTTGCAATGATTCATCAAGTATACAATTTGAGGCAAAGAATTCTAGAACCCACAAAAATTTGATTTCATCCAAACCAATGTTGTAAAATTTTCCTACCTCACAATCCAAATGCCTATATTGCTACCATTCAATATTCTTTATATAAATTTTATGAATAATTAAGTAAGAAATGATTTTAAAGGAAAATTAAAATAATAAGTAAATAAAGTCATTTAATACTATATATACAAGGAGATTCTACAACCAACATTTTTTTCTTTTAAATGAATAGATTTTTATTTGTATGGCTTTAAAATATAGATTTTAATATGTTTATGATTACCATTTAATGTTATATATCTCCAAAACTATACAAAATGACTTTTGCAATGATTCAATTGCAAGTTTTGGATTTGTCACAATGATTAGAAAATAGGCCATATGTTGTTCTCCATCAAAAAAAACAAATGTCATTCAAACCAATATTCTTGTAACCTTTGCTCTATTTTAAAAAAAAAAAATTTTATTCCATTTTTTACTAATTTTTATTAGTGTAGATGGGTGATTGCAAGAAACACCTGTACTATATTCCGTCACACGTTCAATGCAAAAGTTGTTTTGTACCATAAATATTGCAAAAATGATTGAATGAACTTGAAATTCAAAAGCAAGCTTCCTACAACAATAGAAAATGAACTTGAATTATTTCAATTTTTTCAAAATTAATTTAATAGGTGACACTAAATTTTGAATATATGTCACACATGTGGTTCGGGTGGTTTTTAGTACTATCGAGTACCTTTTTTGAAGAGTTGCATCATCAAATTTGGTAGGCTAGCTCTTCTAATGGAAATACACCTTCTCAGCAGAGAAATTTCCAAAAACATGTTCCAAGTGTGTTTTAAATTGGCTTAAAGTGTGCTATATTCAATTTGAATTTATATTGAATAAAAAATTATTTTTTAGTTCTAACTTTGATCTTCCTACTTTGCTCTTAGTTGGCAACAATGGCCATTTTTAAAATAAATTTTTCAAACTCATTTCCCAATTTTCAAAAATAGAAACGTGAAAGTCTCATTTTCTAAGGTAAATTGTAGCATGTGGCTCAAAAAAGTACTTCAGGGTACACATAAAGACTCAATAGTATTGCTGGGGCTTGTAATACCTTCTACCTACCAATGTAAATTGTTTTTTAATGGCAAATTAAGTATTTCCGTCCATTTTTGTCATCCAATGATGAACATCACATGTTGTTAGAATAATAAATTTGAAATCCAATTGACCATTCAAATTTTATGTTCCATGCCTTCAATAGTACTGAAGGTGACTCATAGTACAAAAAGTACTAAAAATCCAAAAATGCAAAACGCAACAAATAGTACAAGTGTTTCTTGCAATTACCTAGGTCTTAAACCCTAAATTATCAATTGCCTATGCAACAAACAATTAGAAGTTTGGATAGATTCCTAGAAGTTATTTTTGAATGGATCTTTTTGAAATTTTGACACAAGGTATGAATGTGCCGGTGTACCATGTAATTATGTGATTTTGTGGAATTATAATTCTTTTTTCCAATTGAAGGCTCTTATCAAAAGTTATAATACCTACAATATATTGGGCAAAGCAAACAACTTTAGGCAACATGTATCAAATTATTCCTCTATTTTTGAAATTTGGCAAGTATGTAACTATCATGCTATAGGACACAACTATAAGAAAAAATAACATTGTGTATTACAAAAATCTCACTCTAAGAGGAGATAAAGAAATTTTAAACTTGTAAGGGAGGGTCAAAAAAATTAATTTCTACTAACTTTAAATGCTAAAATATTCAATTTGTGGTGTCAGTTTTGAAAATTTTCCCTTACATTTTAAAAACAATTTAGTATAGTTGAATATTAATTTTTTATTTTTATTTCTCTAATTGACCAAAAAAATGGGAGTTTTTGATGATTTTTTCTTGATATTTACTCCTATCCTTTAGGATGTAATGGCTGAATATGAACATGCCAAGATATATCAACCTTCGAACACCCTTAACCTCTAGAGGCCCAAGGCCTTTTTAAGGGCCCCTACAGGAAACGCTGATGCTCCCAACATTGGGAACGCCGGAGAAATCTCGGGAATGCGGGAGCGGGGAACGCCGGGGACGAAACTCGAAACGCTGAAACCCTAATTTTGCTGCTGCGATTGCTTGAATTCGTGATCAATTTGTGTGCTTCTGCTTGTCTTCCGTCAGATTTTTAGTCAGAGGTTCATCTCTCAATGCAGGAATTAGGAGATCGATTTTATTCTCTTTTCCGTAAACGATTGGTGGGCTTCTCCAGATCTTGGGGTTTACTCTTTTGAGCGATCAGATTGTATTTCTTCTTTACAATTGTTGTGTACAGCCCTAAATTCGTTGCTGCACTAGAACCTAGCAGAGATTGCCTACGGAATAATTCTCTAACAATGGTGTGATCAAGTAGGCTTGCAACTTCGTCTTGTCCTGTTCTATTTGCAAAGATGTGACTGCGATGCTCTTAGTATGGAGCCCAGACTTGACAATTTCATGAGAGGCGCCGTTGAATGCCAAGTTTGTGTAGCTGTCATCTCTGCATTGCACCCAATATCAGACTACAGTGAGTTGGGCAGGGTTACCAGAAAGAATCGTTCATTTTGTTCTATTCTCTAATTCTGCTTTTGATTGTCCTTAGACTGGATTTTTTCAAGGTTTTCTTAGGACTCTGTTCTTAATCCCTAAGGGCTGAAGCTAAGTACGAAAAGTGCAAGTGCTTCGGAAGCTCACAATTGCTTACAGTAACTTTGAAGACTTGTGTCTCACTCAAAAGTTTAGGGTATTGCTTCTTCTTTGTATAGGTGTATCGTTATTGAGATGCAAGCGCCTCTCCAATGATCTCCTTGATCCGTAAATTCCACCTTCCCGAGAATCTGAAATTTATGTTCATGATGGTGGTATCATCTTTGAACTTGCCGACTTGGGCACTTCCAGCTCGCTTGATTGGTCTCAATTTATGAGGTTCTCGCCAGAACTTGAAAAGGCTCTTCCCAAGATGCGTTGTAGCCATCTGTTGCTGCTGGAGAATCTTCTACAACTTGCAAGTGCTTCAAACTTGCAAGTTCCCGGGATGAACATGGTAAGGCCTGATTGTGGCTGCGATACGGTACGATCTTCGAATTTCTTTTGAGGAGACTTCCTGCTCTGATTTAGGGTTAGTCATGTGCATTTCGTGTTTATCTTAACTACCCTCGTCTTGGTATGCAGGGCTTTTCTCTTTTTGGTGCCTGAATGTAAGCAGAATACTAGGACATGTTTCAATAGCCAATAGATTCAATTTTTCTTCTGCAAGGTTATGGGAGTAAGTTCAAAAGCTAAATTCATTTGTGCCCTGATTCCCTATTCTTGGTATGACTAATTCCTGAAGCTCGTAAGAGTTGATAGTGCTGGAGTTTGAGATCTCAAGTATTGTGAATGGCATCTGCCTTATCTGACAGATTTTTAGTATTAAGTACGTCAAAATTTTAAAGGACACGGTACTAGAGACGATTGTTTGGTTTATCTTCGTCTTTTTATGTGTCTTTAGCGCTCATCGTACTCATAGTACTCTTACAAGTTTCGTTTGTATGTAACAGGTAGGTCAGATAGCACATCCATAATTTACAGAGTTGGGGAAGGGATGCCTGAGCTTGCAAAACTTCGGAAGGAGTATGTCGAATCTAGAGAAAGGAACAGTTCAGCAAATGGGTCGGGTCCCACTGTCGAAATTGTCATTCCTACTGAGCTCGCCACCACTACTAACCGCCAGGTATGAGCTTAGCGCTATCTCTCTAAAGACATTTCCCAATATTCAATCACAATGCTCAAGTGCATGCGCTTTTTTCTATGGCTAGAGATGTTTCAAGAAAATCGCCGTCTGATCTCCACCATGTCAGATCTGTGTGCCGGCAGTAAGATTTTCATTTAAGTGTTTTTTAAGATTAAACTTTTTTCTTCCGAAATCTCAATCATTCAACTTCTGCAATTGCAATTCCCTTTGATTCTGAAATATATTATGTCGTTCGATCTGCAGCTTGTCTGGTGTTACGATCCGCAAAAGAACCCGACTCTCTGGCAAAAATCAGAGTTACTATCGAAGTCTACGAACCAAACATGTAATGTATTAAGCCCAAATATATATTGATATTACGAACGTTAGAGAGAACAAAAATCAATCCTCAAGAATTTTTCAGGTGCGGTTTGCATACTTGGTCAATGGATGTGTGGTACTATCCAACATTCAAAACTAAAGATCGATACACATCTTGGTATGTAACATACTGAACTGATTTAGTCAATGAAATGAAATGAGGCATTACAATTTAGTGCTTATACATTTGAAACATCATTCCATGTACATACTGTGTAAATATATATACTATAACTGAAATTTCTCTTCAATTTCCTTTCAGGTGTGCGTGGATGATCCTCTCAGAAAATCTGAAGGAGAAGACTACGACCTTTTGGCTTCAGAGAATTCATAAGCCATTTCTCAGGGTCTAGTCACCAATACAGATATCATTGCCCAGTTTGAACGTGAGACTGCTTTTGGACAGATCGCAATTGAATTTGCAATTGTAGACGCGACTTTAAGTTAAACAGGAATATTTTGAGGTTAGGGACTGCTTTAGTCTAAGCAGGATTGACTTGTTAATTATGAATCCCAAACATGTGAAAGTCTAGTAGACTCTATCTTGCACAATTTTGGAAAATGTTCCACTTGAACAATATAAAGTAAATCCTTCTCAAACAAAATTGAATAAAATTCATCATTCCATGTGTTATGACTGCCAAGCAAAATCTTCATAAAGAATTGAATATATATGTAATACTACAATTAGACAAAGACTTAATATGTAAATGTAAGTATTGCAATTAATAGCATGTGTAAGGTAGAAGAGATGCAAAGCATTTTGTAAGTCAAACGGATCTAGACATTAAGCATTCATTACAAATAGTCTAAAGAGAGTTTACATTGTTGCTCCTATTATAGTTATTTTCAATATTTTAGTGATAAAAACTATTTAATAAAACAAAATTTAATCTTTATAATACATCCAACTTTCTTCATTATGTGATTTTGTAGGTGATTCTTGAGGGCCCACACGTCTTGTTTTTTGCCAAAAACACTGAAAACTGCCATTTCTATAGCAAACAGTAAAAAAAATTGAAAAATGTTTTTTTTGCACATCTAACCATAGGATCTTACACCTATTTAGTATGAGAATGTATAGAAAAAATTACAGAATTTTTAACCGCACAAATTGCAAGATATTTGCGTTTAAAGTGGGAAAAATAAGTTTATCAGCACATTGCGGGACTAGATTTTTTGACTTTGAACATTTTTAACTTAAAATTTTTGCACTATAGAGTTTCGAGCTTTAAATCTTTATAGTGGAGAATTGAGTTGAGAGTCTAGGGGAAAAAAAAATATTCAAAAAAACTTAATTATCATTCCTAAAAAAATTGTTAAATAGAAGTAGGTACGAGATAGAAGGAAAATCTAAAATATTAATATATTTTAGATGGAATAAAAATGCACTAATCCAATTGGTGAGATTATTATAGCAAGTAAACTTAACCATGAGAATTTATTTTTTTGAAAAATTGCGAAAATTGCATTCAGAAATGAATCCTACAAGTTATTTTTTTTCAAGAAGATGCTCTAATTGCCCGAAAAACAAGAATGTCCATAACTTTCTCATAACAAATCCAAATGAAATGAATCAAAGATTTCTAGATAGGCAAAAATATAATCTATGAGAAAAAAATATTTAAAAAAAAAATCAAATTTTTGACAATTTTCTTTTGCTACCCGAGCTACCCGCCGTCCCTTGTTTTGAGCTTATTTGGTTGTAACTGTAAGTTGTTCCTAGGCACCGATTGTGAAAAAAATTATATTCCCACAAAGCTAATCAATTTTTCTACCTCCAAAAAAAGTTTCAAAAAATCACGACAAAAATTCAGCCCATAGGTATCTACCCGAAATCCCATTTGTCCCCTGAAGGAACAATGGGCCTTTAGGGGTTAAATTTCCTAACTCATGTCTTGATTTGAAGTTTTATAGAGATTTCCTACAAATCAATAATTGCATTAAACTTGTAGAATATTTATTAATTCAATCCCTAATTAAGTGGTCTGCACTAAAAAACAATTTGGCATATAAGGAGTATTTTGGGGTACAAAGAATTATTGAAAATATTAGAGTGCTTAAATGAATTTAAGTTTTTTTTATTGTAGATTAGTAGTGCAATTTTGAAAGTCCTAAAATTTTTGAGTATGACTTGGGTAATGTTGTACACACGATAACCTTATTAGTCGTTCAAAAAATAAATGAATGCAAATACATCCCAAGAACACAAAAATGTGTTTTTCATCCATCAATTTTTTTGTAGATTCTTGTATTAGTTCATTAACATTTGTACGGAATAGATTTTGAAGACTTTGCATTGCAAATATTCTATAATTCAAAGAATAACAGTTAATAGTTCTAGGTTCCAAAAATGACTTTTTTAGTTTAGATAATGATCCTTCAAAAACAACTTGAATAAAAAATAAAATAAAAATCTTAAAAAAAACACTATGATTGAAATTTAATATTTTAAACTTAAAGAAAATAATTCTTGTGAAAAGCAAAAATATTCAATCTACAATCAATTTTAGAAGGAATTTTCCATTTTTTACCATAATTTAATTGAAAATTTTAGTTATTGTAGTAATTGATCTAACTATATGAATATGACCTATGGATCATATTCTACAACTATTGTTTAAAATTTTTCATTAAATTATTCTTCTAACTTGCATTTTATAGTACGTCTTCACAATTTTAGAAATTTGGAGTACCCCTTAAGGTGTTAAAATTACCTATACAAGCGATCAACCTTTAAAGTCAAAGAAATGTCAAATATATTGATTTCAACCATACTTCAAATTCAAAGAAATGCTATAAAAGACTTCCAAAAAATTGCACCATATCAAAACAAAAGTTCTTTATATGCTCATGCTTTTTGTTCTCTAACATCTTGTTCCAATGTGTGCCAATGCTTTGCAAACAATATAGTAGTTTGGCCTATACAAGGAAATCCTATTAAGGATGCTTATAGAATGTGCAATTAATTGCGGTGTGACATTTTTTTAACCCCTAATTGAGGACCGTTGTTCCTTCGGGGAACAAATGCATTTTTGAATAGGTAACGAGGTAGGTACCTATGGGTTGAAATTTTGTCGTGATTTTTTGAAACTTTTTTTGAAAATTGAAAAACTGATAAGCTTTGTGGGAATATAATTTTTTTCACAATTAGTGCCCGGGAACAATAGTTATGACCAAATAAGCTCAAAATAGGGGACAGGGGGCAACCCGGGCAGCAAAAAAAATTTGCAAAAATTTGAATTTTTTTTTCATATTTTTTTCTCATGTATTATGTTTTTGTCTATCTGAAAAGCTTTGATTCATTTCATTTGGATTTGTTATGAGAAAGTTATGGACATTCTTGTTTTTTGGGTAGTTAGAGCCTCTTCTTGAAAAAAATAACTTGTAGGATTCATTTCTGAATGCAATTTTTCAAATTTTTCAAATTTTTGTTTTGCATGGTCTGATTTACTTGTTAGAACAATCTCACCATTGGGATTAGTGCATTTTAATTCCATCTAAAATATATTAATATTTTAGATTTTCCTTCTATCTCATACCTACTGCTACTTAACAATTTTTTTAAGAATGATAATTAAGTTTTTTTGAATTTTTTTTTTTCCTAGACTCTCAACTCAATTCTCCACTATAATTATTTAAAGCTCAAAACTCTGTAGTGCAAAAATTTTGAGTTAAAAATGTTCAAAGTCAAAAAATCTAGTCTCGCAATGTGCTGAAAAACTTGTTTTTTCCACTTTAAACGCAGATATCTTGCAATCTGTGCAGTCAAAAATTCTGAAATCTTTTCCACACACTCTCATACTAGTTAGGTGTAAGATCCTATGGTTAGATATGGAAAAAATAATAATTTTCAATTTTTTTTACTCTTTGCTATAGATATGGCAGTTTTCAGTGTTTTTTGGCAGAAAAAAGGCCTTGGTCCTTTAGGGGTTAAGGTAAATAACATGAGTGTTATGGATATAGTTTTTATTGGTTTGGAGTAGTCTAGAGATTCTTTTGGGCCATGATGGGCAAAACACTTCAAAAATTCATAACAAATTCACATTTTGTCGAAAAAATATAATTTCAATTGTTCTTGCCATTTCTATCACTTGTCTTCATGTGGAAAAAAAATTTAAAAATTTCAGCAACGACACAAGGGCAAACTCCTCATTCTGTCCGTAATGGACTCGTTTACTTTAACATCGGTAACATCTTGGATTGTGACTAATTTCAAACTACTGCTTCATGATCAATTTCTTTATTGGAACAAAATCTTATTCATTAAGGTAGAAGGCTCATAAACCGACCATTTAAGGACTGATCTGCCTTTTTCATGTATTTCCTTGGATGGGAATATTTTTAGCTCATTTTTCAGACATGGAGAAGTTGATGAGGAATCTAACCCAAGTCGTTTCGTATTTTTCCGAGCATTTTTGAATTACTTATGAATTTTCAAACAAGTTGGGTCATAGGTCCCTATTTGTGACCCTAGGTCTTTCATAAATGGTTCACTTGCAATTCTAAATAAAAATGGGGAAAGCAAAGAGAGTGATTGGCTCTTGCAATTAATAAGTCTTTTTTCCTTGGTTCATTCAATGACTATTGTAGTCCATTTCAGAACCAACTCATGTCCATTTCACAGCCATTTGTAGGGGCCATTCTTAATGCCTGAACTGTTCTTGAACCTTCTACCTTATATAAAGTAGGAGAAATCTCAGTCCTCCAATTTTCATGATGGAAAGGACTCCCCCACCTTCGGCCTTACACACGGAGCATCCCAATAACTTACATGATGAAGTTCTTTGATCAAAGGTTCCCACTGTATAAAATTACAGCAAAGAAAGTACCGGTATGGAATTCAGCATGATTTGTCAGAATTCTAAGAAGAACAGTAAGAAGAGCAAAAAGATTTCATAGGATTTCTGTTTTGAGAGAAATTTTGCTAAAAAAAATCAGATATGAAAGTATTTTGAAGGTGTATTTGACAATAAAACTCATTTTCTGGTCGATAAAATTGCACAGGTTGCACAGTATCTTTGGATGGTATCCGATTGCTTTGAGATGAGTATACACAATTGGATGAATAATTAAATTTCATCAATATTCTACATGCTTCACCTATGACCATGGATGTACAGTAGAACCTCTCTAAGTTGATCCTCTCTAAGTCAATAAATTTTTGTCAGGAAGTATTGATTGCCGGTCCCAACTTAACAATATGAACCACATACGAATATGATGACCCTCCTTAATATAATAACCTCTCTAACTCAATGTGTCAGACCGGTCCCAACTCTATCAACTTAGAGAGGTTCTATTATATATAGCTTCATCACTCTAATAAAGATCTCTCCCTATATTGCCCCAAATAAAAGATAGAAGCAACTACGCTACAAAAGGCTCTGTCTCTACAAGAATGACTTGTTTTTTGAGCAAGGTCCTATTCAAACATCTTTACATTTAACTTTTATGCAAAACTACAAAGCCTCTTACCAGTCACACAAGACCAGAGTATTGTAGAAGTCGTAATTTTTTCTTCACTCCGAAAGTTTCAAAGTTGGAGGCTCTTGATTTTGGGGGGAGTAAAAGGGAACCCTCCAACAAAGGTTAACAATGTTATGATAAGGAATTGATCCAAACAAAAATCCCTACTAGGTATCTAGGGGAGAATTATATACTTCCAATTGGCCGGGGGAGGGAACTTAAGTGCTTAACAGTGTTACAGGAGACCCATTAGTGTTCCCAAGTAAAAACTTGTCCCATATTTTATAGGTGGTCAATTTTATTGATTTTTCTATCTTCATGTAGCAAATTGACGGGCCTTGGTTACAAATATGAACTCAAAATTTCCATCCATGGTAAATAACAAATTTCAGCGGGTTTTTTTTTTTTTTGACAGGGGCCGAGTTCATCAGTGTTGGTTCTCCCTGGCAGAGTTGGATTACGGAGCGCAACTCCAGACAATGAAGGTGATATTACAGAGGTTACCGCGAACCCTCAGCTTTGACGTTTAGGTACCCTGCGGCAGACGCCGCGGCACGGCAACCGACGGCAACGTCGGTTTCGCCCCTCAAGGGCCTCCCTCGGCAAACAAGACTCTGTCTTCCCCCGGTGACCTGACGCTCTTCATCACGAGCTTGGATTAGGGTTTCACTCATCTTCGGATTTTGCCAGTCTAGGCCTCCGCACATCGACTGACAACCAGTGAACCGAATCGAAGCCACCAAACCAAATCGCAGATTACTTCGACCAAACACGAGACAGACGAGGTAGTTTTTTTTTTCCATCCCTTCCTCTTCTACTGCGCCGCGGATGTCGTAGAATGTGAAATTTCGGGAAAACTCCATCTTTCATGTGGCGATGGTTTTGTGATTAGTTCGTTGTATTGGTGGGAAGCAGACAGACAGCAGACAGACAGAGAGAGTGTGCCTACTATCTGCCGAGTGTGCAGACGTGCAATCGGACCTGCTGCCTGCGGGTGCCGGGGGAGGGGAGGGGGGGCAGGGTGCTGCAGGCCAGGGAGACGGGGGTTGATGTCTCAGCCACGCGTGACGGTCACCTTAGGGCGTGGCGGGAAGCGGGTAAGCGTTGTTTTTGTCCTGCTGTTGTGAAAATTTGGGCGAGCTGCAGGGAGTGAGTGTCGGGAGAGAATACAGGTTTTAGGGTTTAGGTTGTGAAGGTGTGTGGAGTTTGAATCTGTTATGTGTCGGTGTTAATGGGTTTGATGGGGTTGTTTTAAATGGTGTTGTTAGTGGGTGGTTATGTTAACCCTAGTGACTGCTTCGTGTGTGTTAACCCTAAGTCTGCGGGTTCACGATTTTAAGCATTTTTTCTGGGTTTTATGTGATAGCTATTAGGGGGTGAGTTGTGTAGTCAGTTAGTTTCTTTTCTTGCATTCTTGCGGTTCGTGAGAGGGAGAATCTCGTTAAGCCTGTTTTAAGAGACTAGGATCTGGATCAGCCGTGAAATCGGTTGCGTTTGGAGCTTGTTCGTTAGAGGTTTCTGCTATGCTAGTGTTTGGGATTAGGGTGATGGTTTTGTCTCACTTTTGAGAAATTTGGTGACCGCAACACTTCAATGCGAGCAGCGAGGAAAATCCACCTATGACATTTGAACTGATTTTCTGACCTCGAGGTGCCCGTAAGAGCTATTGGATCAATGTCAAGGCTTTGGTAGTTAAGGGGTTAGGTACCTAGGGTTTCAAGGAAATAACCATGTGTGTGTAACGGATGGTGCGAAACAGGTGCAGAGGCACGTGTCAGTTCCGACCGAGATGTATGCTGACCGCGCCAATGGAGAAAGAAATAGGAAGCGATCTATCAGGGATCGACTGGGTGGTTTATCTGAGCAAGTTAGTTCGGTGCCACAGTCAACTGGTACCAAAAGGTAACATTCTTCCACGTTTGCGGAAGAAAATTTCTCAGCGTGTGTTCTTGTGAAAGCTTGGGAGTGAATTCTACTACATGACAGCATGACAGGAATTTTGACAGAGTTTTGATGCACTGTAGTTGAGTGGACTCTTACTATATGGCCAAGGTTCTGTTCATGTTCAGTTCTCCAATTCCTGAGGCGCATTTCTGGTTCTTGTTGGCCGATTTTGTACACGATTTTGAACGATGTGAAATTTTGGTTGCTATGGTTTGAACACCACTTCTTCATCAGCTCACTCATTCTAAGAGCTGACTCATTGTTGACTGTTTGCAGGCAAAAAGATATTGAGGGCCAATGGAAACATGACATGTACTTTGACGAACGCGACGATGGACCTCGTGGCCAATGTATCCTCTTATGGTCATTCTTCAATTTGTCTCATTGGACTACAATTGTGAAATGTGTTGGTCCTGTAGCCTTCGTATGATTGGTCGAGATATTACTTGCCTTGGGTTGGGCATGTACCTGGTAACTCTTGGGTTTTGGCTTTATATGTTTCAGAAAATTCTCATGGGGTCTCATTGTGAATCAGAACTTTCAAAGCGCTGTTGTTGCAACCTTGATTATAAATCTAAGCTGGTCGTTCAGGGGGTCAAGATCTGCGGTCGAAGCTAACAAGATACATTCCAAGGAATAGCAATAATGGGAAAGCAGGTGTTGTGGACTTGCGGGATAAGTTGTCAGGCATCACAAGTCAGACTCCCCAAGCCACTAAAGTACAAGAAACTCCAAAAGCACAGCGGCGAGTAGCATCTGTGGTTTATAATAATAGCTCAACTGTTACGCATCCTGTGGCCTCAACGACAGCTCCAACCCCTGCCTCAGCTAGGCCAACTCCAACTGTTAAGAGACCTTCAAACGCAATGGTGCTGCATGCTACTCCTCTAAAGTCAATCTTGCGGATTCATTTCTATTTTCATTCCATGAAGTATGGTGGATGATGGGTTTGTACAGTATATATTTTCTCCCTTTGGGGAATGCTCTTTGCTCCTGTCCAAGGCGTGTGGACCTTTCAGTTTGTATTGTAGTTCTTGACTGGTTCTTAGTTTAGCAGTGAGTTTTTGAACATGTTGGTCAACAAGCATCTTATTATTATATATGCTGTTTTGTGGTAGGCTGAAGAGCAGACAGTGCGTACTCTTCTCCATTCGTTGGGACTCGAGAAATATGTGATAACCTTTCAAGTTGAGGAGGTAGTCATTCTGGGCTTGCAATACTAGTTTGTACCCTTTCGATCTTGGGAAGGAGCTTAGAATAGAAAAATTAGTTGTACAATCCATCTAGGGTGGTCAGATTTGCACTTGCATAGTTGATGTAATTTAGTGTTGCCATTGTTGATTCCAATTCCGTCACGTAACTAAATCGACATTTTGGTTCTTACAGGTTGATATGGCTGCACTTCGGTACATGAGTGACAACGATCTGAAGGAACTTGGTGTGCCCATGGTAAGTTCGATCGGACTCTAAATGTAACTGCTTGAGTTTTTTCGCAGAAATTTAGTCGAGGTGACTTCAATCGCATGGACTGTATATACCGAAGTCACATTGCGATGGTTTCCACAGCACTTAATTAGATTCCAGTCAATTGGGAAATGTCACGTGTTACTTTTCCTCAAAAACTAATATTTGGGGGCGAGCCTGCTCTTGTTGCTCTGGTATCTGCTGATTTCCTGACTTCATATCCCTTTAATGGGACTGAAACAGGTTCTTGTGAAAGCGGAAAAGGCGTTTGAGTCACCTTTTGAGGTTGAAATTGATTATAGTATGTTAAGTTAATTCTGCGTTTTGATTTAATTTTTGTGTTGGTTTATCAGGGACCACGGAAGAAGATTCTACTTGCAATCAGAGGCAAGGAGCAGTGACCAGTTCTTCAGAAGGTGCTCAAAAAGATGCAGGCACGTCAACGCAATGTCTTCAGCCCAACAATTGTGTTATCCATTTTTAGAGACAAAAAGATGAACGATGAACTGGGTGCTATTACTTGGATCTCACTGTCGTTGCAACGCAAACAATGAATGTACACATTAGTCAGGGACTGATTAATGTGGGGTGTAGATCTTAGAGTGGAATGATTTCGTGGAAGACATTCCGATGTGGATAAGTGATCTAGATTAGTCCTTGTGTAGTGTTTTTTGTAATCTTGGACACTTTCCATCAAGCTTGTATTTGATTACGGTTTGCTAATCTTAAGAGAGGCTTATGCTACGTTTTGTCAGCTGCAAGGATATCGTAGTAGCACTAGAGTATCAGTTTAGTGCATCTCTGCGATTAGCAAATAGGTAGTCTCTAGGAGAATCTTTAAATTGTTATGAATTTTCCCGAGTTGCCAACTTTTGTGATTCAGAACGGGTATTTTGTGTCTGTCAACGGTTGTAACGTGTGTGTGACGAGGCACGGAGCTACTTGTTATGGTGCCAGAAGTTGATGACTGCACATCCCTCTCTAATTGCACTGCGCTTGCCTTTGGGGCAAAGTGGACTCTCAAATGTTTTCTCCACTTTAACTGCCTGATGAAGCCCATAGTTTTAGGGTCAATCATGAAGAAATGAAGTTAAATTTTGGATCTTCATGAGAAAATGTCAAATTTCTGAAGGTGTGTTTTAATGTAGGAAACTAATGAAATTTTACCAAATGGGAACATGAAATGTCCTCTTAAGGGTTAACATATGGAAGTTGCTGTACGGTATCAAATTTGTACACACCATGGCTTGGTTCCCAGGATACACTGGGTATGTGTAAATGCAGCGTGCAAGTTGGGAGGATTGATTGTACAGCACAAATAGAGATGGTTGCGTCGGTTGGCCACATTGATTTTCAAAATCAGGAGAGCTGAAAGTACCACATTGTGATAACATAAATCAGGGAAGGCCAAATTTAATGTCACCAGAACCAATGATGTGTCGGTCCCCCAAAAATAGAGATATGAAACTGAGGCAGTCTCCATATGACTTACTCAAATTTGGGACAACTGCGACATAAGTAAGTCAAGTTCCCCGTGGATAGCATATGCCAGTCAATCAGAAATCAAAGTTGCAGTTGGAAAATATCAATTGCTGGAGGTTCAACTTTTAAGTAGAACTGCATATATGGACAAGCCAACCTCCCAACAGTTATTTGCAACGCTCAGGAGTGTCCTCTCACTGACCCAGAAATGCTACATCCAGGAATTCAGTGGACACATCTTTTGCCTACTTCAAGAATTGACTCAATATTAGAGAACATTAAAACCACGATACAGCCAATTTACAGGACGGCCACTGCTTCTGCGGGTGCAGGTGGACTGGCAGGCTTGGCTGCGCTCTCATCACTCCAGAATGATGTAGCCTTTCCGGTCTTCGCGACGCGGTCCAGGACGACCTCAGGCTTGAGATTGCCCACGACTGTCACCTTCTGCTCCTTGATATCAATGTCGTAGCTCTCGACACCTACCAAATGCAACACTTTATAAGACACGAAGCACTGTATATTACCCTGAATACACACTGCATTCGAAATACAGTCCATCGAGGCAATGCTAGGGACATGCGTCGGTGTTTAGCAAAATACAAGTCACAACATGATCCACATGAAACTTTTCGAAATCTTCAGGATGGTCCTTCATGAGAACCTGCAAATTGAGCTCAATATCAAGAGTGAAAGTAATTACCTTCCAACTTCCCGATGGCTCTCTTAACTGCTCCTACGCAACCCTGGCAGCTCATAGCCACCTTCAAAACTGTAGTCTGCATTTCCAAGCATGAATGTTGTACGGAGTATTACATAAGAGGCTTTATACCGAGTGACAAAAACACTACTGGAACAAACATTTATTCAATAGCGAGAAAACTCAAAAGACAAGCAGAACCTCATCGGGCACAAATGAGGAAGCATTTAAAGCCTCTCTACATAACACTGTTACGGAAACAGAATATTCCCGCTCTCTGGGTTCTATCAGCAATAGTCTTCCAATCTTTGTAAGTGTACTTACTGCTTAACAGCAGAGCACTTGAAAACAGAATCTGAAAAAACGCAGAGCAAGACAAGAAAAAACGCAACTGAAGAAACTGTGAGGACGGGAATATTCCGTCTTGCAGTAGTTAAGCTACTTCAATGCTAAAAAAACGTCAAATAGGAAAAACTTGAAGTTCAAAAAAACTCAGATACAAAGGACCAAATAAAGTGACCACGCCAATTTGCAACATTCTAAATACGGCACCTCCTCAACATCATCAAAGCTCAGTCAGTTTTAGATCATCCACCAATAAACCATTCTAACTTCCGCATTTGATATGCAAATAATGCATTCTTTCGTGCGCTGGAATCCTCATGATTAGCAAAAGAAGAATTATTAAAACTGTAACCCGTCTAATAATAGAAAATTATACTCCGCGCTTAAAGAAGCAAGAAGATGCGCTTATCTTAAAGAGTCCTTACAGAGTCCTTACAGATTAAAATCAGATTTGGAAAAAACGAGGTGAAAGGACAATCGAAAATTTGTGAGAAATAAAGCATATTCCTTCCTCCTACACAATCATAAAAGTATATCAAATAGGCCAATCGTGAAGTCAACAAATCCTCAAACGAAACCGAAAGCAAATTTCGCCTCACTACCCCCGAAAAATGTACTACCTACACTAGAAATATAATAAGGTATCAAAAAAGATAGTCAAACAGAAGTACGATTAGAACAGAAATGCTACAGAAGGCTACAAGACAGACCTCTACTCAAAGTGTCGCCATTCAACTCGTTCCCTAAGCGAAACAAATTTTCTAAAAAATCGAACAAATCCGAAAAAACGAGGTGAAAGGACAATCGAAAATTTGTGAGAAATAAGCATATTCCTTTCTCCTGTAACTAAGCTACACAATCATAAAAGTATATATCAAAAAGGCCAATCGTAAAGTCCACAAATCCTCAAACGAAACCGAAAAGCAAATCTCCCCCGAGAAATGTACTACCTACACTAGAAATATAATAAGGTGTCAAAAAAGATAGTCAAACAGAAACACGATTAGAACAGAAATGCTACAGAAAACCACAAGACAGACCTCTATTCAAGTGTCACCATTCCAACTCGTTCCCTAAGCGAAACAAATTTTCTAAAAAACAATCGAGCAAATCCGAAAACACAGCATCAGGACTGGATACTTAAATCCAAGTATCCGCTAACATGCTATCGAGCGATCGAGCGATCCATCGACAAGAAATCCTTAAGCGCCAGCCAAAACAAAAGAAAGCGGTGCGAATCGGCGCGTACCTCAGCCATGGCGGACGTCGTTCTGCACCTTCAAAACTCGCGAGATTTGCTCGAAAAACAGACTCAAAGCTCAACAAAAACTTCAGCAACAACAAACTTGCAAAAACTCCGAACCGCTTCAACGAAGATCACGAGATTATATAGCGTGCGGCGAGAGCTTCCAAAGTTCCAAATCCACAGAAAACATGTTGTTGGGGAAAGGCCTTCCGAAAGAGCTCTCGGACCCACTGGATGAACAGAGTTCACGCGGTTTGGTTACGTGGATGAGGATTGGATGGATGAACGCTGCGCCGCACGTGACACGTGGCTTGGTGTGGACTACTGTGGATGTCAGTTGGGGGGCTTGGTTGTCTTTGGAGTTCTGTTGAAAAAGAAGTGTTGATTTTACTGATGAAATTTTGTAACAAGGCGAAATTTCAGGAGGGCGTTCCTAGAATATGCTTTTTCTGATCATTTTCTATTTTTATTGAATGATGGATGATAATTCTTATTAAAACTACAGTGGAATCTTTCTTAATGCATAATTTGCAACAAGGGAATTAGTAGGTGGGCCCAATTTCAAGCACTTTTGCTGAAAAGTAGTGTAGTTAGAAGTCACGTTAGTTAGTGGCCATTATTACACCTCTCCAAATGCATAAACCTCTTTCAGTGCATAGTCCCAGCACCATGCACTAAAAGAGGTTCTATTGTAAATGGAATCGTCAATGAATGAAGTAGAAATATATGGTTGAATTTTATTTTTGTGCGGAAACAGATTCATGATGGAAATTGTTGTTGTTATTTGAGAGAAATTTTTTAAATTTTTATAACAAAAATTGATTGACATATTTTGGCTTGGACAGGGCATTACTAATTGTGTATTAGTGTATTTTTGGATTTATAGTTAGGTATAAGTGCCCAATTATGAACTTTGTCTAAATATCAACACTTAAAATATGAGCATAAATGGTGAAGGATGGTGTCGTAAACCTTCATTGGAGGAAGTCACTAGAAGAAGTCATTAAACATGTGTCATGCTATATATTTTACCATTTTGTATATTTATTGTATATTTTCAACATGTATAGTGTATGATTTATGAATGATCCTACTTTCATTCTTTTTTTAGATTTATATACATGGAAAGCTTTTAATCATTCCATTTTGATCAATGAAATGAAAGTTATGAGGAGTTTTGTTTGCGGGCAGCTATGGATTCTCTACTCTAAAATAAACTTTGAAGTCCTCTATTTCACTCAATTTTCAATATTTTTTGAAAAAAATAAAATCTTGGGATGTAAATTGTTTATTACAACATTGTAACCATTGGGATTGGCATTTTTCAATTCCATAACAAAATTCTCAACAATTTAGTATTTTAAATTATTCTCTACTTCTCTCAGACTTACTATTTTTTCCTATATCAATTGTACAATTCTAAATGATGTGAAATTTTTGAAGCCTGTAGCCAACTTGCTTTGAAGAATGAATCCAAAGAAGCACCACCATTTTGGACATTTTTTCATATAAATGTGAGCTTGCTTGTGAAGTTGCCAAGAAAATGATTTTTGTGAATTCAAAAGCTCATATCTTGCAATCCACGCGGTGGAAATTTCTGAAATTTTTTCCACATGTTTTCAAGTGAGCATACTACAAGATCCTATGATTATATGTGTTCTAAAATGTTTTATTTTTCTAAATTTTGGTACTTGTACTAGAAATGGCAGTTTTGGACCATTTTGGGTGAAAACATAGTCATGGAACTTTAGGGGTTAAACTTCATTTTTTGCTTTTTCACCACAAAGGTAGGAGAACCAAATTAGAATGTTGGCTTCATTGTGGCACATAACATGATGATATCAACTTTATAATCAAAATGAATAAAGCTTTTAGATGTATAGTATATGGATTAGCAAACCTTAAAGTGTCCATATTACGTGTCATTTAAGTTGCTTAGTTTTTAAAATCACTTTCAATAGACATTTCATTCATTTGAGTGTGAAGCTTTTGACATCAATAACTCAATATGCGTTTTTGGTGAAAACTTTTGATTTTGTTAGTTTCCTTTCATCCTATCAAAATCTCTATGAAAGATCACTTTCTAATAATCCACATTTTCTAACTTTTCACTTCATTTCAACTCTAAAAAATTCCACCAAATAATCATGCGTTATTATTACTGATACTTGCCAAATATGAAAAACGTTGTAAAAATGATTATGTGATGGAAACATGAAATTGAATGAAGAGAAAACAATGAAAGTTGCTAATACTATAGAAGTTGGATATATCAAGGATGGCTTAATATATATCCAAATAAATTTTTAGGACAAGACTTTTCAACCGTATTTAAAAAAATTTAGTTAGAAAGAGATAAAATTGTAAAGAATACAACTATGCAAGTGATGTGATGCAATACTAAGCTTGAAAGGTATGAAACTGCACAAAGTACAACACTTCAAATAATGTGGCGTACCATTCAAGCAAGAGTGATTTAAGTGATGGAGGTATGAAACTGCACCAAATATGTTGACAATTAAGTGATGGAGGTAGACAATGAGTACATTGACAATGGTTTATTATTCAAGCAAGAGGGATTTAAGTGATGAAGGTAATTATGAAACTACACCAAATGCATCACTTCAAATAATGTGGCGTATCATTCAAGCAAGAATGGTTTAAGTGATGGAGGTATGAACTGGATGTACAACAGTTCAAACAATGTAGTGTACCATTCAAGTGATGGAGGTATGAAATTGCATTGAGTACATTGAAGTGGCTTATTATTCAAGCAAGAGTGGTTTAAGTGATGGAGGTATGAAATTGCATCGAATAAAATACTTCAAATAATGTGGTGTATCGTTCAAACAAGAGTGGTTTAAATGATGGAGGTATGAAACTGTACCAAATACAACACTTCAAATAATGTGGCATACATTTTAAGCAAGAGTGATTTAATCCCTAAAAACCTTTAAAACCAAATTGTGGTTTTTGAGGTTTCAATCAACTTGCTTTAGTTTGTCTTTTGATTTTTTTGCACAAATTAAAATTTTACATGTGCATTTCTATTTCAAATCTAAAAATATAATTTGCGCAATTTTGCATGCATGCAAATTTGGATCATGCATTTTTTATAAATTATTGAGTGTTTTGGCCTCAAATTGAATTTATGGAATTATTGAAGGGCTAGCTAATGAAGAATTGCCACTAGATAGGGTTTTTTGGCACTTGAGGCCATAATACTTCAATTTCTCCTTTAGGGCAATGCCAAAAAATTAAAAATTAAAAAATATATTAATTTAAAAAAAATTAATAATGAATCAAACATTTAACTTGCATTCATATAAAACCAATAATATTTTGAGTTTTCAAAATATACAATGAAACTATAGGTGTAGGGCATTGAATATTGTGTGTTTGGTTTAATGGGTGTATGAACTCTAGCTTTGTTTTAATTTTTAATGTACCTTGTACAGTTGCGGCTAGTTGACTTACTCTTTGACAAAATTGACGTATGTAAATTAGCTACTGATGGTGTGGTATATTCCACACCATTCTATTGGGGGAAGGCTACTAAATGTTATATGCGTTTAATTTTCAAAAATATATAATTAATTCTGTGAAGGTCCAAAAAATATGAAACGATTTAGGTTACATGTCAGTTCCATTTTTCTTTGTACAAAAATTTACTGAAAATTGTTTTAAGGAGTTTAGCGTCCCCCCAAAGGCAAAGAGCTCTTAACCCTTCATCGCCGAAGGGGACAAAAAGTGTCCTCACACATTGTAACAGTCCAATTTCAAGTGCTCTAACTTTTGCATCTGATGTCCAAATTTAATAAAACTTGTTGTAAAAGTTACGCATACTAATCTAGTTTGTGTGGTAAAATTTTCAGATCAATCCAAGACGAATTGAGTTTGTGAAAGCCATTCAAAGTTCACAGGTTCAATTTGAGTTTAGCACACTGCATTGTGATGGCTGCAGCTTTCGGGGCTTGTATCTTTTTCATCAAATATTCATTTTCAATCAAATTTGTTGTGTTTTGTTCCCCTTAAGGCCTAGTTATTGAGGTAAAATTTTCATGTCAATCCAAGCTATTTTGAATGTTTGAGAGCAAATCGAAGTTCAAAATCCAGACAATTTTGTATTAAGGTGAACTTTGGCGGCTCATAACTTCTTCATACGTGATCCGTTTTCAATAATTTTTGTTGTAAAAGTTGCGCATACTAGTCTAGTTTTTGTGGTTAAAATTTCATATTGATCCAAGAAGTTATGAATGACTGAGAAGCATTTTAGTAGGAGGTTCAGCTATAGATGTGATGTTTTGCTACTTTTTTCACTGTTTTTTAACATTTCAAATCCATTTTGCAAACACAATGAGTCATTTGAATGATATTTTTTTCACCAAAGAGTTTACATTCTGTTTTTGAATCACTTGGCAGTTTGATGTTTTTTCATTTGAGTAGGTTTAGAAATCGAATTTCACCTCCAAATGTGTTTTTAAGAAAATTTCAGCACCTTTTTCCAACACTAAAACATTATAATCTTTCAATCTATATGGTCAAATGACCCCAAGTTTGTTCCACACCATCTACAACATGCACACAACAAGATTGTACGGTTGAGATTTTCATACCTTACTGAAATTTAGACTTTTAACACTTGCAAAGGCATGATGCTTTTAAGCATGTTTGGACCTTAGGCGATGAAGGGTTAAGTGGTCGCTTTGAGAGCAGACTACCTTAGTAAGACCTTCAAGGTGCCATGGACTGAAATCAAAGTTTGGCAACTTATGCGAGCCAGAAGCGGTAATTTAGAAAACAAAAAATCGGCAATTTCTATCGAGATGCCCGTCTGGAAACTCGTTCTAACGCATACTGGTGGTCGTGGTTTTTAATTATAAGTAGATCTCGTTGCACTGGAATTCGCGCATTTTGGCGCACGTTCTATAGCAAGCACCACAATCTAATTAAAAAACAGAACTTAGTACTTACCATTCGAACAAGCGAAGCAACTGAGAGCGAGCTGTACATGTTAAACTAGTCCAGTCTGGGAATTTGATTATCCAACGATCATTCTAGCTGACTCGGGAGCTGACTAAGCTAGGCGAATTGACTGCAATGAAATGCCCGTTACTTTGTGACCATCTTGAGGTCAACATGAAATTGAATTTTGAAAGATGGTCAATTTCGTTAAATTTTTTGGCACGAATCCAGCGCAAAAAATTGTACATGTACATAGAGGTCTATCATAGAAGTCTATCAAAGATAGGTATGGATTTTCGTTTATGAACGCTCGTTCTGAAAGGTGCCAAAATATTGTCCGAATACCCCCAATTTAACGAAATTAACGATCTTTCAAGTACAGTGAAATTGACGTACAGTTACTGTAAACGAAACGAATCGTGATATGTACCGAAGTAACGTTGCTGGCTGATTCTATGAATGCGGACTAAAGAAGGTTCACTCTGATCCGTGCAAGAAGAATCAATTCTGAAAGTGCGTTATCCTGCACCTCATAGACATGATGCTATGATTGGGCATTTCTACCTCAACCAGAAGAAGTGCAAACTAAGGTTAAAACTCCATGCCGGCCAGGTCACGTAGATAATACATATCTCAAGCCTAAAGGATCAAGCAAAGACGATTCAAAATCAAGCAGGTCGGGCAGAACTCACATCAGGAACAGCAATGCTGGTGGGTGAGACATGCTCCATACATGCACAAATGCAATGAATCGGAATCAAAGCAACTGTCAGGGAGATGGACCTACAGCCCTGCTCACGAGATCGATTGCTTTTTAGATCAAGATTCCATTCAATCCGACGCAGCAATTAAAGTATCGATCCGGGTACCTGAGCTAGCTAGCTACTAACAGATCATTCTCAATGTCGTTGTCAATTCTACGTAGTCAAAGCTACGGCTGACGCATTCAGCAAGGGATCGGAGAGGTTCCATTCAGCATACCGGTGAACTTTGTGCCGTTGTCTAACAAAAATCTAGTAACGTTTCTCATCTCAAAATTTGCACATTTATTTATTTTGTTTTAAGTCTACATTCAATTGCAAAAAACTTATTGACCTCAACAGATTGAGTACGTGTTTACAAGCATAACACAAATCAAAGTTCACTTGTATGGTGAATGGAGCATGTAAGCTTTTATGTACAGTACAGTGTGAATGATAGGGCAAGGACAGAGCCAATAATTCACATTCCTGGCCCACTCGCCCTGGACCCAGCTGCTCCGTCGCTACCCCTCTCGGGCTCCGATCAATGCCGTGTCTTCAGCTCCCTCGTCTCATGCGCTGCCAATTTTGAATTGCCCCCGGTGACTCGTTGAAGATTTTTGCTGTTGTCGCAATTGTCTTCAGCTGGTGAAATCCCGTCCTCGATCATGTCGTGACCTTCTCTTCTCCGGTGTTCTCGATCGGGATAGCGTGCATTCGTAATCGAACTTGCCCTTATAGCTCACTAAGTTCTAGTTTTGGTTTTCGGGGTGGCGCTCCTCCTTGCGCTGTCGTCCTATTCTCCTTGCCGCCGCCTAGCTGCGCGGTGATCTCAAATCTTGAATTCATCGTGACTGCAGCGATTCTCCCCGCTTGCTGATCTTGATTCCGCCTGATTCTTGGTGCTGGTCCCCTCTTTGCAGCTCCCTCGCCGCAGGATCTAGACCACGAACCTTTTCCTGTTTTCCTCGTCTTGATGCTCGCTCCAGCTGCTCGTGCCTCCTTCCTTCGTGATTCCCCGCTGACCACCGCGTCGAAATTCTCGTGTCCTGAAGAAATTGCTGTAGATGCTTCGGTTGTTGCTGCTGTAAGATTAGTCATTGTGCCGCAAGTGAAGCTCACGATTGACCACGCGCCTCGATCGATTTCCCAATCCTCAATTCGGATCCTGTTGGTCATCGATCGTTGATTGCTTTCCGGTCGATTCTCCACGAATGAGCAACAATTTCTTTAGAGCTTCCCTGTGTTTTGTAATTTCGAATCTTCACAAGAATGGGCAATTTCGTGAAAATGGCATGAAAACAGTTCAGAACGGCCGTTCTGAAATCTATATTTGTCCTAGATGGTGAAAATGGCACACTGTCAAAGTGGCACTTGGAATACCGCCATTTTAACGAAATTGCCCATAAGAACCCCTTTAGCCCATTCTCAGGGTGGGCTTATTTGTGAGCCTGGTAGACAACTTGGCCACTACAAGCCAAATTTCCAACCAATACATTTGCATATGAGCTAGCTTTAACACACCAGTTGGAGAGGAATTTCCATCCATGCATAGGCAAAATTGGGTGGCTGTTGATATAGATAATGCCTTTTCATTGAACACACAAGATTGTTTAGAATATCGTATTTGGGTAGGCGGTTGCTTTTAATGTCCTACTTGCAATACAAGGTTGAGGGCCTCTTTACATGCTAGGTAGGTGGACAAATGCATTGCTACACTTTGCTCAAACTCAATGGAGTAAGAACCACCCATCTAACCAATTTGTACTTTTTTACATGTGGTGAGTACTAGTAAGACTTGTGATTGTTTCATTTGTTTTAAAAAAATTAAAAATTAAAAGCAATTGCCTACCCAATTCTCAAGATCTCCTTCAATAGTTTCATTTAACCTTGTACTGCAAGTAAGACATTAAAAACAATTGCATACCCAAATTATAGGATGTTTTAGACAATCTTGTGTGTCCAATAAAAAGACATTATCGATATTAGTGGGGACAAAGCATATTCCTAACCATCACCCAATTCTATCGATGCATTGGTAGAAATTCCTCCCCAACTGGCTGGCAAAAGTTGACTCCTCAAGGGGGTCACACTCCTAAAATTTTAGTAACCATGTGCGATAATGGGGTATTTAATGGGAGGGTATTTATCTTTTTTCCCTCCCTATTGGAAGAGAAAAAGCTACGGGCATGTATTTATGAGCACCCTATTTTTTTTATAAATGGGTGGAGAGTCTATTTTTTGGCACCCTATTTTTTTCTACATTTTAGAACTATGGAATACCCAAATGAATGTGAACACATTGCAAAAACAATAATGCGAGCAAAAAGTTCTCTATAACATTGGAAGTAGCACCAATGCAATATATAATATTAGCAATGCCATTGAAACTTCCAAGTTGAACCAAAGTTGTTTCCCACCTAAACCACCAAATTAAGTTAAGTTAAAGTGTTTAATTAAAAGTTAATTCAAATTCAGGACAATTCACCCATCCAACCCTCCAAACCATTAATTAGAAAACTGAACCTACTAAGGAATTTCAAAGGTATCCAATGTTTGACACTCAGTCTATTTTTTTCTATTATACTAAAAAATGAAGGCTTTTTCCATACCCTATTTTTTTTATAAATGCACTAAGCACATATTACCAATGCTATGGTAGATCTACCGAAAGTATAAAATTTTCCTTCAACGAATTAAATTGACCCTATTTTTTATCTCACGCCATTTTCTACTACACCGATGGTCTCCTCCCCGAGGTTGGCTCACATACAAATGGATCAAATGAAAATTTGGCCTATAGTAGCTAGGCTACCCATCAGGTTCACATGCATGTAAGCACATCTCAAACTTAAGGAAGGACAATTTTTTAACAGATATCGTACTGATTCAGTGGCTTCATATGTGCATACCATAATCATAAATATTACGTGTATTTAGACGCACTGAATCAGTGTCGTTAATTATTTTTTTAAAAGCATACAATTTATGTACTTTAATTATACAAATGTGGAATCAAAAATGCACCTAAATTATACTAATAATATTACAAGAATCATACGTTATTGATATTCATTGTTTTTGCACTGATTCAGTGCGTCCAAATACATGTAATATGTACGATTATGGTACGCAGGTATAAAGCCACTGAATCAGTATGATTATGGTATGCAGGTATGAAGCCATTAAATTTGAGATGCATGTCCTAAGTGCAACTATTGAAGGAGATCTTAGGAATTGGGTAGGTACGTAGTTGCTTTTATTTATTTATTTATTTATTTATTTATTTTTAACCCCTAAAGTTCCATTGTTCTCTTTGGGGACAAAACGAATTTTGGATAGGCTCCTATAGTCTTAATATTCATCATCATTTTTTGAAACTTTTTGTGAAGATAGAAACAAACATTAGATTTCTGGAAATGTAATCTTTATTTTAATCCGTGCTTGCAAGCAAAAGTTATGGCACAAAAAGCCTTTCTTTTATAATAGCATGTTGTTTATACTATAATACCATCATTAATAGGAATGATATTGTTGATGAGTCAATTTTTTTATAGGGACATAATAATTTAAGTTATTCACAATAAATAGTGCAAATTTCACCACAAAATGATGCAAAATGATGTATCTCTTAGGAGCAATGCATTTGAAAGAATAAAATGTTGTGATAGTTTACATTGTACATCGTTTAATTTTTGAGATCCTTAGAAGAATGTGAAATCTTTTGTAACCCATTTTACATTGTACACCGTTTATTTGATTTTAGGGATCCTTATGGGGATGCAAAAGATTTTGTGATCCATTTTACATTGTGCACCGTATTTGCTTTTGGAATCCTTTTAGGAATTTAGAGAATTTTTTAGAATCCTATTACAAGAATTTTGATGTGAGTTTTTACACTATTTCTTCAAAAACTCATTGTGATTTCAAATATTTACAAACAAATCTCAAATTTTCAAAACTTATACAAGAAATGTGATTTTGGTGTCTCTTAAAAATAAAAATAAAAAACTTCATTGAAATTTAGTTGCAAAATAAACCATACAAATCCCCGGGTACGCAACTCCCATATTATATGGCCCTGATTATAATCACTTATAATGCATTTTAGTTTAATTTCAAGGAATACAATTTGTTTTAATGTAGAAAATTCTTGTAGCCCTTTTAATAAGGAATCCAAAAATATAATTATATATATGAAATGATATTTCTTTAGGGACAATAATAGCATTAAAAAACTAATTATATGAATTTTTTTAATACATGTATCATGGGACAAGCTACCCAACTTTTGGGGCTTTTTAATAAAAATTTAATTTTAATTGGAGGAAACTTTTTGTAAATAATTTTTAAAACTATGCACAGGTGTTTCAATTCTTTATATATATTGTGAGTTTTTTTCTCATATATATGCAATTCAACATTTTCTACATTTAATTCTCTTTTAATTTGGTCTTCATCCAACTTTTTGGTCTTTTTAATTTAATACAATTTTTACAAAAGCCGTCCTCTGAGCCGTTTTAATGCCGATGACCCCTGTGTATAATATATGGGTGATTGCATGAAACACTTGTACTATTTTCTGTCACACATTGCATGTTGATTAGTTTTTTGGATATAACTTTTGCATTTTGACTCCAAATGACTCCAAATTTATAGACAAGGTACTTATGACTATTATACACCTTATTAAATTTTTTGAAATTTAAAAAAAATGTTTTATTATTTAATAATAGCCCCCGATATTTTGTCACAAATGCCAATTTGGAGGTTTTTAGTACTATTTAGTACCCATAAAAACAAATTTGGAGCTGAAATTTGGTAAAGATGGTTTTCTAGTAGACTTGTAGCTACTGTCCAAAGGAATTTCAAAAAATACTTAATTTAATGTGGTGTAGAAGTCCCCAAAGTGAGCCTCTTTCTACTTGCATTTTGAAATTTGTAAAAAAATATTTTGGTGGTTTTTTAGGTGAATGACCATCTCCATAGAGTTGTTAAAAAAGGATTTTTTTTAAAGTTTTTATTTAAGTTTTTTCCTATTTTCTACTCATTAAAACATCAAAGTATGTATTTTCTAGCAATTTGGCATTTTTCTAGTTCTCCTACTTAGAATTTTTTTTATGCATTGCCTTTGGTAGTTACCTTTATCTTAAAGGTGTATACATTAGTCATATTTTTAAAAAAAATTTAAAATTATTTTTCTATTTTTAAAGTATTCCACGAAAAAATCATGAGTACTGTTGAAAAACGCAACAAAATGGACAAGTGTTTCGTGCAATCACTCATATGAGTTGCGTACCCAGGTACAAATCAAATGAATTTTAAGTTCAGCATAGACTTCAACATTCCATGGTTAATTGTGACCATATATGTCTGATTGCACTTTACTCAGCAGGTCATCAGTCTCACCAATGCTCACCATATAAAAGTGCAAATTGACTACGTGGATGGGCAAAGTTCAACAATGCATTTGCTTACCCACCTAGCATGTAAGGAGGCCCTAATTCAAGGAACCCCTAGTCATTTTTGCACCCATTTTTTCACACTTTGAAAGCCTTGAAATATCCCTCATTTCTCAATCAAGTAAATTCAATCATTTTGCCCAAATCAACCCTTGAATTTTCCTCCTAAATTTCCATCACCAATTCACAAAAAAACTAATTTTTTTCCATCTCTAAATCAACTTTTAATCTAACCTTTAGAAATCCATTTTTCTTCACCCATTTTCCTCCAAAAGAGGTGGAACTACTCAAAATTGTCCTACATAGTTTTTTTCCCTAATCTTTGACAATTTATGCTTAAAATCCCTATACATCACAAAAGTTGCTCACAAAATACAAGAAAATTGGGAGAGAGCAAGACAGAGAGGGCTTCAAACTTTAATTTAGTCTATATCAAATTTCCAAACAAACTAAATAATTTGCATAAATACTTCCATCTTCCCCTAATTTACTGTCCATTTGCTAATGTGGTGTAAAATGTGCCAAATTAATGAAAATCACGATAAAATACTACAAAATGCTCTAATTTAGTGTGAACTATGCTAGTTTAGTGTAAAAATCTCTATTTAGGTGTTTCCATCACTATTCTAGTATTTCCATCATTACTCTAGTGTTCTAATTGTAATTTCAATTTCACTAACTTTTTCTAAGTTCTTTTTTGCTTATTTATTATTTTTTGTGGTTTTCACTATACTTCTAGTTTTGTTTTTTACTTATAATCTTTTGTTTTTGATTAAATTTTTACTTTTTTATTTTTTATTTTTGGGGTTTGCAATTTTATTCTAATCCAATTTCCTTTCCAAAGTATTTTGTTTTCATTTTGGTTTTGTATTTTTGTATTTGTAATATTGTTATTCTTAATTTAGTTCTAATTTCATTTTTCTATTTAGTAGTATTTAAGTTTTTATTTTATCATCATTTTACCATTTGCCTAATTGGATTATTTTATCAAATCTTGCTTAAGGTCTTTTTAGTTTAATTTCCTTATTTTTTTCCTAGATGGATTTTCCCTTTGTTTTTTCTTAATTGCATTTTCTGGATTTTTGCCCTAACCTCCCCATGTTCCCATCCCTGTGTAATAGAAAACACTCTAATTGGTAGTTATAATTTAATCTAGAGTATTAACACTTTTGGACTTTAAATTCAAGTATGTAAAATATTTAGATTTTCCCTTTTCTAGAAAGTGAACCAATTTGGTGGTTCAAAAGTCATCATGGAAACCATTTTTTTAGTAGTGTATGAATCATTTGCTTAAAAAAATCCAAAAGCTCTTATGGAAGGTTAAACTATTGTGCAAGACCTCCCTTTTTTCACAGGGATGAACATCTATACTTGTGTCTTATATAGAAGGATTTTCTATCATCTATTGGACATTTTTAGGCCTTTGTGTTATTACATGGTTAAATGTATTCTCTAATTACAACAGGTACTACAAGACAAGTAAGGTAGTGCTAAACATTCCGTTGTTAAAAAGACTTGGAGGACCAATCTAACAACTATCTTAGAGCAGACTACCATAAATAAAAGAATTCCAAATTTTGTAGAAAAGACAAAAGAAATGATAGAATTTTACATGGAAGTGTACGATATGTGCATGAAGAGAATCTGGATTGTGATCCTACAAAATTTTAGGGAGAGGCTTGTGAAAATTAAGTGGAGGAGGCAACTTTCAACTTCCAGAAAACTATTTTTAATATTAGACTTAAACTATTGGGTTGCTTTTAGTTTGACAACAAGGCAAAAGGTCTTTTAATAAGAATGTAGCTTTTCTCTATCTACGTAGAAGTAAAAGGATCAAGAACTCATAAGAGATAAGGCAGTTCCAATTCTAAAAAACTTTTGGAAAAAAATTCCCAAAAGGCAATTCTGACTTTTTAGAAGCTACTCTTAGAAGGATAGGTTGGTCACCGTGGAAATTATCCCTTTCGATACAATATGAATCATTTGTTTATAAAAACCCAAGAGCTAACCCATTGGAGGTCAAACTATTGTGCAAAACCTTCCCTTTTCCCACAAATTTGCAATGATGAACATCTCCACTTCTGTCCTACATTGAAAGATTCTTTGTGGACATCCATCAAACACTTCGTATTCCTAACGTCCTCCTAGGATTAAATGCAGTTTCTCCATACTTGACGAAAGAAGTGAAAGGGTAAAAAATTCAATCAAGAAAATCAATTCCATAACATTGTTAATCGACCTGATTGTTCCTCTTCCTCTGAGGTATTTCTGGAATTCCTGGGAGGGAATTCAGTTTAAAACAAGAGGCGACTATTGGTTGCTTGTTCACCCTGTTGTCAGTACTCTGTACAAGTTGCTAACCAAACATTGGTTGTAGGACTAGGGACTCCAGTAAAGGAAGATTGTGAGTAGCTAGAGACTGTCATTCAACAGCAATTGTGTAATTTCCAACGTTAGTTTCCTACTTTCCCGGGGAGCAAAAGGGACCCCAGCGTTGGTTAACAATGTCATGTCCAACTCTAAAACCTCAAAAAAAAAAATTCTTTTCCATTTCCAACATAGCATACACAAATTCACTTGTCACACAAAGCCGGAAAAGAACGTCCCTCTCCAATGAGTGACCGCCATCTGTAAGAAAGGCTTCCACCGAACTTTTGGTAGCTCCAAAGGATGAGGACCAAACCCTAAGCGTACACCCGCTCACCTGTCGCCCCA
The DNA here is from genome assembly GCA_951799445.1 of Pseudisothecium myosuroides. NCBI lineage: Eukaryota > Viridiplantae > Streptophyta > Bryopsida > Hypnales > Lembophyllaceae > Pseudisothecium > Pseudisothecium myosuroides. The sequence goes on from OX637288.1 coordinate 45,391,781, forward strand.
TTCACACCCCTCCAAGTGGCAGCGCAAGTCCAAGCCACCTGGCGCCCGCCCTGAGAATCCACTGTCACGCCCTCCCGCGTACAGTAGCACGGTCACTAACCTTTCCACCCTTCGATGGCCAAATCCGTGACCAACAAACGATCGCATCCGTGCCGAATCCGCAATCTCATTGCCTCCTCACACATTTACCTGTCCCATTCTCGTCGTTGACGCTTCTCTCAATCTCGCAACCTGTTTTTCCGAGGTGGGTTTCTGCTCCTGTGGTGGAAACAATGCTGTCGATTTTGTTTGTGGGTGTGAGCTTGGTTCGCTATTGTTTGCAAATTGTTTGAAGTGAATTGACCTTTCTCTCAATCTCGCAACCTGTTTTTCCGAGGTGGGTTTCTGCTCCTGTGGTGGAAACAATGCTGTCCATGGATTTTGTGTTTGTGGGTGTGAGCTTGGTTCGCCAATGTTTGCAAATTGTTTGCAAATTGTTTGAAGTGAATTGACCTTTGATTCTCTCAGTCTCGCAACCTGTTTTTTCCAAGTTGGGTTTCTCATTCGGCTCCTGTGGTGAAAACAATGCTGTCGATCGATTTTGTGTTTATGGGGGTGTGAGCTTGGTTTGCAAATTTTTGGAAGTGAATTGGCGTAGGAAGGAGTTTATGAGTTGCTCGGGCTTGTGTTGAGTGAGAGAATTGGAAGAGTGGTGCCCTCTTTCAGGATTGAATTCAGAATTTCAGTTCAGATGAAGGACCTCATTCAGAAATGATATCCACTGTTTTTCACTAAATTTTGCCTGAATTGGACCTTGCTCGGGCGTGTGGTGAGTGAGAGAATTGGAAGAGTGGTGCCCTACTGCAGGGTTGAATTCGGAATTTCAGTTCAGATGAAGGACCTCATACAGAAATGATATCCACTGTTTTTCACTAAAGTTTGCCTGAATTGGACCTTGCTCGGGCATGTGTTGAGTGAGAGAATTGGAAGAGTGGTGCCCCCCTTCACGATTGAATTCGGAATTTCAGTTCAGATGAAGGACCTCATTCAGAAATGATATCCGCTGTTTTTCACTAAATTTTGCCTGAATTGGACCTTGTAGTAGTGTTTGGGAGGTGATTTTAGGTATATGGGAGCGCTCGGTTTGAAATTCTTGAGTCTAGGCAATGAAGGATGCTTGCCACGGTTTGCGAATTTTGAAGTGAATTGGGGTTTATGAGTTTCTTGGGCATGTGTTGAGTGAGAGAATTGGAAGAGTGGTGGCCTCCTTCAGGATTGAATTCAGAATTTCAGTTCAGATGAAGAACCTCATTCAGAAATGATATCCACTGTTTTTCACTAAATTTTGCCTGAATTGGACCTTGCTCGGGCATGTGTTGAGTGAGAGAATTGGAAGAGTGGTGCCCTCCTTCAGGATTGAATTCAGAATTTCAGTTCAGATGAAGGACCTCATACAGAAATGATGTCCACTGCTTTTTACTAAAATTTTATCTGAATTGGACCTTGTAGTAGTGTTTGGGAGGTGATTTTAGGTATATGGGTGAGCACGGTTTGAAATTCTTGAGTCTAGGCAATGAAGGATGCTCTCCATGGTTTGCGAATTTTGATGTGAATTGGGGTTTATGAGTTGCTCGGGCATGTGTTAAGTGGGAGAATTGGAAGATTGATTGCCCTACTTCGGGATTGAATTCGGAATTTCAGTTTAGATGAAGGACCTCATTCAGAAATGATATCCACTGTTTTTTTACTAAATTTTGTCTGAGTTGGACCTTGTACAGTAGTAGTGTTTGGTAGGTGATTTAAGTATGTGGGTGAGCTCGGTTTGGCCTTCTGGGGTGTTTATGTGAAGTTCATTTTCTTCTTGAGTCTAGGCAATGAAGGATGCTCGCCATTGTTTTGCAAATTTTGAAGTGAATTGGCGTAGAAAGGGGTTTATGAGTTGCTCGGGCATGTGTTAAGCGAGAGAATTGGAAGAATGGTTGCCTTACTTCAGGATTGAATTCAGAATTTCAATTGTATGACCTCATTCAGAAATGCTATCCACTGTTTTTCGCAAGATTTTGTCCGAATCTGACCTTGTCCTGGTGTTTGGGGAGGTGATTCTAGGTATTTGGGTGGTATTGATAGAATGTTGCTTGTAATCGCGTTTATGGGTGTAAGCTTGGTTTGAAACTTTGGGGTGATTATCTGGAGTTCATTTTTGTGTAGAGTCTAGGCAAAGAAGGATGTTCGCTATTTTTCAAATTTGGCGTAGGAAGGGGTTTATGAGTTGCCAGGCCATGTGTTGAGTTAGAGAATTGGGAGAGTGGGTGTCATTCAGGATTCAATTCAGATGTAGGGCCTCATTCAGAAATGGTAACCACTGTTTTTTCGCAAAATTTTGTCTGAATCTGACCTTGTAGTAGTGTTTGGGGAGGTGATTTAAGGTGTTTGGGTGGTATTGATAGAATTTTTCTTTTTAAGTGCGTTGATGAGTGTAAGCTTGGATTGAAATTCTGGGGTGTTTATGTAGATTTTATTTTTTTGTGTAGAGTCTAGGCAATGAAGTATACTCGCCATTGTTTGCAAATTTTGAAGTGATTTGGGGCTTATGAGTTGCCAGGGCATGTGTTGAGTAAGAGAATTGGAAGGAAGGTGCTCTACTTCAGGATTGAACTCAGATGTAGGACCTCATTCACAAATGGAATCCACTCGTTTTTGCAATGTTTGATCCGAATCTGACATGGTAGTAGTGTTTGTGTCAGTGATTCTAGTTATTTGGTGGTACTGAAACCAAATTGGTCGTGGGCAAGGAATTAGCATTTGGAAGAAAGCGGAAAGGATGGAGAACGACAATGTAACTGTGACCAGAGTGGGAGCACTCCCTCGCATAACCAGTATGCACAATTTGGTCCAAAACTCTCTGGAAGATGATCGCGAAGAAAATCTCCGCCTGCTCTCCCAGTAAGTCGTTGCAATTTACTCGATAGACCTGAATGCTCTGGATTTTGCGTCTCACTAAGTAGGGTTTGCTATTTCAGCGGCGAAAAGCTGTCGTTTGTTTCCAAATCCCGCCCCGCGTCATGATGCTGTCTCAAAGTACTAGGCCCTTCATTGAGATTTCAAATTGCGTTTGATATAATAATCACATTTACGAAATTGCCTCCGAGCTTGGAGCACAATTAGCAAACCCTAATGGATTCTTCTTCCCTTAGCTATGAAGTGTTTGCTTGGAAAGTGGCGATAGGAGAGGGTGAGGACTTGACGTTGCCGTTAGTCTAGGTTGACAAATTTGGCATGAATACGTTCGAACTTGTGCAATGCGTTCAGTGAAGTATTTCCCTATTATGCTGGTTTTGTATGACGCGATGTAGCGTACTGGTTTCTGTGGGAAGTCCTACAAGTGCTCTGCTTGAGAATTACAGAATGTGGGACGAATTTGGATTAGGAAATGGCAATCAAGGTGCCAGTTATGAAATTTTTTTGTAGGTGGCGAAACAGGTTCTAACTGGAAAGTCGTGACCTCCATTACCACTACTAAAATATTGATCTGCAAACTCCATGACCTAATCTACATTCATTAGCACATTGATTAGGCGTGTAGAATCAAGGGTTGGGGTGGGGGGGGTATTAGACTAATAATCCGAGGTGTTATAGAATCGCAGCCAGAGAACGGTCATTTCTGCAACCGCATCATGTCATGGACGAGCTGAACAAGGCTGCAAAGGAGAATGAATCCTCAACGATAATGGATGGTGCCCTGGCTCAAATTTTTTCCAAATGTCAGGTACTGATCTAACATTCAATGTTCAATCTCCAGGACAATACTAGAGTGCCCTGTGCAGGTGCCACACTATAAAAAAAAATGTAAAAGTAATTTTCTAATTTTTTAATTCATAAAACTTTGAAATTCACACTGAGAGCACCCCTCCTCGCAGAGAGCTTTCCAACGCTACCAAGAACGCGACCGGGGGACGCACGGTCCAAAAGATCTCATCGTAACAATACAAACAAACAATACAAACAAACAAAACAAACGTACAAAACAAACGTACAAAACAAACAAACAAACAAACAAACAAACAAACAAACAAACAAACAGTTTAATGTATGGATAGTGTAAGCTCAAGAATAATGATTTTAAAACGAAAGGTTTACTACTTATTTTCTGAGCGCTCTTTTGGACTACAGAGGACCTGGAGGAGGATACCCAGCATACTGTAGGGTGTCTTCCTCCAAGTCTGCTGCTTTGAAGACCCCGCAGGTGGAAGACCCCAATCTCAACTTGAGTGTGTTCGTAAAGGAGTCGCATAAATCACTAATCCTACAGAGAAAGAATTTGGTATATGATTGAGTATGGTTTCTGATAAGACCGAAATAGCCACTAAGCTGTGTTGGCTGTCTCGCTTAAATCTAATAAGTTTAAACTGTGAGTTCATCTCATTGAATGAGCTTTGTTTTTTTTAAATACTCTCTAGGGGTCCTCTACAATCTGGATAAGGCTTCGTCGCCTTTGACATTTATTGAACGCACGAGCGGGTCCTCTATCTACTCTTGTCCCCTTGTTAGTCAGTGGCTCTGATCGTTACATCCTTCTTCACCATCATCCAGTAAAATGAGGTCATCAAGAATCAGGCATTTGAAAGATTTAGAATTTGAACGACGGTTGTCATGTATTCTGCGCTTACATTGTAGTGAAAATCTGGTGACTTACTGCAATGAGAATTGAAACATCTGTTGTACGTGACTGTTGCAGGAAGCCTTCGTGTTAACTCCTTGGGTGGGTCTAGCGCTACGACCGCAGCCTGGAGTGTGGGAATATTTGCGAATCAACGTGGATGAAATGGTGGTGGAGGAGCTTACCGCCTCTGAGTACCTGTCATACAAGGAGTGTCTGGTTGATAATCATAAGTGCGTTTCCAGCGACCAATCATGTGTTTATTCAGCTTGTCAACGAATTTTCTGGATTCAGGACGCTCTGCTGTCAACACTAGCGCTTTGGAGTTGTTTATCTCTTGCATCCAAAAATTCTTATTGGTTGGATATGTTAGATATCTGTCTCAAGCCTGTCAGCTCTTTATCGTTTACCTAAGCCATATTCTGAAAGTAATCTTCTGAGAAGGCCTGCAGTAAGCCCTGTGTGTGTACAGGTGTACAGGATTAAGAATAACTGTACTTCAAGCTTACTTGTTTTTCAACTTCCAAGCGCAAATCTAATACCTTATGTGCACCCCTGAAATTTGAATGTGTCTATAGGTGTGACGATAACTTTGTGTTGGAGTTGGATCTGGAGCCCTTCAATGCAGGCTTTCCTCGCATGACGAGGCCGTCGTCTATTGGAAATGGCGTCCAGTTTCTCAATCGGCATCTTTCTTCGAGGTTACTCCGGGACAGAGATAGCTTGGAGCCACTGGTCGAATTCATGCGCCTTCATAAATACAAAGGGCACGTAAGTTAATCAGTTGACCAGTTCTGAGCTAATTCTTATTGTAATGAAAAAAATTCCACAAAAGCTTGCAAAACTTATGTGAATATATAAAACAATCTTATTTGGGGGCATGCCCAGAACTGACACTACCCATAACTGGTGAAATGTCTGGGTGATGGTATGTAGAACACCTCAATTTAGTAAAAGGAGGCTTCTATTTGAAGTAGAAGTTTGAGGAGGGGTTTCATTTCTGATTGTTTTTGTGAGTTGCCAGAACATTCGAGAGAACACACCCACGCAGTTGGCATAAATAGGAAGCCTTTGCACATGAAAAGGAATCCGTGACAACCTTTTTTGTTTATTTGAGTTCAAGCCAGTGAGCCATTGTATTCACATGTGGAAAGTATGTCAGAGGTTTAGTTTTCCTTGATTTTCTCTGACTTGGCATGACCTTGCACTAAATGTCTTTGAGTTGGCATTATTCTCAAAAGGAGCCATGCCATTCCCACTCAGCAATGCCCTGACATTGTCGGTTCACTTGGACTTATGTTGAGAATAAATGAGTGCAGACATTGTTGCTGAATGAGCGGGTTGCAAATATCGTCAAGCTTCGATCTGCCCTTATAAAAGCCGAGGAAATGCTGGGCAAACTTCCTATAGACCAACCGTTCAAGGATTTCGCCGCAAAGTATATTCTCATATGTCAATTATACTTTCGGGAGCACTGTTTCATGCTTACTTGCTCCCCTTTTCTAATTACATTCCAAGGCCATAGAGTGTTCTTATTTTAACCCTTAAAGATACGAAACCGGTCGCATTTGACCACTGGGGCACGTAGGGTTGAAATATTCACTGAACTTTTGAGAGGTTTTCAAAGTCTTGTTTCTTAAGACACTGCCTCTTTTCAACGATAAAAGTAGTTTTGAAATTGCAATTGATGTTTTGGGAATTCTGTACTATCTGAATTTGGTTTTAAAAGACACGGTATATCATGGGATCTCAAGTTAAGTTCCCCTGTTGCTGACTTGTGGTTTACAATAAAATAGGTTGGAAGCACTAGGATTGGAGAAAGGCTGGGGTGATACAGCTGGGCGCGTGTTGGAAATGATTCACTTGTTGCAGGACCTTCTGCAAGCTCCTGATCCTGAAACGCTGGAGAAGTTTCTGGCCCGGATTCCAATGATATTTAGTGTGGCTATTATTTCTCCACACGGATACTTCGGACAAGCCGATGTGCTAGGAATGCCTGACACAGGGGGGCAAGTAAGTTTTTTGATTGACCTCATGTGGAAGACTTGTGTAAGATCAGTGTTTTGGATGAAGTCCTTAGAAGCACTTTTCAATGATGCTTGTGCGAAACTGTACGCACTATCTTAGGGTCATCTTGGACAAGTTGAAGCAACAAGCCTAAAGTCTGAACCATCGTGAGATAACAAGCTTAATTTCGAACACACTTCGGGTAACAATTTTCCAATACACCTCGAAGGGTAGCTTGAAACCGGGATATTTTCAAATACATTTAGCATGCCACGCAAGAGACATAGGATGCCTCCTCTTCATGCTCATTCTTGTTATTTTGACTTGTGTAAAGTTGACATTGAACTAACAGAAAAGAACAATTTGTGCAGAAATTGAGTTGTGAGATTTCTTGTTATCTCAAGCTTGCTGTGCAATCTTAAGTGTCCCTTACTTTGTGCCAGATAGCCAGGGCTCTACTGACCACACGGAGATTGGGTTTGGAGTAGGTTGTTTACATATTGGACCAGGTTCGGGCAATGGAAAAGGAGATGCTCAAGAATATTCAGCAGCAAGGCCTGGATATCCAACCTCAGATTGTAGTGGTAAATGAATTGTTGAATCGTTGAATGTCCATGATCATATTTCATGGAATTAGTGGCCTGCAGCATGTGGGATTTGGCAGTAGGGGGTTTATTAGGGTGTCAGAGATGAGTCTTGCCTTCTGCAATAAGTGGCAATTCTCAAATGAGACTTGAGTGTTTTGACGATACTTCTAGTAATTTTCATAAGGATTTGGGACTCAGAATCGCGTAGGTCGTAAAATGTAAAGAAAGAAATGAATCTTGCCATTGCAGACTCACTCCCCATAAATTTAGTGCAGAGCTTTTCAGAAAAATTGAATGTTTGGTTGGCTATTGAAGCGGCTTTCTGATTTTCTTGTCTGATTTTCTGTTCAGGTAACTCGTCTAATTCCAAATGCAAATGGAACTACATGTAACCAACGGATTGAAAAGTTGGAAGGTACACAGTACTCTCGGATCCTGCGCGTGCCATTCAGGAATGAGGATGGTATTCTACACAATTGGATTTCTCGGTTCGATGTGTATCCATTTTTGGAATCCTTTGTTCAGGTAACTCACATGACAATAAATCCTTGATGATTGCAATACTGAATTTTATCATCTTTTCATGAATTTTGTTCTTAATTTTGTCATGAATTTTGGAAGAATGTCTTAGATTTTTTCCTGGCTACGTTGTATACTGAGTTGTGGTGCTCGTGATTGTATCGACCAGGATGTCTCACAGGAACTCACAGAAGAACTTTCTGGAGTTCCAGATTTTATCATTGGTAATTATACTGATGGAAATCTTGTCGCCTCTCTGTTGTGTTATCGACTTGGTGTCACCCAGGTTCGTGAGAACACACGTCGGACTTTGTGATAATATTCAGGATCTGAGGGGAGGAAAATGTTGAAAGTTCTGAAAAGGAGACGTGTTACAAACCATAGTAATTCCTTCAAAGGATGAAATTCCTATGTTTAATAGAATTTTGGCATGTCGTTTTAGGAATTATGGCATTCTAAGATTGTTAAATAGGCTTTTAGAAATTTTTATTCGATGAGGATTACACTAAGGATTGCACATGAATTATATGGAAAAAGATATATACTTGAAAATTGTACAATACTATTTGGGGTATAGGCACTTAAGGTTTGCCACTAGTCTTAGGACGCAGTATTTTTAGCAAGAAACGCTTAACCAATGTATGTTTTCTAATGAGTGTTCTATTTGGGTGGTTCAGTGTAACATAGCTCATGCGCTTGAGAAAACAAAGTACCCAGATTCAGACATCTACTGGGAGAAATTTGATGAAAAGTATCACTTTTCTTGCCAGTTTACTGCCGACTTAATCGCAATGAATCAGGCCGACTTTATCATCACCAGTACATATCAAGAGATTGCTGGCAGGTGGGTTTTATCTCAATTTTTGATCAATTTGATTAGAAACATGCAACAAGGTTTTCATTAACATTTGATTGCATCACGATCTTAAGAAGAGAGTGTAACATTTATTGTTGTTAATGAAATTGCTTGTTCTTTTGTTAATCCAAAATTTAATTGCTTCAAGAACTACATATGAAGCGAATCTTTCCCTGGGATTTTTATTGAGGTCTCCATTTGGTGACACTGATCACACGGAGGCCTCTGTATAATCAGTTTGATTTTAAGGAGACCCTTTTTATGATTTTGTGTGAAAGTATTTGAACTCGTCTAATTTTGTTGTAACGTCCGAATCAGATCTGCTTTCATTATAATCTGTTTTGATTCCATCATTGATTTATGCTTTCGTTGTGGCTTAGGGTGTTAGGAATTTAAAAGATTCAGGAGTTGATTGAATTGAACTCGTGATCAAGTGATAATGTCTACTGATTGATTGATGGTGTTGGATATCAGTGCGAACACGGTGGGGCAGTATGAAAGCCATGTAGCATTTTCTCTGCCTGGCTTGTACCGGGTGGTGAATGGTATTGACGTGTTTGACCCAAAATTCAACATTGTATCACCTGGTGCTGACACAACTGTCTACTTCCCCTTCACCGACAAGGAGAGACGTTTAACGAATCTGCATGAACGTATTAACAAGCTCTTGTATGACCCTGAGCAAACTGCTGAGCATATGTAAGTACTTTTTCCTAACTGCAAGCTTCTTTTTATTTATTTCTTCCGAACGGAGGTCATAAAAGTAACTTATATCTAGACATCTTGTTATATCTTTACCTTCAAGTACCAAAATGGCCAAAAGCGGTTGCTTCAAAATCTTTAGGAATTGAAATTAATCATGCAAGAAGTTAAGGAATCTGACAAATCGTTTCATTCGAAATATGAAAATTTTATTCTTAATGTCATGGTAATCGGAACTAGATTCCTATTGTGCTCATGTTGATTCAATGTTAAATTAATGTTAGTATACTTCATTATGCAAGTGGTGTTAAGTTAGCTTTCATTTTGAACTGATGTCCTATTAAATTAACTTACCATCAAAACTTTATTTATCTAATAGGGAGTGTCAGACCTCATGATCCTTAATCTGCAACTTTCCAAATTGCGTTCTTCTTTCTTCGAAGTACTAGCCCCCTAGCTCAGAGAGTTTTGAAATGAGCTTGTGGAAGCACTTCTTCTACGGGCCTAACGTGGGATCTTTTGAGATGTTTGTAATGCAAATTGTCGGCTTTGCTGATAAGGGTGCTAAATATCTGACTGTAAGTGTAGTGGAACCTTGAAGAACAAAAACAAGCCCATCCTCTTCTCAATGGCACGCCTTGACCACGTGAAGAACATCAGCGGCCTTGTGGAAATGTTTGCCAAAAACTCGCGGCTCCGGGAGCTCGTGAACCTCGTGGTGGTGGCAGGCAACATCAAGAAGGAGAAATCCAAGGACCGTGAGGAAATGGCGGAGATTGACAAGATGCACAATTTGATGAAAGAATACAAGCTGGATGGGGACTTCCGATGGCTGTGTGCTCAGACAGACAGGGTTCTCAATGGCGAGCTCTACCGATGCATTGCGGATTCCAATGGTGCCTTTGTCCAGCCAGCGTTATATGAAGGCTTTGGACTGACTGTCATTGAGGCCATGACGTGTGGCCTACCTACGTTTGCAACTTGCCATGGAGGGCCGAAGGAGATTGTGGTGAATGAGAAATCTGGGTTTCACATTGATCCCTATCATGGGGATGATGCCAGTAAGATTATGGTGGACTTCTTTGATAAGTGTACCAAGGAGGAGGGTTATTGGAAAAAATTCTCCGATGAAGGTCTCGAGCGAATTCGTACCAAGTATGTGAACATTCTTACTCACTTCTGACTTTGGATGGATACTACTATTTGCATCCTTACAGTAAGACCTCTTCGCACCTATTATCGTCACTGATTACCATTGAGCATAGTTACTATTATTAAGCATACAATATTTTTATTAGATCTTATTGGTAATTAAAAGAGAATTGCAACGCACTTTAGCATGCATTATTTGGACTCCGTATGAATAAGATATGAGTTTTCAAAGTACTGTTTCTAGGTACCGAAAACTAAGAGTAGGCTCTTGCAGACTTCATGTTGTCATTTCGTGTAGTCAATATCTAGTTTTGTGTTGCATTTTGGGCTAAATGTAGCTGTCGCTTTGGGGGCAGTGTTAATTATAGGTGTACATACCTTAATATGATCTTCTCTCTAACAATGCAAACTTATCTCACTTACATGGACTGTAGCACACTTGCCCCGCTCTCAAACTATGTCAGTCATTGATTAGGACCCTAGGAAGTCAGATTACAGAGGTCAGGGTGTGCAGAAGTACTCCACACAGTGTGTGCATCTTACGTTGTTACTGGCCTCACACTCGTCTTGTTATTGTTCTGAAGGTATACATGGGAGATTTATGCCGAGCGGTTGCTGACACTCTCAAGAGTATATGGCTTCTGGAAGTATGTGTCCAAGCTAGGAAGGCGTGAGACTCGGCGGTATCTCGAAATGTTCTACATCCTAAAATTCAGAGAATTGGTAAGCAATAAAAATCACTGTCACACTGGACTATATAACCTTCAAAGACTGAGGTTCTAGAAGGTTATACGACATAAATCTAAGTTGTTATTTTGAATGAAGGACGTCCAAGTTAAGAGTATTTTTTTTTTCATTAGAGAGCTCACTCTGAATTTAGTGTTACAGATAATAATCCTCTTCTTCTCAACCGAAGAAAAGTAGACACATTTGACTACCGTAGTCAACAGTGCTTCATGACGGAGATGATCAAGTCAACCAAGTACATTTGTTTTTTCTGTTATGCGCCAGTTAGTTTTGGTTGAAGTGGTCGCTAACTTCTTGAAGAGCATTCAAATAGGTACACTGATTTGTCTTGTTAATGCGTGTTAAAAAATGAACTTACATATGCTTATAACTTTTTTATTACAAGGGGAGGAATAGTTTTGCCAATGTTTTTTTGTTATGATTCTTCAACATGAAGAGCACTAGTACACACAATGAGTCTATAAACATATACCTCCCTTGTAAAAGGTTATAACCATGTGTAAGTTCATTTTTTAACATGCTCTAATAGGACAAATCAGTGTAGTTTTTTGAATTTCAGTTCATGTTTGCATTTCAGGATCATTATTGTTGAATCCAAATTCATGCCGAGGAGTTGTCACATGGTCTTTACGTGCACTGGATGGGTTTTTTTTTCAGGTGAAGACAGTGCCTGTTGCAAGTGATGACAAGTCCTACCTCCAAGAGCAAGAGAAGAAAGTATAGGCGGCGATCAACGAGAATCTGGGCTTCTGACGTGCAAGCAGATCATACAATGGTGAGAAAACCGGGCTTCCGGCAGAAAGTGGAGCATAGATATGACAAGAGGACATTCCGAAGGGGTTTTGACAAGTTTGCTAGTAAATTTTAAGTCTGTCTCCACGTTTATTCTCTTTGATTTATTGCAATCAACGCCGGTTGATTCATTAAGAGTCCAAGATCTTGGTACTTAGTTTGTGAAATAGGGCATTTTCTTTTCTTTTTGTCTTTTGCTTTAGTTGAAACTCGGAGTTGATTCTGAAGGAAAAAGAAGTGCATTTTCAGCAAACAGTGTGGTGTATAAATGCATGTAAAAACCAACCAGTGTGGCCAACATTACGTCCAATATTGAGGAGCAGTTTCGACTAACTTACAGTATGTCCCAAGTCTCAAGTCCCCACTTTTCCTCAAATTTTGATTGAATTTGGGATGTTCACAGAATCAGAGCTTTCGTGGGCCTTTCAGGTTTATTAGAATAATGAGAGACTAAGCTTACTTCGATCTGCAAAGGTTGCAAATGATATCAAACGAAACTTGAAAAATGCAAACAACAATAATTCCATCGAGAAATCTTGGAAAGGCTCATTACGTTACAACAGATCTACATCTCCCTATTTGTACAGTACACTTCCTAGTAGCACAGTTTCAGAATAGTCTTGGAAATGAATGTTGTAAATTCAAAAATTCCCTTAGTTTTTGCAGTACTACATCTTCAAACACAAGTATTAATTTGCATAATCAAATCTTCAAATACAATTGCAGCATGAAATAGAAACGAAATTAAGGGTGAAAACGGTTGAGTTTTTAAAATTTTAAGACTATAGAAGTGAGGAGTTTACATTTTCTCTTCGAAAATGTCATATCCATGCCGAGCAAATTTTCTCACACCTCCACATTATTAAGAAAAATTCATATTATCAAGAGAATTGATCAAGGCAGTGCAAGGCAGTGCAATTAGAGAGGTGGATTATATTCAATTGGAATATTCGATTCATTGCCAACTGGAGACGGAGCAGCTGACTTAAGACTCTGTTCGTCAACAATGGATGCGACTCTATTCGTCGTCGAAGTCACCCAACAAAGACCGGAATTTGTATTTAGTCCTACTTGGATGGATGAAACCTAACCCCGTCGCTTGATGGATGAGAAACGGACACAGTGCGTCCACGGCCACTGGCCCCGTTTCTACGGGTTTGGGATCGTCACTCTCATCACAACACATGGTCGCACTCCGCCTCCGTGAATTGCAACTATGGGGAAGTCTGTGCTCGTGCTCAACGCTGGAAGTTCCTCGCTCAAGTAAGTCTTTCAGTGCGTAGCTTCCATTTCATCAGAATGCTGCTTTCCTAACTTCCGTTTTGAAAGTTTTCGCGCCCGATTTGGTGCAAAATCGAGAGAGTTCGCGTACTCGGGGGAACCTTCTCTGTTGCTTGCGACGAGCTGGCGAATTCTCTTTCTCTAAGTCTCGGAAATGTGAATTTATTGGAAGAATTTTGTGTGAATGCTAATTTTATTGGCTGAATTTAATGGCCTGGCTATGGTGGATCGAAATGGCTCTGTTTCCCTCCTGTAGTCTTTTATTTCCTGAATTCAGGACTGTGGAGCTTATGCTTTGAACGGTTACTCGTGGTAGCGAAGATTCTAATTTCTTTTAGGGCTTGGTTTTGTTAGTACGTGTGCTTTGTGCTTCTTTATTGAGAAAGGCTCTTCAAATGGCATTTCTATACAGAGTGTATTTTGCCATCGGAGTTTTTAGAAGTTTAATTTTTGAAAATTGTATTTTATTATTGGTTTTATTTGGTTAGTTGCGATTGGATTCCACATCGTGTTGAAGTCGATGATGGTGGAGTGCAACTGGAGATTTGTTGATGGATCCGTGGATGAAGATATGAGCTGATAGTTTTGAATTTGTGTAGGTAGGGCAATTTGTAATTTGTAGATGATAATGCGCTATTAGAAGAGGCGAGCGGAATCGTAGATTTTTTCTGATTTCGAGTTTTTGGAAGATCTTTTTGTATGATCTGACGACATCGTTGGGAAAGAGAAAGAAGTTCATAATGCTTCTTCGTTAGGGTTAACCCCTTGGGGCTTGAGCTAAAATAGGAAGTTCACTTTCGAAGATCATAGCCAATTAGAATATTTCCAACACGTATCATAACCAAGATCTAGTACATGATTTCTTCTTTCTATTGGTATTTCTTTCTCTCTAACTTCCTTGAAGCTTCCTATATGATTCATTTCAATCGCTGTAGATATGGAATCCAGTCGCTTTTGGCACTCAGAGGTTAAAAAATAATTTGCTTTTGTAACTGATGGTTGGTCACTGCCGCAGAATATATCTAAGTATTGGATAGATTTGCTTCTTTTGCTTTCCAGTTTTTTGATGTAGGTTTGTGTAAAGCTAGTCTCAAACAACGCGTGATGACGATGGTCCATTTGCAGGTATGCTCTTTACTATTTTGGAAAGGGAGCATCATGCATTTCTCAAGGTATTGTCGATGGCATCGGCACCGAGAAAAGCTTCATCTCTCACAAGAACGTGCAGACGGCTCAGGATGTGAAACTGCAAGTATGCTACTCAGCATTTTATATTTTACTCTTCTTGGTGTATCCTCGGTTCGGTTTCGGTTGCTGCATGATTGGCTTGTAATGCATCTCATCGGCTTGCAGACCTCTGATCAAGTTATTTTGTGGGAGTTCTTAAAGAATTTATACTTCCTGTCAGCCTTTGATCGAGAAGAGTCCCGGAGCTCACGGGCACTCAAAATTTGGGTTGCTGCTGCCATCACTTGCAAGCTTTCTTAAGTTTGTTTCGATTTGGCACACTGCAGGGTCTCGACATACGGTACCACAAGCAGGGCCTTCAAAAGGTAGTGGAGCTCCTTCGTGTAGGGATGGGTGGTGGTCAGAACGTCACAGCTGTGGGCCACCGAGTAGTGCACGGAGGAGAGTTTTTGACACAGCCTTCACTTGTCACTGAAACTGTCAAACAAGCTATTGAGAAAGCCATACCTCTTGCTCCCCTTCATAACCCTCCAAACCTTGAGGTACCGCTGTAGGTCCTCCTCCTTATCAGTCCTGAATTCTGACTGCAGAGTAATTGCTTTGAGGTATACGTGGGTGGAATACTTTGGCTTGATGAAGTGGGTATATGCCATTGTGAATTTGTAATGAAATGCTGTATGACCCTTCTATTTTACTTCCTACCTTGCTTATCCCTGAGTATTCACGCAGGGAATTCGGGTTGCAGAAGAGCTTTTTGACTGTCCCCAAGTAGCTGTCTTCGACACTGCTTTCCACTCTACGATACCACCTTCTGCTTATCATTACGCAATTCCATACAAGCTTTACGAGGAGCTTGGCATACGAAAATATGGCTTTCATGGAACAAGCTACCAGTACCTCCTTGGTCGTGCTTCTGAGATACTCGGAAAGCCGCGAGAGGACGTGAACATAATTGCGCTACACCTAGGAGCGGGAGCAAGTGTGGCAGCAATTAAAGGTGGGAAGTGCATTGACACATCCATGGGAGTGACTCCACTGCAGGGGCTGGTCATGGCAACGCGATCGGGTGACATCGACCCTGCGATAATCCAAATGCTGGTTACTGAGAAGGGCATGAACGTGGATGAAATTACCAACATGCTTAACAAGAAAAGTGGCTTACTCGGGCTGTGCGGGGATCCGGACTTGAGAGGGGTGTGGGATGCGGCGGAAGCTGGCAGTGCCAAACATAAATTGGCCATTGAGGTTTTTGTACATCGGATTCGCACGTATCTTGGAGCTTATTTTTTTCATCTGCAAGGACATGTCGACGCGTTGGTGTTCAGTGCAGGGATTGGAGAGGCATCTGGTCGCACTCGTAAACTTATCTGTGAAGGCCTGGAGAGGTTTGGTATCGAGTTAGATCCGAGTCAAAATGAGGAAGGGAAATTGAAAGAGGCCAAGGCGATCCACAAGAATGGTTCAAAGGTGCAGATCCTGGTAATTCCAACTGATGAGGAGCTCTCCATCGCCCAGCAAACTCTGCAAGTTGTGGACGCACATCAGCAGAATGTGGACGCACAGAGGCTGGATATGAAACCTTGGGGCAGTTGAATATAATTATCATTCCCTTCTTCCGGGGATTTTTCTAGTGGAGATGAAGACTGATCACCAGGGACTGCTCTTCTCAGGTGGTGTTAAAAGCTTAGATCTTCAACCATCTCAGGTAAATTTTGGTCACGGATCATGGTCTTGAAGGTATTGGCTGTGTCCAAGTCATTTAAGCCTCAGTCTTGTAAATATCATCTCATCTCATCTCTTTAGTCAGGACTTTGATGGTTTAAGTGGCCAATAAAGAGAGTCGATAGGTATCTATTTGTCTCATTCGGAACCACATTTGTAGGGTTATTTATGGCTTTGATTGTCGGTCCAATGATCGATTGCTCACGATCAGATCCTTTCAATTCGTGAACACCTGAATCCTTTTTTGGATTCTTGGACATTTTTGCTTATGTCTTCGCACATACGGAGTATATATTACTTAGCTCAATGTCATCAAACCTGTCATAAAGGAAGGTTGTCTATTAAAATTTCAAGTATTGTTGTTAATGTTATTTTGGCGAAACAATGCCCAAAGCACTCTGAATATGTCCCAAATATACCATAGAAATGTCCTTCAAGAACACCCACAATTGTTCTTATATTGATCATTACATATAAACACTTCTATAGCCAAGGAAAATACGTGTATCTTAAAAGCAAAATGTTTGTGACCTACCAAAAAAACTCATCTTTTGAACAAACATCAAGTTGTACTTTAGTGCTCATTCTTTAGAACAATGAGACTTTGAGAATATAACCTAAATTATAAATTATAAACTATAAACTATCAATTTTTTTTCTATGCTCAAGTTCATCCATAACTACTTTAGGAACTACTTCAAGTCCTTGGAAAAGAAGCCACATCCTTTTTTGTATACAATCTTAAACTCATATCATAGGGGAGATATTGAAAACTACGGAATACAAGAAGACAAGTGTTGATAACCTTGCTTTGAGGGCTCTTCAAAAATAGATGTAAAATTATAGCATGTCAAGTATCGCAAGCAAGGGTGTAGATGCTCCAAGTTTATAATGAAATTGAAGCACTATAAGCAGCGGCAATCACTTGCACAATTTTAGGTGCTCTAAAGGTGGACTTGGCATGCATTAACCCCAATTCTAGGGCAACAATGGAATAGGCAGGAATATGAAGCTCCATGTTGGGTGCTGCATTTGTAGCCTTGCTCACCTGGGGACTCACCTGCTCAACCAAAAAATCCTCTATTAGGAAATAAAAGGTGAAGGAAAAGGGAAAAATGAAAAAATGAAAAAAAAATGTACTCTAGGTGCATTCACATAATCTCTACATCATGGCAAAGATATATGATTTGAAAATTAGTAATTCAATTGATAATATTGTGAAAAATATATATTAGATTTTCTCAAATTTAATATCACTAGAATCAATGAAGAACATATATGCATTGATTGTAATATGAATAAAATCAAACAAATAAAAGTCTCCATAAGAATATAAGACCAGAGGTGAGAACACCCAAAAAGATCCGAATATCCATTCCTAACAAGTAGACGTCTATCGAAAATGTCTCTCAAAGTGCAATTAAATGGTTTCTATACTTAACTATGATTGGTTGATTGCTAATTTTTAAAATTTTCATATTATGACTAAGCTATGTGACAATTTTAAAGGCCTAGGAGTCCCACTTTGAAAATTCATAAGAATTACATGTCTTATCCAAAAATTCCAAATTTTTTCTAATTGCCAATACTACAAAAACATTTTTTCTTTCTTAAAAAAGTTGCCTTCAATTATGTTGAATTGCTTATTTTGATAGTTTTGGGTGTTTTTACCTTAATCAAAACTGCTTCAAAAACCTAACTAAAGGTTCAATTTGTGCATCTTGATCTAAGAAGAGGTTAACCTTGTAAAGATGCTATAGACCTAATAGGTGCAATGAATGACTTCACTGTTAATTGAATAAACAAAGAATGCAACTATTGGTCTAATAATCAAAGTATTTTGGTGACCACCTTGGCCATGGGGGCCACGTTCTTTTAAGGTTAACTAAGATAATAATTTTTTAATTGGTTATCATCCTCTTCATTCAGTTCACATGGATGACGACCAACCCTTTTTTTTTTACTTTTTACGAAAGTGCCAAGATGGCGATCATTGAAAATTTGGTGAAGCATTGTATTTCTACATTTCATCCATCTTTTGGACCCAAAAACACTTTTCAATCATATTCATGCACTTTTTCATCCAAATCTGCGACTTCATCCACACTTTTAATAAAAATGGAAAAAATTTGACGAAAAAAGATTACTTTTTATCTAGCGAAAAGTAGACATTTATTTTGAAATGGTGGCACCGTGGTGCCAAAACAAAAACAAAAAGGGCTGATGACAACTAAGCGTACCTTGACTGGGCTGGTGAAGGAGTTTTCATCCATCAAAGCTCCAGAAGTCATGACGGTGATGTAAGACTCCGCAACAACAACATTGCTTGCTGTTATCCCCGAAACATTCAAGTTCAGGTTCAAGGCACTGTTGCCAAAGTTCACTGCCTGCATTCATAGATTGTTTCCCACTTAGTTCTACCATCATTCCCCAAATTCTCTTTGAATTATCCTCCATCAAATCTTTGGAACATGTTAACCCCAAAAGGACCGGGGTTGTCAAACTTTCAATTGTACAAATTTGTAATAGACTACTGTAAGAATTTGTGGAAAAAATTTCCATCCGTTTGACCACGTGGATTGCAAGATTATAACTTTTGAAGTTAAAAGAAAATAAATTTTGGGCTTTGCATTGTTTGACTCAACTTGTGGAGAAGGAGGCACTATCCAACTTTGAAAGTTTAGACCGTTGGATAGGTTGTTAGGTCTACTTACTTGCATGCCATTTTTCAAAGATAATGGAGGTGTCTAGTATACCCAAAATCACCTTGCACTCAGAGGATGTCCAAAAAAAACAACTACATGATCATAATTTCAATTGTTTTTGGTGAACTCACTTTTTGGAAGAATCACAATACCAGTGGTCAACGCAAAGATTACCTTGTCTAAATCAAGTACCAAAAAAGATTTAATTTAAAAAATCTCATGAATTTACATTAGAATTAGAGATAATAGTTCTAAACTAATTCTAAAATTGTCACTTTTAGTGCATTGAGTGAAAATCGGATTTTTTTCATTTTGAACCACAAATTATTCACTATACTACTATGAAAATGTGTAGAAAAAATTTCAGCCTAAATGGCTTCATAGATTGTAAGATATCAACGTTCAAAGTTAATTCAAATAAAATCACACCTTGCTTGACTACTTGCCTAGTTCTATTAGCATGCTACCCAAGCTGCCCCTAAACTTCAGAGCCCCATAAGTTTTGATCCAAGCATCCGATTGGAAAAAAAAATTATGTTTTCACAAAGCTTATGCAAAGTGCACTTCTTTGGTTAAAAAAAATCCACTTTCATCCATTCAAAAATGACTTTGTATGAACCTACATAAGCCTTCAAAAAGCTCCACAAGAGCTTATTGTCCTTTAGGAATTAAAAGTGCTTACGTTCTTTTGAAAATGAAAGTGCTTTGATCAAACTCTAAATTGAAGACTAAAATAAGAAAAATAAGGTTCTAAATCTACAATAAAACTTGAAGCCTAAATTATGAAAGAAAATTTGACCTATATATTAAAGATGTATGGAGTGTCATTAACCACAATATTAAGTACCATAAGATGAAAAATACACCTCATTCATCAACAAGAAAGATAACTTTCCAAAACTATACTTGATCACTAATGAATTTGAATTAAACATTATTAGACCTTCCCTTGCTCTTGTAGATGTACCATTGAGTGATATCATTTTGTCTCAAATTCATCAAAAGTTTGTTTATCAATAGATATGACTTTGTTTTCAACTCTTTTCAGAGAAAAGAGTAATAAGGTAGGCATCCCAAATGCGCCACTGACCTTAAAGCGCCATCTTCAATGTGTGTACATCTCCAAAATCAATTATGTACCTCTGTGAAAGAAACGCTTTTAGAACCAAACTTTGTTCCTTCACAACTTTTGCATACAGTATCCAAATGTCGCGTTCTTTGGTGCGTTGGAACCTCCTTTCCCTTGCCAATAAGAATATATAAGAATTTGAATAGTATTAATTAGGCACAGAGCAATTACTGGCGGTTTTGGGATACCTACCTTAAGCCCTTTGCATGTTTTGCACTCCTCATATGGATCATTCAATATAAAAAAATTGGTGGTATGGGGATGGAGAGTGCACCTTGACAATCAATGAATCCATATGGCTCGAGGCATTATATGCTCGAACAACTGATGTAATAAGAGAAGCAAGGCTTGTGGCTGAGTCAGCTTGCACGGTAGAAGGGACCAAATGGGCACCATTGGATCTTTTGAAAAAATGTTGCATCCAATAGCTGGGTGTCCCAAATTGTTGCCATGAGTTGAACACTATTGCATCAGGGTTCCATCTGTTTTTGTTCAAATAAAGTTAATATTATTAGAGTTAAAAAAACGCATTCATAATTCATTTTTACAAAATAGGATCACAACAAAAATGGACTTGAAGCTTCAATATAAAGATTTTCACTTTCAAACCTTCTTGACTCCATTCCGGAAGATTACATATCCCTTTCAAATATTTTTGGGTAAAGATTTCATTAAAAAAAACTACTAACACTACAAAAGCAAGGGATTTACTTAATAACATTGTAAAAAGAAAAAAACTAAAGGTCCAAATTGGGTTTAACGATATTCAACAATTTTAATTTATTTTAAAAGTTATTTCAAACACATGAACAATGCATTCCATTGTAAGAATAAATGGGCAATTTCGTTAAAATGGCGATATTTTTTTAAAATGGCATGAAAACAGATTAGAATGGCAGTTCTAAAATCTATACCTGTCCTAGATGGTTCAAAACGGCCATTCTGAAATCTATACCAGTACTAGATGGTGAAAATGGCACACCGTCAAAGTGGCACTTGGAATATTGCCATTTTAACGAAACTGCCTATATAAACTTTCAAAATTTGGCAAATTTGAATAATTCTAATGGAAAACTTTAATTTTTTCTTTCGTTCTTTTTTCTTTCAGACCAACACCTACAAATGATGCAATAATCGTCATTGATTGCTTTGATAATAAATTTTGATTTCATGTAAATTATATTTTTCACATTATGATCAATTAAATTGCTCACTTTAAACCACGTATCTTTGGTCCTTTAGGATTAAGAAACTTTTTAGTTACAAAAGTTCCAATAGGATCTTGTGAGGAAATACCTTCTGTCATTGCTATTTACAAAGAGGGGTGCGTAGCTTGCCATTTTCACCACATCACTGCTCTCATCCCACAATTGTGGTGTTAGAAATGGAAGGGTAAGCCAAACGTGTACAATCACATCAAGATTGAATATTTTAACCTTCAATGGGATAAAATAATCCCACAATGATCAAGGGACCAAAATAGCTTCCACTATACCTTCATCCAATCTCATATTTGCATTGTAATAAGGGTTATTTTATCCATCACAAGGTTAAGATCAATATCCCCTTGGTGTAAATGTAAATATACAACTTGAAGGTAAGAACTCTCTAGCCATAGTCATACTACTATGAATAACATAGTAACTTTCATTATCTCAAAATTTCCATTCATTGATTCAACCAATACCTTTGTTCCTCACATAATAGAAAGGGTCATTACCTATTGAGTTCAATTCCAATAAGGAATGCGGCTTCAGCTAATGATGCAAACAAACTACCGTGACCCGAGTCGGTTCCTGTAACTGCGTACTCGCTTACAAATGCCTGCCAACCCACTTTCATTGATCATGATGTTTGATTCTATATTCATGAAGAATCTCCTTGTGCAAAACTTCTTCAACATTTGTGAGAATTTGTCATTTTCCACAATAACTAGCAACCAAATTAAGGCTCAAAAGTTTGACATTTATTATAAAAAAGATGTGTAGCTCTCATTGAATGGCTTTCAATGGCTATCTTGTTCCTATCACTTTTAGTACTATTTGAAATTAGCACAAGATTGTGCAAAAGATATTGAGATTCTTCTTTTTATGGGTGTCAATAGAGGCAACTCCCAATTTGATCAATGTCAAAGACTTTAACCCTTGAAGGACGTTGAGGACTAGAAGTATTTAATGCATGACTTCATTGTTCATTGTAGAAACAAAGAATATACCTATTGGTTCAATAATAGGACCATTTTGACAACTACCTTGGTCATGGGGGGTTGCGTCCTTCAAGGGTTAATTAGCCATAGAATTGGACATACATACCTTTGGCCCACTCCTGGAGGTGCTATCAAACTGGTGGCGCATTGCAAAAAGATTGTTGGCACTTGTGTAGATCTGGATAATACAAAAACTCGTAAATGGTAAGCCAATAAATAAAGTCTAGTCATACAAGCTTAGAATCAAGACAAGGAAATTAATCCAAAACAATTTTCATTGGTTTGAAACCTATTCTAGGGGCTTACATGGAAGTCATAAAAGTCCGCCGGGTGGTCGAGAGGTACACCTGAGCCATCACAATTGGAAATCATTTGAATGTCGGGATACATGAGCTTGATAGCCTTGTAAAACTCCATGTAATTTCCTGTTTGAGCACCCCCCAACCATAAGCATGTTAACCCCGCCACAATGCAAACAATCTCCATCACTATTTTGCTTTTTAATGTTATATAAGGTTCCCCCATCCAGGAATTCAAGCGCTGGTTCTATATAAAATTTGATGATTTCAGTAAAAGGATGCTGTGTTATGAAAGTGGATGATCCATTTCAAAAAAAAACTCTTTTACCTTTGTAATAAGGTTTGTAGCAATCTTCATTACCAATTGCCACATATTCGAGTTTAAAAGGTGCAGGATGTCCCATTGAAGCTCGCACTGCCCCCCATGTTGAGTCCGCAGGTCCTCTTGCAAACTCAATGCCATCCAATACATCCTGCTCAACCAAATCATCAGAAAAGAAAATTGTCTAAATCCACAGCTGCCTTATTGTGCTTTGGATATTCTAAAACTGCTGTGAAATAATGGTCACAATCGATAAAATGGTGTGTTAAATAGCCCCAAATTCAAGTGACATTCAAGTGCCGAGATCTTGAAAAACTAGGAATAGTATTATTTATCTGAGGATACCATAAACCTCATATTGGCCATGTGAGTATGAGGTTTATGATATCAGAATAATTTTATAAATTTGAAAAGAATCCTGATTTGTGGATGTACCTGAACAAACGGACCGATCAACTCTGTTGGAACCGATTGATCGTGACTGATGCCTGGAAGATGGAAAGGAATGAATGAGATCACTGAAATATTTTTTAACACTACTTCTGAAATGAAGCAAAAATACTTAGTTCGGGATAAGTTGTGTCGTCAATTGTCATGTTAAATTGACTCACGTGAACAAGAGCTCTGAAGCGATGCAACATGAACAGCATTATGGAAATTGAAAGTGAGGCTACGTACCGCTGTTGAAGACCCATATGGGTGCTGCTCCCAAATCCTCAGCAAGCTGAAACGATGTTAGTCCACAAAGTAATGTTGGATTAGGAGAAGAAAAAAATGTCACACAAAAGTAGTGTTTGATGGAGTTGCGAGGGACATTGCCGGAGACTCGAACAAGTTGATTCAATAAGGGTGTCAACAAAGTGGAAGAATTGCCTTTTGGAATATGAGGAAATGCTCACTAGTAGAAATCCTCATTGGAAAAACCATTCCAGATGATGGTTCTGTGTTAAATCTGTGTTATTTTAAACACAATTAGTTTCAACCTGGATTTAATACAAAACCCTCATCTGGAATGGGTTTTTCGGTGTAGATTTCTACAAGTTCGCGCTCAACATGAGGACTCGTATAATTGATAATAATTTGGGGCTTAGGAGAATATCACAAGAGTGACTCAAAATGGAATGAAGGAAGAAAATCGTGTACAATCTTTCAAGCATGATATGAGCAGACTGACCTGGAGGCCTTCAAAGTACCCAAAGCCATCATCTGACCAGTAATTCCACACATCTCCATAGTGTCCCGGTCGATTTTCATAAGCTCCTACGGAATCACGCCACCGGAATGCATTGGACAATTGGACTCCCTCCACATAGCACCCACCTGCGCATGAAAGCAAAGAATTTAAGCCCAAAAACGTTAGTGACATACCCTCAGACACCACCAACACATTCTTCAGACTTCAGTCCAAGGACCTTGGAATCAAAAGCACCATTTGAGAACTAGAATCGCTATTATGGATTACATAATGCTTCAAAGTTGAGAGGCTTGAGAGCATTATCAGAAATAATGCCTTGAGCTGCTCCACGCAATCGAGAATACTCAGATTCGTTGATATTTTGGTTGATTAAAGGGTTTAGACTGAAGAGAAGATATGGATTGAAGTTCTATCTAGAATAAATAACCAATGCCTTGACCAATTAACTTGGCATTATGAGTGAGAAGGTTTATGCATGTAAAAAGAGACACAAGATTGATAGTAAGGTTTAAGCATCCAAAATCTTTACCTAAAATGTATAGCATGCTTTCATTTCGAGTGACGGTTCTCGGTGCACCTTCCATAGCCAACAATGGATCATCCTCTTACAATTCGACAATCATTACTCGTAATCTTGTACCTATTTCAATTCTATTTTATTCTTATTAACATAATGCTTTGCAATGGGAAGGGTGCATCCTACCTCCTGATAAAGAGAGTTATGAAAATTCACACACACGTATTCAAGTTTGAGAATGATGCCTAACCAGGAAACCGAAAGAAACCGGGTTTCAAATCAGAGATCATCTCTGCAAGCTCCTTCCGGAATCCATGTCCCTGCACATTCAACCAAAACCTCAACATCAAAAACCTCCGGAAACAAGAGGAAGAAACAGGGGTCGTCGAAATTTGTAATAATTTCACAATAAGGATTTCATTCTCACAATAAGGCCTTAGTTTCACATTATCTAATCCCCAAAACAAACCTGATTTTGAACACCAAAAGTACTAACCCTCTTGTCGAGGTTTCAAATCATTTGTACCAAATTGTCTCCCATTCTTGGAGACGATATCTTGAACTCCATTCATGCCCTTGAATTCTCACCTTGAAAGTGTCAGTAGGCATTGCAGAAACTTGGTCCACCCAGAAGATGCCCCTCGTGCCACTAGTTAATGACAACCTTGCATTGTGATCGGTTGAATTTGCTGTCAACACAACTGAATACTTGCTCCAATGTGCACTCCTTTTCACACTACCAACACAGTACCTTAACTCATGTCAATCTCTCACAAAAACATTTGAAGAAACCCTCGGAGAGATTCATTCCCAAAGAGTTGACCATCCATGTGTTCAAACTTTTTATAAATGTATCTAGATTCAAAAGTTCATTAATTTGCACGAGCAAGATACTTTTTCTCATCACAATACATTTTTTCTCATCATGCAAAACTGATAATCTATGGGAATTGGGCTACAATGAATACAAGGACCTAACAATCTTGAGGGCAAAATGACTATGCAATTTCTTTTTATACCCTAAAGTTATTGAGCAATAAGTGGATCGAATAATGTAAGGCATCTTTACGAATCCTCCTGTTGTTTGCAATACAGAAACTGAGATTTCATTTTGCTCCATACACGTACGTACACAGTTCATGTCGAAACTCACCTGATATAGTCTTGAGCCAGTAAAGTTCCATTTGCAGATGTGAAAGAAATTCTGAGACTGAAATGCGCTGTAGATTTCGCCCAGAGTTGAACGAGGTAAGTAGAGCCCGTCACAATGCTCTGCAGAAGGATCCCATAGCAACAATAAAGATTAAAAATTCAACTTTTTCTTTGTACCATAGTACCAAATAGTGTGAGCCATGACAATGTCTCAAGGGCTAATCAAAAGGAAACTATAACCCAAAGCCCTTCCCCTCATTCCAAGCAATTAGATCAACCAAAAATTACAGATTTGAACATCGTTCCTTCATAGACTACAAAGAAGCATACTTGTCAAATAATGCTCTTAAAATTATCATAACCTCAATGGAGCCTAATGATCTCAAAATTATGGATGTTCTTTCTCATTAATAGGCTGATAAGTAAGATTTGCAGGTGACTGAGTACAGGCAACCCTGGTTGACTAACCATGCCCCAGAATCCAGGGTTAGCAGTACCAACGCCACCAGTGGGGCAGGCATTGGGTTCGTCATTGGTGTCACATAAAACTTGGATTTTGAGGGCAACAGGGTTCCGGTCGAAAGGGGAGGAGCGTTCTGTGCCAAGGGTGACTTGGGAATCGGTGCCCAGTTTGTACCACGGGTTGAAAATGGAGGGCGTGTTTGACCCTCCGGCCTCAAAACCTGAACAATCAAATCACAAAAAACCCACTAATGAATTGCTCTACGTTATTTCTACATGTATTATTGTAAATGGCAGTTCTATGAAAAAAATAAACTACCATGAAAAACAGGCAAGTTTACACTACTATGAAGCCAAAGCATCCCGAATTCCATATTCCAGATGATGAATAGAGTGCTTGAAAGTAATGCTTTGTTCAAATAACCTCTTGAAACATCCGAAGTAATCCAAAGTAGTGCTTGAATCATTAAGAAACAACCTTCATTTATGAAAAATTCCGCAAAATGGAGGTATATAATATATTTGTACAAAGAGCTAAAAAAAAAATATGTAAAAATTCGAAAAAGATTTGGATGTTAAAAGGGTTCATTTATATGAGGTTAAAAGGAGTCAGAGATGAGACCTCGGTTCTGCACAAGCTCTGCCCAAAGGCCTCCGCTTCCCGCATGGTTAATCTCCTGCCAATAGCACAGAAATAGTAGGCAACACTAACGGTAGTTCAGTGAGGTATTAATCAGAGAGCCGAAAATGCAGAATTCCCGTCGAAAATACAACTTGAGGAACGGAAGTAATTTACTTTGGATGATTCATACCTCAAAGAAGATACCAAAAAGAGTAGATGGCATTTGTCTTCCCGGATTTGAGGCATTCACTTTGAGAGTCACGGTCGGAGTGGATCTCGCAAGTGCAGGCACCACGGTGGGGAAATTGAACGCCCCAGCCAGAATACATAGCAATCTGGTGGTCATCATTTGCAAGTGAAAAATCATGTCCGTTTATTAGGTCTAAACAAATTGTCTTACAGAATACAATTACCAAGACAAACACATGAAGCTCTCCATGATGAGACATTGTAGAATCATAATATTCGCAATCAAAACTTAAGACTGACGATACCGAAACTGGAAGAGACCTAATCCTGTCTATAGCTACTGCTGTTTGAATGGAATTGGCGTTGTCTACCGTCATTTCAATAATAGTGGTCACTCCACACACACTGACACACTTTGAAATTGCATAAATGATTCATAAATGATCTCAATCAACAGGCTTGGCTCTTGAACCTTAAAGAAAATCTCTCCACTGCAATTTATATCATCCAAAAATCACTGCTTAAAATGTTGTTTCCAAATAGTCTCCTCTACTAATGAAGTTTTTGCAGGGAATGGATGAAGGCTTACCCTGTACAGATGCCTGCACGGCGATGTCGTGCACTCAAGGTCCACATATTGGCAATCACTGCCGTCATAAATTTCATTCAACAAACAACTGTAGCGGAATCCTCGTATTCCACGCCACTAGAACTGCCACAGTGCCACATCCAAACAAGAGTTTGAATTCCACAAGAAAGTCAATAACAACCTCTAGTGTCGTCGTAGCTGAGTTCATCTCCGAATGCAGACTTGCACATCAATTTCAATCTAAATTTCTTCTATACTCTGAAACGTTGGCGGATACAATCTGTAAGGTAGAGGATACTAAACCCCTAGAAACCGGATCCTGTAACATTTCCTATTGAATCAGTAATTCATCTCATCCACTCAACACTTGGATGGTCTTCAATTAGCAACCATTCAAGGTAAAGCATGACTTGGCTAAACGTCTATTACCACTGATCTTCTACAGAAAATGGCGTTCTCTACAATCTCACTTCGCATGTTGGCATAAGAAATTCATACACAGTGAAGAAAAATTGATCGAAGTACCCAACGAGATCTCTCCAGTGAGCTCTACTGAGGAATCTCGTAATGTAATCACTCCTATGTAAAGATCGTTTAAAATGCTTAAAGATGGACAGAAAGAGTATCCCATACCTTACCCTCTGCTTCCGGACATTCCAGTGCAACAATTCACGTCAAGAATGACAAGGAAGAGCATCCCCTTCGTACAGTACACATGAGCTTCGATCAGAGCGTGCAAGGAACGGCACCCAGAACATGAATAATTGCGAAAGAGACAGCGAGAAAAATCTTTAGGGCTTTAGCTAGCTTCCATGTATTCTTTTGTCTGACAACAGGGGATGCTAATCTTGAACCCTACCATGTGCTAATTCTGCCACTGATTTCTGCTAATGCAGACACTCTCACAATACCCTGAAGTCCTGTTTGCCAATTACAGTTGATATCTAGCTGCAATTCCGAAGTAGTAACAACGGCACTGCGTAGAAAAGTTCTCAAAACTTAATAATGAAAAAACCTTGAACCCCACAATGCGCTAATTCTGCCACTGATTTCTGCTAATGCAGACACTCTCACAATAACTTACCCTTCCTGTTTGCAAATTACAGTTGATATATATCTAGCCGCAATTCCAAAGTAGCAACAACGGCATTGAACAATGAAAAAACCTTGAACCCCACAGTGCGCTGATTCTGCCACATTTCATCTATTGCAGACTCACACAATACCTCGCCCCGTTTGCAAATTACAGTTGAATTCCAAAACAGCAACAATGGCACTGCCCTAGGAAATTTCAGAAGAGATTTCAGAGATTTCTTAACAAGCAGACAGAAAATTGCGCAATTGGCCATCATTTCTCAATCTTGACGGACCCCAAGTTCGATAATTTCGAGGATGCTGCACAATGAGCAAAACTTTGATTGATTGTGCTGCTGAATTCTGCACTTTTAAAAATAAAAAAATTATGGTTTGATGGAATTTTGGATGATGAAGTGGACATGAATTTCAGTCGCGGAAGTGCAAATTTTCGGCACGACAGTCTGAATTTTGCTTGCAAAAATGTGTGTGCAATTGTCTGCTAGAGGTGTTGACTATTGAGAGATCGTGATTGTGTGAGTGAGTAACATACTATTGCTGTGGGGTCGGATTTCCAAAGCCGACGTTGGACTTGGTTTGGGGACGGGATGAATGATTTTTGGTGGATGAATGATACGGGTAATGGATTTCGGTATGTTATAGTAGAACCTCTGTAAAGCAATAGGGCCGGGACCGGTTGGCTATATTACATTAGAGAGGTTATTACATCAGGGAGGGGCATTTGCATTAACCCTTAAACAATGGTCCCATAACCGTGGAAGTCATCTGTTTTGTCACCGTGTGAATTGTTGGATTAAATAATGCAAAAGCACTCATTGGAAGTCAAACTATTGTAGATGATCTTCCCTTTTCCTACAAAATTTGGAGGATGAATAGTTGCATTTCTGTCCTATACAGTTTGATTCTCTATCATCCATTGGCCATAGAATGACTGCGTCGACGTTCAAGGGTTAATGACGTTTGCATGAAGTCCAATCTGGGACCAACAATCAATATTACCTTAGAAAGGTTTGTTACTTTAGAGAGTATTGCTTTAGAAAGGTTCAATTGTATCATTTATTTTGTGGGGATAAGATTTTGTTGAAGAATTTTGTTTGTGGACTGGGATTAGTCTTTGTAATGTTAGAGCATCTACACCACACCAAATTTGATGCGCCAGAAGTTTACATTTATTTTTGAAGAACCCTCAAAGTCCTTGCCTTCCAAGTTTAGTGCATGTCAGAGCCTTGGAGCCTGTGCTAGTGCGTGTGCTCTAAGGGCAACATACTTGTTACTCCACAAGGATCATGAGCTTGGCTTGTCAATAAGTTGGGTGCATCCAAAATTGCACTCGCCTAAAACCGCTATCATCACACTATGTACATCTCCAAAAATCAATATGTATGTGTGTTGCAAAAACGATTTCAGAACATCTACCAAAAAAAACTTTGATCCTTTATAACTTTTGTATACGGTATCCAAATGTCGCGTTCTTTGGTGCGTTGGAACCTCCTTTCACTTGCCAACAAAGAAAATATGAAAATTTGATTACTATAATTATAGTAACCAGGCACAGTAGCAAAAAGTGGCAGTTTGGGGGGTACCCACCTTATGTCTTTACAATTTGCAAACACACTCAAAATTTTGTATTTGTCTGCTAGCACATTGCGTGATCTACACGTTCGATGAAGAAGGCAGACCATGCATCTGATTTGGAACAAATTGTTTCCAAAGTATGCCATGCAATATCCTTGGTACATAGTGTACCACACATTCAGTGCAAAACAAGCCAGAAATTATTGTGAGCACGTTGTAACTACGTCTACGTTACCACACCACTTGCACAAGCAAAGCATGATGGGGCTGATTGAAGGATGGCAGGCCTTGCAAGGAAACATGAACTTGTGGTGATCAAGTACTGTCATTCTTGCGTCCTAAATCCTGCAACGAGGATATACAGTATATTGTAAGTTTGTTGAAAGTATATACAGTAGAACCTCCCTAAGTCGTTCCTCTCTAAGCAGATAAACCTCCGTAAACCAATATGTGAGGCTGGTTCTGGACTGGGTCACATCAGGACTTTTTTTTTTGGCGATATGTCGCCAGATTCCAATTCTATTTGACACATTTTCGCCATTGTGCTTGGCTCGCTCCAAATATTCACCAACAAACGGAGGGCATAGAGGGGCTCCACTGTTCATCTACAGTGCGAAAAAAAAGCCCTGGGCCACATAACAAAGGTTGTGACTGAAAATGACCCTCCAAAAGCCAATAAACCTCTACAAACCAATCTGTCAAACCGGTCCGGGACCTATCAACTTAGAGAGGTTCTACTGTATAATTAGACTCGGTCCTTTGTAATTGCATTGCCTTTGGGGGCAAGTGTTATTTTAAATGCACACTAAGAAGGGTTCACAATTTGACATGTGGAGGTTGCTCACTCATATTTGTACACAATACAAACAATTAGGTGTACATGCCTAATATTACCAAGCAGATTTGCTATCTAGTTACCTTGGAGAAGCTATTTGTCATCTCACTTAGTTCTTAGAGATTGAGAAGTTTGAGAGAAGTCATTTGCAAGTAGAATGAAGTTAGACATTCCAACAAGTAATGAATTTTCTGTAATTTTTCAAAGTTTGTTGAGATTAAACTGGTAAAGCATGGGTAGATCCATGAAAAATTGCATGCTAATGTGTCCCTTCCCTAATTGCATTGTCTTGATACTAAAAGATTGCTAAGATTGTGGTAAGGGGTAGGGGTGACACATATGGAAGGGTTCTAGTAGATCTTGGAATTGGGTGGCACATATGGAAGGGTTCCAATAGATCTTGGAATTGGGTGACTAACGTCATTGGGTTGTTCTACCTTGGAATGTTTAATATATTAGCTGCATATTGTCATTGCATGTTGTCAAAATTTTATCCATTTGGATGGTTTGTAAGCTTTTTCATTCAAAATTTGGAAGCATATATAGTGCAAAATCTAATTTTAGCAAATTGAAAAAAATAATATTACATTCCTTAAGTAAGAAGGCGGTTGTTGCAAATGCTACAGCGATTGTACAACTAGCGGGGTTCAGTATAGTAGTCAATATAAGGCCAACAAGTACAAGAGTTGGCTCTACCCACATTGTTCTTGTATTTGACCAATGAACCAAAGTGGATAAATCAAAATTCCAAAGTAACTAGGAGAAGTTGAAAAATATGAAATCAAGCAGCTACAAATTAGGGGGAAATTTTTAAAATTTATCCATCAAGGTGAAAATTTTGGAGTTTTTACAATCCTATTTGCAAAGACATTATAAAATGGCAATTCCCTATTGCCTAATGTGCAAATAGGGTAAATAATGTCTATTCATGAAGTTCCAACAAGGCCCCCTCATATGTGCTAATGCGTATAAGAAGAGCCAAAATTACAACTCAATGTTGTTTTTTAGACTATTGGAAATTATAAATTTTCAAAACATTTCAAAGAAAATTGTGACCAAAATAACTAAAAGTCAACAGTGATTAGTTAATATGACCAATTTAATAGAGTTCTATAAAGATGCCTACAAAAAAAAATTGTTCTAGGCACTTCAATTTTTTTTAACCAAATCAACAAAATTCTAAAGGTTTTATAAATAACAATATATTATTTGTATGTGCAAATGTGAATTCAACCATGGTGCATTAGATATTTAAATCAGTAATGTACTTTAAAAGAGCAAAGTCTCGAGATCAAATCTCAGTACCAACAAGTATATTGATGTGGCTGCTAATCTTGTTAATGTAGAAGTTGTCAACCTTCTGACATTAGAGAAAATGTTAGCCCTTTGGAGGATTGTTTGACTACATGCAAAATGTTCAAATGGAGAAAAATCAGCCCAAATCTTGTCACAAAGAATCTTGCCACTTTGTGTTAGCTTGTGTGCCCCATCAGATTGGCAATTAAAATTATTTTTGAATCTTTTAATTTAAAAATAAATAAAAATTGTCATTGTTATTGCACCACGGTCAAAAATCAAACAACCCTCTATAGGGCCTAGCTTTTTTCTAATGCATAGTTATTCTAATCTAATTGACATGGAAGTTTTCAACATGCTAACATGGTAATTTAAAAACATGGTAAATTCATATTGTCCTGATCGACACATCCAAAACAATAGATTTCGTATTGACCAAAATATTGCAACCAAAACAATAGACACAAACAATAGTTTTCTATTGTTTTGGTTACAGATTTTTGTAGTAGTGAAAAACAATACAACATTTCTTGGAGAATTTTTATAATTTATGTAAATATCATAAATCAATATTTAAAATGTCATACAAGTGCATCTTTGAATCATATTCTAGAAAGACCTAAAACCATCAGTATTTAAAGGCTCTCATTACTATATAGCCATGTTGTGTAAAGCTTAAAAACATTCCGTAGTGATGGTTTAAGATCATTTTAATAATACTACAAAAGCCCCTAATATGATAGACAGTAGTGAAAAGAGTATTACCAATGTTTAGATTTTACTTGCAAGAATAAAATTAATGCCAGCATATTGCAACAACTTCTAGCAAAGGATAATGAGGAAAAAGATCCTCTCTATGTAGCAGCACAATACGGAGATGTCGACTTTACAGCAAGACTACCTTCTCTAAATGTCAATGTAGTGAACCATAAGAAAGATGCCGCTTCACTTGGCTATTGAGGGAGGGGATAGGCACATTGTAGATATATGCTTTTAGAGAATGGCGCTAATATCAATGCCCACAAACTAAGACATGTGATGCCTTTAAATCTTGTGTGCGAGATGAAAAATATAAGCATGTTGCAACACATTTTAGAAGGGAGTAGAGCATCTTGTCTATGGTCATTGATGTACAAGCAACAAGTGAAAAATTTGAAGAAGAATTGGAAAATGGCTCTAGATTAGATTGGAGCATAGATTAAATTACAGAACAATTTTGAGACCAATTCTTGGTTTGCAAGAGTTGTGGCAAAATTATAATTTGATCCTTGTTTGGATACCTGCAAATTAAAAATTGAACAGTCACTTCTAGGACAATTTCTTTTGGGGTCCACAATGAATTCCTTGGACTTGGTAATCTTGATGATGAACCCCAAGATGGTTCAAAAAATCTTAGAAAGTAGCTTTGTTTTAGATAATGTAATGCGTGGACTGATCCAGGATTTAAGAAGGAATTAGAAGTCTTGCAACTTACACCTATTTTTGATACCCGCACAAAGATTAGTATTTTATATGCACCTCTTCACTTGGCTGTTGAAGGTGGGGATAGTCACATCATGGATGCGCTTCTAGAAAAGGGCGTTGATGTCAATGCCCCAAATTAGTTAAGTCAAACGCCTTTAGATCTTGCTTGCAAGAAGGGAAATGTCACCATATTGCAACAACTTCTAATAAATTTGGCAAAGGTTGGTGAAGAGATGAAAGATCCCTCCCATATAGCAATGCAACTTAGAAATGTTGACTTTATAAAAAGACTGCATTCTATAAATGTCAATGCATTGGATCATAAGAAAGAGACTCTGCTTCGCTTGGCCGTTGAGGTGGGGATAGTCACATTGTAGATGTGCTTCTAAAAAAGGGTGTTGTATAGTTTTCACATTGGACAGACCGTCTATCCGAGCCGTCTAAGACATCTGGTGACCCTTGTCCGTCCAATGTGACTACTTTACGGTAGTCACATTGTATGTCCGGTTCGTCCATATTGTCCGAATTGTCTGCTTGTCTGGGGACGTCCGGTGATCCTAAGTTGTCCAATGTAACAACAATGGGATGCTGATGTCAATGCCCCAAATAGGTTGAATCAAACTCCTTTAGATCTTGCTTGTAAGAATGGAAATGTCACCATGTTGCAACAACTTCTAGCAAAGGATAATGAAGGGAAAGATCCCCTCCATATATTAATGCGACATGGAGGCGTTGACTTCACAAAAAACTTGCCCTTTTTAAAGGTCAATGCACATGACCATAATCAAAAGATCCATTGCCAATTACCTTGCATCGCAAGATTTTCTCAGTTCTCATGTCAGAAGTATTGTGCAATATCTTGTTCAAGACAAGATACTTGACATGAAAGCTGCTTTGGATTCTAGCAACCTCTCTACCTTCTATGTGGCTATTCTTTATTGCAATATAAAAATTTTGGTTGCACTTTGGGATTCTTTTATAGATCAAATTTGATTGATTGAAGCATGCAACAATGATCTTGGACCTTCTATTCAAATTGCAATGGAAAAGGGAGATATGTTGAGGGATATTTAGAGAGTACTTATGGAATGTGATTGCATCAAAGGCTATATCAAGAACTTGTACAAAAAATTTCAAGTCTATATGGATGCAGCCAATGCCATTCTTGTGGGTGAAGCTTTCATTGCTAGTGTAACCTTTGCTTCATGGTTGCAACCATCACTAAATTATACATCCTATTTGAAGAAGGATATTCAAGCTCTAATATTTCCTTTTCAACTTTCGACCTCAATTATCTGGATGTTGAGCACAACATTAGACTTCATGCATTTGGATATTCAATGTCTTTTCCTTTTATTTTGCCATTGGAACCATTGTTTGTGGTGCTCAAAGTGTGTTACCAAATAACCATTCATTTGTCAAAAAAATTGTGCCAAAGCTTCATTTTAAGTTTTTATTCAACAAAGTGAAATTTTGGAGTTTTTATAACCTTATCTTCAAAAACCTTATAAAGATGGCAACTCCAACTAGGGCGAATTGACCCCCTCATTGCCCCGCCTTTGGATGGATGGAGGGATGAAAGGGTCCGTTCTTTGTGCAGCCACTTCTTGTGTCCGAACTAGCTCTTGCTCAAGATTTTGAAGAGCAAGCTTGATTACTACCTGAATTATGTGTGGGCTATCATGAAAATGTTTATTTCAGATGTATTATCCCCTAAAGTCCCATTGGCCCTACGGGGGCCAAAATGCAAGTTTGGGTAGGCTCGCACGGTCTCAATATTCATCATAATTTTCTAAAACTTCTTGTAAAGCTAGGAAAACACATAAGCTTTTTGGGAATATACTTTTTATTTCAATCGGTGCCCGGAAGCAAAAGTTATTGCACAAAAAGCCAAATATGGAGGTCGACGGGCAGCCCAAAAAAACCCACAAAAAGTCAAAATAAATTTTTTTAAATTTTTTTCTTAAAATATTATACTTTTGTCTACATGTAAAACTTTGATTCATTCTATTTGGACTAATGATGAGAAAGTTATGGACAATCTTGTTTTTCGGGCAATGTAAGTAGTTCTTGAAGAAAAAAAATTTGCCCAACTTTGAATGCTAATATCTTCCAATCTGGACGGACAAATTTGATGAAATTTTACCACATGATCTCAGATAAGTGAAGTACAAGATTCTATAGTTAGATTCTAAAAAAAATAAAATTCTGCTTTCATGGATGAATGCGGCAAAAATGGCAATTTTAAGTGGTTTTTGACAGAAAAATGGCCTTGGAACTTTAGGGGTTATTCTAAGAATAAGTCTGATTAATGTTGTTTTGATGCTATTGAAAAGAGCTGTTTTTTCAAGCTCCTTGAAAGTTGGATCTTGTAGTTGCGTGAAAGTCGGATCTGAGTTGAATTTCATTGATAATATTGCCTTATTATGCTTGATTGTGCATGTATGATGACTGCTCCATAAAATTGCGTGTATGAACAAACATCCACAAAGTTGATAGCTGTAAAATGAATATTGATGCAACTATATGTATCAATGAATATTGATAGAATTGACATTTCGGTCTATCGACAGAAGAAGTGGCAAATTGTGTCGTATTTAAATGGCAGCTCCCATAGTTTACGTGAACTGTTTGGCTGTATTTTTGAATGCAGTTTAGGTCAACTATCAATTTGTGTTGGTAGCTTTGACAATTTTGTCTTGCTTACCAACCAATATGCTTTCTTATCTAGCCCTGCAAGACAAGTAATTTTCAAATGACAATACTTGTTCAATATTGAAACAAAATTAAATTTCAAGCTTACATCCTTAAAACCAATTATAAATTGCGTATATATGCAACTGCTAAAGTTATACATTACTGTATTCTTTGCAAAATCCTACATCAAAGCCTTCACTTGCCCTTGAGATGACTGAGTTCTAAGGCACCAGGGCCTTTGCATTTGTGTGCATTTTGAACAAATGCATGAAATCTCTTCAGTATCCCCTATCAAGCACAATGTAGCTAGACTTGTAGGCTCTTTCCTTAAAAAAAACATACAATGATTTATTTACAAAAAGAAAATTTAGAGAAGTTAGTTGATGACTAACCAAGTTTAAATGTCAAGCGTACTTCCTAAGCTTAATCAAAAGGACAAAAGCCAACATGATTGAATTTAGTAAGTTCAATTCTAATCACAAAACAGTCCTTATAAGAACATCTTCTTTTATCAATGGATTTAATTTCTTGTGGCATTAGAGAGAATTTGGGCCCTCTGAAGGGCCGCGAGTTCCCATGAGTTCTCCACAAGTTGTGAATAGTTCCTGACTGCTGAAACTGCGCCACCGCAGCAGGGTGACATGGCCGGGACTCGGCCACATCAGATTTTCAATTTATATTTTTTTCTTTTTTCTTTTTTCTAGCTTTCATATTCTAGAGCTAGACACAAGAAATTCTAGGCATTTGTAAATACTCTCACAATACTAGACACTTATTATAGCTGGGATGATTTATTCAAAAAAGTTCTATTCCTGGTTCTTCAAAATTGCAAAATTTCGTGATGTAATCACAAGTTCCCTAGACCATGATATGCTATATCACAATGATCTGGACCCTGATGTAAATTACCATCTATGTTCAGAAAGAGACAACCAATCATACTGGTCAGCATGACACATTCGTCAGATGTGATCAAAATTGATACAGTAACCAGCAAGATTCAGGTTAGTAACAAAAACTAACAGCCAGTATAACCCAATTATGGTGACTGATTAACCAGGCCTGTAAGGAGATTACGCAAATCCTAGCCTTTTATTGCCGATATTCAGGAGTAATAGACTGAAACGGAATGGTGGTGCACCTAACACGGTGACCAGTAACCATTTGGGGGCTATTTTAATACTCTAATACAACTGGCGACCTTCGTACAAACGGATGAAAAAGCTTATCATTCAACAAAAGAACGAAAGTACCAGTCCATCCTCCAACTTTTGCTTTACTCTTTAGCAAAGCAGTCACAGTTCTCGCACTCTCTGGAGCTTGCAGTAGCAGTTTGAGTCTGTTTTTTGTGCGGTGGTTAAGAACTATAAGGAGACTTTGGAGACTTTTGTGAGTATTCTGGTTGGTTGAAGAGCGCTGAGAAACTTACACACGGAAAGATGTCTACTTCACAACAATCTTGCAACACCCAGGTTGATTGACGAAACTTTGTGGAACTATTGTGGTATTGCCTTGCATATTTGTCTGATTTTTTGTTATTTTCACTCTGAGTGAAGGCGATAACAAGCGTACTAGGGCTGCAGACACCTGTTGCAACCTCTCTAACCTCACTATGTGTTATGTGTTATTGGGATGGGCACAAGTGAGGCCCTGTACCTCTCGGAGTTTTTTGGCTGAAAATAAGACAAGTTGGCATATCTTTCTTCCCATGCAACTAGACTATGTTCTTAGAGTTTTTATATACATAAATTGTCAAAATAATGGTCATATAGTTGTTTATGACTACACTACTGTTAAGTAGATACTTACGACTTCCAGAACTGCATTCCTGGTGCTTAGCAAAATTTGACAAAACTTAACTAAGACTCCCCAGGAAAGAAAGTGGATGTATAAATAGATATATTTGACCAAAGGTAGATACAATGCTCAACTTGTGCACACAAACACAAGTAGAAGAGACTTATGGACATGGTTTTGATATTCTGTATGTTTTTAGACATGAGAGTAAGTGCCTGGAAATTAGCAGAATGATGCCTCTGAAAAGAGGATGTTCCAGAAGCAGATTTTTTTAAAAAAAATATATATTTTTCGGACAGCCCATACCACTATTCACAGCATGGGGACAGATTGGGGAACGGGCCTGAAATGGCCCTTTCTTGGCCCCAAATCCCTTCTAATGTTGGACTAATTATCTTTGTAGGGAGCAAGTCGCACGGGAGGCGGTCAGAAGCAGGAAGTTGCCGGACAAAGAATGGACCCCTCATCCCTCCATCCATCCAAAAGCAGGGCAATGAAGGGATCAATTTGCCTTGACCTGGCAACTCCCTATTGTCTAATGTGCAAACAAAGTAAACAAAATATATTTATAAAGTCTAAACATGGCTTGTTCATATGTTGATGTGTACAAGTAGAGTCAAAATTACATCTAAATGTTTTTCTTTAGCTATTGGAAATTATAAATTTTAAAAAAGAAATACAACATTTTTTAGAGAATTTTTGTAGTTTATATTAAATAAATATCTTAACCAATACTTGAAATGTCATATAAATGCATCTTTGAATCACAATTGTTTTGAAAACCGTCAATCTTCAAAGGCTCTATTACTTTATAGTCATATTATGCAATGTGTAAAGCTTGAAAACATTCCATAGTGATGGTTTAAGGTCATTTTCATAATACTACAAAAGCCCCTAATATGATAGAAAGTGGAGATGAAGGTATTCAAGTTCTGAAAATTCCCTATTTATATGATGACTCTATCCATACTTATTTTAGAATGCATTTGAATTCTAATCCATTTTAAATTTGTTTTGAAATATGTGACATCAAGGCATATTTGCAAGATATCTAGTGAAAAAATTGTCTTCTTCCAAAATGGTGGATTAGGTCCCACCTAGACTTGCTAAATTTTCTTCATTAGTTGGGCTTAAATAAAAAATGTCTCTTACAAGGATAAAATCTAGGACAAGAACAAGGAGCTTGAAGTGGCAATAACATTCATTGATCCATATATTATTTCTAAAAGGTCCTTGCATTCAAAAACTAGATGAACCTTTTTATTGCCACTGTTCATTGAAAAATTGGCATTTGATATACTATAGCTAATTATGAAAATGAAGTTTGACAAGTTTTGTTTCAACTCCATTTTAATCCCTACTAATTCCCTGTGTCTATTAAAAGGATAATTGACAATTGGGATAAGTTCAACAAATCAAAATGAATGGATATTTCCAAAACTTAAACACAAGGTTTCCACAAGAGAATATATTTTATTTTCTAATAGAGAGCTTGGATAAAAAGTCATGCTACCTAAAGATTTTTGGGCAAGTTAGGATACATTTACAAAACTCTTCTACTTCTAAATTTTGGCAAGTACTATATGTAACTAACATGATATAGGATGCACCTATTGAGAAGAAGAATTGTATGTAGTATGAAATTCTCATTCCAAGAGGAGTTAAAGTCGTTGATCAAGTAGGCTAGCATCAAGAAAAAAATATCTCTTCTAACTTCCAATGCTACAATCTTTCAATGAACAGTGGCAATAAAAAAATTCTGAATTTTTTCCAAATTTTTTTCCCATACATTCACACTGTAGCCAAGTAAAATTTTGTACAGTTGAATTAATTAATTAATTTTTTTCCCATTTGCTTTCACTGCATTAACAAAAAAAAGCAGTTTTGACAACTATGATAATGTTGGAACTGTAACACAGCTGACACAAACATCTAAAGGTGTACAAACTCCCGTCAAAGCGCTTCGAAGGTGCCGCTCATCCGTCTCCACGGGATTCGCTTCCTCGCTGCAATTCTAGGGGGCACGGATGAATTAAAACAGAGGACTAAAAGTGAGTGTCATAGACACTAAACAATCCACAGAATTTTGATGATCTAGTCTTGGGATTTGGAACAGCTGCTAAACATTAAACACAAAAGACACGTAAAGCATTTAGAAATTCACATGAATCCGGCAAGAATACCTACCTCATTGCTTCCTTCATAGTTACTTTTGGAAGGCACTGAGGATAAACTTCGCATTGATTTCTTGATGGATCATCTAATGAAAATTTCACTGGTTGAAGATGGTACAGGGTCTTGCTTCATCCTCGACCAACCAAGCTTGAACTTTAGAAGGATGGAACGCCCAAAGCCGCAGAATCACGCCATTAAACATACTGTACCAACCAGATACAATATGAAACGCTCGCCCGGGTCCAGACTGAATGTTCTAGGACTCCGCAGCTGTGCACAAAAAACAGACCTGAGTGGTGACCATTTATGGTGCAATTCAATGTGTGAACTGCCAAACAAAAAGATTGATTTCAATCCAAAGTAGAGAAAGGAGCGACTTACAAATCATTTCTGCTTGTTACGGTTACTTGTAAACAAGCAGACGAGGGCAATAGAGCGTGCAGCAAGACCGTAACCTACAAGGATTACTAAGGATTGAATCCAATGGTCAATAGAATAGTCAATATTCTGCAGCACTGCGCACCGAGTAATAATCCAGACTCCTTTATAACTGTCATACCACTCAACAACACGGTCTGACGTTAGCAAAGAGAAGAGTTCGAAATACGTAGTCATGCCGCACCAAATGTATGCAACTCTCACCAGTACTGACCGGCAAGATACTGATTCCCAAGGAATTCAAAGCACAAGAAAAGAAGTTTGACTGGAAGAGATCTCGGCATTCATGCAAATTGCAGAACCGAAGAAGAGTACCGGCAGTAGATTAAACAACAAGCACACCCTCAGCAACCATGTATAAACAAAGAGCCTTACTTTGCAGCATTCGCAATAACGTAGGCCTCGTTTGCATAGCGAGCATAGCTGAGATACTGAAGTTTGAGCAAGAATCCATCCCGTTTGACCGATATGATTAAAGTAGCCAAAATGGGCAAAAACACCGACCACTGCATTCAAATATCAGGCATTTGTCAGCATGAAGCCTGATTCGTAACAACTGTTTCCACCTGTACAAGTTGCACATTGTAAGGTACCATGGTGAGAGCAAATTGGACTTACCAGTTGAGCCGGAGCAGGTTCGAGAAGGATTGAACATATGTATGCAATCCCCATGACGCAATACACTAGCACCAGTGTCACCGTAAAATTACTTGCAAATGTTGACCGAGGGTTACTGAAGAAATAGAACATGGACAGGTAAATGACTGGTTTGATCACCACATTAAAGAGGTCGACCACATCCTTCGCGATAAAGTAAGCGACTCGATTGATCCCCGAGGCGCTCTCTCGCCAAAATGTGAGCTTGTCATTGGAAAATGTTCTCAACGAAGCAATCATAACGAGAAGAGCTGATCAAGCCAAATAACTAGACAATGTTAGTATCATGGAAACCAAAGCAACCACAGCAAAACCAGCAATGGCATCTGTACTGTACAACACACCAGCAATGCACCACTCCTGCCATGCATTTCCCAAGCCGCCAGTTGTTTAACCATAAAAAAAATAACTCGGTGCATGGCATACCGAGGGCAATGAGCGTATAAAAATAGCCTCCAGTTCCAAGAGTGGTGTCCTTCATGTTAGAGAGGGGACCGAGACATGCCCCGGCCATCAACAAAATGATGTAGTCTTGAAATTGCACCCGAGATTCCCTGAAACGTTGCTTGGCCAATCTACAAATGTACAGCAAAAACTCCAACTCGTCAACAACAGCAAGTAGAAGAAAGTCTTGGGCTTCAGAGCAATCTCCAAGAAACAGCAGACGGCACAACCTTGACAGACTTTTGGTCGAATAAATGAATCACGCGTCCTGTACTTAAGGCTTTTCCTAGAAATTTGAAAAATTGAAAAAAAAGATGGTGGGTAGGATGGGTGGGTGAGAGAGAGGGTTCAGGGTTTAGGGTTGTACCGGCGAAAAATGATGAAGAACTGTTTGAAGAAGCCCGGCGTGGTACGCCCTGATTTATTTTCCACCCTGCGAAACGAATTGGCAATCAAGTCCTTGTTCACGATCACGAAGGACCGGATTTCTTTCCAGAAATCCTCAATAAAGGTGGTCTTGCGTTTAGGCTCTTTCTTCTTCTTAAAGCTTTTGCCCCGCGTCAAGCCGCGCTTCAAATCCGCGGCCATGGCGGTCAAGTCCGGGGGAATGTTGTAGCCTTTGTTGATCATCCACAGGACAGGCAAGTTCTTAGGGTCGAAGTCCGGTTGGTCCTCGGGCACCGCGATGCCCTCCAGCGCATCCATGTAGTGGTCCGGCGGGTTAATTCGCTCAGGGACAATCAAACCCAGCCCGGAAAAGTAATCTTCCACTTCGCACACGGGTCCGAGGTACACCGTGCGCCCACCTTTCGCCAAAAACATCACGTCGTCGAACATTTTGAACAGCCCGTAACTGCAGGTGCAAATCCCACACTAAAGCATTAATTCCGCCACTTATTATGCTGGCAAGGATCCATGCGCACACTCTAGTACATCGACAGCCCTTGAGAGCCCTTGTCGAGTACCTTGTGAATTGGGTAAAAATCTAAATCCCTAACACATGATAAAAGCATCCCCGCACACCTTCCTTTGCAACATTGAGCGCAATTGGAACAAGTTGAGCTCAATCTGAACAAGTAAGAGCTTCTCAAGCCAATGAGAGCTTCTCTTCACACATACTAGAATTTGGAGGGTGAAGCAACATCTGTAGCAATGTTTTGGAAGATGCTTTAGCAAAGTATTTCAGCAAACATGTTCGAAAACGTTGTTCAGTCTGGACAAAGTTTAGAAGCAACGTTGAATATCAACTTCGAAATCACGCTCTAGTGTTATCAGCAACGTTCGAAGGTCGCTACAAATGCTTCAAACGCTGCTGTACGGGTGAATTCCAGTAGTACAGTCCTCGAGTACCAACATGAGATTCAACTCAGCGTGAGCCAAAAACCCATGAACAAAATAGTTTCACCCCTCACGCTCTCAGCACAGGTGAGGCAACGTTGAAAATCTACATTCCTAGAGTGAAAATATTGTAGCATGACATCTTTACCCTGTGCACTACTTACTATTGAGTTCAATAACGAGCTTCATTCGTTAGATTTTGGGGGAGAGGCTCTGAAGTTCCTCACATTGGTCAGCTCACTTATCGCAATGAAATGATTCGAAGCTTCCATTGTATCTATAGATCTACCCTACAAGAGAAATATAACACTAGAAAGCAATTCAACCTCTTGAAGGCACCTTCTTATCAGCCCCATGCCCCCATTTGACACTGAAATCACTTCAAATCAGCCATAGTTTTTATTTGCTTATCAGAATGTTACGGAACTTGGTTGATTATAAAAGCAC
The DNA here is from genome assembly GCA_951799445.1 of Pseudisothecium myosuroides. Classification (NCBI taxonomy): domain Eukaryota; kingdom Viridiplantae; phylum Streptophyta; class Bryopsida; order Hypnales; family Lembophyllaceae; genus Pseudisothecium; species Pseudisothecium myosuroides. Next base: position 45,435,615 of record OX637288.1, read on the forward strand.
GTACCTCGGTTGATGAAGGACGACGCCCACATTGACCCCCATGCTGGCCTCCCGTCGCAACGCTTGCAGTACCAATCGCGAAGAAGTGCTGTCGAGCCCCGACGTGGGCTCATCCAGAATCAAGAGAGATGGCTCCATCACCATTTCCAGTCCCACATTGACACGCTTCCGTTGTCCACCGGAGATCCCACGCTTCTCCACAGTCCCGACTGGAGAATCTCGAATGGGTCCCAGTCCCAGGGCCGCAATGATCCGCTCCACCACCAGGACGCGCTCGCGCTTGGGCATACCCACAGGAAGCCTGGTTGCAGCATTGCAAGCAAAACGCAGTGAGTCTCGGCAACCAAGTCTCACCTTGCTTGCATCTAGAGTCCAGACAGACTGTCCCCTCGCTACCCTAAACCCTAGAACCTAAAACCCCTCTCTGCAATAGACCCTAAAACCCTAAACCCTGATATGAAATTGTACATTTCTATTAGGCACTTGCAATTAGCTGCTTGTTATCATGATTGATTTGAAAAACAAGTTCTTCTTTAGACCTGGAAATGGGAGTTACTTCGCAAAATTATTTCAATACGTTATTATGGACCCTTCTCCTTTCCTTTCAGTGTTTACATTTCGGGAAATCAATGCTTGTACTCAACTCTGCCTAGATACAGGTATCGGCGCACATGCTCGAATGCTCTGACAATGCTCAAATGATCTAGCAACAGGCTGTAGGAGAAATACAACAAAATCTGAGAAATTCATGCATACTCGAGGGGTCGGGTTGCATTGGTCCCAAATGTGATCTTCACAAACAACTGCAGTTGCTAAAACCACTGCTAAACGTGCTGAAAATTGCAATCTAGCACAGCGGTATTCACATTCTCTGTAGCTGTAAATATTTTTGAGTAGAACTTTTGCTACATTTAGCCACATTTGAGAACACTGATCAGGAGGGAGGGATGCCCTAAGCAGCAAGTCAGGAAGACAGACAGACAGACAGACTTACCGGTAGCTCGCACTGAACCACAAATTCTCTTCAACAGTGAGATTCCCATGCACAATATCGTCCTGCGGCACAAACCCAATAATACTCTTGTACGACTGAATCGAGTCTCTCTTCCCATTAATAAACACCGCCCCCGTGGTCTTACTATGCGTCGCCTTCCCAGCTAACGCATTCAGAAACGTCGTCTTCCCCGCTCCCGAAGGTCCCATCACCGCCGTCACCCTCCCATTCGACAGCTTCCCCGTCACGTTGCTCAGGATCTTCTTCCCTGAGCCTTTCAAGAATAGGGAGAGATCCACGAAGCTCAATTCAATCGGGGGTCTCATTTGGCCCATAAACTGCGATGCGTATCCGCCACTCCCATCGTCTTCCGCATCGAGGTTGCCACTCCCGAAAGCTTTTTCTTTCTCGATTTGGCCATAGGCGTATGCGAAGATCTGACTCTGGGACTGACGAAGCTCCGTGAGCGAGGAGGATTTCTTGCCCTTGCCGTCTTTGCTCTTGCGGAGTGGGTCTTTCCCGTCTTTGCTCTTGCGTGAGGTTAAGTCGATGTCGGAGTCGGAGATGAGGATGGGGGGAGCGGGTATCGGGTCGTAGAGGTCCCCTTCGTCACTGGAGTCGGTGATGGGGATATTGCGAGGCGGGCTCATGAGGATCGGGGCGCCGTTTGTGCTGCCATCTTCTTCGGTGATGGTTTCGGACATCAAGCCCAGAGGAGAGAGATGGCTCGGGGCTCCTCGGAAATGGCCGAGCGACTGCAGGAATCATGTCATTCACCGTGAGTCAGGCAAACCATTCGACATGTAACGTCAGTTCCGTTAGCAGCCCTGAGCCATTTTAACATTTGGTTTAGCTTGCTGTGCCGATAGATATGCGAAGTGATATGCAAGTTGCATTGCATCCACAAGATTCTGAACCGCATATAACGTCAATTCCGTTCTAAGCCATGAGCCATTTTGACATTTACCTTGTTGTGCCGATTGATATGCAAGTTCCATTTCATTCACAACATTGTTCACCACTACGCAAGGATGTCAAACCTTAAACCTGGCTCCCTAAACCCGGCTCCCTAAACCATTTCAATTCTTTTTTGATTGAGGATTCACAGTACCATTTGATGGACTTGCGCCTATTTAACGAAAATGGCGTTACGTGTGCAACCCTTCTCTGTGGATCGCTGGTTTCAAGACCTTTACTGACTACTGGATCTGAATGGCTATACATGTACGACTACCGTGGACACGGTTTCAATACGGAACAATCTGGATTCAGATTCGGTCAATATTCTCTGTTCCAAGGCAGCATATGCAGTTGTAAATCGATCACAAGTTAGACCTAAATGAAGTATTCATAAATTGCGCTGTAACGCAGCTGCAGAGGGTGTCCTCAGGAACGTCATTCACCTGAAGCTCCTCGTTTCGTTCATTCGTGGGTCTCTTTCGGGAAACGCCCTTGCTGAGCTTGCGGGAGAAATTGGTGGCTCCTCGCTTGGCAGCGTCTTTGGCCTGCTTCCATCGCTCCAGCCCCGAAATTCTCTCCACGGCCTGCCGTTGCGCCAAGTCTCGGGCCTTGGTCTTGCGCCTCTTGCGAATGTCCATGAGCCAGTCGAAGCACGTGAACACCAGCAACAGCGTGATGGTCAAAATCGCCTGCAATTGTGCAAGCTCCATCAGTACAATGCAGCCAGCCCAGGGTCTGTACATTTGTCATCTCTATCACCACATGAAACACTTCAGTGCTTGCACGATTGCAATTTGGTACGGAACATTTGATATCCCTAGAGTCTAAATATTTCAATTGATTCTGAGTTAAAGCCACACCACACTTCAAGCACACAGGGGATTCAATATGAGGTCCCTGTGACATTTAGTGAGCGACGAACCATGCTCAACAGCAAAGGTAGCGATTTTGGGTGTCCCTACCTGACTACTCGACTATGACTACTGTTGATGTTCGGCGCTCAGATGATTAGTTGATTACGTAGAGAATTTTAAGAAGCTATAGACAGCTCTGACCTCAGGGTTTTAATTTACTTGATCTTCATCACCAGGTTTCTAAAGGGTTGCAGGACGAGCGAAACTGACGACATGCTGATCGAAATGATAACTGCCTCAATAGAGAATCAATCTTCAAACAACGCCCAATTCCTACGAAGCCTAAACTCAATCATGGAAGGAAAATGGAACGATGCAGCCAAATATCAACCATAGTACGTGGAATTCTACTCCATGCTGCATGACGATACAAGTAATGTACTAGCCTGGCGGAAATTATAGGTGTAAGAATTAGAAAGGAGTCTTACAATGATGAGCCCTCCAACGGCTGTCAGATTCTCCTTCTGACGTTGTTGCCCTGAACACGTCGTCAGCTGGGAGCAACCTGTTCAACACGCAACCACAATCGAATTAGTATCAATTAAAGAGATCAGCCTAAGATGATCGCTAAGCTAGGCGGCTAGGCTCTTCAAAAGAAAACTCCAGACTGATTCGTATTCGCTGAAAGAGCGGAGTGTGAAGTTGGTGAGTGCACTTACGGTCTTCGTTTGTAGAGCCCAGACGGCAGTAGTGTCTGCCAATTTACATAAAAACGGCGCAGTCAGATTCATTCAAGCGGACAACTCCACTGGTGTATGCATACAATAGATTGAACTCTCTACACATGGATCCTTTGAAGATAATCACCCACAATGCGATCGCCTATTCAACGCATACCCTCATCAAGCTTATGGATCCAATGACTGTGATATCGAAATCCCAGTCAAGGCAAGAGCTAGCACAGAAGAGCACGATCGGATGGCTAGAAAGAGTCAGAGTGTGACAGAAAACTACCCAACGGTACAGTTTTTGGCCTCGATGGTGGACGGACAGTACTGTCCAGCAGGGCAGAATATGTTTTGTGTGGAGCCAACATCAGCCCACTTATCAGCTCCTCCACATTGCTGGCCTTGACCTGGCGGCACTTGGTATTCATACCTGCACTCACATGCCAGCGCACACGTGAATGATTACTGCTGAAGGATGTGCACAGCATCCAAGCAAGCAAGCAAGTAGCATGAGGCTGGAGTAGCAGTACTCACGGATCACAGAGCCCCGAGGATTCGTTGAATACGGCTTGAGGACAATAAGCGCCCAACGGGCACGCTGTCAAGACGGGTTCAAAGACGAGCAACGCGGTTAATATGGTTAGGAGGGGGATGCAAACAATAGAGTCCGCAGCCGCAGCCCAGACGGACAAACTATCTCAGATTGCAAGGTGCAGTTCTACACTGACTTGTATTTCATGCACCATTTTGGCCATTACATTAGCTTATGCCTAGAGATATGCAAATTGATGTGCAAATTGTAATTCATCCACAACATTGTGCACTGCTGAACTAATATTTCCACCCCGATCCACTGCCAGTTCCCTAAAATCTTTCGTTTCCTTCCTTTCTTGAGGATTCACTAAGACTCCATTTAAATGGAATTGCGCCAATTTAACGAGATTGACGTTTATATGATTAGTAGTTACTTGTTCGGAAGGATGACCACAACTACTTTCAAAGCCCGAGATGGTTTGTTGCATGCCAGGGTAATCCATTCAAGCGAGATTAATTTGGACTTACGAATCATGCAAGTGAGACCCCGGGGGCAGAAGAATCCATCACAGCAGGGCAATTTAAAGGACGTGCGCACGGGCACTTCCTCACTGTCAAGGCTTCCTGGAATGAGTGTCTGCGCACAAAATCCCGCTTCACAAGCGGCGTTCCAACTGGAACCGTTGCAATTCAGGTTGGGTTTGGGCTTGTCCAAATTCTTGATGTTGTCGAAGTACAACTTCACCTCCGCCAACACGCACAAGCGCTCCAACATGGTGCCCTCTGGACAGACCAAGCCACCCGAAGTCAGCTTGTTTCCACTACTAGAATTTCGAGGGTTTAGCAACGTTTTACAGCAACGTTTTGGCAACATCTAACACTTTGGAACAGGCTCGAACAACGTCTTTAATAGACATGCAAATTTTGGACCATGCTTCAGCATTCAGCAAAAATAATCCAATAGATTGTTCACTTTGGGTAACGTTCGTTTAGTAGCAAAGTTGAAGGTCAACTGTAGAGTCACGTTTAGTGATACCAGTAACGTTCAACCGTTGTTACAAACATTCTGTGGCGGCTGAATATAACATATGCTATAGCTATAAGAATTAAGGCCCTACTAAGGTGACTTCAGAATTAGGTCATTCATGTCCCGAACTTGAAGTGTAACACAATGAAAATAATGACTTAGGAAAGCCCCCTAACTTAGTACGAGTCAGTCACATAACGTTGAGAAAACTTGCCAAACTGCAATCTCCTGAATGGAGATACTAACAACGTATTATATTCAACCACATCAATGAAAAAGTGAAACAATCTTGGGCGAACTGTAAGCGTGGAAATAGGAACCGCTGGACCTAGATAAAAGAAATTCGACATAGATGGATGCTTTACCAGAATCCAGAAAACATTTATTCAGAAAAGGAGCATTCGAATCAAACCCGAACACTTCGTTCCTCTCCCTCTCCCTGCACACAAGCCCCACCAATCGAATGAAAAAGTATTAGCTGCTGCTGCTACTAATGATACCCTTGCCATCAACAAGTTTATTTCTGGATGTGATCCACAGATGGAGCAATGCCAACCTGAATGTCGCAACAGTCGTGTGAAGAATATGAGATCCGGCCTCATTCATAGGAGAGCGAGAACTGCGAATCCTATCTGTGCGACTTCAACCAAAACATCTGGACACCCTAATCAAACATTAAAATTTTCAAATTGGGATAATAATGCTTGTCTGTTTTTCACTTCTATTCAAGGAATAATATCAACTCCCATCCGCCTGAGTCTACGAGCTTCGTATTAAACCTATGTCGGTGAAACCGCCATTGCAACTTTCCACTGCAACAACACTGGTGAACGAAAGGTCGATTTCAATAAACTGAAGGTATTCCATTACTTTGTTACCTTTCGGAACACCGGATCTGAAATATAAATTCATACCAATCCTAGATGTTAGACCTTTATGTACATATCTGTCACAATTTTGGCGCCGGAATCGTGCCACTATAACGAAATTGACGTTTCCATCGAAATTATGATCCTAACTAGCACCAGTTTAGAAACTGCTGTAATCGAAATAGAGTTCTCCCATACCACCCAACACCCACGAGTGTCCAATTCACAGTCCGATTACTTTCCCAGATTCAAAGATTTCTTGATACTAGTTGAAGTTACAGAGAAGAATCCAGTCAGTATGGAAATTGGACAAAAGTCCATTTCTTTCCAAATTCCATTCCTAGTGTATCCTGAACTATCATCACTGCACATTGACTATGAAAATTTTCAAAAATCTGATGAACATATTGAATTTCTCCTTTGGTTGAGATCACTTACCCGTTGGTGATGCAGAAGCTGTACTTCTCTTGAAGTCTGGTGGTGATGTTTTTCGACATGTCCTGCAGCTGCTGATACACCAGCTGCTGCGCAGCATCGGTGGAAGCGCCAGGCGGACTCTCGTAGCCCGGGGGGTACGCAAAGCCGGGAGGCACAGTATAGTCCCCTGGCGGTGGCAAAACTCCTGGTGGAGGCAAAACAGTTGTTGCAGGCGGTGGGAACTGGGCTTGCACCCCAAACAAAAGACCCAGAATCTGACAGTAGAATACCAGAAGCGCTCCCCACGGTTTGTGCATCCTGGCCATGTCGACTCTGGGAAAAGCGTCGCGGGAATCAGCGATTGGAGCTGGAGTTGCGTCGCCCTAATTAAATCACATTGATGCCACCCGAGTCATGGATATCGTCGCAGCCCTGCGCTTCGAAGCTCTCGAGAAGTTCTGGATTCCGTGAGCGTGAGACCTACTAAGCAAGATCACCTTTTATTCCGGGTCATAGAACTCTTCTGACCCTGTTGTACAAACTGGTATATCTGCAGTCTTGCAGTGAAGTCCCCATTGCGAACCTGAAAGCTCTAACTCAATGCAGCCCCTGTCTGCCTTCCCCTGGTGATTGAATCCCAATGCTAAGAACGTAACGGCATATTCCAAAATGGGAAACCCCTATGCTTGCTTCCCTTGCTTCGAAATGGATTGAAATCTGCAAATGGGCTCAGCGACGGGGTTGATGTGCAGTCCCGGAGGTCTTCCTGGAGACTCTTCCCTTGCTAGATCCCCTTTCCCGCAGCTGCAGTGCAGTGGAAATATAAAAAGCCTAGAAAGTCGTCGCCAGCACCACAACTGCAACGCACGAGGCTCCTCTTCTCTCGCCGTATTTCCCGCCCCGTGAATCTGCGAACTCCACAGAACCGACCGACAGAGTACTATCCCGAGTCCGCAAGATCGATTACGGTAGAGGAAGCCCCCGCAGTCCCACTCAGTCTAGCTGAATCATACACGACCTGCGCAGCAATACTGAGCATAGCTCCGAAAAGCAACCAGTTTGCCCCAAACGCCAGTTCGCTAGCTCGCTCGCCCCGATTCCGGGCCTGAATCGAAGGAAGATTTGGAATGAGAATAAAAACTGCGAAGGCGTCGTCGAGGTACCAGATCCCCGCGGGTAGTGAATCAAGCAAGTGACACCAGACCTGTCCCGCTACGACTCATGCAACCGGACGAAGACTCACACAGGATCCCGCCGACAACCCAGTCACGCATGCAAATCCCACTCACAGAACGAGGGAGATCGAAGTTCCAGTCACTTACCTTGCATCACAGCGGCACATTCGATTCGCTCAGCTGTCTCTCTCTCTCTCTCCAGAAGCAACTCAGACACCTGCGGTATCGCAGACGGTATGTATCATCGTTAAGTTCCCCCGAGGCTAACCAGCCGAGAAGCCGAGAAGCCGAGAAGAGAAGCGAAATCCTGGAAAAGGAAAGTTCGCAAGGGAACTGATCAACAACTGATCGAATTGACTGAAGCCGGCCAGCTGGAAGGATTTGTCCGTCGGGGACGCTTCTAGCTGCCTCGAACAGCCGGAACCTGCGCTTCAGTTGGGTTCCCGTGAGTCCCGACGCCGAGGCTCACGCCTTACCGCCTGAATCCTTTATTGAATTTTTGCATATTTTGGCTTACAACTTTCCAAACATATCTTATTTTCCTCTAATTCATGAAATAGAAAGTGAGGTTTCTAAACAGAAAATGTGGTTTTAAAAGTCAACCATTGGATTAGACAAATGAGAAGTTCTGTGGTCAAGAAAGCCCTTGGAATCTCTCTGTTCATGGTCCACATTTGGACTTCGGAGCGCTAAGAGGTTGAAAGGTACTGAGGTCGAAATTCCCTGGGCGAGTCAGTTGCACTGATTATTGCTGCAGTGAGCCTAGATCTGGGGATTCGGGGCTGTGCGGGGAGCTTGGCTGCATCTGAACAGACGAGACGACGCGCAATCGCGAGGAAGACGCCGACATGCGCGCGACCGGAGGCCGACTGATGGGGGTCATGGGGACTCCGGGTGGGCTCCATCCGAGATCGATGACCAGAGCTAGAAGTCACCCAGCTATTTCTTCACTCATGCCGTGATACTTAGGGCCGGTTTACACCAAGGTCAGAGGTTCTCTTGAATTATCAAAGGAGGGATTGGTGGAGAGATTGACGTGGTCCAAGTTGGGTTTACACTTTGGCCATGATCCATGTCATTTTTAATGAATGAAAAGTCTACTTGGAATCCTACATGGCCAAAGCAGATAATGTTTTGCCGGTTTCTAGGAGCTTTTTTCTTGACCACCTCTTTGAGGTAGGCCTAACAAATTTCTAGGAGACCGTGGCATGTTAGAACCTCACAACCATAGATTTTTTTATTTAATTATTCTTGTGGTTGACAACGTCAGATCTAATAGTAAATAGATTTGGCCCACGTATGGTCTCTCTTGGGTTTATACCGAGACCATGCAAAGTGTCGTTACTGTTTTCGTCTTGGGCTCTTGCTAAGTTGCTTTTGCATGGTCACATGACTTACATTTAATGAAGTCGGGTACTTTGGAATACTTTTGGCCCTTGGTCTGGCCCTAGTGTAAACCGACCCTTAGTTGATAGTCTATATCAAAACTAGGTGATATCTAGATAAAATTTGGTTTTTAATCTTAATATAAAGTAATAATCTAAGCTAATTTGACTAAAAAAAATGAAAATTTCTTTTACAAAAAATAGACAACATCCGTTGGTTGTCCATGCATAAAAAAAAACATTGATAGCGATTGTGTCACTCAGTCAATGGTTTTAAGTTTTCCAAAATTATCAGGGTGGTTGCTAGAAAGACCGACCGGTTTTTGTAGTGTTTTCCATAGTACTCACTTTTTCTTTCGGAAAGACCGACTGGTTTTTGTAGTGTTTTCCATAGTACTCACTTTTTCTTTCGGGAGTATTGTATGATTAGAAAAAAAAAAAATTTAAATGTAAAAAATATTTTTCATGTATAAACCTTTAAGAAGAAGGTACCCTAAGAAGGAAAAGCATAGAAAAAATCTCTAAGTAGGAGAACTAGAAAAGTCTCATGAACTAGCAAAATTGCAGAAAAATAGGTCCTTTCACATTTTAATTTGTAAAAAATAGGAAAAGAAATTTTTGAAGAAACTTAAAATTGGCCATTTGGGAGAACTTTATAATGAAAGATTTCGCCAAAAGAATGATCTCAAAACCATCTTCAATGTTCAGAAGTGTGCGCGCAAGAGAGCCCTGTTTGCACGCATGTGGAGGACATAAAATACTGTTTTCTTAAATTTCCTCTAGTAGGCATATGTGTCCCTAGTGTAAGAATAGACCACAGAAATTTCAGCTCTAGATCATTAATTTTGGGTACTCCCAAGTACTAAAAACCCCTAAACCGTAAAGTGTGATAAATTAGCCAAAATTAAAATTAAATATAAAATTATTTTTGAAAATTTCTGAAAAATAAGGGATCTAATTACTATCATATTAACCACCTTCAATAAAAATTTCAAATTAATCGGGCTCATGCTTCAAAAGTTATAGCAAATGACAACTTTGTCAATCCAAGTGTGACGCAAAATAGTACTAGTCTTTCCTACAACCACCCATCAATCCAAATTGCTATACTCTTGAAAAGAGTCAGAGAAGTGACTCCAACCTTTTTTTATAGGTTGGTATAAATTACAAGCATGTCTATACCCTTGAATTTTCCATAGTTATGTTTGTAGGAGGTTCCATGTTCATTGATAAAATTGTGGGAAATTACTATATTTGATACGTATTGAGCTAGTATTTCCTAATTTACTACTATAGCAAATCGATTGATTGTCTATAATATTTTATGTAAAACAATAAAGACGATGAAGACTAGAAGTGTCTGATGAACAATTTTTAAAGGAACTTTAATTAGAAGAATGCAACTATTTGGCTATTCATCCTGGAATCTAACCACTTTTAGTAGCCTACCTTGGTCATAAACTCATAGGACTACATCCTTCCAAGGTTGATGATATTAGCCAAAAAAATTCTCTTTTAATTATTTGTTTGATATTTAAGTTTTAAAAAAATCATCAGACGACCTATTTTCTACCATTGGACACCAAATACACTGCATAGCTACTTAAAATTTGAAAGGTTGAAAAATTAGTTGGCTTCTAAAATTCCACAAAAATGATGAACTATTAACCCCTCACCGCCCAAGGCCGTTTTGGGTTCAAAAACATCACTGCTTCTGAAGTGATATAGATCTAAATGTCACTAAGCTATAGAGATCTTAATCGTACAATCTTGTAGTGTACATGTTGTAAATGATGTGTATCAAATTTGAAGTCATTTGACCAAATAGATTGCGAGATTATAATGTTTTAAGTGTTGAAAAATGATGCTGAAGTTTTCCTAAAAACACATTTAGAGGCGAAATTTGATTTCTTAACCCCTAAAGTTCCGAGGCCTATTTTTTGCCAAAAAACACTCAAAACTGCCATTTCTATAGCAAAGAGTAAAAAAACATTTTAATTATTTTTTTTCACATCTAACCGTAGGATCTTATACCTAATTGGTATAAGAATGTGTGGAAAAAATTTCAGAATTTTTGACCGCACAGATTGCAAGATATCTGCATTTAAAGTGGAAAAAACAAGTTTTTCAGCACATTGCAGGACCAGATTTTTTGACTTTAAACATTTTTAACTTAAAATTTTTGCACTACAGCGTTTTGAGCTTTAAATCTTTATAGTGGAGAATTGAGTTGAGAGTCTTGGAAAAAAAAAAAGATCAAATAAACTTAATTATCATTCTTAAAAAAATTGTTAAGTAGAAGTAGGTATAAGATAGAAGGAAAATCTAAAATATTAATATATTTTAGATGGAATTGAAATGCACTAATCCCAATGGTGAGATTGTTCTAGCAAGTAAACTAAACCACTCAAAAAAAAAAATTGATAAATTACAAAAATTGCATTCCGAAATGCATCCTACAAGTTATTTTTTTCAAGAAGATGCTCTAACTGCCCGAAAAACAAGAATGTCCATAACTTCCTCATAACGAATCCAAATGAGATGAATCAAAGCTTTCCAGATAGATAAAAATATAATCTATGAGAAAAAAAATATTAAAAAAAAAAATTCAAAATTTTGCAAAATTTTTTTGCTGCCCCCCGTCCCCACGCCTTCCAAGAAATGGCATAATTTCTTGCTCAAAGGTCCGATTTCAAATTTTTTTTCTGACACGTACCTCTCTCAATTCTTCATGTTTACAAAAAGTTTAAAAAAATTAGGAGAAAATTTCAGCCCGTAGGTACCTGCCCCAAGTCCCATTTGTCCCCCGAATGGACAATGGTCCTTTAGGGGTTAACCTAATCAAATGAAAAAAATTTAATTGTAAAGTGATTCAAAACCAGCATACAAATACATTGATGAAAAAAATATCATTCAATTGACTCAATGTGCTTGCAAAATAGCTTGCAAATGTCAAAAAATAGGCAAGAAAAGTTGCAGAAAACACAGACGAGGCTGAACCTCCTTCTACTAAAATGCTTCTCAGTCATTCATATCCTCTTTGATTGATATGAAATTTTAGCCACACAAACTAGACTAGTATGCGCAACTTTCTAAGAAAAATTTATTGAAAACGGACACTGTATGAAGAAGATATAAGCCGCCGAAGTTCAATGTAGTCCAAGAATGCCGGGATTTTGAATTTCGAATTGCTCCCAAACATTCAAAACAACTTGGATTGACGTGAAAATTTTACCACAATAACTAGACTTCAAGGGGAATAAAACCCAACAAATTTTATTATAATCGAACAACGGATGAAGGAGATACAAGCCCCCAAAGTTGAAGCCATGAATTGCACTTTCGTGAATCAAATTGAACCTGTGAACTTCGACTGGCTTGCAAAAAATCATTACCTCTTGGATTGATCTGAAAATTTTACCACACAAACTAGAAGAGAAGGCGCAAATTTCTCATTAAGTTTTATTGAATTTGGACATCAGATGCAAAAGTTACAATACTTTGAATTGGACTTGAAACTGTGTGAGGACACTTTTGGGCCCCTTGGGAAGTGAAGGGTTAAACTCTCATTGTCTATGTCGTGCACCACATATTATAAAGTTTGGTGGTGATGGAGCCTTTGTTTGTAAAAATAAGTGCACTAGCCTCTAGGTGACCAAGGTGCTTGATTGATTGCAAGAGAATTTTCTAAGCTTGAAGATTATTAATGCAACTAAGCTATTTCATCCTATCCATTAGGAAAAAAATGGCCCCTTGAGAAGCTTTCAAGCATGATTTGGCAAGCAAGCTAGGCTATATTTATGAAGGTTTTGTAATCTATGATGAGCACAATATCTACGAAACATTTATGTCTCTATCTTGTATGAGTTTCTCAAAGCTTGTCATAACCTTTTATTTTATTAAATTGTTTTATGTACCAATTGATTTATTAAAATAACCTTGTAATTAACCTAGTACACATCATGATGAATGTTAGTGAAGACCATCATATAGCACATAATAACCAAAGTTATACTAGTACATTAGTACAAGTTCTATTACATTAAATAGGTTGTCTAATTCAATTAATTAGAATAAAAACTTGTTGTACTATTAAATAAAATAAAATAAGGGTGCATTGTTAAGTTCTAAGTATTGTACACATTTTCTAAGCCAATGGGTGTAACCTACCTAAAATTTATCATCATTACCAGTGTAAATGGAGATAGGAGAAAAGTTTCACCAATTTCTTGATAAATGCATTTTAATGAGTTTAGATGGGTCTCCTTAGGGTTGATTGCATGAAACACTTGTATTATTTTCTGTCACACATCTCATGCTGATTAGTTTTTTGGCCATAATTCTTGAGTTTTGACTCCAAATGATTCAAAATTCATAGATAAGGTACTGATGACTACTATACACTTTGTCTATTTTGGGAGAATTTTAAAAAATGTTTAAATATTTAATAATAGCCCCCGATATTATGTCACAAATGTCAATTTGGAGGTTTTTAGTACTATTTCATACCCATAAAAACAAATTTGGAGCTGAAATTTGGTAGAGATGGTCTTCTAATAGACTTGTAGCTATTGTCCAAAGGAATTCTAAAAATACTTAATTTTGTATGGTGTAGAAGTCCACAAATTGAGTCCCTTTCTACTAGCATTTTGAAGTATGTAAAAAATTATTTTGGTGGTTTTTTGGTGAATGACCATCTCCATAGAGTTGCCACAAATGGCCAATTTTTATTTTTTTATTTAAGTTTTTTCCTATTTTCTACTAATTAAAACATCAAAATATGTATTTTCTTAAGATTTGGCACTTTTCTAATTCTCCTACTTAGAGAATTTTTTAATGAATTTCCTTTGGTGGTTACCTTCATCTTAAAGGTGCATACATTGGCTATATTTTTTAACTTAAGAAAAAATTGATTTTCTAATTTTAAAGTACTCCAGAAAAATCATGAGTACTATTGCAAAACACAACAAATAGTACAGGTGTTTTGTGCAATCACCCTTAGAAAGTTTTTTGAGGGTCCATTCTATATAGCATTGCACATGCCTTAGAGGTATGCAATCTAAGGATTCTGTTGGTTTATGAATTACTATAGATTAGACTCTTTTTTATCACATGCCTTATTAAGAAAATTCAAAAAAAAAAATTGGGGTAATAATGGCCCCTATTTTTTTAAATATGTTTTCAATTAGAACACACTGTTTCTATAGAAATTCATCAGAATAATATTATATTGTAGTTCTAAGTTCTGCAAAGTATTCATCAGCACCTACCAAGTATATATTAGAAAAGAGGGAGGATGAAAACTAAATTTAATTCATTTGCATGGACAAATCAAAAGGACATAATTACACGCCTAAACCACAAAAAATCAATGAGATAAAGGACAATCCATATTTTTAAACTCAACCAAAAAAATGATATTCAAACATAGTCATAATACTTATAGTACCTTGCTCCAAAAATCCAAAAATGCAACAAATAGTAAAAGTGGTTTCTACAATCTCTCTATGATGTCAATTGACTCAAGACCTTCAAAGCTCAAATTATAAGAACTGCATTGGCAAAATTTTCAGTAGTCAAAATCCATAGACATTAAAGAAGTATGGATAAAGTAGTTATCTATAAAGGAATGCTCCATTTAGAGTGCATTTTTGTATTTAATTATTGATATTTTCTATTTACATATTGAGAGCAAATTAACATATTTCAATGTGTTAACTATAATACTTTGGAATTCATTTGGTTTATTGATTTATTTTTTTGGAAATGAGCATAAATGTTTGTCTTTCAAAATTGAATATCAGTCTTTTGTTTTGTTTTGTTTTGGAAATGGGCACTTTCAGCAATCAAAGTTTATAGAAAGTGACATTTGTATATCCAATGTTTTTAGAGTGTGGCATTTTGGTACCCCTAAATAAGAAAAAAGTAGCATCCCAAAATTTAAAAAAAGTTTATAGAAAGTGAAATTTTTATATGCGATGTTTTTAGAGTGTGGCATTTTGGTACCCCTAAATAAGAAAAAAGTAGCATCCCAAAATTTTAAAAATGTATCAAATTTTTATCTTAAATTCATTACATATCTCAATGTCTCTTAGGATTGATGTATCTCATTGGCACTCTTAAAAAAATAGTCAATCTACTAAAATCCAAAAACTTAGTGTCATTTTGATACTCAAAAATAAAAAATAAAAATATTGAATACTTTTTGTCCTTTTCCTTTTTTCACTATAGTATACATATTCATCACTACCAAGCACTCAATGCTAGCTTCATGTGTTACAAACATACATTCTAAAACACAAATGTATATTGTTGGTAAATGTAGACAAAATTTAAGGGTGGAACTATTAAATGGAGGTTCTCAAACCACACTCATTAGAAACATGGAAACTATCAAATCCTACCTTACTACTCCTCACAATGTAAACTTAAGAATACCGTACCTAGTGCTTAGGGTTGGCATTCTTTGTTGAATGATTAATTAAAGTTTCAAAAATGTAATGCAACATATGCCTAAAAAATTTAAAAATTGTTTTTGCTTTTTATGAAAAAATACTATCCCAACAAATCTGGCTTTTGTTTTCAGAAATAATTTTTGTTGGCCCATTTGTGGCAGTCACCCACCCATTACCACAATCTTAGCAACCCTTTAGCATCATGACAATGCACTTGGGAGGGGACACATTAGCATGTGGTTTAGTATAGGTCTACCCATGCTTTGCCAATTTAATCCCAACAAACTTTGAAAAATCACTGGAAAATTCATTTTTATCGGAATGTCTTAATTCTACTTGCAAATGGTTTCTTTCAAACTTCACAACCTCTCAAAAAATACATGAGTTGACAAATAGCTTCTCCAAGGTAACCAGATAGAAAATCTGCTTGGTAATAGGCATGTTTCCGTTACATGCAACAACGAGGACAACGCTACAATTTTCACGACTAGAGTACAGACACAAGACTCTACGAGTGAAGTAAATTAGCCACTACGCCCGTTCAAGCATACTGCAATCTCAAATGGTTAATTTTTACCTATTACTTCTGAAACCACAGAAACTAAATCAAGATTAACCGCCTTAAACGTTACAGTTTTTGAAAATGCACTGGGAAAACGGCCCTGGGACTGGCTGTGACGTTTAAGAGATGCCAGCAAAGCTCAATCAATCTCAGAGCTATAACATCGACAAGAAAACTGACATGTTGAATGAGGATGCACTAAGAAATGTAACCACCCTTCAATGACCCAAAGCCCGCAGATTTAAAAGTGCAATAGACAAAACAGAAGGTTAGGAAACTGCTGCTGGCCACCAATCTTAAAAATTGGAGAACTATCGCCATTACCGAGGACAAACTTTGCAGCAATTCATTGATTCTGGCCAAGTCCACAATGGTGATTTTCACAACAAAAAGCAAGCCCCATAGAATTTTTTTTTTTTTAAATGTTCCCACCTGTGCACAGCTTATTGGATTCACATGTTTGAATCTGCAGTCCATACATGTATGAAATCAGAGTATCAATAAGAAAAACTAACTAACCTACTGTAGTGTATTTGAAGGGAACGAGTCGGCTCCCGGTGGTTGCGTTGGTGCGTTCTTGGACGGATTGATTTGGTAAAAACTTGAATTCATGGTTGCAAAGTGTAGAAATGGAAAACTAGTGGAAAATAGAGTAGGCATCAGCAAGAGTTGTTCTAATCGATGCGTCGAAAAAGTGATACTTTGTGTTGATTCGAACATTTTAATAATGTGCTGATTCGGACAATTTTCTACATGGTCTTCGGCATTTATGATGGCTGTGGACATCTTCGAAAATAATTGAAAGAAATTGTAAGTGTGATCTCCCTGTGAAGCTCCAGAGCTCAAATTTGAGACTGAACCAGGATTTTCGGGTCATGGTGGGACAATGACCATTTTATTTGAAATGAGTTTGTGTTTAATGCAGACATTCACGAGCACGATACATGTATAAGTTCATTACCTTAGTAACTCTATCTTGGATGAGGCATACATTTCATGCTCTGTATAGTGGAGGCCGAGAAGCGCAAGGCACTCTCAAGCGTTTCGTCTCACTCTCATGTTCTTCAGACACGGATTGTGACGGTATGAGATTAGTTTTGCCCCGTCTGAATAATATTTTTCACAATATAGTCAATGGAACTAATTAATCGTTTCTTAACCATGCGTCCTTCGTCCTTTAAAACAACCTTTCAAGTACTCAAGATCGAGTCTCTAATCATTCTGAAATGCTAGAGAAACGGCCTAATAATAAGGTTGAGTGAAATTTCAGAGGTAGGCAGACTACATTTTCAAAGAAACGCTTATTGGCAATTAAGCAGAACTTGCAAGCGGATAGAGTATGTATGCGGCCACTCTGCCAGCAGTACCAATTGTTACCCATAGATTCATCAGGGTTTAGCTCAAGCAAACAGGGGTCTGGTTTTTGTGGTATTCAGACTGCAGATGGCCTTCATACCACCTTCTGTCTAG
This sequence comes from Pseudisothecium myosuroides, assembly GCA_951799445.1. NCBI lineage: Eukaryota > Viridiplantae > Streptophyta > Bryopsida > Hypnales > Lembophyllaceae > Pseudisothecium > Pseudisothecium myosuroides. The sequence continues at coordinate 45,453,045 of OX637288.1, forward strand.
TTTGCCCGGACAACCCAATACACAGACAGACCCGTCATAAAGTTCAAGAGATTGACTGAAAAGTAGGATGTGCAGACGGAGGCTCTTGCGAACCGTGACTTCCGCAAGATGCAGTAAGAATAACAAAAGCTCAATTTAAGAAAGACGGAATGTAAAGTCTCCGTTCACGGCAGAGGTTCCATTCACCATACAAGTGAACTTTGCACCTTTCTCTATAAAAATCTAAAAACTTGCACCATCTATAATTTGCACTTGCTAAGCTAATAATCAAGTGCAAAAAATCAAAAGTCAAAAATCAAACGTCAATAGATTAAGTATTTACACGATTAGCACAAATCAAAGTTTACCTGTATGCATGGTCATTGAAGCCTCTACCTTGGTTGCTAAATTATCCTCAAGCAAATCAAGTGTCAAGCAATGCAAGAATTCAAGCGTCAAAAGAATTCTATATGTACTCAACAAGGGTTCTCCGTGATTGTTTAATACAAATTAATTCATATTAGTGGTCTTGCATATTATATAGAATCAATAGTCTAATTTGGTTTGAGTCATTCAGTTTCAATCGAGACTTGAAAAATTGCTTCACTTAGAGATGCCAACAGGCATTGACAATGGATTTACAATGACAACCTTTGAAACCAAGCTTCATAACAGTCATTGGGTACAACTGGACTCCAAGTGTCCCAAGACTTAGTTGCCAACATTAGAAATATTGGCATCGGCATGCGCTTCAGTGACCTAGTTATACTACAACAAAATAATCTAGATTTCATTAGATGTATATAAATTTCACAAGATATGATACATTATTACAATGTAATCAAATAACAATTAATGATAGTGAATTATAATGAAGCAGTGTGGAAACATAATTGGACGATCAAGGTCATCATCAAAGCCAATGCCACGAAATTTGTACCTTTCAAGGACTTTGTCAAGGCTCAAAAAGGTGAATATTATATAGATTCAATGAACCACATTTGATACAAATTGTTAAAATTGAAACATTGACGTGCCCCAAAACAAGACTTAAGTTATTTAACCTTAAATAAAGAAGTACTAATGCAAGAGTAGGCATTCCAATAAAGAATGTAGTCAAATGCAACACCCCTAAACGAGTATATAGTAAGGTCTACTTCATTTACGATTTTTTTGCACCCTGTTAAGATTAGGTCAACTTTGGAAGGCCCGTGTATGCTCAAAATTGAATGGAATTTCAAATTTCAAATTGCGTTGGAATCACACTGAAGTCTACTTTATCATCATTACAGACACACATATGTAATTGAAAAACATACAAAGAATTTGATGTTTTTTATACAGTATGTACTATCTAGTGTTGCCAACATTTGTGAAAATTACAACTTGTATTCAATAGTACATATAAGAAATGAACCTTTATAATTGCTTTAGAGATACTTGATTTCATACCACTTGAATTTCTTGTATGATTTCTTGCTTATTCTTCACCCCATGGCAAAAAAACTTTGACTTTGTTTCAAAGGTTCTCTATGAAATGGTAGGTAGAGCATAAAAGAAATTCAAATTGTTGTATGATTCAAAATTTTCATTTTTCACTTGTTACGAAGTTGAAGTGCACTTCATTGCAATTCCAATGCAATTTGCGGTTCCAAAATCTGTTCATTTTTTAGCATGCTAGAACTTCCTAAAGTTGCTGAACTTTCTAGTGAAAATTGACTCGAAAATTCGTAAATGAAGTAGACCTTACTATACTACAAATCTAAATATGTTCACAACCCCAATAAAGAAACTTGTGATGACTTGGGGTCATCCACCAAAAATACTTTGAACCCCAATAACTTTTATATACAATATCCAAACACAGCATACTTTGGTAGATTGTAATTCCTTACAATTACTGAGAAGAACCAATAAAAATTAGGTCAAGCTAGTAGGAGGAAATATTGGAGTTCTTAAAGCTACTTTCAAATGAAGTTACCTTACAAATAACATTACATAACCACTCATTAAGCTACCCTTCTTAAATTCTTGAAAAGAAGGTATCATCTTTTGTAGGATACATGAAATGGATAGAGTTGTAAACTTCTCAAAACTTAACAAACCTCCTCATGTAAACCAATATGTATTTTTATCTTATTTCATCATTGGAGTCATCTTTTCAAGAATACAAAAGGAAACCCTTTAGCACTGGTAAACAATGTTATGATTTGATGAAATCACAAATTTACAAGTTCACAAGCTAAGGAACTTCACAGCCTAGAGGTCAGAAGAAAAGAAAGAGGGGTAAGAACCAAAATGCAAATAGCTTCAAAAGGACTAAAGCAACACAACCTAAAAGGAAAAAGAGGCTCATTAGAAGGAAGCAAAAGCCGCGGTCGAGTGCCCGCCGACAAACTCGGTCTATTTCATCGTCATCATATGAAAGTGATTCAACTTGCTCTTGTTGCAAAAGACCATGCCGAAGTTTGGGAAGCGATAAAGCTGATGAAGTTAGTGGCAGTCACACTATTAGCAAGTCTGGATCATTTCAAGACTCTATCCCAGCTGTTAGCAAACAAATTTCTTTGGATGCTTCTCTGTAAGATTCTTTAGCCATTTCCAATGGTTATACACTCACTCTCTCTATTGATTGCAACATGATACGTTAAACTTTCTTTACTAACACTTGGTGAATCCAAAAATATATTCTCTAATGAGACTCTGTGATTCCAAAATAATACACCAAAACCTCTCTTATGACTCTTTGTGATTCCTTCTATCCTCAAAATTTACCATCTTGTGAATTTCACACCTTGCATATGTCAAGTTGTAAATACACATGAGACTTCTAATAGCCGTCTAAAGTTATTGCCATGAGATAGTACTAAGAAATAAAGTTGAGTGCAGTCCTATTAAACATGTAGCTATGCATCACTCAATGTCCTACAAAGCAAACCAATCACACAAGGGATGTGCATATGTAGACATCCCAATTTCAACATGGTACTTATTATTGGATTGCCACTATTTTTTATGAATGTTGTTAAATATTAATAGACGATTCAAAGGTATTTTAGAATGAAAATTCATAGTTTATTCATTGAGAGTCCAAAATTTACAAAGTGTTGACAAGTCCACCAGGAGGCAACCTTAGACTCTCATATTCAAAACATATGCACTCAAGCAAGAATCTATAGGTCCACATTTGACTAAAGTTTGCAATGAATGAGTTCAAGTCACCTTAGTAATTGTCACAAGTGAAGGATGCAAACTTCGTGAACCATGCATAGAGATGCATGAATGAGCATCAAGAAAGACCTTAAAATTATCATCAACATTGTAGCACACATAATTGCAAGCACTACAAGCATATTGATGTAGTCCAATTACTAACTGGTGAAAGGTTCTCAGGTTAAATCCTGCGTTTGAGCAGTGGGACTTGAACATGGCCCAAGCTCACCTTGAACCACTGGAGGCACTAGGGCAATTTGAACCACCACCAGGAATTCCCCCGGCACAAGAAAAACCCCAAGAGAAACCCCGAGGCACTTGCCCTGCTCTCTACCAAAACCCCTGTCACGAACTATGATGAGGTAAGCAAACACTAGATGTAAAATATGGCTTAAACATTCAGGGCGTTCACACTGTTCTGTACAACAGACGGTAGACAAGCACTACTTCTGCCGGACGCAGGCCACATGGCACGAAGAAGAAATTACAAGTTTTTCTTTTCTTCAAGTCATGAACTTCAAAGCAGTAGTACAACCTAAAAGAACACTTGCTTCTTCATTGCCATGTCAACTTTCATGTGCTACTTACGATGCCCAATTGAAAGAAGAGAAAGATTCTCTAATCTCCCATATCACTCCTCTCATGCAATAGCCACTTGCTGTAATAGAACAATGACATGCTTCCACTTCACTGTCTTTCCTCAATTATACTCTCTTGAGTATTTCTCAGTCTCTCACCAAAGCGAAAAATGATTGTTGTAGTAAGTCTATCTCTAGCATGTAAAGTTTACAAGAAAGAAGATAATGCCATCCTTTTGAAGACACATTCTCTTAAATACCTGGGTTAAGTGGGAGCTCCTTGCTTGGTTAAGAATGTTATGGACTTCGACAAGGAAAACCAGAATACTGATGCTTTTGAAGACCTCCTGCAGATGACGACCCCCAAGCCCTCTTCGAAGACCCTCAGAAATCACAAACTCTCTGCAGCAGAGCAATGAGGGTTTGTTACAGGGGTCCCCTAGAGGTTGATCTCATTGATGTTTGCATTCTATAAATACACTAGGATCCTCTGTACTTCAAGTGGGACTTTCACGGCATCACACAACACACAGGTCCTTTTTACTCCTGTCCCATTGGAGTACAGAAACAAAAGAGTTTTTATCTACTACGGAACCAGAATAACTGAGCTCATCCCAGGATGAAACGCACATGCCTGAATTCCCTAAGCGAACTGATCCCCAATTTCATATAATTCGATTCCAAGTTCAGCAGACGCCACACCTGCACAAGTAACAGCAGATACCAAATTTGCACCCCCAAAGAAATGCAGAATCCTTGCCCAAAAGGACTTCACTGCACACAACAACTTAGAATCAATTGGAACTGCAACTAGAAAACCAGAGTGCTCATTGCATTTGAGTAGGTCCGATACGAATCTGCAAATCCTCCAGAAAAAGAGCAAGCCCCATACATGTATCCAACTTCGGTGCAGAGCATTCAACACATTCAGAAAAAATCTCACAATAACCCATGCCAGCACCGAGCATACACACGATAAACTCCAAAAACTCGTCTGCATTTTCACGTCCTTCAATGCGAACATTGTCACAAACAACATTCAATATACTTTCAATCAACGACCACATCAAAAATAAGAAAAGTGTGATCCATAAAACAAGAACATTCCACAAGCACATTGTACACACACAAGTAGTACAAAAGGAAACCAAGCCCCATTGCTTTATTAAGAGAAAGAAATCCCAGAAACTCATGTGATCCACAATACAGACTCAACAGCCCCTCAACTCCTCAGAGAGCATTCAACAAAACACACAGAATGGTTTTGGGTGAAGCCCAGTGGATTCACTTCTAGACTCAATAATACCGCAATCAAAAGGATGTTAAGGACGGAGGGCAGAAATTGAAACACAATTCGGAACAAACCCCAAAACGGACGAGACGGTGACGGCGACTTCTTTCTCAAGCGGCGGCCTTCTTGTTGGCGTTGCAAATGGTGGCGAACTCCGCTCCCTTCAGCGAAGCGCCGCCCACGAGAAAGCCGTCAATGTCTTCTTGCGTCGCGAGCTCCGCGCTGTTGGCTCCGTTCACGGACCCGCCGTAGATGATGCGCGTCTTGGAAGAGACTTCTGGGGAAATCTTTTCCTTCAGCCACTGCCGGATGGCGGCGTGCACTTCCTGCGCTTGCTGCGGGGAAGCCACTTTGCCCGTGCCGATCGCCCACACAGGCTCGTACGCCACCACGACGTGCGACCAGTCTTGTCCCACGGCGTCCTTGAATGCCTGCAGCTGCTCGAACACCACGGCCGTCGTGCGATTGGCTTCGCGATCCTCGAGCTTCTCCCCCACGCAGGCGATGAGGCCCAAGCCCTTGGACAGCGCGTACGCGCTCTTCTGCCCGATCATAGCATTGGTCTCGCCGATCACGTGGCGACGCTCCGAGTGGCCCTGGATCACCCAAGACACGCCCGCGTCCACCAGCTGCTCCGCGCTGATCTCGCCCGTGAACGCGCCGCCCTTGCCCACCCACGAGTTCTGGGCGGCCACGGCGATGCGCTTCGTGAGCGACCCGATCACCTGGCTGATGTACAGAAACGGAGGGGAAACGATGATGTCGACGTCGTCGTCGAGCTTGGCGTTGTTGAGATCCGACACCAGCTTGGAGATGGAATCGGTGGTGCCATTGCACTTCCAGTTACCTCCGACGAAGAACTTGCCCGTGCCCACCATCGCAACTCACTCTGCAACCCCAATCCAACCCCACCAATCGCCCTCAATCAAACCTCAATCTCTACCTCAAGTCGCAACCTCTCCCTCAAATTGCAACCTCTCCTTCAAACCACACACCCTAACTCAAATTGCAACCTCTCCCTCAAAGCACAATCTCTACCTCAAATCGCAACCTCTCCCTGAAATTGCAATCCCTGTGAGTTCCGTATTCCAAAACCCTCGCAAACCAGAGGCGGAAACCTAACCAATTACATCAATGGCATGCAAATTTCGTGAGCCCTTCTTACCTGTAGAAGGTGTGATGAAACTGCGAAGTCAGAGCGCGACGATGACTTGGTAAAGCGTAATCCAGCAGCAGCAGAGAGATTGTTTCAGGAATTATCCAAGCCAGCATCTGCAGCTGCGGCGTTTGCGGTCGTATGGATTGGGGATGACAAGCAGCACGGTGACTGGAGGATCCTATTACCGATGGGTTCTATTACCGATGGATGCATTTCATTCATTAGAGTCAAGGATGGTGAGTAACGTTTCGCACTCATTCCCAAGACTTGGCGGGCGGGGCTTCAAATTTTAGCTGCCGGGCAAGTGGCAGAACGCTGGAACCCCTGATCGCCCTGCACATCGAGCCGAGGCTGGCCTACCCTGCTGATTTTGAGGGACGCGGTCGCAAGCGCATTCAAATTCGGTGCAAATGTGTAAACTGTCAGTCAGACTCCGCACCGAATGCGACCAGGGTTCACAAATCATGATCACGAGCTCTGGCGATTCTCGTCGCAATTTCATCACCGTTGATGAGATTCTCGGTGCTGTTCTCACATGTTCGCGACTGATGTGTGACTGTTGATGCATTGAATGGAGTATGGGAACCCTTTTTGCAGCATGATTAGTAAGGTGTTATTCGATCATTGGAAACAAGAATCAGCTACCGAATTAGTTGCGCTGAGTTGCCGTGAGGGTCACAGCAACTCGGTGGATTGTAGCCCAACAATTAGATTTGCGGTGATGAATGCTTAAACCCTAATTGCTAGGATTAAACCCTAATTTTCAGGGTCTGTTTCTCATTCTTCTGTGCTGAATTTGATTAGATGACGTGACTGGGAAAACATTGTAGGAATTTGTTCAATCAGCCAATTGTAAGATGTTGTCGTTACCAATCAAAGTCTGAAAGTAGTGACAAGTTCTTGCATTAGAGAATTTATGTAGCTCTATTTAACTATAAGTCTTCCTTCAGAGCAGTTTGAGAGGTACTAGTTCTTTAGATAGAATGGCAAAATAAGGCTATGTTGAGGTTTTATGTAGGCTGAACAAGGTGCTTCACAAATTGAAATATTGTTCTGCCGAGCTGAGCGAAATCGAGAGTGTTGTGACTGAGCTGGAACCGCGTGCACATGGTGATGAGATGGAAGCGATTGAAGAGATGCCCGACCTTCTGGTCATCGCCGGTATCTTGCGGGAAACGATGAATTCTCTCAAAGCAGGCCTTGAACGAATTCGAGATGTGCAAAAAATGCAAGTGCCCAGACCCTCTCCTGTGTTGGGCAGCTCAAATCCAGCTGATGCAAACCAGGTAATCCGAAAACTACACCAGTATCTGTCCTTCAATCATTTCAAGCAGAAGAATGTTGGAAATGTTACTCGTCTCCTAGAGGGAATTGAAAATCAGAAAGGGGAGTATTGAAAATGTATATTCAGAAGTTGAATTGTCGGAATGGTCATTTCATGTAACATCCTAAAGAAACATTGTTAGCACCCTCTAAATTGGCGTGGAGAGGAATCCCTGACACCTCGTTTGGCAATTTTGAGCTCAATTAGAACAAGGGAGAGCTCCTTCAGTATGTTAGAGAGAATCAGAGCATGTTAGAGCTTTCGTTTTGCTTGGTTTGCTCTGATTTGGCATGATTTGCTCTAAATGACATTGTTCTCAAAGTGTCATGCTTCTACTACTCGAGAATGTTATGTTCCCTCATGTAGAGGAGTCTGTTTCCGTATTCAGCTAATCCCTAAATCTTTTTGAACCGTTCTAATTGGTGAAAACTCCTTGCAAGTAACAGTTCCTCATCGCTTTTCTGACAGATTCTCATTTATGTACAGGGAGCCGATTCAGGGAAAGTGATGGAAATACGTGTTGTTTCCACCTTATGTACGGAAAACTTCAGCACAGAAACCAGGATAGCGAAAAAAGGAGCTGCTGCAAGAAACATTTCACAAGTATGTAGGCACATATGCATTCATCACCCGGAGATGATAGATCCTGGGCTTTGGAGCAATTTGTCAGAGGATTTGGTAGGACTGGTCTTTGCACGGCTACCTGTCCCTCAAATTATTGAGCTTAAGAACAGCTCCAGTGCTTGGTCCTCACTGTCAGATTCCTCCAGCTTCAAACTAAGCTTTGCGGAGGCAAATCCCAACCTCTTTGGTCTTCTGGGGTGGGACCATAGTTTAAAAACCTTCTGGACCCAAATGTTTGACGCCAAATCCAAGGAGTGGCATAGCGTGGAATTGAATTTCCCTCTAGACATGGACGCGTGGTATGCGTGCGATGGGGGTTTGGTTTGTTTCGTGCAGATGAGCGAGGACGAAGAAGGTGCTGGGCCATTTCCTGTGTATGTTTGCAATCCCTTAACAAATGTTTGGAAAGCGCTCCCTGAGTTACCGCTTAGCAAGCAGGAGCCCGTGTTGGTGCAGTTGGTCACGGATGTGGATGCGAAATCCTACAGAGTGCTCTTGGTGTGTCGTGAGAAGAAGGACTACGCTCTTGGAGTGCATGTCTATGACTCCCAAACTGGGTCATGGGGCACCATGGACTCCGGTCTTGTTTTTGGCTCCGGTAACACCCTCTTGGATGACTTATTGGATCCTCGGGTGTTTGATTGCGCCACCAAAGAGTTGTGTTCTCTTGACAGCCGCCCTCCTCTTGAGGATCTCGAAATCGTACGGTACTCTATCCTCAAGGATCGTATGTTTGTGTTGCATGCTCCCGTGGAACCTAGCACGCGGGTTCACACGTCTGAAATGCTCGTGATTTCAGAATATGAATATCAAAGGAGCACAACGGAAATGAGGAAACTTAACGACTACGAGGTAACCTGGATCGGGTCATACGTTGGTCGGCATGACATGGAACTCTTCACTAGTACTGGGTTTATCCTTCTGACGTGGGACAAACGGGATGAAAATGGAAGTGACAGTCAGCTTATCAAACTTTATGACATGGCTGCAGATGAATGGCATAACCTTCCTACCTTGGTTGGGAATCCTGCAACCCGAAACGAGAGGCTTGAAGGAGTTTTCATGTGTGAGCTTCGTTGGGATGCAGTTCCCTGAGCAGATGACTCAAAGCGATGCAAGTACAACATGCAGTGCTTGTCCATGGAGTATCAAGCTTTAGCAAGGTAGTCATGAGCTTTCATTGCTATCAATTTGCTGGCCACATATATAAATTGGTTTCAATAATATTAGATTGTTTCATGAACTTTTAGATAGTGTGATGTAGAGGAACTCTCCCATAATCCATGGGCAGGTCCCCTATGGTCACGGTGATGTCTCAAAGTTCCTGAAATAATTTAATTTTACTTGAAAAACTGTTTCGTGGGCTAGGTGGATCTTTGTATTTTGAAGTGCAGTATATTGCATAGCAATGCAGCACGTTACCAGCTCTATCCGTCGTATGTGGAAGCGCCAATGGGATGGGTACTTGGCAGCCTAAGAAGAGTCGACAAGTCGTCTTTGGAGATCCACTTTCTGGACACGACATTTTCAAGCGAATTCTGCTTGTATCAGGTGCTTTCTGCTCATTTTGGGCCCAAGAAGAACTTGAAGCACTGGCGCTCGATGTCTGAAAGAGTTACCACCATTGGATTTTGTTCGCGCTCTTGAATTCCAGTTTCTGGCATTGATCGGGTCAATTGCTGTTGCTATCACTTTGCAGATTACGGGAGCCCTAATGCCATACTGTATTTCTTACAAGTTGATCTCGTTTCTTAGGTTGCTTCAGTATCAAGCTTTCAAGAACTTTGTACAGTAGAACCTCTCTTAAGGTAGGTACACCCAAAACCGACACTTTTTGCTACTCAGCCTATTTACTATTATTGGACTGGTCAAATTTTCAAAACCGCCAGGGTTTATGATCATACCGGTATTGTTTTGTTCAGTGATTAAGTTTTTGTGGTTCAGAAATTTGGTTGCAAATGATATGTCCGTTCTCAGGTATTTCGTTTGACTAGATTCTAGGTCACGATGAATTCGAAGCGCCTGTCTCGTGTAGGGCGAGAGGAATGTTACCGTGGATGTACCGCTTTCTAAGTGAGACTCTGAAGTTCTAATCATTTATGTTGATGAGCTGAACGGTGTCGAGACTCTTCAACGATTTGCAATGCAAAAGAGAATATATCTCATGTACTGTAGAATTGGAAATTCAGTCGGGAATGGTACTGCGCCGGTTCATGGTGTGTGAAGGCTCGAAATTCTGCTGGCTATGGCTTCCGAATGAGAATTTGATCCCTAGATGTTCAAACCGTGAAGGGTTTTGCCTTGAGTGACAACAGTATTCAGGCCATCCCAAAATTGTGCTAAACCTGTCGATGAGCTAAACCCTCCGGGAAATTTGGTTCTCCGTAGCAGTGCTAGAATTCAGGTGCGTGTGTTTCGCTTGTCTACCATCTGGGTCACGTAGTCTCCACGCTCAAAGCTGAGAATAACTTTTTCTGTTGAGAATTGCTTTGAAGGGTACTGTACATTACATTCCAACAGAGTAATTAAGATTTTCTTGAGTATTCTTTATTCTCGAGGATTTCAGAGTTATGATTTCTTAGTTGTTCGATTGTGCATTTTTTACTTTAGAAACCTAGTATCCAGCAGGTGTTTGTAAGAGAAAATTTGTGCAAGAATTTTTTGCAGAGAAATTGAACAGTTTCGGGCAGATGGAAAGACTTCCTTTATGACATGTGGAAAAATGCACTTCAAGCTTATGAAGATAGTATGGTGACAATCAAAAACTGAGTACAAAATTTGATGTGCCAACTTTCATGAACGACTAAAAAATTTTCAAGGATTGCTATATAAATCTGAAGGTTGAGTGAAACAATATATGCGGGGCCTTTAGTTTTGTGTTTCATAGCCCATCCGAGCAACTTTGAGGTCTCTCACTCCAAATTTGAATTCAAATTTTCCAAAGTTTGATCAATTGGTGTTAAATAATTGTTTATCATTAGTTCCTATTTTTTTTCCTGCATTGAAAATCTATCGGACCGGATAAGGCAGTCACTGTTTCACCAAGCTTTTGTTTGCGCCTTCATGTACTGGTTACCGTGTTTGAAAAAAGACTTGGTAATCTGGACGGGTCGCCCACATTTAGGTGGGCACGTCGAACAGAGCACGAGAACACGCCCAATGCGCAAGGGAGGGCTTCATTCAACTTCATTCTTGCTCACTGGAGTCTCTGCCTCCGCCACTTCCGTGCGGTCACCACCAGAGTTGTGCAGGTATGAAATTTTGGAGTCCCCACGAGTACAAGTGAGAAGGAAAACTAGTAAAACTCTAAGGATCGATAAGGGTATAGGTATAGGCCATTTTCTCAAGTGAATTCTGTGCCTTGGATCATTACTGTTGGAAAAGCATTTTCGGCATACTCATAGCAATACCATGGTTTGGAATTTTCAATATCAGTGCAGAAGTACGTACTATTTGGGTAAAAAATTCTTTAATTTTTCAAAAATGCTCATTTGCACCCTGTACCCTGCTCAGCACAAAGACAAAATTGATTCGTTCGGGTTTCACAATGACAAGCATCAGTTTACAAATTTTTAATACATGTGAAAGTGAGTTCTACAAGCCAGGATGGTCGTGAAAGACAGTGCGCTTCTTCGTTTAAGCAATTTTGGAGCAGATTGTGCGCAGTCACAGTGGTGGGAAATTTTTCCCATTTAGGAAGATAGGAAATATGTGGATTGTAAAAATTTTGGAATTTTATTCCCAAAATTGAATTTACGGTGAATTTTGAGAACCAAAAAGTGCATTTCACTAGTAGTCACTGTCCAAAGTTTTCCAATTCCAATCATTCTAGAATTATTTTCCCACTCACTGCTTCATACTTTCTTGCTCACTACTTTCCGGACATGTGTCATAACCTTGTTAGTCCCAACCTTGAAAAGGACCAAAAAAACATATTCTAAGCTTTGATTGGATATCTCTTCCTTGGAAATACAACACTCCTACAAGTTGGGTGTTGGGCGTGGTTTGACTGCTAGTGCTTCTACCTTAATGACTATGGAAATCATCCCTTTTGGTGCCATGTGAATTGTTGGCCTAAGGAAATCCAAAAGCACTCATTGGAAGTCAAACTACTGTACAGCATATCTTCTTTTCACACAAAATTCCAAAGATGAATAGTTGCACTTTCAAGGATTATTTGTTTTACATACAAGGACTCTCTGTCATTCATTGGACAAAAATGGCCATGGCGTCCTTCAAAGGTTAATGCCTAATATAGAGGAACAAACTATCCTAAAATCATGCCATTAACCTTGGATGCAAAACATCCTTTGGATAACTTCACCTAAGATTGTATGATGGAATAAAACGTTTTCCATCCAAATTTTTTTGGAAGTTGCTTAAAATACATTTTTATTGAATATGTTATTGCAAATTCCTTCATTATGGTATCCTTGGATTTTTGAAGGAAGAGAAGAAGAAGATGCTTAGTCCACGGATCATTCTTGTAGTGTATTTAGGCATTACTTGCTATATACTATTGATGCAAATTTTAGCCATAAAAATGACATTTTCTAAATATGAGTCTATCTAATGATATGAAGCTTATCCATTGCAGTTTCTACTCTAATTGAAAAATTTCAAAAATTCAACATCTTCAATATTTTATAGCACTATGAACTTTGAACCTTTAACCATAATTTCTTGATTTTCTAATTTAAGAGTGATACAATAACTTTGGTTTGCACCATGATTTTATACACTATAATATACATCATTTATACTAGGTCAGATTTTTTGAGTTTATTTTGTAATCCGTATTTGATATGAGTTTTCATCAATTGTTTCTTAAAAATTTACAATAAATAATCTCAAATTTCCCCCACAAAATTTGAAAATTTTATGACTTGTACCAGTAGTAGACATATGGCTTCATCTCTGAAAAATAAAAGTAAATTTTTTCATTGATGATCAATGAGGCTTGAACTCTTGAAGTCACTGATCATGGGCCGTCGTTCTTTTGTTAAAAAAATGAATAGAACATTTACCACAACCATAGAAACCATAATCAGTATGATCAAACCAAAGCTGAGTGTATGGGAGGCAATCCATTTTTGACCACTTAAGGAATTTAATGTATCTGCAGGGCTGCTATTGTGATTGTATAAATTTTCCCCTGTGTAGCAATAGATTGCGGAAGGTTTCCATAATTTTCTAGATTTTTTTTCCTCAAAAAATAATTATTGTGAATTTTTCAAGAGAAGATTTTGTTCCTCCCATACCGATGATGTAGGGCTTGCTATTTTCGACCATGGTCTGAAAACAAAATCGACCAAGGGATGGATTCAATATTGAGAGTCTTGTAACCAATCAAAGTGCACCACAATTGCCTCAAGAACCGTGCCATAATTACTCACTGCTCTTCTTTTGTTTTCCGGAAAGAGAACAGTCTACATATCCAAAGTGGGGTGCTGATCACGAGTGAGTTTGGCTATTAGGGTCAACAATAATTAAATAAAAAAAAACAAAGATTGTATGTTTGGAGAAGTTATCATGAGAGGGAGTTTGAAAACAAATAAATTAATGTTTTAGATGCCAAATTATTGGAAAATGGGCCACATGCAAATCTAAAAATGTTTTACATATAAATCTCTAAATGGACAAATGGTTTGCATGCAAATTTCAAGATAATAAATTTGCCACTCTCTTAATGATTTTATAATTAAGGCATCAAATTCTTTAACAAATGCATAATATTTGAAAACTTTATTAATTTTCAAAGCAAATGTTAAACCATTTTTTATGCTTTGATTAATTATTTGGCATGAAACGCTAACCTTAATAGCTGGGTATGGTAATGGTAAACAATTTAAATAAAAAAGCTATGTGAGCACTCTCCACCAATTAAAAAAATTCAACACATTCCCATTTTTTTTTTGAATTTCTTCTTAGTTGTATTTATTCCTAATAGAAGTGGAGGGGTGGCAAGTGAGAGAGGAAGGGATTCATTGCCAAGATTGAGGATTTGAGATGCTTATTGAAGCATTCTTTAAAAATAAGACATCTCTGCTATAATTTTTGAAGCAAGAACCCAATAAACTTGAATTTTTTTATTGGAGGTCAATGTTCCCATTGTAATTATAATCTTTATTTTTCAAAAAAATTATAAAATACTTTATTTAAAATTTTATTTTTTTAATTTGTCAATCTTTGAAGTTTAAAGGATTTTAGTACCATGGAGTACCTAAAATAAATTATCTAAAATTAAAATTTTGGTGGTCTATTTCCACAATGGAATGCATATTCTTACGAAGGGGCATCTAAAAATATATGATTTTATGTTCTCCACATTTGTGCAAATAGGACTTTGTTGCCCGAGCACTTTTGAACACTAAAGATGGTTTCAAGATCATTCTTTTGATGAAATCTCATCACCATTAAGTCCTCACAAATGGCCAAGTTTTAGTTTTTTTGTAAATTGTTTTTCTTCTATGTTTTACAAATGAAAATGTTATAATACGAATTTTCTTGAGATTTTGCACTTTTCTAGTTCTCTTACTTAGAAAAGTTTTCTATGTTTCTTCCTCCTAGGATACCTTCTTCTTATAGATGTATACATTGATCATATATTTTATATTTAAAAAAAATTCTCATTTCATAGTAGTTCCCCCTCAAAGTGTGAAAACTTTGATCGTACAAAATCAACCACTCATTCTTGCAACAATTACAAACAAGAAGACTAAAAGTCTAAAGAGTTTGAAATTAATTACAAAATACATTGTCAATGATCAAACAATGTTGTCTATTGTCAAAGTCCAAAATCAAGTCCGGAGGACAAATGTCTATTGTCCATTGACATAAGTTGTTGGATAGTCACCCACAGGGAAAACAACTTTTACAGTCCTTTTTTTGGAATTACCATCTTTTCCATTGGCAAAACCATAGTGGTCTACGAGTGCACGATGAGCCAGCAGGACGACAAATGTAGCATCCATCTTGAACACTGACAATCCGTTCTTCCGATCTTGGGTCTTTGGAGTTGATTCATTAACCCCTAAGCATCTAGCACAAGTTTACTAAAATCCAAACCCTTTAGAATTCATTCCAATCAAACTATCACCTAAAAAGAGAACTACATAAACTGACCGCACCAATTGGTAGGGGAGATAGGCCTAGAAATAGCTCCAAAAAAAGGAACATGTCCTTTGACCGTACCATTGAAAAGATTATAATGGTCAAACAAAAAAATCTTTCAAAATTGAGAGGCTACATTCTGACTTGAGGGGCGTTTAGGGGTTAAAGTTTGACTTTCATTTTAAGACAAGGATCAACTACGTTCATCTTTGTTTCATCCATAAAACATTCTTGTAGCTTTCAGCCCCTAAAGTCTTAAAGCCATTATCATAGCCAAGACCAATTAAAACTACTATATCTATTGCAAAGAGCACAAAACCATAGAAATTGTTTTGTTTGCAAATCTAACTATGGAATCTTGTACTAGACTAATATAAGAATATGTGGAAGAAATTTCAGAAACTTTGATTGCTTAGATTGCAAGATATATGCATTTAAAGCAAAGAAAAACAAGTTTATTTGCTCCTTGTGTGATTAGATTATGAAAATTTGAGTCTTCTTGACTTCAATTTTTGGCACTGTACATATTGATTTCATAATTTTTTTGATCAAAGCACCATATCAACACAATATATTAGTGGGGTGTTTGTACTATCTGAGTATTTTAGTGTCGCTAGAGCCAATGTGTATATGAGATTAGAAAATAGTTTAAGAACAAGGGCATTTGAGGTAACCGGTGGGATGCTGAGCATTGAGATGGAAAGACAATAAAATAATTCATCAAGAAGTCTTGATTGGTTGTAGTGTAAACACCAACCGGAAAAGTCTTTCAGCCAACTTCACAAATTGCAGTCCAACGGTGAACTTCACCACCAAGAGAGTTTTGGCGGGCCACAATAGGAACCATAACCCCTAATGGTCCCCATGGACGTATTTTGTAAGTTTTGGGGCTATAGCAAACTTTGAAAAGTTGTAACTTTTGCATCCCATGCCCGAATTCAATAAAACTTGTTGGAAAAAATGCATCTAATTATTTAGTTTGTGCAATAAAAATTTCAGATCAATCCAATATATATTGAATTTTGGGGAATCATTTAAGTACACAAAGTTCAATTTTAGTTCACCAATTGAAAGTGCATTTTGATGGCTACAACTCTAGGGCTTGTTTTCCCTTCATCCAATGTCCATTTGCAATAAAAATTATATAGTTAGATTCCCCTTGAACTCTACTTATTGTGATAAAAAAAATTCATTTCAAGCCAAGTCCATGTTTGGAGTGTTTTCTTTTGGTACATATCTTCTTGTTCTTCCTTCTCAATATTCCTCTCTTTACGTTGATCTAGCATCATGGGTGGATGAACAAAAGAGCTAACCAATATTAAAATGTTTTGAAACAAAACAAGCTCTCAGAAATTTCATTTTGTTAGTTTCGTTCAAAAGCAAGTTGAATGTCTAAACAAGTTTTAAGGGGAAAAAACTCAAAGTATTGAAATGCATTGGATAGTGTACCAATTTTTTGATAAACTATCCCAAATAAAATTTAAAAAACAACTAAAATGTCTTGAATTGAAATCAATCATGTGGATATAGCATCAAAGAAGTTGTACAAATAAAAAATGGTGAAAATCATTCATTCTTCAATATGCACAAAGCCTACTTGACCATCCAAAAGACACAAAACGTCAATACGTACTTGGCATCAAACTTCTAGGATTAATTATTCAACAATTAAATTTTTCCTTTGATTTTTTTCCTCTACCAATTTTCTACTAAAATTTCTACCAATTTAATATCCTTCAACTTCAAATGAATTTCAACCAAATTTTATGCCTTTTTTAAATTTTTGAAACAAATGAAACGGAATGTTTCACTTGCCCTGACTTGAGTATCATATCAGTGTAAGTAGGATGCATGTGTGACAACATATCCATTGACACATATATCAGGATGATTGCAGCCAATAGTATAAGAGCATCTCCAACGGGCCACATCATACTGCCACGCTGAAGGGTTTGGTGCGGCTTTGAGAAATGTGGCGTCCCACCAATTGCAGCCCCTGTGAAATTTCAACACTCGCCACGCTACTTCCTACGTCCCCCACTTGAACCTAGCTACAATGCCTGGGCTATTTGACTTGGGCCACATTAAACTAGCAAGACACAGATTTCCATGGCGCATTAGGTTGTAGCTGGGCAGGCAAAAGGTGTGGGCAACGTAAGGTAGGAGGTCCTGAAATCGCTCATTTAAGAGCTGAAACTGAATTTTGGGGAGGTGAAACGCCTCAAAATATTTTTCACTGAATTTCCCTTGAAAGACGAGAGGAATTGGCATCTAATTCAAGTCGTTTCATATTTTTTGGAACTTTCTAGAATTAGTTATGAAATTTTGAAGTTGAAATGGCATAAGGCTCTGAAATCGCCCACCCCCTAAAATGTACATTTGCTTGTACATTGCTGAAGGCTATGGAAAAGCAACATGCACAAACAGTGTACATATGAGTAGGGTGGGCGATTTTAATGCCCGGTCGATTTCAGGACCTCCTACCTTACTGGGGTGACAGAGTTTTGGCAAGCCAAGCAGAACTGCTCAGGGTTTTTTTCCCCGAGTGGTGGTGCTTGACGTGCTGGGCTCGAAATCAATGCCCTCTCTCGATTTCCGTGAATTCCTTATGGGATGGCTAATGACGCGCCTTGGAGGCAGGTGCTGCTGGGGACCCGGCAACGTGCCGGCCCCTTCTTGTTGTTTGACACGCATTTCCAGCAGTCTTGCGCGTTCTTGTAACGCGGACTGCTGGAGATGCTCTAAGGCCTGCCTACAGATTGCTCTCTTTGGAATTTGAGATTGTACTGATGCATATCCTGTAAATCAAAACTCAAAGACTAATCAATTTTCCCCATTTGCTGTAAATATTTTATTGTGAGTTTTTCGAAGTGGTTTGAGCAAAGCCACTTGTATCACCTGAATTCAATGGTCTAGAAGTTATATTCCAAGTTTAACAGAGTGTATTATCCCATTGAGCTTCTACAGTCATTGAAAGATATTCTAAAGCATGTTCAGATGTGATAAGTTTTATGCTTTCATCTTGATGTTAATACTTCCTTCTACTGAATGGTATTGGTTTGCAGGTGTGCAATGCTTACACAGAGTTGAACAATCATATTGCTCAACGCTGCTCAACGCCACGTCTTAGATAAATATGGACTCCACTTTGAATTGTTTGGAGATTTTCATGGCTAATCATTGTTTAACCCCTAAAGGACAAGCTTGCTAATTCTAGCAATATAGCAATCTTGGGCAAGTACCTGTGATTAGAAATTTGCATATTTTAGGCTGAAATTTCAAGAGAAGGTGTGGACATGGAATATCTTTCATGTGCACTAAATTTCATGACATTTGGAAATAAGAATAAAAAAATATGGCCAAATATATTGCTTGTTTCTAAACTCAGGCAATTCGGGCAAATAAGGAAAAAAAAACTTTAAAAAAAAAGTAATCTTTGAAATTGTTTTTCTAGAGTTATATATACGTGGAAAGCTTTGAATGATTCCATTTCAATCAATAAGTGAAAAGTTATGAGAGTTTTTGTTTGTGGGCAGTTATAGATTTTCCACTCTAAAATAAACTTTGAAGTTGTTTATTTAACTCAATTTTCAATATTTTTTAGAAAAAAGAAATCATAGGATGTAGATTGCTTATTACAACATTACACCCATTGGGTTTGACATTTTTCAATTCCATAGTTAAATTCTTAACAATTTAGTATTTTGAATCATTCTCTACTTCTTTCTACTTACTATTTTTTTCCTATATGTTGTACAATTCCAAATGATTTGAATTTTTTAAGCTTGTAGCCAACTTATTTAGCAAAAATAATTCAAAGAAAAACCACGATTTTGGACATTTTTTCATAGAAAAGTGAGTTTGTGAAGTGTAGCTGCCCTGTTGTTTGCAGGGCCCAAAAATGTGAATGCAAATGTTTATATCTTGCAATTTATGCGGTGGAAATTTCTGAAATTTTTAGCACTTGTTCTCAAGTCAGCATACTACGAGATCCAATGGTTACATATGTTAAAAAAAGTTTTTTTTCAAAAATTTGATACTTATACTAGAAATGGCAGTTTTTGAGCGTTTGGGGGAAAAACATAGTCAAGGAACTTAAGGGGTTAAGAGTATATTTTGTGTGTTTGGTGAGAGATAATTTGTTGTATCGTCTTGAACTTTAGATACATTTATTGCGACTAAGAGATTCCATGGGAATTTATTTGCGTTTATCAAGTGACTTGTCCTCTTCTTTTCCATGCATCAGATAGTAGACTGTTTTTGGGGGATTGAAGGTGTATTTTGTATACAATCTTCAATCTGCTAGAGTTTGTTGAGTTTACTAGTTGCATGGCTTAAGGTGACAACATCCATTCCCGTCCCTGCGTCCAATTCCGTCACCATGTACCAACAAAGTACATTCTTACTAGGAAAATGTGCACCATTGGTACATAGTGATGGAATTGGATACAAGGACGGGAATGGATGTTTTTACCTTAGATATCATGGAGACCTTAGATATCATGGTGTGGAGAACTGCAGCATACAATATTGTAGCTATGTTAGCTTGATAATTCAAGATTATCTGGAGTCTTGAAAAAGCATCAAGGATTAAAGTATTAGATTTTACGATTCAACTCTCATCAAATAGGGATGGTCTTACTTGATTTTGCACTACCGTATGTATTGTAACACATGAGAATTATTGAATTTCAAAGTTGTTGTGCATATGCAAGCACCATAATTGTGTTCAACAACAAATGCCATATTAGTCAATTAGCTTCACTTGCACCAAACACTAGTTTTTCTTGGGTGAGAGAAAGGAAATTGTAACAAGATCAAAAGGCCTCTCAAAATTTGGTAAGTGGTGAAATAGAGCACACCTAGTGACAAATGGATTTGTTTTGAGAAAAAAAATTCACTAAATTATTCACTATTCTAGTACTTTTTTGCTAGCTAGCATTGTTATTTGGCTATCTTTGAAGTGCTTAAAAGTTTCCTAAGGAACCTTTTGTTGTTTATATTTGAATTTAATGGAACAATGAAAAGTAGCAATTGAGGGGACTTGTACATAGAGAGCAATTCTATCTAGAATGATCTTTAATGCGTAGGATATCAAGCTATGATACACATTACACACTTGATTTGTTCTAGCCAAAGGTCTGGAAGTTGTTCAAAGTGTGTCTTTGTTATAGAATTGGAAATTGAGATTAAAAAAGAACTTCTAACATTAGGAAAAATTTCATCCCTCAAGAAGGTTGCCAGTTTTTATTTTTGGCACCCCTAGGGTGCAATTACAGAAAAAAAATTTAAAAAAAGATAGATAGATGGATAGATGGATAGATTATTATTTTATTTTATTTTTAATATTTCAATTTTTTCCAATTTGACATGGCACAGATGTGGCACCAGTAGTGCCATTGTCATCATTTTTCAAATTTTAAAAAAATAAATCTTTTTCCCTAAATGCACCGCGGGGTGCAAGATTTGCGGCCTTGTTGAGGGCTTAAATTTTTCCTAATGATTCCACTCAAGTGGTATAGTTCAATAAAAAACCCGGTTCTTTGAAAAAACTTTAATGAATGTTTTATCTATTGTATTAGCACTTTTTTGCTTTCTTTTGTTGCTATTTGTATTGATACGTTATCAGAGAATAGTTTCTTTCCTACTTTTCTAATTTAGATCAATTATAAGAATTAAAATGCTTTAGAAGTTTCCAACGACTATGTGTAGAAAGGTTACATATAGTGGTATCAAGTTTTAACCAAGAATTGATTGAAAGTGCATCTTTGTCTTGAGATTTTATTAAAGAGTATAATAAGAATAACTCCTATGATCTTATGAAGTAAGACACATGGATCCTAGAGAATCACCTACAAAATCATATAATGAAGAAAGTTGGATTTATTATAAGCTTAATTTTTTTATTAATAGTCTTTATTTCTAAAACATTCAAAATATTATATTCAACATATAAGTGCAACAATGTAGACTATCTTTACACTATTTATAATGAATGCTTAATGTCTAGAATTTTTTGACTCACAAAATGCTTTGCAAATCTTCTACCTGAGAGTGGCCCCAGAGCAACATGCTACAACAAATCAATGGAGGACATTCTTCTATTGCAGAAGATCAATGGTACAGAAGATTTAGAAGCCAGTTGTAGTGTGTTGCTGTACGGCTACTCTTACACATGCTATATATATTATATATTCTATCAATTCCAATATTCACATGTATATTAAGTCTTTATCCACAATTGTAATATTACATATATATATATATATATATATATATATATATATATATATATATTCAACTCTTTATGAAGTTTTTGTTGGGGGCAATCATTGCATTAGTTCAGTGCATTTAGTAATACATATAAGGTAGGAAGCTCTAAAATAGAATGGGTATTAAGAATGGACCCTATAAATGGCTGTGAAATGGACATGAGGTGGTTCTAATATTGGCCTCTATAGTCATTGAATGAATCAAAGAAAAAAGCTTCATTAATTACAAGAGCCAATAATTATCTTTGTTTTCTCCATCTATCTTTAGAATTGCAAGTGAACGGTTTATGAAAGACCTAGGATCATAAATAGGGACCTACGATCCAACTCGTTTGAAAATTCACAAGTAATTCAAAAATTCTTGGAAAAATATAAAACCACTTGGGTTAGATTCCTCATCTATTTATCTTTCTCTAAAGAATGAGCTAAAAATATTCCCGTTCAAGAAAATACATGAAAAAGGCGGACCGGCCTTAGGGTCACTTTAGACTAAGGTGGATAAGTGCACCGGTCCAGAATTGTAGGGAAATGGAGCAAAATGATTGGAGCAAATTTTGTTCTTCACCGGATTGGGATTAGACCTTGGCCAAGACTTGTTCGGTGGAGAACTTCGAGCATGGGTGAAAAAATGACATAGCCGCCTATATGGCAACACTTTTTGTAAGAGGAGTTTTTGGGAGGTCAAGTTTCTTGTCCGGCCTCAAACCCTCAAACAAGAAATTTGGCCTCCGCTGAACTCCAATTTCATTGAAATATTATTAATCTAGCCAGGTTTGGTAGTACACTGCAACCTTTTGTCATTGTTCAACAATTCTTGAAAGACTATTGAAACACAACTAAGGTAGGAGGCTCAGAAATGGCACATCTAAGCGCTGGTCCACCATTTTCGTGTATTTCATTGGATGGGAATAATTTTAGCTCATTTTTCAGGCAAAGAAAAATAGATGAGGAATCTAATTCAAGTGGTTTTGTATTTTTTCGATCATTTTTGAATTACTTATGAATTTTCAAACAAGTTGGGTCGCAGGTCCCTATTTGTGACCCTAGGTCTTTCATAAACAGTTCACTTGCAATTCTAAATAAAAATGGGGAAAGCAAAGAGAATGATTGGCTCTTGCAATTAATAAGTTTTTTTCCTTAATTCTTAATTCATTCAATGACTATACTAGTCAATTTCAGAACCAACTCACGTTCATTTCAAAACCATTTATAGCGTCCGTTCTTAATGCCTGTTCCATTTTACAACCTCCTACCTTACTGAAATTTTTGATTTAAATGTCAATTTTGATTTAGGGATGGTTTGATCTGGGCGGGGATGGTTTGATTGATCTTGGTGGGAATGTACTAGATAACCGACGAGCCGCGGTAGCGGCGAGTAGGTTATCGGACATAACGGGTTGTTTACTTTTCAATCTCAACCTTTGATCTTCATGATCCAAGGGTGTAGGAAGCAAGTTGAAAGGAGAGAAGGTTATGAGTTGCAACTTGTAATGGCAATGGTGATGAGTTGCCAATGAGATGGTGCCGCGTGAGTGTTGAAAACTCAACAACCGGTTATGGTTTGGTTGATCTGGAAATGGGTGGATTTGGGGTTGAGTTGATATGGAGAAGCTAATATGAGTAGTTTTTAAGATGAATTCATGTTGAAGTTTAGTATCAGCACTAAAAATCCGATTTTGAAAATGAATGTTTATGATTTTTTGATTCAAGATTTTGTGCAATGCAAGGGGGTCCATTGGAAGTCTTAATTTTCTAGGTGTTGACGGCTCCTAAAAATGAGCTCAAACACGCTAGATCTTGGAGAAAAAATCACATTAGAAATTCATTTTAAATAGTTGTAGAGTAGATTTTGGAAAGATGTAATTTGTTGTGGTTATACATGTTATTTCTTTTAACCTCATATTTTTTTGGTGATCTCCATTTTACATTTACAAATATAAAGAGGATTCAAAGACTTCAAATTACTTTCACAATTTTAACACCCTCATGATCAAACATTATAACTTTTCAATCCATAAGAGATATCCCCCCCCATGCATGTGATCTCTAATATGTCTATTTTGAATTTGTATGGTTAGAATTCAAAAAAACTTGATGAAACTTATCAAAATGTTGATTTTGTATTCAATTTAGAGCAAAATCCAAGAAGCTCAAAAAAGGCCATGGGCATGTAGAAGGAAAGAATAAGCTAAAAACATCCAAACATGTCAAAATAAAGTAGTCAACATAGTTGGAGGCACCTTTTCAAGAAAAAACAATTATGTAGTTTAGCAAATGACAATCATAAATTTTGTTCTTCATCGGACATTGGATGAAGGAAAAACAAGCTCAAAGTTGTAGCCTTCAAAATGCACTCTTTGGTGAATTAAAATTGAGCTCTGTGTACTTAAACTATTAACAAAAATTCAATATATATTGGATTGATGTAGGGTATCTTGATCTAGGGTGCTGAATTGTGCTGAATTTGATGCTAGGAAGGTTGCTTTTCTAATTTGCAAATTCCTAGAACAAAATTTTAATCGTCTGTTGAGAGAGACGGTGGATTGAATACAAAGTAATTATAAATTTACGGATTCTACAATTTTAGTATTAATCACAGTTGGAAGTGATGTTGTTTGTTCTCTAGTGTTAGGAAGAGAGGATATGCTGACTAATATGCATTTTAAGGTTCTAGCAAGCATTGCGGTTCTTTTCCCTGGTCATACTAGGATTTTGATTCTACAGTAGTGGTAGTTATATTGTATTCATTTTATTCTTTGGTTTTGTCTAGGCGTCATGTTGTTGCATAATCATAAGTCAAAATTGGCAAAGGCGATTTCGAATGACTTGATTTCGTAATGATTAGGTTACTTACTATGGAAATTGTGAGCATTGGATTGTATAGATTATTTGTAGAATATAGAATAGTTCTGCAAAAGGGGAGCAAACTCCTCACATGTGTATGAAGCTCACAAGATATTGAAACTCACAATACAAAGTTACAAAGTTGCAGACTTGTTACATAGTTAGAGAGTTGCGGCAAGCCTTCAATCTTGTCTTTTCACGTAAGTGCGCAATAATAGGGTCCCCCGCGCAACCAGGGTGCGCAAAGATGGAGTCTCATGCACAAGAAGGTGCGCAATGATAGGGGGTAGGGCAATTGGAATGGCTAAAATACATCCATGTATTGCTTTATATTTTTTGTTGAAATGAAATTCTAAAATAGGATTTTGTAAATTGAATTGTAAAGAAAATTCACTTGGCTTGGTGGGTTTCAAATTTCAACCGAGTTAGTGGCTTGATATTCTAGATACACGGTTGCAAACCTTAAGTGCACAATGATAGGGATCCCTACCCTATATAGACTTACACCACAAACACTGTTTTAGTCTTAAAGAAGGTGATCACCTGGTGCCCCACTCGAATTGGTTACTTGTTCGGATAAATTTGCAATCTTGAGGAACGCACAACAACACTCTTTAAGGTAGTACTACCCAATACTGTCATCTACCCAATTCTGACACCTACAGGGTCCTTCCATTTGCGTCAGTGGTCCACCCATTACCACAATCTTATCAATCCTTTGTCATGATGGCAATGCACTTGGGAAGCGGACATGTCAACCCACGCTTTAAAAAGGATCAAATATGCTTCAACAAGGGTCTATTCGTGCTTTAACATTTCGCCTTTGAAAAATCATAGAAAATTTACTTCTTGTCAGAATCTCTTCATTCTTTTTGCAAATGATTTTTCTCAAACTTTTCTATCTCTGAATAATATGGGAGCTGACAAACATCTTCTTCAAAGTACCTAGATAGCAAATCTGTATGGTAATGGGCAATTCTACCTTATATCCTTCCGTGCTCTCAACATGTTGCTTGCGGGTATGCAATTTTGGAGTACCAATGAGTACAAGTATGAAGAAAAACTATTCAATTCTAATTATAAGGGTATTGGTATAGGCCATCTTTTTTAAATGAATTTTGTGCCTTGTATCAATATTGTTGGAAAAGCATTTCCGGCATACTCGTAGCAATACCAAGGTATTGAATTTTCACTACCAGTACAAAAGTATGTATAACTTGGGTATAAAGTTATTAAATTTTTCAAAAATGCTCACTTGCACCCTATACCTTGCTCAACACAAAGACTAGATTGATTATTTAGCGTTTTGCAATGACAAGCCTAGGTTTACAACTATCACTGCTAGTTGCAAGCAGTAATTTCTAATACTATATAGTGACAGTGAGTTCTACACTGAACTAAGGTATATGATCTGTTTCCAACAATGTTAAGCATTTTAGCAAGGATTGAGCTATGATAGGGGGGATAATTTTCTCCAGCTAGTAAATAGAAATAATGACGATTGCACTATTTTTTGCTAGTTTTCTCTACTTAGGAATTAGTGAAAATTAAAGGAAGTGTAGATTAGAGTCCTACTTGTTCTCAACGTGTAGGCAAATCTATTTCCGAGAAGCACAAAACTAAAAACTTGTCTTAGCAACTTCATTAGGTGTCAACGTGTTATTTATCACACAATAATAAAGTTGCTCATACCACATCATTCCCCTCATTCACGAAAATAGGTCACCCCATATATTGCAAATGAGGCCCTGTTCGGAAATAGATCGTTTACCTTACACCTATGCTTCAAGCCAGGATGATGATGAAAGACTCTGGGCTCCTGCGAGTTCATGATCCTGCGAGTTCATGATCCTGCGAGTTCATGATCCTGCGAGTTCATGATCCTGCGAGTTCATGATCCTGCGAGTTCATGATCCTGCGAGTTCATGATCCTGCGAGTTCATGATCGTTCCAGGCAGAGAAGCAGCAACCTGACTCGATGCAATCCGCTCCACCTGCTGCCACAGATCCACGGAACTCAGAGCACATTCAATTGGCGTATCGTGCCTCCAGATTTTGCCTCATCCAGGCAGCCAAAGTCAACAAACAACTACGAATTTACTGCACTGGCTAGAGAGGAACAAATATAAAGGCCTAATACAGACAGACTGTTCTAAGGTAGGAGGTCCATAAAGCGATCATCTAAGCGCTGAAACTGAATTTTGGGGAGGTAAAATATCTTGAAATATTTTTCAGTAAATTTTTCTTGAAAGACAAGAGGAAATGGCATCTAACCCAAGTTGTTTCATATTTTTTTGGAGCTTTGTGGAATTAGTTATGCAATTTTGAAGTTGAAATGCCATAGGGCTCTGAAAGCGACCACCTCCTAAAATGTACACAGTTTTTACATTTTGGTAAATTGAAGAAAGCAAAATGTACCTCGGTGTCATGTTCAGTTCAAAATGCCTTGTCGGAATTTGAGCCTCCTACCTTAAATGCCATTAATCCTGAAACACTGCTGAGGACGCAAAACGTTCTTTGGATGACTTCATCTAAGAATGCAGAGTAGAAAAAAAACTCTTTTTAGAGCATTTGCAGTGGATCCTACAAAATTGCTGGTATTGGCATAGTGCCGAGTGATTTGGAATAAAATATGGACTCCAATGCAACCGTTATAGGGGCCTTCACTTCCGTGGCTTCAACATGAGATCCCTTGAAATCGACAAATTTGCAAAATGTGAAGGGCCCGCAAGTTGGCTCTTGGTAGAAATAATCAATATTGTCAACGCTTTTCCACATTGTTAAGTGTGCCAATCAATTCAACCCTCCCTTTTTTCCATGAAAAGTCTTTTTTTGATATAGATTTTTTTTCATTTTATAATGTGAAAAAGTCCATTTGACGTTTGGAATGTTGGCTTTGCATTGGATCAATTTGTTCTTAAAAAAACCCGGCATTATATGGGCCTTGTGGAATGCCCTTCCATTTGCAAATACATGGATTAATTGCCGAGAGACAACCACATATGTTCTTATCCATTTTTTTTGAAGTTGCTTAAGTATATTTTTCAGTGAATACTATTACAAATTCCCTCAATATAGTATTATTGGATTTTCTAAAGAAGAAGATGTTTAATCCATGGATCGCCTTTGTAGTGTATTATGCTCATTTCTTACTAGTTACTCTTGATGCAAATTTTAGCCGTAAAAATAATATTTTTTGAATTTGAGTCTTACTAATGAAATGAAGCTTACCTAGTGTGATCTCTGTTCTAACTGGAAATTTTGAAAAATTCATAAATTTCAATATTTTATAGAAATATGAACTTCGGACCTATAACCAAAGTTTGCTAATTTTCTAATTATAGTGTGACACATTGACTCTGGTTTATACCATGACGATATACACGATGATATACATCTAAAGTGAAAATTCAGATTTTTTGAGTTTATTTTGTATTTGATGAATTTTCTTCATTATTTAAAAAAAAATCACAGGAATTTCAATTTTCCCTATATTAAATTGAAAATTTTATGACTTCTAGTGGACGTATGACTCCATATCTGAAAGATAAATACAATTTTTTTCATTCGTCACCAGTTGCAAACTTGCAAAACGGCAGCAAACAGACAGTGAGGATTGAAAACAGTAATCTTGGATTAGTACAACCAGTCATAGTCTCGTTATTGTTGCAACTGCAGTACAACACTCTGTGACCCTGTCTCCTTCTCACACCGGTTGAGTTATGGCGCTCTTACACAGTAGAAACCGAGAGTCGTCTTCCTGACTTCGTCCTTCTCCGACTTAAATCGTCACATGGGGCGGCTGCAACAAAGTTAAGGGTACCATTAATGCCCAGCCAGTCCTGCCACTCCTGACCACAGCTGCCGCACCATCGTGCCAGGCTCCCGGTTGGCCCTTCGCTGGTGAAGCTCATCGTTTCCCCCGACGCTCGCCCCTACCAGTTTTACCCTCTTGCCTCCCTGCATCTGTTTTGCATCTGCTTGTAGGCAGCTCTCGAGCCATGGTGTCTGCGAAGCTCTGTCCGATGAGCTTTTGCACGCAAGTAGGTTAAGACGAGGCATTGCTCCATACACGTAACGTTGTCCTTGCCTGTCAAGTTCTTCTTTGTCTTTGCTGCGTCATTTCGTCGCTGGAGTGGCATGCAAGCGAGAGGGACGACCGACCGCAGTTGTTCTTGGTTCTCACGGCAGTCAGGTATGCGCACTGAAATGCGTTCAAGTGTGAGTGTGCTTCCCCGCAAGACTGCTTCAGATTTGGTTTGGTTTGGATAGCACTTGAACAAGCATTTCAGCAAGTCATACGGTGTTGTTTTAGGATACCGTGTGTGAGTGACCTGTGCGTCTTGCAAGTGTTGTTACAGGTGTTTTGGTAGTTTTGGTAGTCTTTTGTGTTTGGCTCATATTTTGCAAGTAGGTTTTAGTAGCCTACATCAAGCTCTGCTTGCAGTTTTGTAGCAGCTCTAGGGACAACACTTGGGTTGCACTTCATTACCTTTGTATTGTTGTTATGTAGAAATGAGTCAATAGAAGACTGAAGCTTTTTCATGGTTGAATATGTTGAATACAGT
Organism: Pseudisothecium myosuroides; assembly: GCA_951799445.1. Classification (NCBI taxonomy): domain Eukaryota; kingdom Viridiplantae; phylum Streptophyta; class Bryopsida; order Hypnales; family Lembophyllaceae; genus Pseudisothecium; species Pseudisothecium myosuroides. The sequence continues at coordinate 45,482,010 of OX637288.1, forward strand.
ATGCCCTCACATTGTGTTCTATAGTATGCAGTGATCAGTTGCTAATTGGTGGAAGAATTTGGCTCAACAAATGAATGTTTGTAATGTTCCAAGGAAGAACTAACTTACAAGTGGTTGCAGAGATGGAGGATTTGTACTTCTCACCAGACCAGTTGGTGCGGAGTGTGCGCATTGGTAGCTTTGGACACATTCTGTTATGAATTTTGGGGAAGAGCGGTGGTAAAAGTGGGACTTCTTATTTCATTCATTTTGGGTCCTTCAAGATGCAACAATTTGCCACCATGGATGTGGATGAAGCATGAAATGAAACATTTCTTTCATTGAAAAGCATTCATTCATTCAAAGGACCAATATTGTTGGAGACTTTGTTGCACATCAACAATTTCATCCATTGAGAAATGGAGGTCCATGGTAGAAAACTACCTTTAAGTTCTTTGTATCTTTTTTGAGCATACTATTGATCAAAAGAAATTCTTTGGTCAAAAGGAGAGATGGTTTATCAAGTACATGGCAAGACGTATCTACCAAATGATCTTTGACATGGCTTGAGATTCGGAGTTTTATCATTTACAAGGTAAGATATGTCTTCAACACACTTTATGTTCAACATTGCACTTGTAATTCTCTCCAAAAATGTGGCATTGCATTTGAAATTGTAATGTACAACTTCATTGAGTGCATGTTTGTGAGATTGTGGATAGTGAGTGATGTATGTGGTGGATAACATAGGTGCAACCAATTGCAACATTAATATAGATTTTCTACTTGGACATCTTATTTGATTTTGTTCCTATTAATTGACATTACCTATGATCAGATTTTGATTCCTATTGTCTACTATCCAAATATTGCCTTTGGGGATTTGAGTGCTCATTTTGATTAGTTATGAAGAAATGAAAAAGTTGTATCATTCTATTTAGAGTAATTCTTTGGAGTGTCACTTTTTGGTGCACATATTCCAATGAAAAAAATACGATAGTAGTGGTCCCAAGGTGGTTATCACCTCATAAGACAATATTAATAAATATGTAATTCCATGTGGAGGGATTGGCTAAAATTCTTTTTTAGGTACCACATTTTACATGGCAACCACCTTGAAATTTGAAATTTTCTTTTTCCAAATGCATGTATACATTGTATTGCAAGTTATTACAAATTAGGTTGGATAATAGTTCAGTTGTTTAATTAGCATTAGTTTCCATGCGTGAAATTTTGTGTTCATGGTGGATTAATTAATTGTTACAATACATCATGTGAATATATAACTCCTTTAGTGTAGTAACTGGTTAGTGTGTGTTCAACCAACTTTTTTGGGTTGCTTTATTTTAGTAAATGATTTTTTGTAATGAGGGTTTGAATTGAAGCATGTGTTTATGGTTTGAAGTATGTTTATTGTGCCAATATTTTAATGGAATACAAATGGAAGTTGCATGCAACTCACTTTTGTCTGCGTTTTTTGAACTTGTCAAAATATTTATGCCTTGTAAAAGTTGGAAGGATACCTTCTTAAGAGCATCCTTTTTTAAAATGTTTGTTGTTGGTCCATTAAAGAATCTAATATATACTTTTGTTTTAGGATCCCTAACCATCTTAGATTAGTGAAAGATGTAGGTTTTGCCTTTCAATGGGCTATCAAGCATTAATTGTCATCATGCTCACTTTGTACACTAGAACATGAATGTGAATGCATTCAAGGAACTTCTTTAATGTGTTCTAGAAGTGCACATCCTCATATGCAAGGTATTAGGCATTTGTCATTTTCGGATAGAAAGTCATGAACATTTGATTCGTGTAAGAAGAGCACTACTACTTAGTTGATGAAAGTTTTATAGCCTTCCTAAATTGGTAGTCATTTTATCCCTCACCTTTCTATGAGTGAAAAGTTTGGTTCCGAATATTGATAGTTTAGGTTTTTGAAGTAAATTTGAATGAACCACTACGATATTTTGTTGTCCTAAACATAAGTCATGGTTAAAAATGAGACAATTACTATGTTGTTTCAATTTTGGAAAGATGGACTTTGCAATCTTGGAGGTGGGATGGCTTTGGGAGAATATGTATGGTAGTAAAACAATCTTGATGCTATTTAGTGCAAATTTTTGTTAAATAATGGTGAAGAGTGGATGTTAATGGATTGGAGTTGCCAATTACCTTGTTATATTAGAGTTGGATAAGAATTTTGTAGATAGGTGAAAATTAACATGGTATTGAAGATTTGAAAATGTTGAAGTATGATTTTGTGCCAAGTGCATTGAAGAATATTGATGTGATGATGAAGACCTATCTCTTTGTTGTAGTTTGATATGCAATTTCGACCATCAATTGTTGTAAAGTTAGAAATTGAATCATTTTGTAGTGAAGTTCTTGTATGCAAGCATCTTAGTTGAGTTTGTAATGTAGATTTCTTTTGTGTATGTGATATGAAATGAAGTATAAAATTGTGGCAAGTTTGTCTTTGAGGAGTTCTAAAATGGTCATATTTCCCAACGGTTTGGTGTATTTGAGCATGTTAACATTTCCATGTGAATTTGTCATTCAAATTGTTGAATAATCAATCCACTAATATATGTTTTGCCATATTTTAGTAGATAATTTGAATTGTAAGAGATAATTATAATGTCTTGCATACAGTTTTCTTTAGTCCTTTTAAGGGGTAATCTACATAATGGAATTGTTCTTGTTATATTTCCTATTGTAATTTTATGTCTTGTGCTTTCCAAAATTGGATTAGAATGTGGTATCTCGTAACTTTTATCTTCTTGTGTGATACTAAATTAGTATAGAAATTGCTTGCTAGGTTTGATTCCACTCCTTCTATGAGATTATTTTTCATATATTAGTTAATTAAAATCTTCTTTGAACTTTGGTATTTTTATGTATTTGGATATTATATTCTACTTGATTCATTTGGATTTGTTTTGATGCTTTTGTAGAATTTTGATATATAAATCTATTTGGTGTGTGAAATGGCGCGCTTTCTGATGCGGATGGCCCAGTTCTTCCTCATGGCAATCTTTTGGAAATACATGGATTTTGCATGGTTCATCCGGTGAGCATGATGGTTAATTTAGCTAGTGCTAGTGATCTAAAAGTACATGTTAATGTACAATTTTGTTCAAGCTACAAAGTTCTTTGTACATTTTTCTATTTTATTTATTTTATTCTCTACAACCAATCTTATTCTAGGTGTTTTTGTATGTATTCACTTTTAAAAGTTTGTAAATTTGAGTAGATAGACAATTCTATTAATAGTGTTCTCAAATTTTTTGTTTGGTATAGCATATTAGATGAATTTATTGATTATTGTTGTCTCTATTCTTGGAAGACAACTCATTGACAATAGATATTATATAATGTACAGGAAAGACAAGCATTTTTGGCAAGTGCAAAGGGAGCATTGTAGAAGACTATGCAATGATATACCAAGTCTTGAGAAATGTTTGAAGACTTTGGAAGCATCTTCAAGGATGCAAGTCTTAAACAAAAATCAATGCATAAATCTTTTTTGCAAACTCATATTTGCCATGAAGGGTATTGACAAAATGTTGTCAAGTGCTATTGAAGATCTTAAGGTCCAATCTATTTTTGAAGAGTTGTGTTTTCTTCAAAGGAAAGTCGAGTTTGTGGGAAAAAAATGCATTGATCAAGAACAATGGTGTCATTCAGCTGTATATCAAATCCAAAACAAAGAAACTTTTCGTGAGTTATTGATAGATTTGAAAGTTTGTTATGATACAGCTTGTGAAATGTACTTACTTTGCCATCCAAATCAATCAAACAATATCTTATCTATTGAGTTTGATGCGGCTACCCATGATCAAGTCCTCGAAGATGGACAAGCCCTTAAGAGTAGGCTTGAACAAGTAACAAGTGAAGGATATCCAGAGGATTATGAAATGGCACAACATCTTTTATTGAGACTCAGAAATTTGGATCGAGTTGCTGGTGGAGACTTGGATGCTTTGGAGGTTTTAAGCAATTTCAATACCCCGAAACTAATCAAAGATATAGGTGAAGGAGGTCATGCACATGTGCACTATTCAAATTGGTTGGGCCTTGCATGTGCCACGAAAGTGTTGAAAGGCGATGAGAGTTTCCTCATCCATTCTCGGAAGGGGTCTAGCGCTTCTCAAGTTGATTTCAGTTTCTTCAACCAGTGTCTAAAGGAAGCTGGCATCATGGCAGGCTTGAGCCATCCTAATCTTGTCCAATTTTTTGGTTGTGGAATCGCCAAAAACTTAGATGAGAACGTCATGGAGGTTGAATCTTGTGACATGTATTTGGTGATGGAATGGATGGAAACTAGCTTGTCTACCATATTGGAGGATACAAAGAAACCTTTACCCTACTATCTTGCACTTGACATCATGCACCAAATTGCCAAGGGTGTGTGTTACCTTCATGACATGCAAGTTGCTCATCTTGACTTGAAACCTGGTAATGTCTTGTCAAGTCAAATATCTGGAGAAGATCCAAATCATCGCATATTCAAGGTGACTGATTATGATACTTCTCAATTACAAGTTTGCAGCAATCCAAAGAATCCGCGGCCAACAAAGCATACAATTGGAACAGGAGTATATAGGGCCCCCGAAATGATCAAGGGAAGTGACATTCCATTGTATCCATTTCAAGCGGATGTGTGGTAATTTGCCATGATATGTGCAAAGATTTTGTCAAGAAACGATCCATACTTTGCTTTGAAAGGCAAAGGTATGCATGGCACGGATAGTAAAGGCTTGCGACCAAAGCTACCCAAGGATTGTGAAGGATTGACCAACTTAATCCAAGAATGTTGGTCAGAAGACCCTCGTGAACGTCTACCATTTTCCAAAATTTGTGAGAGGCTCACTAGCTTAAAGAAGTCCTTTCTGAGGGGATCATTAGCAAATTCCAAATCCATAGTGGCCCATGTCCCCAAGGTATGAACTTGATGAATTATGAAATTTATGTGGTGATGTTCGTTTTTCGTAGATTCCTATCCTGTTTGATTTTCATTTTGATAAGCATATTGTTTTATTTTGATGAGAATTTGATTTAGTAATATTGACTTTTGGATTTATATAGGTGGATGAACCAATTGCACCGCCAAAGGAAATTCTGGTTGATTTAGACCATCGATTATCTGAAGCCAAAGGGCTTTTGAAACTGAATTATATAGGCATTGTTGGAGCGGGTGGAGTTGGCAAGACCACACTTGCAAAGGCCATCTTTAATGATGCAACTGTGAAGTCTTCATACCAAGCATCATGCTTTGTTGCACAATGCAAAGACTATCAAAGTTCGTATGATGTGTTGTGCAAGATATTACCCAAACTTGGGAATGATCAAATACCCAAGAATCATGGAGGTGCTCAAGAAATGATGAAAGAGCTCTTGGTTGGAAAGAAGGTTCTTTTGATATTGGATGATATCAAGGATGAAGCTCAAGTGCATGGTGTAGTACCTCCGGACATCCTAAAAGCTAGTAAAGGTTCCTCTATAATTATCACGACTCGCAATTGGGGTACAATCAAATCCTTTGTAGGCAATGAGGGAAAGTTGGATGTTGACGTGTTGGAAGAAGAGTCCGCAACAACACTTTTCACTACTCACCTTTCTTGGGGTGTAGCTCCTTTATCACCAGACTTTATGGACTTACGCAAGCATGTTGTGAAAGCTTGCAATGGCTTGCCTTTGAGCTTGAAAGTGATGGGTGGCTTTCTCCACAATAAAGAGAGGCTACGAAGTTGGGAACGAGCATTACAAGTGATGGCAAGAGGAAGGAATTTGGATGACAGTGATGAAGAGATTTGGAACACCTTGCAAATTAGCTATGATGGATTGAATGATGGTGTTGAAAAGGGGATGTTCTTGGATGTGGCCTGTTTCTTTTGTCGAGATGTATATCCATTTGGCACATCAAAGGAAAAATTCTTGTCCATCTGGTCGAAAGATGGCATCCTTCCAGTGGACAAATTGGAAAGATTGATTGACATGTCATTGTTGAAGGTGAATGAAGATGGTGACATTCTAGAAATGCATGACCAACTCCGTGACATGGGACGGAAGCTTGCCAAGGGTACAAGAGTTTGGAAAGCGTCCATGATACCAGAAAGGGGTTTTTCAAGCGAGGTACAATTTCCCTATTGCAAGTGCCTTTACAAGAATCACAAATTTTTCTATCTGCTTTTGAATCTAGTTAGTGCACATTTCAGTCCACATTAATCCTTGAACCCTGAATTTCTAATTATGTTAGAAAAAAGAATTATTTTTTAAGTCTCTATATAAAGATGTAATACATTCTAATTTGATTTTTTTCGAATGCAGGATGTTGAGGTTCTTGAAGGCATTTCTTTGCAAGGAAATACGAACCATCATTTACCTAAAATCAAAGAGGACGTAAATGTTGATTTTAAAAATCTTCGTGTACTTATTTTTGTGAGAGCTTTGGGCGATCTTCAAGCACATGTTGACAACTTGGGTTTCTTACTTCAATTTGCCTCACAATCTTCTAAATTGGAGGCATTTATATTAGAAAATTCCAAATTATCATTTGAACACCTACATCAGCTTCCAAAAGACATTGCAAGTACTCTGCAAAAAAAGATATCAGACCTTCTTGGCACCTGCGAATCGCTGAAGATTCTTGATTTAATAGGGCTTAGATTCCTTGAACAATTACCAGAAAAATTTGGATCAAGCAATATCCTACTGAGACTAAATCTGAGTGGTTGTTCAAACTTAGCAGCCTTGCCAAAGGAAGTGGGAACCTTGTCATCTTTGACCACTCTAGAATTGAGAGAGTGTTCAAGCTTGGTGACCTTGCCAAAGGAAGTGGGGAGTTTGTCCTCCTTGACCACTCTCGACTTGAATTGGTGTTCAAGCTTGGTGGCCTTGCCCAAGGAAGTGGGGAGCTTGTCTTCCTTGACCACTCTAGACATGACTAGGTGTTCAAGCTTGGTGGCCTTGCCCAAGGAAGTGGGGAGCTTGTCTTCCTTGACCACTCTAAACTTGAGAGGGTGTTCAAGCTTGTTGGCCTTGCCCAAGGAAGTGGGGAGCTTGTCTTCCTTGACCACTCTAGACTTGATTGGGTGCTCAAGCTTGGTGGCCTTGCCCAAGGAAGTGGGCAGCTTGTCTTCCTTGACCACTCTAGACTTGAGTGGGTGTTCAAGCTTGGTGGCCTTGCCCAAGGAAGTGCGGAGCTTGTCTTCCTTGACCACTCTAGAGTTGAGATCGTGCTCAAGCTTGGTGGCCTTGCCCAAGGAAGTGGGGAGCTTGTCTTCCCTAACCACTCTAGACTTGACTTGGTGTTCAAGCTTGGTGGCCTTGCCCAAGGAAGTGGGGAGCTTGTCTTCATTGACCACTCTAAACTTGAGTAGGTGTTCAAGTTTGGTGGCCTTGCCCAAGGAAGTTGGGAGCTTGTCTTCATTGACCACTCTAAACTTGAGTAGGTGTTCAAGCTTGGTGGCCTTGCCCAAGGAAGTGGGGAGCTTGTCTTCCTTGACCACTCTAAACTTGATTGGGTGCTCAAGCTTGGTGGCCTTGCCCAAGGAAGTGGGGAGCTTGTCTTCCTTGACCACTCTAGACTTGAGTGGGTGCTCAAGCTTGGTAGCCTTGCCCAAGGAAGTGGGGAGCTTGTCTTCCTTGACCACTCTAGACTTGTATGAGTGCTCGAGCTTGGTGGCCTTGCCCAAGGAAGTGGGGAGCTTGTCTTCATTGACCACTCTAAACTTAAGTTCGTATTCAAGCTTGGTGGCCTTGCCCAAGGAAGTGGGGAGCTTGTCTTCCTTGACCACTCTAAACTTGAATTGGTGTTCAAGCTTGGTGGCCTTGCCCAAGGAAGTGGGGAGCTTGTCTTCCTTGACCACTCTAAACTTGAGAGGGTGCTCAAGCTTGGTGGCCTTGCCCAAGGAAGTGGGGAGCTTGTCTTCCTTGACCACTCTAGACTTGAGAGGGTGTTCAAGCTTGGTGGCCTTGCCCAAGGAAGTGGGGAGCTTGTCTTCCTTGACCACTCTACACTTGACTGGGTGTTCAAGCTTGGTGGCCTTGCCCAAGGAAGTGGGGAGCTTGTCTTCCTTGACCACTCTAGACTTGTATGAGTGCTCGAGCTTGGTGGCCTTGCCCAAGGAAGTGGGGAGCTTGTCTTCCTTGACCACTCTAGACTTGAATTGGTGTTCAAGCTTGGTAGCCTTGCCCAAGGAAGTGGGGAGCTTGTCTTCCTTCACCACTCTAGACTTGAGAGGGTGTTCAAGTTTGGTGGCCTTGCCCAAGGAAGTGGGGAGCTTGTCTTCATTGACCACTCTAAACTTGAGTAGGTGTTCAAGCTTGGTGGCCTTGCCCAAGGAAGTGGGGAGCTTGTCTTCATTGACCACTCTAAACTTGAGTAGGTGTTCAAGCTTGGTGGCCTTGCCCAAGGAAGTGGGGAGCTTGTCTTCGTTGACCACTCTAGACTTGAATGGGTGTTCAAGCTTGGTGGCCATGTCCAAGGAGGTGGGGAGCTTGTCTTCCTTGACCACTCTAGACTTGTATGGGTGCTCAAGCTTGGTGGCCTTGCCCAAGGAAGTGGGGAGCTTGTCTTCCTTGACCACTCTAGACTTGTATGAGTGTTCAAGCTTGGTGGCCATGTCCAAGGAAGTGGGGAGCTTGTCTTCCTTGACCACTCTAGACTTGATTGGGTGCTCAAGCTTGGTGGCCTTGCCCAAGGAAGTGGGGAGCTTGTCTTCCTTGACCACTCTAGACTTGAGTGGGTCCTCAAGCTTGGTGGCCTTGCCCAAGGAAGTGGGGAGCTTGTCTTCCTTGACCACTCTAGACTTGTATGAGTGTTCAAGCTTGGTGGCCATGTCCAAGGAAGTGGGGAGCTTGTCTTCCTTGACCACTCTAGACTTGATTGGGTGCTCAAGCTTAGTGGCCTTGCCCAAGGAAGTGAGGAGCTTGTCTTCCTTGACCACTCTAGACTTGAGTGGGTCCTCAAGCTTGGTGGCCTTGCCCAAGGAAGTGGGGAGCTTGTCTTCCTTGACCACTCTAGACTTGAGTGGGTGCTCAAGCTTGGTGGCCTTGCCCAAGGAAGTGGGGAGCTTGTCTTCATTGACCACTCTAGACTTGTATGAGTGCTCGAGCTTGGTGGCCTTGCCCAAGGAAGTGGGGAGCTTGTCTTCCTTGACCACTCTAGACTTGAATTGGTGTTCAAGCTTGGTAGCCTTGCCCAAGGAAGTGGGGAGCTTGTCTTCCTTCACCACTCTAGACTTGAGAGGGTGTTCAAGTTTGGTGGCCTTGCCCAAGGAAGTGGGGAGCTTGTCTTCCTTGACCACTCTAAACTTGAGAGGGTGCTCAAGCTTGGTGGCCTTGCCCAAGGAAGTGGGGAGCTTGTCTTCCTTGACCATTCTAGACTTGAGAGGGTGTTCAAGCTTGGTGGCCTTGCCCAAGGAAGTGGGGAGCTTGTCTTCCTTGACCACTCTAAACTTGAGAGGGTGCTCAAGCTTGGTGGCCTTGCCCAAGGAAGTGGGGAGCTTGTCTTCATTGACCACTCTAAACTTGAGTAGGTGTTCAAGCTTGGTGGCCTTGCCCAAGGAAGTGGGGAGCTTGTCTTCATTGACCACTCTAAACTTGAGTAGGTGTTCAAGCTTGGTGGCCTTGCCCAAGGAAGTGGGGAGCTTGTCTTCGTTGACCACTCTAGACTTGAATGGGTGTTCAAGCTTGGTGGCCATGTCCAAGGAGGTGGGGAGCTTGTCTTCCTTGACCACTCTAGACTTGTATGGGTGCTCAAGCTTGGTGGCCTTGCCCAAGGAAGTGGGGAGCTTGTCTTCCTTGACCACTCTAGACTTGTATGAGTGTTCAAGCTTGGTGGCCATGTCCAAGGAAGTGGGGAGCTTGTCTTCCTTGACCACTCTAGACTTGATTGGGTGCTCAAGCTTGGTGGCCTTGCCCAAGGAAGTGGGGAGCTTGTCTTCCTTGACCACTCTAGACTTGAGTGGGTCCTCAAGCTTGGTGGCCTTGCCCAAGGAAGTGGGGAGCTTGTCTTCCTTGACCACTCTAGACTTGTATGAGTGTTCAAGCTTGGTGGCCATGTCCAAGGAAGTGGGGAGCTTGTCTTCCTTGACCACTCTAGACTTGATTGGGTGTTCAAGCTTAGTGGCCTTGCCCAAGGAAGTGAGGAGCTTGTCTTCCTTGACCACTCTAGACTTGAGTGGGTCCTCAAGGTTGGTGGCCTTGCCCAAGGAAGTGGGGAGCTTGTCTTCCTTGACCACTCTAGACTTGAGTGGGTGCTCAAGCTTGGTGGCCTTGCCCAAGGAAGTGGGGAGCTTGTCTTCATTGACCACTCTAGACTTGTATGAGTGCTCGAGCTTGGTGGCCTCGCCCAAGGAAGTGGGGAGCTTGTCTTCCTTGACCACTCTAGACTTGAGTGGGTGCTCACGCTTGGTGGCCTTGCCCAAGGAAGTGGGGAGCTTGTCTTCCTTGACCACTCTAGACTTGAGTTGGTGTTCAAGCTTGGTAGCCTTGCCCAAGGAAGTTGGGAGCTTGTCTTCATTGACCACTCTAAACTTGAGTAGGTGTTCAAGCTTGGTGGCCTTGCCCAAGGAAGTGGGGAGCTTGTCTTCATTGACCACTCTACACTTGACTGGGTGTTCAAGCTTGGTGGCCTTGCCCAAGGAAGTGGGGAGCTTGTCTTCATTGACCACTCTAAACTTGAGTAGGTGTTCAAGCTTGGTAGCCTTGCCCAAGGAAGTGGAGAGCTTGTCTTCCTTGACCACTCTAAACTTCAGTCGGTGTTCAAGCTTGGTGGCCATGTCCAAGGAAGTGGGGAGCTTGTCTTTCTTGACCAGTCTAGACCTGTATGAGTGTTCAAGCTTGGTGGCCATGTCTAAGGAAGTGGGGAGCTTGTCTTCCTTGACCAGTCTAGACTTGTATGAGTGTTCAAGCTTGGTGGCCATGTCCAAGGAAGTGAGGAGCTTGTCTTCCTTGACTAGTCTAGACTTATATGAGTGTTCAAGCTTGGTGGCCTTGCCCAAGGAAGTGGGGAGCTTGTCTTCCTTGACCACTCTAAACTTGAGAGGGTGTTCAAGGTTGGTGGCCTTGCCCAAGGAAGTGGGGAGCTTGTCTTCCTTGACCACTCTAAACTTGAGTAGGTGTTCAAGCTTGGTGGCCTTGCCCAAGGAAGTCGGGAGCTTAACCTCCTTGACCACTCTAAACTTGAGAGTGTGCTCAAGCTTGGTGGCCTTGCCCAAGGAAGTGGGGAGCTTGTCTTCCTTGACCACTCTAGACTTGAGTTGGTGTTCAAGCTTGGTAGCCTTGCCCAAGGAAGTTGGGAGCTTGTCTTCATTGACCACTCTAAACTTGAGTAGGTGTTCAAGCTTGGTGGCCTTGCCCAAGGAAGTGGGGAGCTTGTCTTCATTGACCACTCTACACTTGACTAAGTGTTCAAGCTTGGTGGCCTTGCCCAAGGAAGTGGGGAGCTTGTCTTCATTGACCACTCTAAACTTGAGTAGGTGTTCAAGCTTGGTAGCCTTGCCCAAGGAAGTGGAGAGCTTGTCTTCCTTGACCACTCTAAACTTGAGTCGGTGTTCAAGCTTGGTGGCCATGTCCAAGGAAGTGGGGAGCTTGTCTTCCTTGACCACTCTAAACTTGAGAGGGTGCTCAAGCTTGGTGGCCTTGCCCAAGGAAGTGGGGAGCTTGTCTTCCTTGACCACTCTAGACTTGAGAGGGTGTTCAAGCTTGGTGGCCTTGCCCAAGGAAGTGGGGAGCTTGTCTTCCTTGACCACTCTACACTTGACTGGGTGTTCAAGCTTGGTGGCCTTGCCCAAGGAAGTGGGGAGCTTGTCTTCCTTGACCACTCTAGACTTGAGTGGGTGCTCACGCTTGGTGGCCTTGCCCAAGGAAGTGGGGAGCTTGTCTTCCTTGACCACTCTAGACTTGAGTTGGTGTTCAAGCTTGGTAGCCTTGCCCAAGGAAGTGGGGAGCTTGTCTTCATTGACCACTCTAAACTTGAGTAGGTGTTCAAGCTTGGTGGCCTTGCCCAAGGAAGTGGGGAGCTTGTCTTCATTGACCACTCTACACTTGACTGGGTGTTCAAGCTTGGTGGCCTTGCCCAAGGAAGTGGGGAGCTTGTCTTCATTGACCACTCTAAACTTGAGTAGGTGTTCAAGCTTGGTAGCCTTGCCCAAGGAAGTGGAGAGCTTGTCTTCCTTGACCACTCTAAACTTCAGTCGGTGTTCAAGCTTGGTGGCCATGTCCAAGGAAGTGGGGAGCTTGTCTTTCTTGACCAGTCTAGACCTGTATGAGTGTTCAAGCTTGGTGGCCATGTCTAAGGAAGTGGGGAGCTTGTCTTCCTTGACCAGTCTAGACTTGTATGAGTGTTCAAGCTTGGTGGCCATGTCCAAGGAAGTGAGGAGCTTGTCTTCCTTGACTAGTCTAGACTTATATGAGTGTTCAAGCTTGGTGGCCTTGCCCAAGGAAGTGGGGAGCTTGTCTTCCTTGACCACTCTAAACTTGAGAGGGTGTTCAAGGTTGGTGGCCTTGCCCAAGGAAGTGGGGAGCTTGTCTTCCTTGACCACTCTAAACTTGAGTAGGTGTTCAAGCTTGGTGGCCTTGCCCAAGGAAGTCGGGAGCTTAACCTCCTTGACCACTCTAAACTTGAGAGTGTGCTCAAGCTTGGTGGCCTTGCCCAAGGAAGTGGGGAGCTTGTCTTCCTTGACCACTCTAGACTTGAGTTGGTGTTCAAGCTTGGTAGCCTTGCCCAAGGAAGTTGGGAGCTTGTCTTCATTGACCACTCTAAACTTGAGTAGGTGTTCAAGCTTGGTGGCCTTGCCCAAGGAAGTGGGGAGCTTGTCTTCATTGACCACTCTACACTTGACTAAGTGTTCAAGCTTGGTGGCCTTGCCCAAGGAAGTGGGGAGCTTGTCTTCATTGACCACTCTAAACTTGAGTAGGTGTTCAAGCTTGGTAGCCTTGCCCAAGGAAGTGGAGAGCTTGTCTTCCTTGACCACTCTAAACTTGAGTCGGTGTTCAAGCTTGGTGGCCATGTCCAAGGAAGTGGGGAGCTTGTCTTCCTTGACCAGTCTAAACCTGTATGAGTGTTCAAGCTTGGTGGCCATGTCCAAGGAAGTGGGGAGCTTGTCTTCATTGACCACTCTAAACTTGACTGGGTGTTCAAGCTTGGTAGCCTTGCCCAAGGAAGTGGAGAGCTTGTCTTCCTTGACCACTCTAAACTTGAGTAGGTGTTCAAGCTTGGTGGCCTTGCCCAAGGAAGTGGGGAGCTTGTCTTCCTTGACCACTCTAGACTTGTATGAGTGCTCGAGCTTGGTGGCCTTGCCCAAGGAAGTGGCGAGCTTGTCTTCCTTGACCACTCTAGACTTGAGTTGGTGTTCAAGCTTGGTAGCCTTGCCCAAGGAAGTGGGGAGCTTGTCTTCCTTGACCACTCTAAACTTGAGTAGGTGTTCAAGCTTGGTGGCCTTGCCCAAGGAAGTGGGGAGCTTGTCTTCATTGACCACTCTAAACTTGAGTAGGTGTTCAAGCTTGGTGGCCTTGCCCAAGGAAGTGGGGAGCTTGTCTTCATTGACCACTCTAAACTTGAGTAGGTGTTCAAGCTTGGTGGCCTTGCCCAAGGAAGTGGGGAGCTTGTCTTCGTTGACCACTCTAGACTTGAATGGGTGTTCAAGCTTGGTGGCCATGTCCAAGGAGGTGGGGAGCTTGTCTTCCTTGACCACTCTAGACTTGATTGGGTGCTCAAGCTTGGTGGCCTTGCCCAAGGAAGTGGGGAGCTTGTCTTCCTTGACCACTCTAGACTTGTATAACTGTTCAAGCTTGGTGGCCTTGCCCAAGGAAGTGGGGAGCTTGTCTTCCTTGACCACTCTAAACTTGAGAGGGTGCTCAAGCTTGGTGGCCTTGCCCAAGGAAGTGGGGAGCTTGTCTTCCTTGACCACTCTAAACTTGAGAGGGTGCTCAAGCTTGGTGGCCTTGCCCAAGGAAGTGGGGAGCTTGTCTTCCTTGACCACTCTAGACTTGAGTGGGTGCTCAAGCTTGGTGGCCTTGCCCAAGGAAGTGGGGAGCTTGTCTTCATTGACCACTCTAGACTTGTATGAGTGCTCGAGCTTGGTGGCCTTGCCCAAGGAAGTGGGGAGCTCGTCTTCCTTGACCACTCTAGACTTGAGTGGGTGCTCACGCTTGGTGGCCTTGCCCAAGGAAGTGGGGAGCTTGTCTTCCTTGACCACTCTAGACTTGAGTTGGTGTTCAAGCTTGGTAGCCTTGCCCAAGGAAGTTGGGAGCTTGTCTTCATTGACCACTCTAAACTTGAGTAGGTGTTCAAGCTTGGTGGCCTTGCCCAAGGAAGTGGGGAGCTTGTCTTCATTGACCACTCTACACTTGACTGGGTGTTCAAGCTTGGTGGCCTTGCCCAAGGAAGTGGGGAGCTTGTCTTCATTGACCACTCTAAACTTGACTGGGTGTTCAAGCTTGGTAGCCTTGCCCAAGGAAGTGGAGAGCTTGTCTTCCTTGACCACTCTAAACTTGAGTCGGTGTTCAAGCTTGGTGGCCATGTCCAAGGAAGTGGGGAGCTTGTCTTCCTTGACCAGTCTAGACCTGTATGAGTGTTCAAGCTTGGTGGCCATGTCCAAGGAAGTGGGGAGCTTGTCTTCCTTGACCAGTCTAGACTTGTATGAGTGTTCAAGCTTGGTGGCCATGTCCAAGGAAGTGGGGAGCTTGTCTTCCTTGACCAGTCTAGACTTGTATGAGTGTTCAAGCTTGGTGGCCTTGCCCAAGGAAGTGGGGAGCTTGTCTTCCTTGACCACTCTAAACTTGAGAGGGTGTTCAAGCTTGGTGGCCTTGCCCAAGGAAGTTGGGAGCTTGTCTTCCTTGACCACTCTAAACTTGAGTAGGTGTTCAAGCTTGGTGGCCTTGCCCAAGGAAGTGGGGAGCTTGTCTTCCTTGACCACTCTAAACTTGAGTAGGTGTTCAAGCTTGGTGGCCTTGCCCAAGGAAGTGGGGAGCTTGTCTTCCTTGACCACTCTACACTTGACTGGGTGTTCGAGCTTGGTGGCCTTGGCTAAAGAAGTAGGGAGCTTGTCTTCCTTGACCACTCTAGAATTGTATGAGTGTTCAAGCTTGGTAGCCTTGCCCAAGGAAGTGGGGAGCTTGTCTTCCTTGACCACTCTAGACTTGAGTGGGTCCTCAAGCTTGGTGGCCTTGCCCAAGGAGGTGGGGAGCTTGTCCTCCTTGACCACTCTAAACTTGAATTGGTGTTCAAGCTTGCTGGCCTTGCCCAAGGAAGTGGGGAGCTTGTCTTCCTTGACCACTCTAAACTTGACTAGGTGTTCAAGCTTGGTGGCCTTGCTTAAGGAATTGGAGAGCTTGTCTTCCTTGACCACTCTAAACTTGAGAGGGTGCTCAAGCTTGGTGGCCTTGCCCGAGGAAGTGGGGAGCTTGTCTTCTTTGACCACTCTAGACTTGTATAGCTGTTCAAGGTTGGTGGCCTTGCCCAAGGAAGTCGGGAGCTTAACCTCCTTGACCACTCTAAACTTGAGAGGGTGCTCAAGCTTGGTGGCCTTGCCCAAGGAAGTGGGGAGCTTGTCTTCCTTGACCACTCTAGACTTGTATAACTGCTCAAGCTTGGTGGCATTGCCCAAGGAGGTGGGGAGCTTGTCTTCCTTGACCACTCTAAACTTGAATTGGTGTTCAAGCTTGGTGGCCTTGCCCAAGGAAGTGGGGAGCTTGTCTTCCTTGACCACTCTAAACTTGAGAGGGTGCTCAAGCTTGGTGGCCTTGCCCAAGGAAGTCGGGAGCTTGTCCTCCTTGACCACTCTAAACTTGAGAGGGTGCTCAAGCTTGGTGGCCTTGCCCAAGGAGGTGGGGAGCTTGTCTTCCTTGACCACTCTAGACTTGACTGGGTGTTCAAGCTTGGTGGCCTTGCCCAAGGAAGTGGGGAGCTTGTCTTCCTTGACCACTCTGGAGTTGTGTGGGTGTTCAAGCTTGCGGGCTTTGCCAAAGGAAGTGGAGAACTTGTCTTCCTTGACCACTTTGAAATGGGAAGGGTGTTAAGGTTGACGGCTTTGCCAAAGGAAGTGGGGATCCTGTCCTCCTTGACTACTCTAGACTTGAGAGGGTGTTCAAGGTTGGCGGCTTTGCCAAAGCAAGTTGGGAGCTTGTCCTCCTTGACCACTCTAGACTTGACAGACTGTTCAAGTTTGGCGGCCTTGCCAAAGGAAGTGGGGAGCTTGTCTTCCTTGACCACTCTATACTTGGGTTGGTGTTCAAGCTTGGTGGCCTTGCCAAAAGAAGTTGGGAGCTTGTCTTCCTTGACCACTCTACACTTGGGTTATTGTTCAAGCTTGGCAACCTTGCCTACGGAAGTGGGGAGCTTGTCTTCCTTGACCACTCTAGATTTGAGAAGGTGTTCAAGCTTGGCGGCCTTGCCCAAGGAAGTGGGGAGCTTGTCTTCCTTGACCACTCTAAGCTTGTGGGACTGTTCAAACTTGGTAGCCTTGCCCAAGGAAGTTGGGAGCTTGTCTTCCTTGACCACTCTAGACTTGAGTGGGTGTTCAAGCTTGGTGGCCTTCCCAAAGGAAGTAGGGAGCTTGTCTTCCTTGACCACTCTAAACTTGAGTGGATGTTCAAGCTTTGTGGCCTTGCCAAAGGTGGTGGGGAGGTTGTCTTCTTTGACCCAACTCAATTTGCATACTTGTTATAACTTGGCGACCTTGCTGAAGGAAGTAGGAAACTTGTCTTTTTTGAACATTCTCAATGTGAGTGGTTGTTAGAGCTTGGCGGCCTTGCCAATGGAGGTGGAGAACTTGTCTTTTTTGACCTCTCTCAATTTGAGTGGTTGTTCAAGGCTGGCGGCCTTGCCAAGGAAAGTGGGGAGCTTGTCTTCCTTGACCACTTTTGTCATCAAATATTGTTCAAGCTCGGTGGCCTTGTGGAAGGAAGTGAGGAACTTGTCTTCCTTAACCACTCTCAATTTGAGTGGATGGTTAAGCTTGCCGGCCTTGTCAAGAGAAGTAGAAAGCTTGGCTTCTGTGACCACTTTCAATTTGAGATGGTATTCAATTTTGGTGGCCTTGCCAAAGAAGTGGGGAGCTTGTCTTGCTTTACTACTCTAGATTTGAGTGCATGGTCGAGCCTGGTTCTTGCCAAAAGAAGTGGGGAGCTTGTCTTCCTTGACCACTCTAGATTTGAGTGGATGGTCAAGCTTGGCGGCCTTACCAAAAGAATTGGGAAAATTGTATACTTTGATGAAGCTCCATTTGAGACATTGTTCAAGCTTGGTGGCCTTGCTAAAGGAATTCGAGAACTTGTCTTCTTTGACCATTTTAGACTTAAGTGGTTGCTCAAGCTTGACGGTCTTTTTTAAAGAAGTGCCGAACTTGTCCTTTTTAACCACTTTCAACTTGAGTGGTTGTTTAAGCTTGGCAGCCATGCGAAAGGAAGTGGGTAGCTTGTCTTTGTTGACCACGTACCCTAGACTTGAAAGATTGTTCAAGCTTGGTGGCCTTACCAAAATAAGTGGGGAACTTGTCTTCTTTGACCTCTCTAGATTTGAGTGGCTGTTCAAGCTCGGTAGCCTTGCCAAAGAAAGTGGGGAACTTGTCTTCCTTGCTCAAGCTCAAGTTGAGATGGTGTTCAAGTTTGGCGGCCATACCAAAGGAAGTAGGGAGCTTGTCTACTTTGACCAAGCTCAATTTGAATGGTTGTTCAAGCTTGGCAACCTTGCCAAAGGAAGTCGGGAACTTGTCTTTCTTATCCAAGCTTAACTTGAGTGATTTTTCAAGCTTGGCGGCCTTGCCAAAGGAAATGGGGAATTTACTTGCTTGAGCACTTTCAATTTTGATGCTGTAAGCATTGAGTAGTGAAGAACTTTGGATTTCTTTGAACCACAATATAAGTTGTATTGCGTATTATGACAAAATTTCAAACATTTTAATGGCTCTTTTGCAAATTCAAATTTTGTTTTATTGGTGAACGCCTTGATATTATTTTTTACAAGTTCATGACCATGTTGTGAAATTTGGACAACCTTCATTTTTAGTCCTCTTTTTTGGTATATAGTTGAATGTGATGATTATAACCTTTTAAAGATATTGAAAGATTTTAAGCATTAATTGGAAATATCATGCTTTAACAAGTTGGAAACTATTATAGACATTAAAATTTGTCTTCTACGTAGATTATTACAAGAATTGCAAAATACTTTCTTCTTAGATCATGAGGCTTCTAAAAATTGTCTTATTATGAAATCCAAATTTTATTGTATTTTTTTAAAGATGCTTTTTTTAATATGCTTCCAATGATAGTTATCACAAGTTCTAATTTTACATCCAATGAAGATAGCAAGAGGACTTAGTTTGGATTTCATTTAGAGTGTTGCATTGATAATGTTATAATAGTACATCTTGCAAAATGAATTTACATTTGGTTAGAATTTTTTACAAGGAGGAATATTTTGACCCATTGTATATGTACTAGTACTCTTCATATTAAAAAGTCTTTATAAATATCATTGGTAAAAATATTCCTTCTTTGTAAAAAGTTATAATCATATGTAAAATCATCTTGTAACATGCACTATTAGGACAAATGAGTATACTAGGATTTTGGAACATATTGAAATTTGGTTATCTATGTTATATTGAAATCTTAGGTCAAATAGATATTGCATAATTAATCTTTATTCCTATGTGCTTTGAAGCCAATATTATAGATGATGAACATAGTCTTTTGATGCGGTGAGCTTTAGATTCCAAACTTTTCATTCATCCCAAATAAAACTTGAATCATTAGAAAACTTTCTTTATGATTCATTTGATGAAATTGTGGTTAATGGTAGATTTTATAAAGATATGTTAAATAATACATAATAATTTCAAAAAGTAAAAGTTGGTCAATAAAGTGGATGATGAATCTTTAGATCAAGTCATTTTTTTAATTGGTAACCATTTTGGAGACTTCGGTTTAAAATATGTGGTCATTTTCAAACTATAAGTAATATACATAAAGGTTTGAACATGTATATATAAACATGTAGGGTTTTATTTTTTTATTTTTTTTATTTTTTTTAATTTATTTTTTGATGTGCTATTGTATGTGGCTGTTAAGATTGACAATAAATAAATGAAAAAATAAAAGTTGAATGTTTTGGGATGTTACTATGTGAGGGAGTAAAAAAAAATAAGTTAATGTTGTAGATTACAAATTATCAAAAAATGAATCACATCAGGTCTCAAAATGGTTCGCATATAAATCTCAAAATAAGCCAAATGGTTTGTATGCAAATCTCAAGATAAGAAATTTGTCACCCTCTCAGTGTTCCAATAATTAAGGTGTTGAGTTCTTTAAGAAATTGATAATGATAAAATATATATATATTTTAAAAACAATTGTCAAACCACTTTTCCTACTTTAACCCCTAAAGGATTTCTCATTGTCCCTTCGGGGAACAAATGGGATTTCTGGCAAGTACCTACAGGCTGAAATTTTGTCCTAAATTTTTGAAACTTTTTTTGAAGATAGAAAAGCTGATTAGCTTTATGGGAATATGATTTCTTTTTCAATCAGTGCCTAGGAACAAAAATTATGCCCAAATAAGCTCAAACAAGGGAAAGGGCAACAAAAAAAAACTTACAAAAATTTTAATTTTAAATTTTAAATTTTCTCATAGATTATATTTTTGTCTATTTGGAAAGCTTTAATTAATTTCATTTGGATTTCTCTTGAGAAAGTTATGGACAATCTTGTTTTTCGGGCAATTGAAGAATCTTCTTGAAAAAAATAACTTACAGGATTCATTTTTGAATGCAATTTTTGCAATTTTTCAAAAAAAATCCATATGGTTTAGTTTACTTGCTAGAACAATCTCACCATTGGAATTAGTGCATTTTAATTCCACCTAAAAGATATTAATATTTTAGACTTCCCTTCTATCTCGTACCTATTTCTACTTAACAAATTTTTTAAGAATGAAAATTAATTTTTTTTGAATTTTTTTCCCCCAGATTCTCAATTCAATTTTTCACTATAAAGATTTAAAGCTCAAAACTTTGTAGTGCAGAAAAATTTAAGTTAAATATTTCAAAGTCAAAAAATCTAGTGCCACAATGTGATGAAAAGCTTGTTTTTTTCACTTTAAACGCAGATATCTTGCAATCTGTGTGGTCAAAAATTCTGAAATTTTTTCCACACATTCTCATACTAAAGAGGTGTAAGATCCTAGGTTAGATCTGATAGAAAAACAATTTTAAATCTTTTTTACTTTTTGCTATAGAAATGGCAATTTTAAGTGTTTTTTGGCAGAATAAAGGCCTTGGTCCTTTAAGGATTAATTTATTATTTGGCATGAAATATCAACCCTAATAGTTGGATATGGTACTAGTGAACAATTTAACTTGAAAAGCTATTTGAGCACTCTCCGTGTACCAATTTAAAAAATTCAACAAATTGACAATTTTTTCTTTTTAATTCCTAAAGGACTAGCCTGCTATTTTTAGCAATTTAGCAATTTTGGGCAGGTACATGTGACTAGAGATTTCCATATTTTAGGATGAATTTTTAACACGAGAAGGGAACGAGGAATATCTTTCATATGCACTAAATTTCATGACATTTGGAAATAAGAGTCAAAAGTTATGGCCTAATATGTTACTTTTTTCATAACTAGGCAGGCCGGGTACATCAGAAAAAAATCACTTACTCGAAAAACAAAAATTTGAAATTGGTTTTCTAGATTTTTATATATACATGGAAAGCTTTGAATCATTCCAATTTGATCAATGAGTCAAAAGTTTGAGGAATTTTAAATTGCGGGTAGATATGGATTCTCTACTCTAAAATAAACTTTGAAGTTGTTTATTTTACTCAATTTTCAATATTTTTTACAAGATATAAATAACAAATAAATCACAAGATGTAGATTGTCTATTACAACATTACAACCATTGGGATTGACATTTTTCAATTCCATAATTAAACTCCTAACAATTTTGTATTTTAAATCATTCTCTACTTCTTCCTACTTACTATTTTTTTCCTATATGTTGTACAATTCTAAATGATTTGTAAATTTTAATGCATATAGCCAACTTGTTTAGAAAAAAGAATTCAAAGAAGCACCACCATTTTGGACATTTCTTAATAGAAAAGTGAGCTTGTGAAGTGCAGCTACCTTGTTTTTTCCAGGGCCAAAAAAATGATTTTAATGAATTTTAATGTTTATATCTTGCAATCGATGCAGTGGAAATTTCTGAAATTTTTACCACGTGTTCTCAAGTCAGCATAGTATAAGATCCTACGGTTACATGTGTCAAAAAAAGTTTTTTTCCAAAAATTTGGTACTTGTACTAAAAATGGCAATTTTTTTAGCATTTTTGGTGAAAACATAGTCATGGAACTTTAGGAATTAATTTCTTCTCAGTTGTATTAATCCCTAATAGAAATGGTGGTGTGGAAGGTGAAAGAAGAGGGAATTCATTGCCAAGTTTCAAAATTATAGGAGGAATTTGGCACATGTTGCCTAAGTTGCCCCAATTTTTTAGGGTAGCATATTTTTTAATTTGGGCAATTGATTGAAAAAAAAAAATACCACCAAGGGGGTGTATGTTTATGCCTTTTGTCAAAATTTGAAGAACATCTGTTAAAAAATGACTTCATATGCACCTACCCAAGATCACCCGTATATGTTCAACGGTCATTTGGTCCTTTAGAAGTTAATTTCTTCTCAATTGTATTAATTGTAATAATATCTTCCCAATTGAAATTGAGATCATAGGACCTACCCAAACTTTCTTTTGAGAGGTTAAACTCCCCTTCAACGGCTGCATTCCATAGTATTCCATCATCACTCAAATCCATAGCATTCCTTTTTTTGAATGTTGTCGAGAGAATGCTTGGCTTATTCTGCGATGTCTGCATTCATCAGAAGAAACCGACAGTGGAGGCAGGCATCAAGTATACTTGAATTTGCGCACAGGTAGAGAAGAGTCTCAGCAAGAAGCTGAGTGAAGTTACAACTGCCTGAGTAAGCTTCATGCACCTCAAACAAACACTTAATTAGTTCCCTTGCTTTTCATTTCACTTGCCTCCAGTACCATTTACTTGAAGAGATTTTGGTCCCGGGGATGTAGTTTGATCTTCTTCTCACTTAAGCCTATTCTACTATAGTCATCATATATTTTCTGTTTCATGTATCTCTGTGTCGACGACTATTAAGCAAGAACATCGTGAAACTTGTAGTTACGGCTGTGTAGAGGCAAAGACCAGGTAGAATCACCAGAAAGTATCTGATCGCAGCGTGTGAAAAGTTTGAAGTCAAGTGTCCTCTCCTCAAATCACTACGCGTTTGCTTGACAAGGTTCGTCGTGGCAGCACAGTATCGAGCCTTCTCTCTGTTATCTTGCAGTGTTTGTAGTTTTTTCTTTCTGCATGAGTGTCCATTATCAATTCAATTTTCTCCATTTGCTGTGTATATTTTATTGTGAGTTTTTCAAAGTGGTTTGAGCAAAGCCACTTGTATCACCTGAATTTAATGGTCTACAAGTAGCCGGTATAGATGGAAAAACATGTATTAATGCATTCTTGTTTCTTGGATTTTCAGCTTGTCGGCAATTTCATTGAGGAGCAATGTTTAAATCCAGCTATTATCATCCAACATCAACAACTCATGAGCCCTCTTGTTAAGTGGCACCGTTCTATTCCAGATTTATCAGAGCCCTTTGAGCTCTTTATAAACAGGCATGAAGTGTGTTATCCCATTGAGCTTTTACAGTACATTCATTGCTAAGGCGTGTTCAGATGTGATAATTTTCGTTCTTTCATCTTGATGTTAATAGTGACTTCCTTCTACTGAATGATATTGGTTTGCAGGTGTGCAATGCTTACACAGAGTTGAACAATCCTGTTGTTCAACGTGAGCCTATTGCCATTCAAGTCAAGGTATCTCATTTACCCATTTGAAGATTTTGATGGAATTGGGAGTGTATGCTTCATTTTATGTAGTTGTATCTGTATGGGACTCTTACTAGTACTCTGTTCATTTTATTTGTTTGTACCTTCTTCAAAATTGTGAGAAAGGAGATGACAAAGCAATGGCCATAGCCGAGAACTTCTGCACTGCACTTGAATTTGGCCTTCAACCAACAGCTAACTGAGGCATGAGGCATGAGGCATGGGCATCGATAGATTGACAATGATGCTCACCGACTCTCAGAACCTCAAGGTGAGATTTCTATCATTTGGCACATGGATTTCAAATGGTTGCGTTTCTCAAAAGCTTGTGTAATTGCTCACATTACAGATTTCTGGGATTTGTTCAGCAGCTAATGTTTTTTGTTGTTGCCAACAGGAAGTCTTGTTGTTCCCAGCTATGAAGATGTGGTAGAACCTGCAGTGACAGCTGCAGATGATGTCGCTTCTTAGATACATATGGACTCCAATTTGGACGATATGGAGATTTCTAGAGCTAAATAATGTTGAAAAGTATTTAACCCCTAAAGGACCATTGTCTCTTCGGGGGACAAATGCGTTTTCAGGCAGGTACCTACGGGCTGAAATTTTCTCCTGATTTTTTGAAACTTTTTGTGAACATGAAGAATTGAGAGAGGTACGTGGTAGGAAAAAAAAATTGAAATCAGACCTTTGAACGAGAAATTATGCAATTTCTTGGAATGCGTGGGGATGGGGGGCAGCAAAAAGATTTTGCAAAATTTTGAATTTTTTTTTAAATATTTTTTTTCTCATAGATTATATTTTTGTCTATCTGGAAAGCTTTGATTCATTTCATTTGGATTTGTTATGAGGAAATTATGGACATTCTTGTTTTTCGGGCAGTTAGAGCATCTTCTTGAAAAAAATAACTTATAGGATTCATTTCTAAATGCAATTTTTGTGATTTTTCAATTTTTATTTTTTAATGGTTTAGTTTACTTTCTAGAACAATCTCACCATTGGGATTAGTGCATTTTAATTCCATCTAATATATATATGAATATTTTAGATTTTCCTTCTATCTTGTACCTACTTCTACTTAACAATTTTTTTAAGAATGATAATTAAGTTTTTTTGAATTTTTTTTTCCCCCTAGACTCTCAACTCAATTCTCCACTATAAAGATTTAAAGCTTAAAACGTTGTAGTGCAAAAAATTTAAGTTAAAAATGTTTAAAGTCAAAAAATCTGGTCCCGCATTGTGCTGAAAAACTTGATTTTTCCACTTCAAACGCAGATATCTTGCGATCTGTGCGGTCAAAAATTCTGAAATTTTTTCCACACATTCTCATACCAATTAGGTGTGAGATCCTATGGTTAGATGTGAAAAAAAAATACTTTTTGCTATAGAAATGGCAATTTTGAGTGTTTTTTGGCCCAAAAAAAGGCCTCAGTCCTTTAGGGGTTAAGAGTATATTTTGTGTGTTTGCTAAGAGAGAATTCGTTTGCCTTGGTCTTGAACTTCATATGCGTCTCTTGGGACTTAGAGATTCCACAGGAATTTACTTGTGTTTATCAGATGACTTGTCTTCTTCTTTTCCATGTATCATAGGCTGTTTTTGACTGAAATCATGTATTTTGTACAGAATCTTCAATATGCTAGAGTTTGATGAGTTTGCTAGTTGCATGGTTTAGATACCATCATTCAGCTCTCACCTTACTTGGTTTTGCATTACCATAATTATATTTACATATGAGAATTATTGAATTTCAAAGTTGTTGTGCATAGGCGAGCACTGTAACTGTGTTCAACAACAAATGCCATATCAGCCAATTAGCTTCACTTGAACCAAACACTAAGACATGGAAAGGAAATTGTAATCAAAAAGTGAAAAAAACTCTGAAAATTTGGTAAGTGGTGAAATGGAGCCCACCTAGTGTCAAATGGATTTGTTTTGCTGTGTCCCTGCTGTTAGGGTCTCTTTCTGTTCCCCAAACCAGATACGCTGCAAATGCTTGGGAGTATGGATCCCAGCATGATTCTCATGGAGATGTTGTGGTCGGTGTAGTGGAAGTGGATTTGGGATGGGTGAAGGCCACCACCAATGCTGCATTAACCCTAAAGCGCTCTGACGTCCATATTCTGGACGATGACCAAAGCGCTTCAAGGCACTATTTAGCCCAGTTAACTTCTCATTCATTCATTGTAATACTTGGATCTAGAAAAGACAACCTTCCTTAGTGATCAAATTCAAGAAATTTCAAGAAAATGATGTTTTAGTTCAAAGATATAAGCAAAAATGTGCAAAATTTCAAAAAAGGATTGAGATGTTTAGGGGTTAAGTTTGTGTGTGCCAACGTTGGACTAAATTAGCATTTACAGGATTGGTGCAGCTATTAGAGCTCCTCTTGGGGACATGCCTCCATCCTGGATGGAACTTGTAAGCAGTTGCAATGAAACTCACCAATTGAAGTTTGAAATTTTCTCCATTGCTAGAAAAGGAAAAAAACTTGGAAACATCATCACAAAGTTTAGATCCTACGATTTGGCAACAATTATCATGCGGTTATCGTTGTTTCATGGGTTCGTACCATAATCGCACTAACTCAGTGTATTTTTACGCACTGAATCAATGCGAAAACAATGAATGTCAATAGCGTATGGTTTATGTACTTTAACTATATGATTGCTGTGCAGTTTTGATACAACAATTGTATAGTTAAAGTACATAAACTGTACGCTATTGATATTCATTGTTTTCGCACTAATTCAGTCCGTAAAAATACACTGAGTTAGTGCGATTATGGTACAAACCCATGAAACAACAATAACCACACGATAATTGCTGCCAAATCGTAGGGTCTAAACTTTGTGATGATGTACAGTACAGGGAGCTCAGGTTAATGAAGTTAAGCTTATGTCTGGTTTCAAATTCTGGAGTGGCACAACTGAGCTACAGTTTAGTTGTCAGCAGCCCTCCAGGGAAGTTGGTCATGTGCCTCTGATCTGACTTCCCTTGTTTGGAGCTTTGTCTCGATTCGTCGATGATTTCCTGGTGCAAAGTCATCTGGGAAACTTATGATATTCTTGAGAGGGGAGAAAGGGTAATCTGGCTTGGAAAAGTCATGACACTGTTGTTCAGTTCCTACGCTAAGTTGGGTGCAAGCTAGTTTTGGTTATTTAACATTGCCCAAGTATTTCATTCGCTTTGGAATCTGCATGGCTGTCAATTGGTGGAGCTTTCGAAGCTGCAGATGAAAATGTCAACCTAAGGTAGTCTGCTCTTAAAGCAACCATTTAAGCCTACTTAACTCATCATTAACAATAATAGATATTTCTTGCAACATGTCACTCATTCCGCAATATGAATCACATTTAGAACATGGTTGCTTTTAAAACAAACTACCTTAAAGAAGACACATGCATCATAACTAAAAATATATGAGAGGCTATTATAGTAGTTGGTATTGTTTTACATATAATTGAGTCATTAAGCGAGTATGACACGCTAAACTTTAGCATATTTGTATCCTTCTAACTTTCATTCTTACATTCTTTGCACAAAAAATAAAAGAGATCTTCCGTGGTAAGCTATTTCTATTTTGTATGAAATTTTGATGTTCTCAAATTTTTCTGTCTTTAATGTTTGATGAATAGAATTTTAGTCTTTTTAGTGAGTTCATTTGAAAACAATAATCATTAGAGAAATTTTGGACTCTCTAAAGCGCCGCTAAGAAGTGCCGAAAGGAACCCTTGCATTACATTTGTTTTGCCAAAGAAGGAACTTTTCCCTAGTTCTCGCACGTTGTCAATACTTCCAAATGTTAGAGCATTGGTTCACGAGTATCACTATTAAAATAGAGGAGGCTTGTAACAATTAGTATTTTATATTCAATTACAATTAAATAAAGCCATTGCAAGTGTGCTTTTCTGACAACCTTAGAATAAAAAATTCATATACACTCTTTGTCAGTTGAGATATTCACACAAGGTGAATCTTTATTTTGTCAGAGATTCTGTTCTTTTACTAGCTCTTTAGTGCTCCAAAAATAGATTTGCTTGTCAAAGTTTGACAACCTTGTGGAGAGTTCAAATTTTCTCTAATGTGAAAGATCGACAGTGAGAAAGATCTTTCTATATTCTATTTGTTTAAATGGGAGAATTGGGAAAAGGGTAGTATACAATTAAGATTCCATGTATTTGTTGGTGTGAGGTGTATCTATCTTGGTTAAAGAGTTGTGTTACCTTAAGGTATGTTCTTATTCAACAATATGTGTGATGTCAGTGAAGAAAATTTTGTCCAAATGTGTATCCAAATTCATTTCTTCAACTCTCACAAATTCCACTCCAAATTTTTTACATTGGGTACAAACATACCTTAATAAGGGATATGGGAAGACTATGCAATAGATTTGCGGAGTACAACATTGATTCTATTATTAATACTAGCATTGATCAATGTAGAAGTAGAAACAAGATAGAAGGAAAAACTAAATTGTTAATAGGTTTAAGTCATAAATTGAAATGCATTGATCCCAATGGTGAGATTGTTCTAGCAAGCAAGTTCAACTTTGTGGAACTTTGTTTTGAAAAATTGTGAACATTGAGTTGAAAATGAATCCTATAAGTTATTTTTTGAAGAAAATGCTATGAAAAACAAGACTCTTCACAACTTTCTCATCACTAGTCCAAATGGAACGAATCAAAACTTTATATGTCCAAGAGGTGAAAGTATTTTCTACAAGAAACAAATTTGTTTAAAATTTATTCAAAGTTTTTGGGATTTCATTTGTGTTGCTCAATTTCCTCAAAAAACTACTTTATGAGCTTAGGGTGGCATAACTTTCTCTCCTGAGCACCAATTGAAGCAAAAATTATATCCCCATAAAGCTAATGTGCATACCTATTTTCCAAAATGATTTCAAAAAATCAATTAAAAAATCGAGAGCATTGGAGCTTGCTCAAACCTTCAAGTGCCCCTTAAGGAACACTTAGGACTTTCCGGTTTAAACAAACTTCTTTCATGAAGAAACTGTACAAAAATATACCTGCAGAAATGTGCAATAATCCAAATAATCCAAATATGTAAAAAAATCCTAATCAGCTATTAATAACCATTATGTGCAAGTAGTATGTATTCTGTATCTGGATATGTTGGAAAGCTGCAAGACTTGGTGGAAACATGAATAGGTCCAGGCAAACAGATCTTGTATCAGTACATTAATAAGGAAATTTAGTGTTAATCACACAAATTGACTTTTAACTCCTAAACTCCCAAGGCATTTTTTTCCTTCAAAAGTCACTCAAAATTGTCATTTCTAGTGCAAAGTGCAAAAAAAAATAGAATTTTTTTTTTTTTTTTTGCATATCTAACCATAAGATCTTGCACTATCACTAGTATAAGAACGTGTGGAAGAAATTTAAAAAGCTTTGACCACATAAATTGCAAGATATTTGCATTTGAAGTGAATAAATTCATTTTTTTTGCCCCTTGCCTAACTAGATTTTAAGGCTTTGAATTTTCTTAGCTTAAAGTTTTTGCACTAAACATTTTGAATATCTAATTTTTTAAGTTGAAGATTTGAAATGAAAGTCTAGGCAAATAAATTCAAGAAAAACCCACTTGATTTTTATTCCTTAAAAAACTGTTTAAGTAGAAATAGGTACAAGATTGAAGAAAAATCAAAATTGTTAATAGCTCTAAGATGGAATTGAAAAGATCACTAATGGTGAGATTGTTCTAGCAAGCTAACTAAACCTTGTTAAACTTTTTGTTCCCGA
Source organism: Pseudisothecium myosuroides (assembly GCA_951799445.1). NCBI lineage: Eukaryota > Viridiplantae > Streptophyta > Bryopsida > Hypnales > Lembophyllaceae > Pseudisothecium > Pseudisothecium myosuroides. The sequence goes on from OX637288.1 coordinate 45,510,672, forward strand.
AAAATTGATATTGTGTTCAAAAATGAATCCAACAAGATAATTTTTTAAAATCATACTTAGATTGCCTCCGAAACAAGATTGTCCCTAACTTTTTCATCACTAGTCAAAACAAAGTGAATCAAATCTTTCCATACAAGCACAAATACTTTTTGTGAGACACAAAATTTTGCAATTTCATTTTGACTTTCTATGAATGTTTTTTGTACTTCTTGACAAATTCTGTTTTGAGCTTATATTGGTATTTTTTTGCTCTTGGGTACTGATTGAAATTAAATTTGTATTCCTCAAAAGCTAATGTATTTTCCTATCTTCAAAAAAATTCAAAAAATTATAGCAAAAGTTGAGACCATAGGAGCCTATTTGAAATCCATTATGGACATTTTTCTATCCAAGGGGACAACAAGAGTTTAGGAATTAAAATGCTATAAATTTTTAATTCATAATGAATATATTTACCATCTATGTTTATAGAGATTCCCTCTTTGAATAGTATTGATATCTATGTTCATGATAAAAATGTTCATCAAGAATAAACGCTTGTAGCATTTTCAAATCAATTAGTGTGGTTTACTCTAGAATTTCCTTATCATTGTAGCATCAGCTGCTAGTTGCCCAGAGGTTGTAAGGTGGGTGCGCTCAAAACCGACACTTTTTGCTACTGAGCCTAGTTACTATTATTAGACTGGTCAGATTTTCACACGTTCTTCTTGGCAACTGAAAGGAGGTTCCAACGCACCAGAGAACGTGGCATTTGGATACTGTATACAAAAGTTATCAAAGAACAAAGTTTGGTTCTAAAATGGTTTCTTCCACATAGGTACATAATTGATTTTGAAGATGTACATAGAGTAAAGATGGCAGTTTAAGATCAGTGGCACATTTGGGTGTACCTACCTTAAGTGGCACCTACTTAGTCAGCTGATTAGTTGTGTGGGAGTTTCATGGGTTGCAGAAGTGGCTTGCTATGTTTGGACTAAATGCTCTTTACAAGAGTTTTAATTGGACTTGGAGACTTGGTGACCTTGGGATTCCTCAACTGCATCAGATCTCATCAGATCCACCGTTGAGAAAGGCATCACAGTGGAGGGCCAGGAACTTGGTAATTATCATCCAACTTTAAACCCCAAAACAATTAAATTAGGCAAAATACATTTTAGGCAAGCATTTGTAGAGGTCAATTTTAGGAACAGTAAGTACTGTTACTTTGGTTATTGCAACCTTCTTGAAGAGAAAACTTTGGAGGGTAGTGAACTGGGTTTATTTTCTAGTATTAAGAAGATCTTAATTCCTAAGTAATCAAGGTCATTTTTGGGGGGCAAAAAAAAATCAAGACTGTCATTTTTACTGTGATCACCTAAGAAAGCAAATTTTTTTTTTTTTAGATTTTAACCGTAGGATCTTGTACTTTATTTCTTTGAGATCATGGGATAAAAATATCATGAGGTTTGAACATTTGGATTAGAAGATATTAGCATTCAAAGTTGGAAAGAAAAAATTCTTAAACGCTGACTTGCAATTTCAAATAATTTTTACCGCCATTTGTAGAAAAAATTTGTACTGCAAATTTTGAATTGAATTTTTTTGATGTTGAGAATTGGGTAGAAAGTCTAAGAAAAGTGTTAAAAAAAAAACACTTGATTTTCATTCTTCAAAAAGTTATTAAGTAGAAGTAAGTTTAAGATTGAAAGAAAAAACCAAATTGTTAATAGCTCTTAGATGGGATTGAAATACAATAATCCCAATGGTGAGATTGTTCTAGCAAGCAAATTTAACCTTGTCAAAAGATCTTTTTTGAAAAATTGTAAAAATTGCATTCAAAAATGAATCATGTAAGTTATTTTTTTAAGAAGATGCTTAGATTGCCCCAAAACCAAGATGGTATACAACTTTCACATCACTAATTTAAAATGGAATGAATCAAAGCTTCACATGTAGACAAAAATATGATCTATAAGAAATAATTTTTAAAAGCTTTATTTCAAGTTTTGTGAATTTCTATTTGTGCCCAATGATGTGAAAATTATGTCTAAGATGGCATAACTTTTGCTCCTAGGCCCTAACTGAAATACAAATTATATTTCCATGAAGCTAATAAGTTTTTCTATCTTATGAGAAAGTTTCAAAAATATTCACCTAAAGTTGAGGTCATAGGAACCTGCCTAAAATCCATTTTGTCCCTAGAGGGCTCGCTAGAGGGGACAATGGTCCTTTAGGAGTTAAACTTGAAGTGTTTACTAGATGTAATAAATAAGGGTGGCAATACATTGAGGGATAAATGCAAAAACATGGTTCTTACTTTCTAGTGAATAATTTTTATAGGCCTCAACCTCTACAAACGAAATCGAGGTCTTTGTTACAATTACAAATTCAAAATTTTCAAATTTTCAAATTAGTTCTAGTACTCTCTTCGTGGAGTAGATTTTGTATCCTATCTATAGGACTTGCTACCCACATATAAGGTAATTGTAGCTAATTGTGATTCCTTTCTAAATTGGCCCAAAGATTCTTGGCTAAAAATTACAACTTCCATTGATGAGAGCTTAGGATTGATTTTGGATAAACTTATTTTAAGCACTTTTTAAAATCCATATTTTATTCATACAAAGTCTAAAGAATGCATTATAAAAGAATCTAGAAATCAATCACTTTTAAACTACCAATAAGATCCTGGAATAGTAATAGTGTGCAAAAACTTTTTAAGACTAATTAAACTTTACTTGCACGTGGTGCCTACTAGTTTACAAAAATATGAAATCAATTCTTGATGAAATTTTTAAACTTACTCTATGGAATGTGGAAGTCTTAACTTGATGTTTTACAATTGCAGCACCTCTGACACCTTTGCCAAGCAAGGTGATTCGGTTATTGTTGGTACAAACTTGCACGCCCATCATAGAATTTCGGCCAACCACTTTAGGCAACCACCTAGATGGCCAAGGCTACAGTTCAATTGTTATTGTATTTTTTTACACCTCATGGAGATCATAGGAAAAAATGTAAAATTGTGGCCTCTACATAGGGCCCGTCCATGCAACTTTGAGGTCTTTGACTCCAAATATAAATTCAAATTTTCCAAAGTTTGATCAATTGGTGGTAAAAAATTGTAAATCATTATAGGAGGCAATCCATTCTTGATCACCCTCCCCTTCTTGCTATAGAGGCTATTCACTTTCTGTTCATAAGGAGATGAACAACAATTAATTATGGTGCGGTTCCCGATGCAATTGTGGCGCATTTTGATTGGCTTCAAGACTCTCAATATTGCAACACCCCTTGGTCAATTTTGTTTTCAAGACATCATCGGAAATAGCAAGCCCTATATCACCGGTATGGGAGGAATAAAATCTTCTGTTGAAAAATTCACAGTAATTGTATGTTTGAGAAATAAAAATCCAGAAAATTATAAAAACCTTCCAAACCCTATTTCCACACACGGGAAAATTTCCCCACAGTGAAGAAACCCGCCCTCCAGATGTGTGTAATTGCTTAAGTGATCGGAAATGGATTGCCTCCTTTAGTTCCTATGTTTTTTCCTACATTTGAAAAATCTACCGGACTGGTTAAGCTCTACCTTTTTCTTTTTCTTTTTTTGAACAAGTGGAGAGTACCATTGCAATAAGGTAACCAAGAAGAACAACAGCCAAGCTGGAGTTGGCAAATGAAGAGATCATGAGCAAAAACAAAGAAGAAACCAAACCAAAATAAAGCTAAACATAAGAGCAAAGAGGAGGACCTTTACTATTCCAAACAATGATGGCACCACTCCTATAGGCTAACACTGGAGGTTGGATCCAGATACTATCAAACTTAGCCCAAATGCTATCAATCTGTTGAGGTTGTTGACGGGCACTAAGCTCTCTCTACCTTGGTTTCACACACTGGGAAGTGAGAAGTTAGTCACTGTTTCACCAAGCTTTTGTTTATGCCTTTATGTGAGCTTACTGGTTGCACTTTGTGAAAAATGCTTGCTAATCAGGGCGGGTGAAGCAGCCCGCACTTAGACGCGCACGATGTACAGTACAGAGCATGAGAACAGGCTCAATGGACAAGCAGGAGGGCTTCATTCCACTTCTTCACTTGAGTCTGCCTGCGCCACTTCCGTGCGGTCACCACCAGAGTTGTGCGGGAATGAAATTTGGGAGTCCCCACGAGTACAAGTGAGAAGGAAAACTAGTAAAACTCTAAGGATTGATAAGGGTATTGGTGTATGCCAGTTTTAAAAGTAAAATTTGTGCCTTGGATCAATATTGTTGGAAAAGCATTTTCGGTATACTCATAGCAATGCCATGGTTTTGAATTTTTTTTTTTTTTTTTTTTGAAATACATGGACCGATTCCATTGATAAAAGGAACAAGTACAGAGAACCAGAGGCAAGCCTCGGCGACGCATATTTACCATTTTCAGACAACTAACACCAGACCGGGGGAGCCACAGTCAAGCCTAACAGGGACGGCAACCGGGAGCCCCACACGCCCGAACTACGCAAACGAACCAATCTTGGGAGGAATGAACCTCCACCTCATGTCCAGATGTGTCCGCTCTCCAAAGAAGTCATTCTGTAACCAATTGTTATCAAACCGCCTGAAGAAGATGTCGACCTTGTCCGGGTAGAGCACACATAATTTTGACGCCTTGATCCACGCAACTCTGGCGTGGTCTGTGAAAGCCTCCCATAGAACCTTTTCAATTTTGTTGTTGGGCCACGGTTCGTCACTGAAGCACACAGAATTGCGGTCAAGCCATGCGGTCCAGATAACCGCACCACAGAAAGGGACCACATCTTGGTGCCGTTTTGGATGCGCCTTGGGAGCTTGGCTCCCAAGATGCACTGTTGCCACGACAAGGCTGTCCATTGGCCAGCCACTTCCGGGGTCTTCAGAGCGGAGTACAGTACCGAAAAGCCGAACTCCTAGGCATGTTTGGTCTTGCTGCAGTGGTAGAACCTGTGAAGTAAGGTTTCTTCCACCTTGTCTTGACAGTTGTTGCAATCGGTGGAGATCTGTGGGGCGGCAATCTTACGCCAACTATGGACTGCTACTGCCCTGTGGTAAACTGACCACATGAACCCTGCTTCTCATGGTTTTGAATTTTCAATACCAGTGCAGAAGTGTGCACTAGTTGGGTAAAAAATTCTTTAATTTTTCAAAAATTGTTCTCTGGCACCTGCACCCTGCTCAGCACAACGACAAAATTGATTTGTTTGGGTTTCACAATGGCAAGCCTCAGTTCACAAATATCACTGCTAGAAGTTGCACACAATAATTTGTAATACTACATGTGAAAGTAAGTTCTATGCTGAACTTATTAACCCCTAAATGATGGACCTATGACCATTGATTTCAAGCCTCATTGCCTATCATTCAATCTGTTGCCATTTTGCAACTAGATATGTGTGAAAACTTCTATATTTATTTTTTAGAGATGAAATTGCACGTCTTCTTTACTTCACAAAAAGTTTAGATTTTTTTGTGGAAAAATGATTTTTTTAGAATTTTTGAAGAAAAAGTGAAGAAAAATCACATCAAATAGTAAATTATTTCAATTTTTTTGAAAGTTTCACCATGTGTGTATATTTCAATGACAAACATCATGGTGTCAACCCAATTTCTGTGTCATTCTATAAATAATTAGAAAATAATAGACATTGAAAATGCACCCAAAGTTCAAATTGCAATAAAATATTCAATATTAGGAATTTTATCAAAATTCAAATTGGAGTAGAAACTAGAGTAGATGTCCTTCATTTTGTTAGCTGGGCTTAAACTCAAAAAATATCATTTTTGTGGAGCAATTTCAGATTTAGAGCAAGGAACAACAACTTCCCAAATTACACTAAAATAGCATATTTTGTGATTTGTTTTTTTTAACTTCTCATTTATGTGAAGACAAACACTAGAAAGACTACAAACTCAATTGGATACTCTTCATAACCCAACATGAAAGGTCAACCAAGAAAAGGGGGATGAAAAAATGCTTCCAATAGCGTTTCAGGTCCCTGGATTGTCACCCAAGCGCCATAGATTGGCACCGGCGGTGTTCCAGGGTTGACTACACCCATGTTTCAAGCTAGGATCGTCATGATAGATAGTGGGCATCTTCAAGCCAGATCCATGTAATCAATACGATTCATTTGGCTTTAGCAGCATCATACATAACATTATTAACGTTCACTAGGGGGGGTTCTTTTGCTCCCCGGAAATCAGGAGCCCCCCAGTGAATGACATTCAAAAGACTGACGATATGGGACACATGTACCTCTGCGTGACCAATCCCCTTCGCCCATCACTATAACTGAAGTCTCCTCCAGGTATCTAGTGGGGATTATCCCTCCACTTGGAAGGAGGCTAGTGGCTTGTTTAACAATGTTATGTATCGTGCCTCTAGACTGCACTGGTGTACTATATCCAAGCAGCCCATGTCAATACACAACTACAACTACGATAAAGCTTCACTGCCCTTGTTAGAGAAGAACACATATTAAGGTAGATAAGCCTATTACTACCCTGATTTGCAGTCTGAATATCTTGGGGCCAACTCCAAGAGGGGCACATATTTTTAAGAGGTGTGAGCTTCTTTCATGAATTGAACCCAAGTGGAATTGTAATTTTTCGATTAAAATTGTAATTTTTGTGAATTTTTTGAAGTGGACTGCCCTAAATTTACAAAACCGCCTATAGAGTGGAGTCATACACGTCCTATAAACAACCCACAATCACCTTTCTATGTATCTAATGGTACTTAAGTATTTCCCAATAAAGGATTGACACGTTACCCCTCGTTGGCATTAATGCAATGATTTTGTTAGAAAATGAACGGATTTGGATGAATTTTGACTAGAATTGGGGCCAAAAGTAGGATGACACATTTAGGCACCGATTGACAAAAAAAGTCTAGTCCACCTTAATGCCAAATATAGAAAGACTATCTTAAATGCCATTATCCCTAGAAGAACATTGTGGACACCAAGTGTTTGATGGATGACAAAAAAATCCTTCTATGCAAGACAGAAGTACAAATGTTCATCTTGCCCGAGCCCACCATCGCAACTCACTCTGCAACCCCAATCCAACCCCACCAACCTCCCTCAATCAAACCTCAATCTCGACCTCAAGTCGCAACCTCTCCTTCAAACCACACACCCTAACTCAAATCGCAACCTCTCCCTGAAATTGCAATCCCTGGAAGTTCCGTATTCCAAAACCCTCGCAAACCAGAGGCGGAAACCTAACCAATTACACCAATGGCATGCAAATTTCGTGAGCCCTTCTTACCTATGGAAGGTGTGATGAAACTGCGAAGTCAGAGCGCGACGATGACTTGGTAAAGCGTAATCCAGCAGCAGCAGAGAGATTGTTTCAGGAATTATCCAAGCCAGCAGCTGCAGCTTCGGCGTTCCTCGTTACTAAGGGCTCCCCACATATGGGGGAGCGCGGCCTCTGCCCGCGCTGGCCCGCTTGCTACCGTCGGTGGGCTGCGGGGCTGCGTCAGGCCCTCACGTTCTGCCGTTCCCCCGATACCCTCCCTCGCGAGACCCAGCCATGTACTCTGAGCACAGCCCTCGGGCCATTTCGGCAGGGGAGTTTACTGTGAGCTATTGGGCTCCCAAACTTCTCATCTTCTCCCCCACTTGGGTCATCCCACGCTCCTCCCAATAACTCAAGGTATGAAGAATTCCCATGCATTTTATATTTCTACTATTGTACAATGCAACTCCCTTTCTTGTAAGTCTACATAAGTGTGTGCCTATTGCTTTGCATATTAGGGTTTTGCATATTAGAGTATTAGAGTATTGTGTACATACATTGTTCTAAATGGGGTTTGTGGGGTGTATTTGTAGAGTTTGTGTCAAGCATTGACGTATAATATGGAGGAGGATGGAGACTACATGGAGGATAATAATTTCTATCCCTCCGACTTTGAAGACGATTTAAGTGAGATGGTGGGCGTGGAAGAATTTCTTCAAGGTGTACACACAAGAAGTTTAGGGTTACAAGAAACTCATTTCTTGTCATCAAATGGAGAGTCGGATTCGGATGAGGAGGATGTTGGTGAGGAGATTTTGGAGCCTTGGGAAGATTTGTTGGAAGGTGGTGTGGAGATCAACATTGGAGATTCAACATCTTCATCAATGTTTCAAGACGTTCCCATTGAAACATTCTCCAAGTATGTCCATTTCAATCTCAAATCTCTTGTACTCATGATTGATTGCATAAGAGAAGGATTTTTCCCCTCATATCAACAAATTCATGAGGCAAATCCTTTGTTTTGTCCCCTCTCCAATCTTCATAGGCCTTCCACTCAAAAGAATGTGGAATCTCTTACGATTGAGAGGTGGCAAAAGCTTCAAGGAAGATTAAAAGTTTTAGAACTTTTAAGTGGATTTGTTTTATCTCCTTTGAATGACACAAAGGGTAGGCAAATTCCGCCAATAGAGGATTGGCGTTTCATTGTGCAAGGAGGACACATTGACAAAAATGGGAAACATTTGTCAATCTCCATGACTACGAATGCCATTCGTACTCAATGGAGTACGGATAGCTATGTAGGAGGAATTCACACCTCATTCATACAAAATTGTATGGACTCTTGTGATGTATGCCAAGAGAAAAAATGTGGGATGAAATAGTGAAGGTTCCATTGGAGAACTTAAGTGCAACTATAGATGCACTTTGCACAAAGTACATTGTGCTTAGAAGGTGTTTGAAATGCCGTATAGGGAAAACCAAAACGGTTACTTATTATCGTTGTCATCGTGGCAAAAACAAAAACCGTCCTCATAGGAGAACGGTTGATGTGAAGCCTATGGATGTTAAGGACTCTAGGAGGAATAGAACCTCTAGATTGTGTAATTGTGAATTCCAAATGAAGGTTGAGGAGCCCAATGTGTCAAAATGCTCAAACATTGTGCCTCATGATAAACTTCAAGCTACAATCTACATTCATAGCAAACATAGTGGTCACACCCCGGGTTCCGATTCCGACCTTTTCTTCCTACCGGTGCACCCATACGTTATCGCATGGGTTATGGAGAACTTGAAGTTCATGCTTTCAGCAAGGGCTATTGAAGCCACGTCCGTTGATGCTCAACAGAGATTCTCCCAAAGTGTACCGGAGGTGGAGCGTGCTACTTATCGATTTTTCGTCATCAGAAAAGAAGTGCAAATCCTTGCATATTCTTTAAGAATCAACGGTATTTTATTTTTTCTCATTACTCTTTTTTTGTTGTCATGATTTAGCATTGTTGCATACTTAAGACCTAAGTTTTGAATTGTAATTATTAGTTTGGTTTGTATGTTTCATGTTTAAATGTGTATTTAAATTACAAGTATAGTTTGTATGTTTCATGTTTAAATGTGTATTTAAATTACAAGTATGGTTTTTATGTTTCATGTTTAATTAGTATTTAAATTCTTCATTTGCTTTGTGTAGATGCACTTCGGAAAGACGATTAGGATGCGGCCCAAATTGAGATCTTGAGATTACAAGCTCAAGGAAAGATTTTATACTACCAACCGTATGCACCCAAGAATGAGGACCCAAGGAAAAGGCCATTTGTGGTAGTCATACAAGATGACTTCATGCGGAAATCGGCCCAACGGTTTTCTGGTAATAATTCTTGGGCCCTAGATTCTACATTCAAAACAAACCAATACGGTTTGCCGCTTTATGCGGCAATTGTACCTAACCAAGATGGAATTGGAATTCCGGTTTTCTACATGCTTTGTAGCAATGACCCTCAAGGAGGACATGAGGGTGTTGCTATAGAGATAGCATTATTTCATGTTTTCGAATCTTTAGGTGAGATTAGACCCTCCGCAATCATCATTGACAAGCACAAGACATCTTTGAATGCTATTCAAAGTGTTGTGAGCAATGATGCTAATTGTTGGACTATTGAAGATGGTGCCAAAACACAAATTGGTGGACGGGTTCTCTTGTGTCACTTCCATGTGATGAAGGCATGGAGTGAGAACTTGTTAACCAAGGTTCCCAATGAGGACAAGGATTGGGTTTGGAGGGCATTACATGTCTTGATGCTTTGCCCTAGTGAGGACCATTTCGATGAGAATTTAGGAAGATTTTGTGTTGAGTTTCAATACATCCCGACCTTTGCCACATACGTGAATTCCGGATGGGCCGGAATTAATTGTCCTTGGAGAAGGTTGTGGCCTCGATTTGGGAGGTTATTTGCTTACAGGGGTATGGATACAACTAACCATGTTGAAAGACATTGGGAGTTGATTAAATACAACCTTTTGCAAGGAAAGGTGAACCGGTCCCTCCGAGACCTTATAGTGGCAATTGTCGGTAGTGCCAATGATGGCACTCGTGTGGGCCAACCCACATTATTGAGTCAATTCAAATTGACTCAACGTTTAAGTAAGTTCCTCATTTTTGTGTATTATCGTTTGTTTGTCTTATTGTATTCAATTTATTTTCTTGATAAATATGTTTTGAACATGATGCTAAAATCTAATCTATATCTTTAATGTGTAGGTGACTCGGAACGATACATAAGGAGGGGGAATCACAATGCTCATAGACATCGATTGAAAGGAGGAGAACGAATTTTGAAGGCTTACCAATTGTGTCCTATGGATGTGTTGAAGGTTGTGGATGAGGAGCATCTCCTCTTTCATATCAAGAGTGAGACTTCTCCTAAACTATGGTATAGCGTTTCATTGAAAACACATTATTGTGATTGTCCCGATAGGGTGTCCACTTGCAAACACATATTTGGTGTGCAATCCATTGTGAAGGAGTTTTTTGAAGGGCTCCAAGAGAATGAAGTGGTTGAAGAACTATTCCCTACACAAATCAACATGGAAGACATGGAACTTACAACTCCAATTGAACTGGATGTGCCAAGGGATGAGACTCTTTCGATTGATGTCGTGCGTGAGAAGGCATTCAATGTGGTACGTGAAATTGAATCACTATGTCAAGCAACTCTTTATGGTGACAATGAAGAAGAAGTGAAGAGGAAATGTCAAGCCCTTCAAGCTTGCTTAGGCATACTATTGGAGCCTTTGAATTTTGAAAGGCCCAATACAATTATTCTTCCACTACGAGGTTCTATTGCTTCCATCCAAGAGAACGTGAAGTGAACGAGAATGGGACATGGGAGAAAACATGTTCTTTCGGAAGTTGGTGAAGGAAGTGCTCCACGCCCCCCTTTGAAGCGCTCCAAACATGTGCTTCTTTCACAATTGAAGCAAAAAAGGGCGATTTTCCGAAAGCTTCCCAAGGTCACTTGTGACATTTGCTCCACAAAGACATTGGTAGAGGGAGGAGCAAATTCTATTTTTTGCAAAAATTGTGACCATGAGATATTTATGAAGTACAGTTTATGACTTGGATTTCATTTTGTTATCACTTTGTAAATATGCCTTTGTATGATGCATTGGTTTTGTTATCACTATGTAAGTATGTCTTTGTATAATGCTATATTATGAGTTCCCTTCATTAACCCATTTGGGTCTTAAGTAAATTTAGGAATTAAAGAAAAAAAAGAAGAAAACAAGGCTTTGGAACAAAAAAGGACTTAGAATATTTTGGGGTCCCAAGTGGGGGAGAAGGGGGGAGGAGCCCGATAGCTCACAGTAAACTCCCCTGCCGAAATGGCCCGAGGGCTGTGCTCAGAGTACATGGCCGGGTCTCGCAGCCCGGGTCTCGCGAGGGAGGGTATTGGGGGAACGGCAAAATGCGAGGGCCTGACGCAGCCCCGCAGCCCCTCGACGGCAGCAGGCGGGCCTGGGCGGGCAGAGGCCGCGCTCCCCCATATGTGGGGAGCCCTTAGTAACGAGGTGCGGCGTTTGCGGTCGTATGGATTGGGGATGACAAGCAGCACGGTGGCTGGAGGATCCTATTACCGACGGGTTCTATTACCGATGGATGCATTTCATTCATTAGAGTCAAGGATGGTGAGTAACGTTTCGCACGCATTCCCAAGACTTGGCGGGCGGCCGGGGCCTTCAAATATTTGCTGCCGGGCAAGTGGCAGGACGCTGGAACCCCTGATCGCCCTGCACATCGGGCCGAGGCTGGCCTACCCTGCTGATTTTGAGGGACGCGGTCGCAAGCGCATTCAAAGTCGGTGCAAATGTATAAACTGTCCGTCAGACTCCGCACCGAATTTAATGCGACCAGGGTTCACAAATCATGATCACGAGCTCTGGCGATTCTCGTCGCAATTTCATCACCGCTGGTGAGATTCTCGGTGTTGTTCTCACATGTTCGCGACTGATGTATGACTGTTGATGCATTGAATGGAGTATGGGAACCCTTTTTGCAGCATGATTAGTTAGGTGTTATTCGATCATTGGAAACAAGAATCAGCTACCGAATTAGTTGCGCTGAGTTGCCGTGAGGGTCGCAGCAACTCGGTAGATTGTAGCCAAACAATTAGGTTTGCGGTGATGAATGCTTAAACCCTAATTGCTAGGATTAAACCCTAATTTTCAGGGTCTGTTTCTCATTCTTCTGTGCTGAATTTGATTAGATGACGTGACTGGGAAAACATTGTAGGAATTTGTTCAATCAGCCAATTGTAAGATGTTGTCGTTACCAATCAAAGTCTGAAAGTAGTGACAAGTTCTTGCATTAGAGAGTTTATGTAGCTCTATTTAACTATAAGTCTTCCTTCAGAGCAGTTTGAGAGGTACTAGTTCTTTAGATAGAATGGCAAAAGAAGGCTATGTTGAGGTTTTATGTAGGCTGAACAAGGTGCTTCACAAATTGAAATATTGTTCTGCCGAGCTGAGCGAAATCGAGAGTGTTGTGACTGAGCTGGAAGCGGGTGCACATGGTGATGAGATGGAAGCGATTGAAGAGATGCCCGACCTTCTGGTCATCGCCGGTATCTTGCGGGAAACGATGAATTCTCTCAAAGCAGGCCTTGAACGAATTCGAGATGTGCAAAAAATGCAAGTGCCCAGACCCTCTCCTGTGTTGGGCAGCTCAAATCCAGCTGATGCAAACCAGGTAATCCGAAAACTACACCAGTATCTGTCCTTCAATCATTTCAAGGAGAAGAATGTTGGAAATGTTACTCGTCTCCTAGAGGGAATTGAAAATCAGAAAGGGGAGTATTGAAAATGTATATTCAGAAGTTGAATTGTCGGAATGGTCATTTCATGTAACATCCTAAAGAAACATTGTTAGCACCCTCTAAATTGGCGTGGAGAGGAATCCCTGACACCTCGTTTGGCAATTTTGAGCTCAATTAGAACAAGGGAGAGCTCCTTCAGTATGTTAGAGAGAATCAGAGCATGTTAGAGCTTTCGTTTTGCTTGGTTTGCTCTGATTTGGCATGATTTGCTCTAAATGACATTGTTCTCAAAGTGTCATGCTTCTACTACTCGAGAATGTTATGTTCCCTCATGTAGAGGAGTCTGTTTCCGTATTCAGCTAATCCCTAAATCTTTTTGAACCGTTCTAATTGGTGAAAACTCCTTGCAAGTAACAGTTCCTCATCGCTTTTCTGACAGATTCTCATTTATGTACAGGGAGCCGATTCAGGGAAAGTGATGGAAATACGTGTTGTTTCCACCTTATGTACGGAAAACTTCAGCACAGAAACCAGGATAGCGAAAAAAGGAGCTGCTGCAAGAAACATTTCACAAGTATGTAGGCACATATGCATTCATCACCCGGAGATGATAGATCCTGGGCTTTGGAGCAATTTGTCAGAGGATTTGGTAGGACTGGTCTTTGCACGGCTACCTGTCCCTCAAATTATTGAGCTTAAGAACAGCTCCAGTGCTTGGTCCTCACTGTCAGATTCCTCCAGCTTCAAACTAAGCTTTGCGGAGACAAATCCCAACCTCTTCGGTCTTCTGGGGTGGGACCATAGTTTAAAAACCTTCTGGACCCAACTGTTTGACGCCAAATCCAAGGAGTGGCATAGCGTGGAATTGAATTTCCCTCTAGACATGGACGCGTGGTATGCGTGCGATGGGGGTTTGGTTTGTTTCGTGCAGATGAGCGAGGACGAAGAAGGTGCTGGGCCATTTCCTGTGTATGTTTGCAATCCCTTAACAAATGTTTGGAAGTGCTCCCTGACTTACCGCTTAGCAAGCAGGAGCCCGTGTTGGTGCAGTTGGTCACGGATGTGGATGCGAACTCCTACAGAGTGCTCTTGGTGTGTCGTGAGAAGAAGGGCTACGCTCTTGGAGTGGATGTCTATGACTCCCAAACTGGGTCATGGGGCACCATGGACTCCGGTCTTGTTTTTGGCTCCGGTAACACCCTCTTGGATGACTTATTGGATCCTCGGGTGTTCGATTGCGCCACCAAAGAGTTGTGTTCTCTTGACAGCCGCCCTCCTCTTGAGGATCTCGAAATCGTACGGTACTCTATCCTCAAGGATCGTATGTTTGTGTTGCATGCTCCCGTGGAACCTAGCACGCGGGTTCACACGTCTGAAATGCTCGTGATTTCAGAATATGAATATCAAAGGAGCACAACGGAAATGAGGAAACTTAACGACTACGAGGTAACCTGGATCGGGTCATACGTTGGTCGGCATGACATGGAACTCTTCACTAGTACTGGGTTTATCCTTCTGACGTGGGACAAACGGGATGAAAATGGAAGTGACAGTCAGCTTATCAAACTTTATGACATGGCTGCAGATGAATGGCATAACCTTCCTACCTTGGTTGGGAATCCTGCAACCCGAAACGAGAGGCTTGAAGGAGTTTTCATGTGTGAGCTTCGTTGGGATGCCGTTCCCTGAGCAGATGACTCAAAGCGATGCAAGTACAACATGCAGTGCTTGTCCATGGAGTATCAAGCTTTAGCAAGGTAGTCATGAGCTTTCATTGCTATCAATTTGCTGGCCACATATATAAATTGGTTTCAATAATATTAGATTGTTTCATGAACTTTTAGATAGTGTGATGTAGAGGAACTCTCCCATAATCCATGGGCAGGTCCCCTATGGTCACGGTGATGTCTCAAAGTTCCTGAAATAATTTAATTTTACTTGAAAAACTGTTTCGTGGGCTAGGTGGATCTTTGTATTTTGAAGTGCAGTATATTGCATAGCAATGCAGCACGTTACCAGCTCTATCCGTCGTATGTGGAAGCGCCAATGGGATGGGTACTTGGCAGCCTAAGAAGAGTCGACAAGTCGTCTTTGGAGATCCACTTTCTGGACACGACATTTTCAAGCGAATTCTGCTTGTATCAGGTGCTTCAAAGGTGCTCATTTTGGGCCCAAGAAGAACTTGAAGCACTGGCGCTCGATGTCTGAAAGAGTTACCACCATTGGATTTTGTTCGCGTTCTTTGAATTCCAGTTTCTGGCATTGATTGGGTC
Source organism: Pseudisothecium myosuroides (assembly GCA_951799445.1). Taxonomy (NCBI): domain Eukaryota; kingdom Viridiplantae; phylum Streptophyta; class Bryopsida; order Hypnales; family Lembophyllaceae; genus Pseudisothecium; species Pseudisothecium myosuroides. Next base: position 45,525,996 of record OX637288.1, read on the forward strand.
AATTGCTGTTGCTATCACTTTGCAGATTACGGGAGCCCTAATGCCTTACTGTATTTCTTACAAGTTGATCTCGTTTCTTAGGTTGCTTCAGTATCAAGCTTTCAAGAACTTTGTACAGTAGAACCTCTCTTAAGGTAGGTACACCCAAAACCGACACTTTTTGCTACTGAGCCTATTTACTATTATTGAACTGGTCAAATTTTCAAAACCGCCAGGGTTTATGATCATACCGGTATTGTTTTGTTCAGTGATTAAGTTTTTGTGGTTCAGAAATTTGGTTGCAAATGATATGTCCGTTCTCAGGTATTTCGTTTGACTAGATTCTAGGTCACGATGAATTCGAAGCGCCTGTCTCGTGTACGGCGAGAGGAATGTTACCGTGGATGTACCGCTTTCTAAGTGAGACTCTGAAGTTCTAATCATTTATGTTGATGAGCTGAACGGTGTCGAGACTCTTCAACGATTTGCAATGCAAAAGAGAATATATCTCATGTACTGTAGAATTGGAAATTCAGTCGGGAATGGTACTGCGCCGGTTCATGGTGTGTGAAGGCTCGAAATTCTGCCGGCTATGGCTTCCGAATGAGAATTTGATCCCTGGATGTTCAAACCGTGAAGGGTTTTGCCTTGAGTGACAACAGTATTCAGGCCATCCCAAAATTGTGCTAAACCTGTCGATGAGCTAAACCCTCCGGGAAATTTGGTTCTCCGTAGCAGTGCTAGAATTCCGGTGCGTGTGTTTCGCTTGTCTACCATCTGGGTCACGTAGTCTCCACGCTCAAAGCTGAGAATAACTTTTTCTGTTGAGAATTGCTTTGAAGGGTACTGTACATTACATTCCAACAGAGTAATGAAGATTTTCTTGAGTATTCTTTATTCTCGAGGATTTCAGAGTTATGATTTCTTAGTTGTTCGATTGTGCATTTTTTACTTTAGAAACCTAGTATCCAGCAGGTGTTTGTAAGAGAAAATTTGTGCAAGAATTTTTTGCAGAGAAATTGAACAGTTTCGGGCAGATGGAAAGACTTCCTTTATGACATGTGGCAAAATGCACTTCAAGCTTATGAAGATAGTATAGTGACAATCAAAAACTGAGTACAAAATTTGATGTGCCAACTTTCATGAACGACTACAAAATTTTCAAGGATTGCTATATAAATCTGAAGGTTGAGTGAAACAATATATGCGGGGCCTTTAGTTTTGTGTTTCATAGCCCATCCGAGCAACTTTGAGGTCTCTCACTCCAAATTTGAATTCAAATATTCCAAAGTTTGATCAATTGGTGTTAAATAATTGTTTATCATTAGTTCCTATTTTTTTTCCTGCATTGAAAATCTATCGGACCGGATAAGGCAGTCACTGTTTCACCAAGCTTTTGTTTGCGCCTTCATGTACTGGTTACCGTGTTTGAAAAAAGACTTGGTAATCTGGACGGGTCGCCCACATTTAGGTGGGCACGTCGAACAGAGCACGAGAACACGCCCAATGCGCAAGGGAGGGCTTCATTCAACTTCATTCTTGCTCACTGGAGTCTCTGCCTCCGCCACTTCCGTGCGGTCACCACCAGAGTTGTGCAGGTATGAAATTTTGGAGTCCCCACGAGTACAAGTGAGAAGGAAAACTAGTAAAACTCTAAGGATCGATAAGGGTATAGGTATAGGCCATTTTCTCAAGTGAATTCTGTGCCTTGGATCATTACTGTTGGAAAAGCATTTTCGGCATACTCATAGCAATACCATAGTTTGGAATTTTCAATATCAGTGCAGAAGTACGTACTATTTGGGTAAAAAATTCTTTAATTTTTCAAAAATGCTCATTTGCACCCTGTACCCTGCTCAGCACAAAGACAAAATTGATTCGTTCGGGTTTCACAATGACAAGCATCAGTTTACAAATTTTTAATACATGTGAAAGTGAGTTCTACAAGCCAGGATGGTCGTGAAAGACAGTGCGCTTCTTCGTTTAAGCAATTTTGGAGCAGATTGTGCGCAGTCACAGTGGTGGGAAATTTTTCCCATTTAGGAAGATAGGAAATATGTGGATTGTAAAACTTTTGGAATTTTATTCCCAAAATCGAATTTACGGTGAATTTTGAGAACCAAAAAGTGCATTTCAGTAGTAGTCACTGTCCAGAGTTTTCCAATTCCAATCATTCTAGAATTATTTTCCCACTCACTGCTTCATACTTTCTTGCTCACTACTTTCCGGACATGTGTCATAACCTTGTTAGTCCCAACCTTGAAAAGGACCAAAAAAACATATTCTAAGCTTTGATTGGATATCTCTTCCTTGGAAATACAACACTCCTACAAGTTGGGTGTTGGGCGTGGTTGACTGCTAGTGCTTCTACCTTAATGACTATGGAAATCATCCCTTTTGGTGCCATGTGAAATGTTGGCCTAAGGAAATCCAAAAGCACTCATTGGAAGTCAAACTACTGTACAGCATATCTTCTTTTCACACAAAATTCCAAAGATGAATAGTTGCACTTTCAAGGATTATTTGTTTTACATACAAGGACTCTCTGTCATTCATTGGACAAAAATGGCCGTGGCGTCCTTCGAAGGTCAATGCCTAATATAGAGGAACAAACTATCCTAAAATCATGCCATTAACCTTGGATGCAAAACATCCTTTGGATAACTTCACCTAAGATTGTATGATGGAATAAAACGTTTTCCATCCAAATTTTTTTGGAAGTTGCTTAAAATACATTTTTATTGAATATGTTATTGCAAATTCCTTCATTATGGTATCCTTGGATTTTTGAAGGAAGAGAAGAAGAAGATGCTTAGTCCACGGATCATTCTTGTAGTGTATTTAGGCATTTCTTGCTATCTACTATTGATGCAAATTTTAGCCATAAAAATGACATTTTCTAAATATGAGTCTATCTAATGATATGAAGCTTATCCATTGTAGTTTCTACTCTAATTGAAAAATTTCAAAAATTCAACATCTTCAATATTTTATAGCACTATGAACTTTGAACCTTTAACCATAATTTCTTGATTTTCTAATTTAAGAGTGTACAATAACTTTGGTTTGCACCATGATTTTATACACTATAATATACATCATTTATACTAGGTCAGATTTTTTGAGTTTATTTTGTAATCCGTATTTGATATGAGTTTTCATCAATTGTTTCTTAAAAATTTACAATAAATAATCTCAAATTTCCCCCACAAAATTTGAAAATTTTATGACTTGTACCAGTAGTAGACATATGGCTTCATCTCTGAAAAATAAAAGTAAATTTTTTCATTGATGATCAATGAGGCTTGCACTCTTGAAGTCACTGATCATGGGCCGTCGTTCTTTTGTTAATAAAATGAATAGAACATTTGCCACGACCATAGAAACCATAATCCGTATGATCAAACCAAAGCTGAGTGTATGGGAGGCAATCCATTTTTGACCACTTAAGGAATTTAATGTATCTGCAGGGCTGCTATTGTGATTGTATAAATTTTCCCCTGTGTAGCAATAGATTGCGGAAGGTTTCCATAATTTTCTAGATTTTTTTTCCTCAAAAAATAATTATTGTGAATTTTTCAAGAGAAGATTTTGTTCCTCCCATACCGATGATGTAGGGCTTGCTATTTTCGACCATGGTCTGAAAACAAAATCGACCAAGGGATGGATTCAATATTGAGAGTCTTGTAACCAATCAAAGTGCACCACAATTGCCTCAAGAACCGTGCCATAATTACTCACTGCTCTTCTTCTGTTTTCCGGAAAGAGAACAGTCTACATATCTAGAGTGGGGTGCTGATCACGAGTGAGTTTGGCTATTAGGGTCAACAATAATTAAATAAAAAAAACAAAGATTGTATGTTTGGGGAAGTTATCATGAGAGGGAGTTTGAAAACAAATAAATTAATGTTTTAGATGCCAAATTATTGGAAAATGGGCCACATGCAAATCTAAAAACGTTTTACACATAAATCTCTAAATGGACAAATGGTTTGCATGCAAATTTCAAGATAATAAATTTGCCACTCTCTTAATGATTTTATAATTAAGGCATCAAATTCTTTAACAAATGCATAATATTTGAAAACTTTATTAATTTTCAAAGCAAATGTTAAACCATTTTTTATGCTTTGATTAATTATTTGGCATGAAACGCTAACCTTAATAGCTGGGTATGGTAATGGTAAACAATTTAAATAAAAAAGCTATGTGAGCACTCTCCACCAATTAAAAAAATTCAACACATTCCCATTTTTTTTTTGAATTTCTTCTTAGTTGTATTTATTCCTAATAGAAGTGGAGGGGTGGCAAGTGAGAGAGGAAGGGATTCATTGCCAAGATCGAGGATTTGAGATGCTTATTGAAGCATTCTTTAAAAATAAGACATCTCTGCTATAATTTTTGAAGCAATTTTTCCAATAAACTTGAATTTTTTTATTGGAGGTCAATGTTCCCATTGTAATTATAATCTTTATTTTTCAAGAAAATTATAAAATACTTTATTTAAAATTTTATTTTTTTAATTTGTCAATCTTTGAAGTTTAAAGGATTTTAGTACCATGGAGTACCTAAAATAAATTATCTAAAATTAAAATTTTGGTGGTCTATTTCCACAATGGAATGCATATTCGTACGAAGGGGCATCTAAAAATATATTATTTTATGTTCTCCACATTTGTGCAAATAGGACTTTGTTGCCCGAGCACTTTTGAACACTAAAGATGGTTTCAAGATCATTCTTTTGATGAAATCTCATCACCATTAAGTCCTCACAAATGGCCAACTTTTAGTTTTCTTGTAAATTGTTTTTCTTCTATGTTTTACAAATGAAAATGTTATAATACCAATTTTCTTGAGATTTTGCACTTTTCTAGTTCTCTTACTTAGAAAAGTTTTCTATGTTTCTTCCTCCTAGGATACCTTCTTCTTATAGATGTATACATTGATCATATTTTTTATATTTAAAAAAAATCTCATTTCATAGTAGTTCCCCCTCAAAGTGTGAAAACTTTGATCGTACAAAATCAACCACTCATTCTTGCAACAATTACGAACAAGAAGACTAAAAGTCTAAAGAGTTTGAAATTAATTACAAAATACATTGTCAATGATCAAACAATGTTGTCTATTGTCAAAGTCCAAAATCAAGTCCGGAGGACAAATGTCTATTGTCCATTGACATGAGCTGTTGGATAGTCACCCACTAGGAAAACAACTTTTACAGTCCTTTTTTTGGAATTACCATCTTTTCCATTGGCAAAACCATAGTGGTCTACGAGTGCACGATGAGCGAGCAGGACGACAAATGTAGCATCCATCTTGAACACTGACAATCCGTTCTTCCGATCTTGGGTCTTTGGAGTTGATTCATTAACCCCTAAGCATCTAGCACAAGTTTACTAAAATCCAAACCCTTTAGAATTCATTCCAATCAAACTATCACCTAAAAAGAGAACTACATAAACTGACCGCACCAATTGGTAGGGGAGATAGGCCTAGAAATAGCTCCAAAAAAAGGAACATGTCCTTTGACCGTACCATTGAAAAGATTATAATGGTCAAACAAAAAAATCTTTCAAAATTGAGAGGCTACATTCTGACTTGAGGGGCGTTTAGGGGTTAAAGTTTGACTTTCATTTTAAGACAAGGATCAACTACGTTCATCTTTGTTTCATCCATAAAACATTCTTGTAGCTTTCAGCCCCTAAAGTCTTAAAGCCATTATCATAGCCAAGACCAATTAAAACTACTATATCTATTGCAAAGAGCACAAAACCATAGAAATTGTTTTGTTTGCAAATCTAACTATGGAATCTTGTACTAGACTAATATAAGAATATGTGGAAGAAATTTCAGAAACTTTGATTGCTTAGATTGCAAGATATATGCATTTAAAGCAAAGAAAAACAAGTTTATTTGCTCCTTGTGTGATTAGATTATGAAAATTTGAGTCTTCTTGACTTCAATTTTTGGCACTGTACATATTGATTTCATAATTTTTTTGATCAAAGCACCATATCAACACAATATATTAGTGGGGTGTTTGTACTATCTGAGTATTTTAGTGTCGCTAGAGCCAATGTGTATATGAGATTAGAAAATAGTTTAAGAACAAGGGCATTTGAGGTAACCGGTGGGATGCTGAGCATTGAGATGGAAAGACAATAAAATAATTCATCAAGAAGTCTTGATTGGTTGTAGTGTAAACACCAACCGGAAAAGTCTTTCAGCCAACTTCACAAATTGCAGTCCAACGGTGAACTTCACCACCAAGAGAGTTTTGGCGGGCCACAATAGGAACCATAACCCCTAATGGTCCCCATGGACGTATTTTGTAAGTTTTGGGGCTATAGCAAACTTTGAAAAGTTGTAACTTTTGCATCCCATGCCCGAATTCAATAAAACTTGTTGGAAAAAATGCATCTAATTATTTAGTTTGTGCAATAAAAATTTCAGATCAATCCAATATATATTGAATTTTGGGGAATCATTTAAGTACACAAAGTTCAATTTTAGTTCACCAATTGAAAGTGCATTTTGATGGCTACAACTCTAGGGCTTGTTTTCCCTTCATCCAATGTCCATTTGCAATAAAAATTATATAGTTAGATTCCCCTTGAACTCTACTTATTGTGATAAAAAAAATTCATTTCAAGCCAAGTCCATGTTTGGAGTGTTTTCTTTTGGTACATATCTTCTTGTTCTTCCTTCTCAATATTCCTCTCTTTACGTTGATCTAGCATCATGGGTGGATGAACAAAAGAGCTAACCAATATTAAAATGTTTTGAAACAAAACAAGCTCTCAGAAATTTCATTTTGTTAGTTTCGTTCAAAAGCAAGTTGAATGTCTAAACAAGTTTTAAGGGGAAAAAACTCAAAGTATTGAAATGCATTGGATAGTGTACCAATTTTTTGATAAACTATCCCAAATAAAATTTAAAAAACAACTAAAATGTCTTGAATTGAAATCAATCATGTGGATATAGCATCAAAGAAGTTGTACAAATAAAAAATGGTGAAAATCATTCATTCTTCAATATGCACAAAGCCTACTTGACCATCCAAAAGACACAAAACGTCAATACGTACTTGGCATCAAACTTCTAGGATTAATTATTCAACAATTAAATTTTTCCTTTGATTTTTTTCCTCTACCAATTTTCTACTAAAATTTCTACCAATTTAATATCCTTCAACTTCAAATGAATTTCAACCAAATTTTATGCCTTTTTTAAATTTTTGAAACAAATGAAACGGAATGTTTCACTTGCCCTGACTTGAGTATCATATCAGTGTAAGTAGGATGCATGTGTGACAACATATCCATTGACACATATATCAGGATGATTGCAGCCAATAGTATAAGAGCATCTCCAACGGGCCACATCATACTGCCACGCTGAAGGGTTTGGTGCGGCTTTGAGAAATGTGGCGTCCCACCAATTGCAGCCCCTGTGAAATTTCAACACTCGCCACGCTACTTCCTACGTCCCCCACTTGAACCTAGCTACAATGCCTGGGCTATTTGACTTGGGCCACATTAAACTAGCAAGACACAGATTTCCATGGCGCATTAGGTTGTAGCTGGGCAGGCAAAAGGTGTGGGCAACGTAAGGTAGGAGGTCCTGAAATCGCTCATTTAAGAGCTGAAACTGAATTTTGGGGAGGTGAAACGCCTCAAAATATTTTTCACTGAATTTCCCTTGAAAGACGAGAGGAATTGGCATCTAATTCAAGTCGTTTCATATTTTTTGGAACTTTCTAGAATTAGTTATGAAATTTTGAAGTTGAAATGGCATAAGGCTCTGAAATCGCCCACCCCCTAAAATGTACATTTGCTTGTACATTGCTGAAGGCTATGGAAAAGCAACATGCACAAACAGTGTACATATGAGTAGGGTGGGCGATTTTAATGCCCGGTCGATTTCAGGACCTCCTACCTTACTGGGGTGACAGAGTTTTGGCAAGCCAAGCAGAACTGCTCAGGGTTTTTTTCCCCGAGTCTGGTGGTGCTTGACGTGCTGGGCTCGAAATCAATGCCCTCTCTCGATTTCCGTGAATTCCTTATGGGATGGCTGATGACGCGCCCTGGAGGCAGGTGCTGCTGGGGACCCGGCAACGTGCCGGCCCCTTCTTGTTGTTTGACACGCATTTCCAGCAGTCTTGCGCGTTCTTGTAACGCGGACTGCTGGAGATGCTCTAAGGCCTGCCTACAGATTGCTCTCTTTGGAATTTGAGATTGTACTGATGCATATCCTGTAAATCAAAACTCAGAGACTTCAATTTTCCCCATTTGCTGTAAATATTTTATTGTGAGTTTTTCGAAGTGGTTTGAGCAAAGCCACTTGTATCACCTGAATTTAATGGTCTAGGAGTTCTATTCCAAGTTTAACAGAGTGTATTATCCCATTGAGCTTCTACAGTCATTGAAAGATATTCTAAAGCGTGTTCAGATGTGATAAGTTTTGTGCTTTCATCTTGATGTTAATACTTCTACTGAATGGTATTGGTTTGCAGGTGTGCAATGCTTACACAGAGTTGAACAATCATATTGCTCAACGCCACGTCTTAGATAAATATGGACTCCACTTTGAATTGTTTGGAGATTTTCATGGCTAATCATTGTTTAACCCCTAAAGGACCGGCATGCCTTTTTTGGCCGTATAGAAATTTTGGGCAGGTCCGTGTGACTAGAGATTTCCATATTTTAAGCTGAAATTTTAACAGAAGGTTTTCGCGAGGAATATCTTTCATATGCACTAAATTTCAGCACATTTGGAAATAGGAGTCAAAAGTTGTGGCCAAATATGTTACTTTTTTTTGTAACTGGGCAGTCCGGGCAGCAAGAAAAATTTGGCAAAATTTTGATTTTTTTTTTAAAATATTTTTTTTCTTGTAGATATATTTTTGTCTATCTGGAAAGCTTTTATTCATTTCATTTGGATTTGTTATGAAAAAGTTATGAACATTCTTGTTTTTCGGGCAGTTAGAGCATCTTCTTGAAAAAAGAACTTGTAGGATTCATTTCTAAATGCTATTTTTGCAATTTTTCAAAAAAATAAAATTCTCATGGTTTATTTTACTTGCTAGAACAATCTCACCATTGCGATTAGTGTATTTTAATTCCATCTAAAATATATTAATGTTTTAGATTTTCCTTCTATCTCGTACCTACTTCTACTTAATAAATTTTTTAGGAATGATAATTAAGTTTTTTTGAATATTTTTTTTTTCCCTAGACTCTCAACTTAATTCTCCACTATAAAGATTTAAAGCACAATACTCTGTAGTGCAAAAAAATTTAAGTGAAAAATGTTTAAAGTCAAAAAATCTAGTCCCGCAATGTGCTGAAATACTTTTTTTTCCACTTTAAACGCAGATATCTTGCAATCTGAGCTGTCAAAAATTCTGAAATTTTTTCCATACATTCTCATACTAGTTAGGTATAAGATCCTACGGTTAGATGTGCAAAAAAAACATTTTTCATTTTATTTTACTCCTTGCTATAGAAATGGCAGTTTTCATGGGGTTTTGGCAGAAAAAAAGCCTTGGGCCTTTAAGGGTTCACCCCTAAATGACAAGCTTGCTAATTCTAGCAATATAGCAATCTTGGGCAAGTACCTGTGATTAGAAATTTGCATATTTTAGGCTGAAATTTCAAGAGAAGGTGTGGACATGGAATATCTTTCATGTGCACTAAATTTCATGACATTTGGAAATAAGAATAAAAAAATATGGCCAAATATATTGCTTGTTTCTAAACTCAGGCAATTCGGGCAAATAAGGAAAAAAAAACTTTTAAAAAAAAGTAATTTTTGAAATTGTTTTTCTAGAGTTATATATACGTGGAAAGCTTTGAATGATTCCATTTCAATCAATAAGTGAAAAGTTATGAGAGTTTTTGTTTGTGGGCAGTTATAGATTTTCCACTCTAAAATAAACTTTGAAGTTGTTTATTTAACTCAATTTTCAATATTTTTTAGAAAAAAGAAATCATAGGATGTAGATTGCTTATTACAACATTACACCCATTGGGTTTGACATTTTTCAATTCCATAGTTAAATTCTTAACAATTTAGTATTTTGAATCATTCTCTACTTCTTTCTACTTACTATTTTTTTCCTATATGTTGTACAATTCCAAATGATTTGAATTTTTTAAGCTTGTAGCCAACTTATTTAGCAAAAACAATTCAAAGAAAAACCACTATTTTGGATATTTTTTCATAGAAAAGTGAGTTTGTGAAGTGTAGCTGCCCTGTTGTTTGCAAGGCCCACAAATGTGAATTTGAATGTTTATATCTTGCAATTTATGCGGTGGAAATTTCTGAAATTTTTAGCACTTGTTCTCAAGTCAGCATACTACGAGATCCAATGGTTTTATATGTTAAAAAAAGTTTTTTTTCAAATATTTGATACTTATACTAGAAATGGCAGTTTTTGAGCGTTTGGGGGAAAAACATAGTCAAGGAACTTAAGGGGTTAAGAGTATATTTTGTGTGTTTGGTGAGAGATAATTTGTTGTATCGTCTTGAACTTTAGATACATTTATTGGGACTAAGAGATTCCATGGGAATTTATTTGCGTTTATCAAGTGACTCGTCCTCTTCTTTTCCATGCATCAGATAGTAGACTGTTTTTTGGGGATTGAAGGTGTATTTTGTATGCAATCTTCAATCTGCTAGAGTTTGTTGAGTTTACTAGTTGCATGGCTTAAGGTGACAACACCCATTCCCGTCCCTGCGTCCAATTCCGTCACCATGTACCAACAAAGTACATTCTTACTAGGAAAATGTGCACCATTGGTACATAGTGATGGAATTGGATACAAGGACGGGAATGGATGTTTTTACCTTAGATATCATGGTGTGGAGAACTGCAGCATACAATATTGTAGCTATGTTAGCTTGATAATTCAAGATTATCTGGAGTCTTGAAAAAGCATTAAAGATTAAAGTATTAGATTTTAGGATTCAACTCTCATCAAATAGGGATGGTCTTACTTGGTTTTGCACTACCGTATGTATTGTAACACATGAGAATTATTGAATTTCAAAGTTGTTGTGCATATGCAAGCACCATAATTGTGTTCAACAACAAATGCCATATTAGTCAATTAGCTTCACTTGCACCAAACGCTAGTTTTTCTTGGGTGAGAGAAAGGAAATTGTAACAAGATCAAAAGGCCTCTCAAAATTTGGTAAGTGGTGAAATAGAGCACACCTAGTGACAAATGGATTTGTTTTGAGAAAAAAATTTCACTAAATTATTCACTATTCAAGTACTTTTTTGCTAGCTAGCATTGTTATTTGGCTATCTTTGAAGTGCTTAAAAGTTTCCTAAGGAACCTTTTGTTGTTTATATTTGAATTTAATGGAACAATGAAAAGTAGCAATTGAGGGGACTTGTACATAGAGAGCAATTCTATCTAGAATGATCTTTAATGCATAGGATATCAAGCTATGATACACATTACACACTTGATTTGTTCTAGCCAAAGGTCTGGAAGTTGTTCAAAGTGTGTCTTTGTTATAGAATTGGAAATTGAGATTAAAAAAGAACTTCTAACATTAGGAAAAATTTCATCCCTCAAGAAGGTTGCCAGTTTTTTATTTTTGGCACCCCTAGGGTGCAATTACAGAAAAAAAAATTAAAAAGAAGATAGATAGATGGATAGATGGATAGATGGATAGATGGATAGATTTTTATTTTATTTTATTTTTAATATTTCAATTTTTTCCAATTTGACATGGCACAGATGTGGCACCAGTAGTGCCATTGTCATCATTTTTCAAATTAAAAATAAATAAATCTTTTTCCCTAAATGCACCGCGGGGTGCAAGATTTGCGGCCTTGTTGAGGGCTTAAATTTTTTCTAATGATTCCACTCAAGTGGTATAGTTCAATGAAAAAAATGGTTCTTTGAAAAAACTTTAATGAATGTTTTATCTATTGTATTAGCACTTTTTTGCTTTCTTTTGTTGTTATTTGTATTGAAAAGTTATCAGAGAATATTTTCTTTCCTACTTTTCTAATTTAGATCAATTATAAGAATTAAAATGCTTTAGAAGTTTCCAACGACTATGTGTAGAAAGGTTACATATAGTGGTATCAAGTTTTAACCAAGAATTGATTGAAAGTGCATCTTTGTCTTGAGATATTATTAAAGAGTATAATAAGAATAACTCCTATGATCTTATGAAGTAAGACACATGGATCCTAGAGAAATCACCTACAAAATCATATAATGAAGAAAGTTGGATTTATTATAAGCTTAATTTTTTTATTAATAGTCTTTATTTCTAAAACATTCAAAATATTATATTCAACGTATAAGTGCAACAATGTAGACTATCTTTACACTATTTATAATGAATGCTTAATGTCTAGAATTTTTTGACTCACAAAATGCTTTGCAAATCTTCTACCTGAGAGTGGCCCCAGAGCAACATGCTACAACAAATCAATGGAGGACATTCTTCTATTGCAGAAGATCAATGGTACAGAAGATTTAGAAGCCAGTTGTAGTGTGTTGCTGTACAGCTACTCTTACACATGCTATATATATTATATATTCTATCAATTCCAATATTCACATGTATATTAAGTCTTTATCCACAATTGTAATATTACATATACATATACATATATATATATATATATTCAACTCTTTATGAAGTTTTTGTTGGGGGCAATCATTGCACTAGTTCAGTGCATTTAGTAATACATATAAGGTAGGAAGCTCTAAAATAGAATGTGTATTAAGAATGGACCCTATAAATGGCTGTGAAATGGACATGAGGTGGTTCTAATATTGGCCTCTATAGTCATTGAATGAATCAAAGAAAAAAGCTTCATTAATTGCAAGAGCCAATAATTATCTTTGTTTTCTCCATCTATCTTTAGAATTGCAAGTGAACGGTTTATGAAAGACCTAGGATCATAAATAGGGAAATACGATCCAACTCGTTTCAAAATTCACAAGTAATTCAAAAATTCTTGGAAAAATATAAAACCACTTGGGTTAGATTCCTCATCTATTTATCTTTCTCTAAAGAATGAGCTAAAAATATTCCCGTTCAAAAAAATACATGAAAAAGGCGGACCAACCTTAGGGTCACTTTAGACTAAGGTGGATAAGTGCACCGGTCCAGAATTGTAGGGAAATGGAGCAAAATGATTGGAGCAAATTTTGTTCTTCACCGGATTGGGATTAGACCTTGGCCAAGACTTGTTCAGTGGAGAACTTCGAGCATGGGTGAAAAAATGACATAGCCGCCTATATGGCAACACTTTTTGTAAGAGGAGTTTTTGAGAGGTCAAGTTTCTTGTCCGGACTCAAACCCTCAGACAAGAAATTTGGCCTCTGCTGAACTCCAATTTCATTGAAATATTATTAATCTAGCCAGGTTTGGTAGTACACTGCAACCTTTTGTCATTGTTCAACAATTCTTGAAAGACTATTGAAACACAACTAAGGTAGGAGGCTCAGAAATGGCACATCTAAGCGGTGGTCCACCATTTTCGTGTATTTCATTGGATGGGAATAATTTTAGCTCATTTTTCAGGCAAAGAGAAATAGATGAGGAATCTAATTCAAGTGGTTTTGTATTTTTTCGATCATTTTGGAATTACTTATGAATTTTCAAACAAGTTGGGTCGTAGGTCCCTATTTGTGACCCTAGGTCTTTCATAAACAGTTTACTTGCAATTCTAAATAAAAATGGGGAAAGCAAAGAGAATGATTGGCTCTTGCAATTAATAAGTTTTTTTTCCTTAATTCTTAATTCATTCAATGACTATACTAGTCAATTTCAGAACCAACTCACGTTCACTTCACAACCATTTATAGCGTCTGTTCTTAATGCCTGTTCCATTTTACAGCCTCCTACCTTACTGAAATTTTTAATTTAAATGTCAATTTTGATTTAGGGATGGTTTGATCTGGGCGGGGATGGTTTGATTGATCTTGGTGGGAATGTACTAGATAACCGACGAGCCGCGGTAGCGGCGAGTAGGTTATCGGACATAACGGGTTGTTTACTTTTCAATCTCAACCTTTGATCTTCATGATCCAAGGGTGTAGGAAGCAAGTTGAAAGGAGAGAAGGTTATGAGTTGCAACTTGTAATGGCAATGGTGATGAGTTGCCAATGAGATGGTGCCACGTGAGTGTTGAAAACTCAACAACCGGTTATGGTTTGGTTGATCTAGAAATGGGTGGATTTGGGGTTGAGTTGATATGGAGAAGCTAATATGAGTAGTTTTTTTAAGATGAATTCATGTTGAAGTTTAGTTCCAGCACTAAAAATCCGATTTTGAAAATGAATGTTTATGATTTTTTGATTCAAGATTTTGTGCAATGCAAGGGGGTCCATTGGAAGTCTTAATTTTCTAGGTGTTGACGGCTCCTAAAAATGAGCTCAAACACGCTAGATCTTGGAGAAAAAATCACATTAGGAATTCATTTTAAATAGTTGTAGAGTAGATTTTGGAAAGATGTAATTTGTTGTGGTTATACATGTTATTTCTTTTAACCTCATATTTTTTTGGTGATCTCCATTTTACATTTTACAAATATAAAGAGGATTCAAAGACTTCAAATTACTTTCACAATTTTAACACCCTCATGATCAAACATTATAACTTTTCAATCCATAAGAGATATCCCCCCCCCATGCATGTGATCTCTAATATGTCTATTTTGAATTTGTATGGTTAGAATTCAAAAAAACTTGATGAAACTTATCAAAATGTTGATTTTGTATTCAATTTAGAGCAAAATCCAAGAAGCTCAAAAAAGGCCATGGGCATGTAGAAGGAAAGAATAAGCTAAAAACATCCAAACATGTCAAAATAAAGTAGTCAACATAGTTGGAGGCACCTTTTCAAGAAAAAACAATTATGTAGTTTAGCAAATGACAATCATAAATTTTGTTCTTCATCGGACATTGGATGAAGGAAAAACAAGCTCAAAGTTGTAGCCATCAAAATGCACTCTTTGGTGAATTAAAATTGAGCTCTGTGTACTTAAACTATTAACAAAAATTCAATATATATTGGATTGATGTAGGGTATCTTGATCTAGGGTGCTAAATTGTGCTGAATTTGATGCTAGGAAGGTTGCTTTTCTGATTTGCAAATTCCTAGAACAAAACTTTAATCGTTTGTTGAGAGAGACGGTGGATTGAATACAAAGTAATTATAAATTTACGGATTCTACAGTTTTAGTATTAATCACAGTTGGAAGTGATGTTGTTTGTTCTCTAGTGTTAGGAAGAGAGGATATGCTGACTAATATGCATTTTAAGGTTCTAGCAAGCATTGCGGTTCTTTTCCCTGGTCATACTAGGATTTTGATTCTACAGTAGTGGTAGTTATATTGTACTCATTTTATTCTTTGGTTTTGTCTAGGCGTCATGTTGTTGCATAATCATAAGTCAAAATTGGCAAAGGCGATTTTGAATGTCTTGATTTCGTAATGATTAGGTTACTTACTATGGAAATTGTGAGCATTGGATTGTATAGATTATTTGTAGAATATAGAATAGTTCTGCAAAAGGGGAGCAAACTCCTCACATGTGTATGAAGCTCACAAGATATTGAAACTCACAATACAGAGTTACAAAGTTGCAGACTTGTTACATAGTTAGAGAGTTGCGACAAGCCTTCAATCTTGTCTTTTCACGTAAGTGCGCAATAATAGGGTCCCCCGCGCAACCAGGGTGCGCAAATATGGAGTCTCATGCACAAGAAGGTGCGCAATGATAGGGGGTAGGGCAATTGGAATGGCTAAAATACATCCATGTATTGCTTTATATTTTTTGTTGAAATGAAATTCTAAAATAGGATTTTGTAAATTGAATTGTAAAGAAAATTCACTTGGCTTGGTGGGTTTCAAATTTCAACCGAGTTAGTGGCTTGATATTCTAGATACACGGTTGCAAACCTTAAGTGCACAATGATAGGGATCCCTACCCTATATAGACTTACACCACAAACACTGTTTTAGTCTTAAAGAAGGTGATCACCTGGTGCCCCACTCGAATTGGTTACTTGTTCGGATAAATTTGCAATCTTGAGGAACGCACAACAACACTCTTTAAGGTAGTACTACCCAATACTGTCATCTACCCAATTCTGACACCTACACGGTCCTTCCATTTGCGTTAGTGGTCCACCCATTACCACAATCTTATCAATCCTTTGTCATGATGGCAATGCACTTGGGAAGCGGACATGTCAACCCACGCTTTAAAAAGGATCAAATATGCTTCAACAAGGGTCTATTTGTGCTTTAACATTTCGCCTTTGAAAAATCATAGAAAATTTACTTCTTGTCAGAATCTCTTCATTCTTTCTGCAAATGATTTTTCTCAAACTTTTCTATCTCTGAATAATATGGGAGCTGACAAACATCTTCTTCAAAGTACCTAGATAGCAAATATGTATGGTAATGGGCAATTCTACCTTATATCCTTCCGTGCTCTCAACATGTTGCTTGCAGGTATGCAATTTTGGAGTACCAATGAGTACAAGTATGAAGAAAAACTATTCAATTCTAATTATAAGGGTATTGGTATAGGCCATCTTTTTAAATGAATTTTGTGCCTTGTATCAATATTGTTGGAAAAGCATTTCCGGCATACTCGTAGCAATACCAAGGTATTGAATTTTCACTACCAGTACAGAAGTATGTATAACTTGGGTATAAAGTTATTAAATTTTTCAAAAATGCTCACTTGCACCCTATACCTTGCTCAACACAAAGACTAAATTGATTATTTAGCGTTTTGCAATGACAAACCTAGGTTTACAAATATCATTGCTAGTTGCAAGCAGTAATTTCTAATACTATATAGTGACAGTGAGTTCTACACTGAACGAAGGTATATGATCTGTTTCCAACAATGTTAAGTGTTTTAGCAAGGATTGAGCTATGATAGGGGGGATAATTTTCTCCAGCTAGTAAATAGAAATAATGACGATTGCACTATTTTTTGCTAGTTTTCTCTACTTAGGAATTAGTGAAAATTAAAGGAAGTGTAGATTAGAGTCCTACTTGTTCTCAACGTGTAGGCAAATCTATTTCCGAGAAGCACAAAACTAAAAACTTGTCTTAGCAACTTCATTAGGTGTCAACGTGTTATTTATCACACAATAATAAAGTTGCTCATACCACATCATTCCCCTCATTCACGAAAATAGGTCACCCCATATATTGCAAATGGGGCCCTGGTCGGAAATAGATCGTTTACCTTACACCTATGCTTCAAGCCAGGATGATCATGAAAGACTCTGGGCTCCTGCGAGTTCATGATCGTTCCAGGCAGAGAAGCAGCAATCTGACTCAATGCAACCGCTCCACTGCTGCCACAGATCCACGGAACTCAGAGCACATTCAATTGGCGTATCGTGCCTCCAGATTTTGCCTCATCCAGGAGCCAAAGTCAACAAACAACTACGAATTTACTGCACTGGCTAGAGAGGAACAAATATAAAGGCCTAATACAGACAGACTGTTCTAAGGTAGGAGGTCCATAAAGCGATCATCTAAGCGCTGAAACTGAATTTTGGGGAGGTAAAATATCTTGAAATATTTTTCAGTAAATTTTTCTTGAAAGACAAGAGGAAATGGCATCTAACCCAAGTTGTTTCATATTTTTTTGGAGCTTTGTGGAATTAGTTATGCAATTTTGAAGTTGAAATGCCATAGGGCTCTGAAAGCGACCACCTCCTAAAATGTACACAGTTTTTACATTTTGGTAAATTGAAGAAAGCAAAATGTACCTCGGTGTCATGTTCGGTTCAAAATGCCTTGTCGGAATTTGAGCCTCCTACCTTAAATGCCGTTAATCCTGAAACACTGCTGAGGACGCAAAACGTTCTTTGGATGACTTCATCTAAGAATGCAGAGTAGAAAAAAAACTCTTTTTAGAGCATTTGTAGTGGATCCTACAAAATTGCTGGTATTGGCATAGTGCCGAGTGATTTGGAATAAAATATGGACTCCAATGCAATCGTTATAGGGGCCTTCACTTCCGTGGCTTCAACATGAGATCCCTTGAAATCGACAAATTTGCAAAATGTGAAGGGCCCGCAAGTTGGCTCTTGGTAGAAATAATCAATATTGTCAACGCTTTTCCACATTGTTAAGTGTGCCAATCAATTCAACCCTCCCTTTTTTCCATGAAAAGTCTTTTTTTGATATAGATTTTTTTTCATTTTATAATGTGGAAAAGTCCATTTGACGTTTGGATTGTTGGCTTTGCATTGGATCAATTTGTTCTTAAAAAAACCCGGCATTATATGGGCCTTGTGGAATGCCCTTCCATTTGCAAAGACAGGGATTAATTGCTGAGAGACAACCACATATGTTCTTATCCATTTTTTTTGAAGTTGCTTAAGTATATTTTTCAGTGAATACTATTACAAATTCCCTCAATATAGTATTATTGGATTTTCTAAAGAAGAAGATGTTTAATCCATGGATCGCCTTTGTAGTGTATTATGCTCATTTCTTACTAGTTACTCTTGATGCAAATTTTAGCCGTAAAAATAATATTTTTTGAATTTGAGTCTTACTAATGAAATGAAGCTTACCTAGTGTGATCTCTGTTCTAACTGGAAATTTTGAAAAATTAATAGATTTCAATATTTTATAGAAATATGAACTTCGGACCTATAACCAAAGTTTGCTAATTTTCTAATTATAGTGTGACACACTGACTTTGGTTTATACCATGACGATATACACGATGATATACATCTAAAGTGAAAATTCAGATTTTTTGAGTTTATTTTGTATTTGATGAATTTTCTTCATTATTTAAAAAAAATTCACAGGAATTTCAATTTTCCCTATATTAAATTGAAAATTTTATGACTTCTAGTGGACGTATGACTCCATATCTGAAAGATAAATACAATTTTTTTCATTCGTCACCAGTTGCAAACTTGCAAAACGGCAGCAAACAGACAGTGAGGATTGAAAACAGTAATCTTGGATTAGTATAACCAGACATAGTCTCGTTATTGTTGCAACTGCAGTACAACACTCTGTGACCCTGTCTCCTTCTCACACCGGTTGAGTTATGGCGCTCTTACACAGTAGAAATCGAGAGTCGTCTTCCTGACTTCGTCCTTCTCCGACTTAAATCGTCACATGGGGCGGCTGCAACAAAGTTAAGGGTACCATTAATGCCCAGCCAGTCCTGCCACTCCTGACCACAGCTGCCGCACCATCGTGCCAGGCTCCCGGTTGGCCCTTCGCTGGTGAAGCTCATCGTTTCCCCCGACCCTCGCCCCTACCAGTTTTACCCTCCTGCCTCCCTGCATCTGTTTTGCATCTGCTTGTAGGCAGCTCTCGAGCCATGGAGTCTGCGAAGCTCTGTCCGATGAGCTTTTGCACGCAAGTAGGTTAAGACGAGGCATTGCTCCATACACGTTACGTTGTCCTTGCCTGTCAAGTTCTTCTTTGTCTTTGCTGCGTCATTTCGTCGCTGGAGTGGCATGCAAGCGAGAGGGACGACCGACCGCAGTTGTTCTTGGTCCTCACGGCAGTCAGGTATGCGCACTGAAATGCGTTCAAGTGTGAGTGTGCTTCCCCGCAAGAGACTGCTTCAGATTTGGTTTGGTTTGGATAGCACTTGAACAAGCATTTCAGCAAGTCATACGGTGTTGTTTTAGGATACCGTGTGTGAGTGACCTGTGCGTCTTGCAAGTGTTGTTACAGGGGTTTTGGTAGTTTTGGTAGTCTTTTGTGTTTGGCTCATATTTTGCAAGTAGGTTTTAGTAGCCTACATCAAGCTCTGCTTGCAGTTCTGTAGCAGCTTTAGGGACAACACTTGGGTTGCACTTCATTACCTTTGTATTGTTGTTATGTAGAAATGAGTCAATAGAAGGCTGAAGCTTTTTCATGGTTGAATATGTTGAATACAGTATGCCCTCACATTGTGTTCTATAGTATGCAGTGATCAGTTGCTAATTGGTGGAAGAATTTGGCTCAACAAATGAATGTTTGTAATGTTCCAAGGAAGAACTAACTTACAAGTGGTTGCAGAGATGGAGGATTTGTACTTCTCACCAGACCAGTTGGTGCGGAGTGTGCGCATTGGTAGCTTTGGACACATTCTGTTATGAATTTTGGGGAAGAGCGGTGGTAAAAGTGGGACTTCTTATTTCATTCATTTTGGGTCCTTCATGATGCACCAATTTGCCACCATGGATGTGGATGAAGCATGAAATGAAACATTTCTTTCATTGAAAAGCATTCATTCATTCAAAGGACCAATATTGTTGGAGACTTTGTTGCACATCAACAATTTCATCCATTGAGAAATGGAGGTCCATGGTAGAAAACTACCTTTAATTTCTTTGTATCTTTTTTGACCGTATTATTGATCAAAAGAAATTCTTTGGTCAAAAGGAGAGATGGTTTATCAAGTACATGGCAAGACGTATCTACCAAATGATCTTTGACATGGCTTGAGATTCGGAGTTTTATCATTTACAAGGTAAGATATGTCTTCAACACACTTTATGTTCAACATTGCACTTGTAATTCTCTCCAAAAATGTGGCATTGCATTTGAAATTGTAATGTACAACTTCATTGAGTGCATGTTTGTGAGATTGTGGATAGTGAGTGATGTATGTGGTGGATAACATAGGTGCAACCAATTGCAACATTAATATAGATGTTCCACTTGGACATCTTATTTGATTTTGTTCCTATTAATTGACATTACCTATGATCAGATTTTGATTCCTATTGTCTACTATCCAAATATTGCCTTTGGGGATTTGAGTGCTCATTTTGATTAGTTATGAAGAAATGAAAAAGTTGTATCATTCTATTTAGAGTAATTCTTTGGAGTGTCACTTTTTGGTGCACATATTCCAATGAAAAAAATACGATAGTAGTGGTCCCAAGGTGGTTATCACCTCATAAGACAATATTAATAAATATGTAATTCCATGTGGAGGGATTGGCTAAAATTCTTTTTTAGGTACCACATTTTACATGGCAACCACCTTGAAATTTGAAATTTTCTTTTTCCAAATGCATGTATACATTGTATTGCAAGTTATTACAAATTGGGTTGGATAATAGTTCAGTTGTTTAATTAGCATTAGTTTCCATGAGTGAAATTTTGTGTTTATGGTGGATTAATTAATTGTTACAATACATCATGTGAATATATAACTCTTTTAGTGTAGTGATTGTTTAGTGTGTGTTCAACCAACTTTTTTGGGTTGCTTTTTTTTTAGTAAATGATTTTTTTGTAACGAGGGTTTGAATTGAAGCATGTGTTTATGGGTTGAAGTATGTTTATTGTGCCAATATTTTAATGGAATACAAATGGAAGTTGCATGCAACTCACTTTTGTCTGCGTTTTTTGAACTTGTCAAAATATTTATGCCTTGTAAAAGTTGGAAGGATAAGTTCTTAAGAACATCTTCCTTAGAATGTTTGTTGTTGGTCCATTAAAGAATCTTATATATACTTTTGTTTTAGGATCGCTAACCATCTTAGATTAGTGAAAGATGTAGGTTTTGCCTTTCAATGGGCTATCAAGCATTAATTGTCATCATACTCACTTTGTACACTAGAACATGAATGTGAATGCATTCAAGGAACTTCTTTAATGTGTTCTAGAAGTGCACATCCTCATATGCAAGGTATTAGGCATTTGTCATTTTCGGATCGAAAGTCATGAACATTTGATTCGTGTAAGAAGAGCACTACTACTTAGTTGATGAAAGTTTTATAGCCTTCCTAAATTGGTAGTCATTTTATCCCTCACCTTTCTATGAGTGAAAAGTTTGGTTTTGAATATTGATAGTTTAGGTTTTTGAAGTAAATTTGAATGAACCACTACGATATTTTGTTGTCCTAAACACAAGTCATGGTTAAAAATGAGACAATTACTATGTTGTTTCAATTTTGGAAAGATGGACTTTGCAATCTTGGAGGTGGAATGGCTTTGAGAGAATATGTGTGGTAGTAAAACAATCTTGATGCTATTTAGTGCTGCCAATTACCTTGTTATATTAGAGTTGGATAAGAATTTTGTAGATAGGTGAAAATTAACATGGTATTGAAGATTTGAAAATGTTGAAGTATGATTTTGAGCCAAGTGCATTGAAGAATATTGATGTGATGATGAAGACCTATCTCTTTGTTGTAGTTTGATATGCAATTTCGACCATCAATTGTTGTAAAGTTAGAAATTGAATCATTTTGTAGTGAAGTTCTTGTATGCAAGCATCTTAATTGAGTTTGTAATGTAGATTTCTTTTGTGTATGTGATATGAAATGAAGTATAAAATTGTGGCAAGTTTGTCTTTGAGGAGCTCCAAAATTGTCATATTTCCCAACGGTTTGGTGTATTTGAGCATGTTAACATTTCCATGTTAATTTGTCATTCAAATTGTTGAATAATCAATCCACTAATATATGTTTTGCCATATTTTAGTAGATAATTTGAATTGTAAGAGATAATTATAATGTCTTGCATACAGTTTTCTTTAGTTCTTTTAAGGGGTAATCTACATAATGGAATTGTTCTTGTTATATTTCCTCTTCTAATTTTATGTCTTGTGCTTTCCAAAATTGGATAAGAATGTGGTATCTCGTAACTTTTATTTTCTTGTGTGATAGTAAATTAGTATAGAAATTGCTTGCTAGGTTTGATTCCACTCCTTCTATGAGATTATTTTTCATATATTAGCTAATTAAAATCTTCTTTGAACTTTGGTATTTTTATGTATTTGGATATTATATTCTACTTGATTCATTTGGATTTGTTTTGATGCTTTTGTAGAATTTTGATATATAAATCTATTTGGTGTGTGAAATGGCGCGCTTTCTGATGCGGATGGCCCAGTTCTTCCTCATGGCAATCTTTTGGAAATACATGGATTTTGCATGGTTCATCCGGTGAGCATGATGGTTATTTAGCTAGTGCTAGTGATCTAAAAGTACATGTTAATGTACAATTTTGTTCAAGCTACAAAGTTCTATGTACATTTTTCTATTTTATTTATTTTATTCTCTACAACCAATCTTATTCTAGGTGTTTTTGTATGTATTCACTTTTAAAAGTTTGTAAATTTGAGTAGATAGACAATTCTATTAATAGTGTTCTCAAATTTTTTGTTTGGTATAGCATATTAGATGAATTTATTGATTATTGCTGTCTCTATTCTTGGAAAAAAACTCATTGACAATAGATATTATATAATGTACAGGAAAGACAAGCATTTTTGGCAAGTGCAAAGGGAACATTGTAGAAGACTATGCAATGATATACCAAGTCTTGAGAAATGTTTGAAGGCTTTGGAAGCACCTTCAAGGATGCAAGTCTTAAACCAAAATCAATGCATAAATCTTTTTTGCAAACTCATATTTGCCATGAAGGGTATTGACAAAATGTTGTCAAGTGCTATTGAAGATCTTAAGGTCCAATCTATTTTTGAAGAGTTGTGTTTTCTTCAAAGGAAAGTCGAGTTTGTGGGAAAAAAATGCATTGATCAAGAACAATGGTGTCATTCAGCTGTATATCAAATCCAAAACAAAGAAAGTTTTCGTGAGTTACTGATAGATTTGAAAGTTTGTTATGATACAGCTTGTGAAATGTACTTACTTTGCCATCCAAATCAATCAAACAATATCTTATCTATTGAGTTTGATGCTGCTACCCATGATCAAGTCCTTGAAGATGGACAAGCCCTTAAGAGTAGGCTTGAACAAGTAACAAGTGAAGGATATCCAGAGGATTATGAAATGGCACAACATCTTTTATTGAGACTCAGAAATTTGGATCGAGTTGCTGGTGGAGACTTGGATGCTTTGGAGGTTTTAAGCAATTTCAATACCCCGAAACTAATCAAAGATATAGGTGAAGGAGGTCATGCACATGTGCACTATTCAAATTGGTTGGGCCTTGCATGTGCCACGAAAGTGTTGAAAGGCGATGAGAGTTTCCTCGTCCATTCTCGGAAGGGGTCTAGCACTTCTCAAGTTGATTTCAGTTTCTTCAACCAGTGTCTAAAGGAAGCTGGCATCATGGCAGGCTTGAGCCATCCTAATCTTGTCCAATTTTTTGGTTGTGGAATCACCAAAAACTTAGATGAGAACGTCATGGAGGTTGAATCTTGTGACATGTATTTGGTGATGGAATGGATGGAAACTAGCTTGTCTACCATATTGGAGGATACAAAGAAACCTTTACCCTACTATCTTGCACTTGACATCATGCACCAAATTGCCAAGGGTGTGTGTTACCTTCATGACATGCAAGTTGCTCATCTTGACTTGAAACCTGGTAATGTCTTGTCAAGTCAAATATCTGGAGAAGATCCAAATCATCGCATATTCAAGGTGACTGATTATGATACTTCTCAATTACAAGTTTGCAGCAATCCAAAGAATCCGCGGCCAACAAAGCATACAATTGGAACAGGAGTATATAGGGCCCCTGAAATGTTCAAGGGAAGTGACACTCCATTGTATCCATTTCAAGCGGATGTGTGGTCATTTGCCATGATATGTGCAAAGATTTTGTCAAGAAACGATCCATACTTTGCTTTGAAAGGCAAAGGTATGCATGGCACGGATAGTAAAGGCTTGCGACCAAAGCTACCCAAGGATTGTGAAGGATTGACCAACTTAATCCAAGAATGTTGGTCAGAAGACCCTCGTCAACGTCTACCATTTTCCAAAATTTGTGAGAGGCTCACTAGCTTAAAGAAGTCCTTTCTGAGGGGATCATTAGCAAATTCCAAATCCATAGTGGCCCATGTCCCCAAGGTATGAACTAGATGAATTATGAAATTTATTTGGTGATGTTTGTTTTTTGTAGTTTCCTAACATGCTTGATTTTCATTTTGATAAGCATATTGTTTCATTTTGATAAGAATTTGATTTAGTAATATTGACTTTTGGATTTATATAGGTGGATGAACCAATTGCACCGCCAAAGGAAATTCTAGTTGATTTAGACCATCGATTATCTGAAGCCAAAGGGCTTTTGAAACTGAATTATATAGGCATTATTGGAGCGGGTGGAGTTGGCAAGACCACACTTGCAAAGGCCATCTTTAATGATGCAACTGTGAAGTCTTCATACCAAGCATCATGCTTTGTTGCACAATGCAAAGACTATCAAAGTTCGTATGATGTGTTGTGCAAGATATTACCCAAACTTGGGAATGATCAAATACCCAAGAATCATGGAGGTGCTCAAGAAATGATGAAAGAGCTCTTGGTTGGAAAGAAGGTTCTTTTGATATTGGATGATATCAAGGATGAAGCTCAAGTGCATGGTGTAGTACCTCCGGACATCCTAAAAGCTAGTAAAGGTTCCTCTATAATTATCACGACTCGCAATTGGGGGACAATCAAATCCTTTGTAGGCAAGGAGGGAAAGTTGGATGTTGACTTGTTAGAAGAAAAGGCCGCAACAACACTTTTCACTACTCACCTTTCTTGGGGTGTAGCTCCTTTATTACCAGACTTTATGGACTTACGCAAGCATGTTGTGAAAGCTTGCAATGGCTTGCCTTTGAGCTTGAAAGTGATGGGTGCATTTCTCCACAATAAAGAGAGGTTGCGAAGTTGGGAACGAGCATTACAAGTGATGGCAAGAGGAAGGAATTTGGATGACAGTGATGAAGAGATTTGGAACACCTTGCAAATCAGCTATGATGGATTGAATGATGCTGTTGAAAAGGGGATGTTCTTGGATGTGGCTTGTTTCTTTTGTCGAGATGCATATCCATTTGGCATATCAAAGGAAAAATTCTTGTCCATCTGGTCGAAAGATGGCATCCTTCCAGTGGACAAATTGGAAAGATTGATTGACATGTCATTGTTGAAGGTGAATGAAGATGGTGACATTCTAGAAATGCATGACCAACTCCGTGACATGGGACGGAAGCTTGCCAAGGGTACAAGCGTTTGGAAAGCGTCCATGATACCAGAAAGGGGTTTTTCAAGCGAGGTAATATTTCCCTATTGCAAGTGCCTTTACAAGAATCACAAATTTTTCTATCTGCTTTTGAATCTAGTTAGTGCACATTTCAGTCCACATTAATCCTTGAACCCTGAATTTCTAATTATGTTAGCAAAAAGAACTATTTTTTAAGTCTCTATATAAAGATGTAATACATTCTAATTTGATTTTTTTCGAATGCAGGATGTTGAGGTTCTTGAAGGCATTTCTTTGCAAGGAAATACCAACCATCATTTACCTCAAATCAAAGAGGACTTAAATGTTGATTTTAAAAATCTTCGTGTACTTATCTTTGTGAGAGCTTTGGGCGATCTTCAAGCACATGTTGACAACTTGGGTTTCTTACTTCAATTTGCCTCACAATCTTCTAAACTGGAGGCATTTATATTAGAAAATTCCAAATTATCATTTGAACACCTACATCAGCTTCCAAAAGACATTGCAAGTACTTTGCAAAAAAAGATATCAGACCTTCTTGGCACCTGTGAATCGCTGAAGATTCTTGATTTAATAGGGCTTAGATTCCTTGAGCAATTACCAGAAAAATTTGGATCAAGCAATATCCTACTGAGACTAAATATGAGTGGTTGTTCAAACTTAGCGGCCTTGCCAAAGGAAGTGGGAACCTTGTCATCTTTGACCACTCTAGAGTTGAGAGCGTGTTCAAGCTTGGTGACCTTGCCAAAGGAAGTGGGGAGCTTGTCCTCCTTGACCACTCTCGACTTGACTGGGTGTTCAAGCTTGGTGGCCTTGCCCAAGGAAGTGGGGAGCTTGTCTTCCTTGACCACTCTAGACTTGTATGCGTGTTCAAGCTTGGTAGCCTTGCCCAAGGAAGTGGGGAGCTTGTCTTCCTTGACCACTCTAGACTTGAGTTGGTGTTCAAGCTTGGTGGCCTTGCCCAAGGAAGTGGGGAGCTTGTCTTCCTTGACCACTCTAAACTTGAGTGAGTGTTCAAGCTTGGTGGCCTTGCCCAAGGAGGTGGGGAGCTTGTCTTCCTTGACCACTCTAAACTTGAGTTGGTGTTTAAGCTTGGTGGCCTTGCCGAAGGAATTGGAGAGCTTTTCTTCCTTGACCACTCTAATCTTGAGAGGGTGCTCAAGCTTGGTGGCCTTGCCCAAGGAAGTGGGGAGCTTGTCTTCCTTGACCTTTCTAAACTTGAGAGTGTGCTCAGGTTTGGTGGCCTTGCCCAAGGAAGTGGGGTGCCTGTCTTCCTTGACCACTCTAGACTTGAGAAGGTGTTCAAGCTTGGTGGCCTTACCCAAGGAAGTGGGGAGCTTGTCTTCCTTGACCACTCTAGGCTTGAGAAGGTGCTCAAGCTTGGCGGTCTTGCCCAAGGAGGTGGGGAGCTTGTCTTCCTTGACCATTCTAAATTTGAAAAAGTGTTCAAGCTTGGTGGCCTTGCCAAGGGAAGTGGGGGGCTTGTCTTCCTTGACCACTCTAAAGTTGTGGGGGTGTTCAAGCTTGGTGGCCTTGCCCAAGGAAGTGGGGAGCTTGTCTTCCTTGACCACTCTCGACTTGACTGGGTGTTCAAGCTTGGTGGCCTTGCCCAAGGAAGTGGGGAGCTTGTCTTCCTTGACCACTCTAAACTTGAATTGGTGTTCAAGCTTGGTGGCCTTGCCTAAGGAAGTGGGGAGCTTGTCTTCCTTGACCACTCTAGACTTGACTGGGTGTTCAAGCTTGGTGGCCTTGCCCAAGGAAGTGGGGAGCTTGTCTTCCTTGACCACTCTAAACTTGAGTGAGTGTTCAAGCTTGGTGGCCTTGCCCAAGGAAGTGGGGAGCTTGTCTTCCTTGACCACTCTAAACTTGAGTTGGTGTTCGAGCTTGTTGGCCTTGCCCAAGGAAGTGGGGAGCTTGTCTTCCTTGACCACTCTAGACTTGAGAAAGTGTTCAAGTTTGGTGGCCTTGCCAAAGGAAGTGCGGAGCTTGTCTTCCTTGACCTTTCTAAACTTGAGTGGGTGTTCAAGCTTGGCGGCCTTGCCAAAGGAAGTGGGGAGCTTGTCTTTCTTGACCACTCTAAACTTGAGTGAGTTTTCAAGCTTGGTGGCCTTGCCAAGGGAAGTGGGGGGCTTGTCTTCCTTGACCACTCTATACTTCAGAGGGTGTTTAGGCTTCGTGGCCTTGCCCAAGGAAGTGGGGAGCTTGTCTTCCTTGACCACTCTCGACTTGATTGGGTGTTCAAGCTTGGTGGCTTTGCCCTAGGAAGTGGGGAGCTTGTCTTCCTTGACCACTCTAAACTTGAATTGGTGTTCAAGCTTGGTGGCCTTGCCCAAGGAAGTGGGGAGCTTGTCTTCCTTGTCGACTCTAGACTTGACTGGGTGTTCAAGCTTGGTGGCCTTGCCCAAGGAAGTGGGGAGCTTGTCTTCCTTGACCACTCTAGACTTAAGTTCGTGTTCAAGCTTGGTGGCCTTGCCCAAGGAAGTGGGGAGCTTGTCTTCCTTGACCACTCTAAACTTGAATTGGAGTTCAAGCTTGGTAGCCTTGCCCAAGGAAGTGGGGAGCTTGTCTTCCTTGACCACTCTAGACTTGAGTTGGTGTTCAAGCTTCGTGGCCTTGCCCAAGGAAGTGGGGAGCTTGTCTTCCTTGACCATGCTCGACTTGACTGGGTGTTCAAGCTTGGTGGCCTTGCCAAAGGAAGTGGAGAACTTGTCTTCCTTGACCACTTTGAAATGGGAAGGGTGTTAAGGTTGGCGGTTTTGCCAAAGGAAGTGGGGAGCTTGTCCTCCCTGACCACTCTAGACGTGAGAAGGTGTTCAAGGTTGGCGGCTTTGCCAAAGCAAGTTGGGAGCTTGTCCTCCTTGACCACTCTAGACTTGAATTGGTGTTCAAGTTAGGCGGCCTTGCCAAAGGAAGTGGAGAGCTTGTCTTCCTTGACCACTCTATACTTGGGTTGGTGTTCAAGCTTGGCGGCCTTGCCAAAGGAAGTTGGGAGCTTGTCTTCCTTGACCACTCTACACTTGGGTTATTGTTCAAGCTTGGCAACCTTGCCTACGGAAGTGGGGAGCTTGTCTTCCTTGACCACTCTGGATTTGAGAAGGTGTTCAAGGTTGGCGGCCTTGCCAAAGGAAGTGAAGAGTTTGTCTTGCTTGACCACTCTGAACTTGAGAGGGTGTTCAAGCTTGGTGGCCTTGCCAAAGGAAGTGGGGAGCTTGTCTTCCTTGACCACTCTAAGCTTGTGGGATTGTTCAAACTTGGTAGCCTTGCCAAAGGAAGTCGAGAGCTTGTCTTCCTTGACCACTCTAGACTTGAGTGGGTGTTCAAGCTTGGTGGCCTTGCCAAAGGAAGTAGGGAGCTTGTCTTCCTTGACCACTCTAAACTTGAGTGGATGTTCAAGCTTTGTGACCTTGCCAAAGGAAGTGGGGAGCTTGTCTTCCTTAACCACTCTTAACTTGAGTTGGTGGTCAAGGTTGGCGGCTTTGCCAAAGGAGGTGGGGAGCTTGTCTTCTTTGACCCAACTCAATTTGCATACTTGTTATAACTTGGCGACCTTGCTGAAGGAAGTAGGGAACTTGTCTTCTTTGACCATTCTCAATGTGAGTGGTTGTTAGAGCTTGGCGGCCTTGCCAATGGAGGTGGAGAACTTGTCTTTTTTGACCTCTCTCAATTTGAGTGGTTGTTCAAGGCTGGCGGACTTGCCAAGGAAAGTGGGGAGCTTGTTTTCCTTGACCACTCTCAATTTGAGTGGGTGTTCAAGTTTTGGCAGCCTTGCCAAAGGAAGTCGGGAACTTGTCTTCCTTGACCTCTTTTGTCATCAAATATTGTTCAAGCTCGGTAGCCTTGTGGAAGGAAGTGAGGAACCTGTCTTCCTTAACCACTTTCAATTTGAGTGGATGGTTAAGCTTGTCGGCCTTGTCAAGAGAAGTAGAAAGCTTGGCTTTTGTGACCACTTTCAATTTGAGATGGTATTCAATTTTGGTGGCCTTGCCAAAGAAGTGGGGAGCTTGTCTTGCTTTACCACTCTAGATTTGAGTGCATGGTCGAGCTTGGTTCTTACCAAAAGAAGTGGGGAGCTTGTCTTCCTTGACCACTCTAGATTTGAGTGGATGGTCAAGCTTGGCGGCCTTACCAAAAGAATTGGAAAAATTGTATACTTTGAATAAGTTCCATTTGAGACATTGTTCAAGCTTGGTGGCCTTGCTAAAGGAATTCGAGAACTTGTCTTCTTTGACCATTTTAGACTTAAGTGGTTGCTCAAGCTTGACGGTCTTTTTTAAAGAAGTGCCGAACTTGTCCTCTTTAACCACTTTCAACTTGAGTGGTTGTTTAAGCTTGGCAGCCGTGCGAAAGGAAGTGGGTAGCTTGTCTTTATTGACCACGTACCCTAGACTTGAAAGATTATTCAAGCTTGGTGGCCTTACCAAAATAAGTGGGAAACTTGTCTTCTTTGACCTCTCTAGATTTGAATGGCTGTTCAAGCTTGGTAGCCTTGCCAAAGAAAGTGGGGAACTTGTCTTCCTTGCTCAAGCTCAAGTTGAGATGGTGTTCAAGTTTGGCGGCCATACCAAAGGAAGTAGGGAGCTTGTCTACTTTGACCAAGCTCAATTTGAATGGTTGTTCAAGCTTGGCAACCTTGCCAAAGGAAGTCGGGAACTTGTCTTTCTTATCCAAGCTTAACTTGAGTGATTTTTCAAGCTTGGCGGCCTTGCCAAAGGAAATGGGGAATTTACTTGCTTGAGCACTTTCAATTTTGATGCTGTAAGCATTGAGTAGTGAAAAACATTGGATTTCTTTGAACCACAATATAAGTTGTATTGCGTATTATGACAAAATTTCAAACATTTTAATGGCTCTTTTGCAAATTCAAATTTTGTTTTATTGGTGAGCGCCTTGGTATTATTTTTTACAAGTTCATGACCATGTTGTGAAATTTGGACAACCTTCATTTTTAGTCCTCTTTTTTGGTATATAGTTGAATGTGATGATTATAACCTTTTAAAGATATTGAAAGATTTTAAGCATTAATTGGAAATATCATGCTTTAACAAGTTGGAAACTATTATAGACATTAAAATTTGTCTTCTATGTAGATTATTACAAGAATTGCAAAATACTTTCTTCTTAGATCATGAGGCTTCTAAAAATTGTCTTATTATGAAATCCAAATTTTATTGTATTTTTTTAAAGATGCTTTTTTTAATATGCTTCCAATGATAGTTATCACAAGTTCTAATTTTACATCCAATGAAGATAGCAGGAGGACTTAGTTTGGATTTCATTTAGAATGTTGCATTGATAATGTTATAATAGTACATCTTGCAAAATGAATTTACATTTGGTTAGAATTTTTTACAAGGAGGAATATTTTGACCCATTGTATATGTACTAGTACTCTTCATATTAAAAAGTCTTTATAAATATCATTGGTAAAAATATTCCTTCTTTGTAAAAAGTTATAATCATATGTAAAATCATCTTGTAACATGCACTATTAGGACAAATGAGTATACTAGGATTTTTGAACATATTGAAATTTGGTTATCTATGTTATGTTGAAATCTTAGGTCAAATAGATATTGCATAATTAATCTTTATTCCTATGTGCTTTGAAGCCAATATTATAGATGATGAACATAGTCTTTTGATGCGGTGAGCTTTAGATTCCAAACTTTTCATTCATCCCAAATAAAACTTGAATCATTAGAAAACTTTCTTTATGATTCATTTGATGAAATTGTGGTTAATGGTAGATTTTATAAAGATATGTTAAATAATACATAATAATTTCAAAAAATAAAAGTTGGTCAATAAAGTGGATGATGAATCTTTAGATCAAGTCATTTTTTTAATTGGTAACCATTTTGGAGACTTCGGTTTAAAATATGTGGTCATTTTCAAACTATAAGTAATATACATAAAGGTTTGAACATGTATATATAAACATGTAGGGTTTTATTTTTTTATTTTTTTTATTTTTTTTTATTTTTTTTTTGATGTGCTATTGTATGTGGCTGTTAAGATTGACAATAAATAAATGAAAAAATAAAAGTTGAATGTTTTGGGATGTTACTATGTGAGGGAGTCAAAAAAAATAAGTTAATGTTGTAGATTACAAATTATCAAAAAATGAATCACATCAAGTCTCAAAATGGTTCGCATATAAATCTCAAAATAGGCCAAATGGTTTGTATGCAAATCTCAAGATAAGAAATTTGTCACCCTCTCAGTGTTCCAATAATTAAAGTGTTGAGTTCTTTAAGAAATTGATAATGATAAAAAATTAAAAAAAAAGAATATATATATATATATATTAAAAACAATTGTCAAACCACTTTTCCTACTTTAACCCCTAAAGGACCACTCATTGTCCCTTCGGGGAACAAATGGGATTTCTGGCAAGTACCTACAGGCTGAAATTTTGTCCTAAATTTTTGAAACTTTTTTTGAAGATAGAAAAGCTGATTAGCTTTATGGAAATATGATTTCTTTTTCAATCAGTGCCTAGGAACAAAAATTATGCCCAAATAAGCTCAAACAAGGGAAAGGGCAACAAAAAAAAACGTGCAAAAATTTTAATTTTAAATTTTAAATTTTCTCATAGATTATATTTTTGTCTATTTGGAAAGCTTTAATTCATTTCATTTGGATTTGTCTTGAGAAAGTTATGGACAATCTTGTTTTTCGGGCAATTGAAGAATCTTCTTGAAAAAAATAACTTACAGGATTCATTTTTGAATGCAATTTTTGCAATTTTTCAAAAAAAATCCATATGGTTTAGTTTACTTGCTAGAACAATCTCACCATTGGAATTAGTGCATTTTAATTCCACCTAAAAGATATTAATATTTTAGATTTCCCTTCTATCTCGTACCTATTTCTACTTAACAAATTTTTTAAGAAATGAAAATTAATTTTTTTTTAATTTTTTTCCCCCAGATTCTCAATTCAATTTTTCACTATAAAGATTTAAAGCTCAAAACTTTGTAGTGCAGAAAAACTTAAGTGAAATATTTCAAAGTCAAAAAATCTAGTGCCACAATGTGATGAAAAGCTTGTTTTTTTCACTTTAAACGCAGATATCTTGCAATCTGTGTGGTCAAAAATTCTGAAATTTTTTCCACACATTCTCATACTAAAGAGGTGTAAGATCCTAGGTTAGATCTGATAGAAAAACAATTTTAAATCTTTTTTACTTTTTGCTATAGAAATGGCAGTTTTAAGTGTTTTTTGGCAGAATAAAGGCCTTGGTCCTTTAAGGATTAATTTATTATTTGGCATGAAATATCAACCCTAATAGTTGGATATGGTACTAGTGAACAATTTAACTTGAAAAGCTATTTGAGCACTCTCCGTGTACCAATTTAAAAAATTCAACAAATTGACAATTTTTTCTTTTTAATTCCTAAAGGACTAGCCTGCTATTTTTAGCAATTTAGCAATTTTGGGCAGGTACATGTGACTAGAGATTTCCATATTTTAGGATGAATTTTTAACACGAGAAGGGAACGAGGAATATCTTTCATATGCACTAAATTTCATGACATTTGGAAATAAGAGTCAAAAGTTATGGCCTAATATGTTATTTTTTTCGTAACTAGGCAGTCCGGGTACATCAAAAAAAAATCACTTACTCAAAAAACAAAAATTTGAAATTGGTTTTCTAGATTTTTATATATACATGGAAAGCTTTGAATCATTCCAATTTGATCAAAAGTTTGAGGAATTTTAAATTGCGGGTAGATATGGAATCTCTACTCTAAAATAAACTTTGAAGTTGTTTATTTTACTCAATTTTCAATATTTTTTACAAGATATAAATAACAAATAAATCACAAGATGTAGATTGTCTATTACAACATTACAACCATTGGGATTGACATTTTTCAATTCCATAATTGAACTCCTAACAATTTTGTATTTTGAATCATTCTCTACTTCTTCCTACTTACTATTTTTTTCCTATATGTTGTACAATTCTAAATGATTTGTAAATTTAATGCATATAGCCAACTTGTTTAGAAAAAAGAATTCAAAGAAGCACCACCATTTTGGACATTTCTTAATAGAAAAGTGAGCTTGTGAAGTGCAGCTACCTTGTTTTTTGCAGGGCCAAAAAAATGATTTTAATGAATTTTAATGTTTATATCTTGCAATCCACGCAGTGGAAATTTCTGAAATTTTTACCACGTGTTCTCAAGTCAGCATAGTAGAAGATCCTACGGTTACATGTGTCAAAAAAAGTTTTTTTCCAAAAATTTGGTACTTGTACTAAAAATGGCAAGTTTTTAGCATTTTCGGTGAAAACATAGTCATGGAACTTTAGGAATCAATTTCTTCTCAGTTGTATTAATCCCTACTAGAAATGGTGGTGTGGAAGGTGAAAGAAGAGGGAATTCATTGCCAAGTTTCAAAATTATAGGAGGAATTTGGCACATGTTGCCTAAGTTGCCCCAATTTTTTAGGGTAGCATATTTTTTAATTTGGGCAATTGATTGAAAAAAAAAATCCCACCAAGGGGGTGTATGTTTATGCCTTTTGTCAAAATTTGAAGAACATCCTTTAAAAAATGACTTCATATGCACCTACCCAAGATCACCCGTGTATGTTCAACGGTCATTTGGTCCTTTAGAAGTTAATTTCTTCTCAATTGTATTAATTGTAATAATATCTTCCCAATTGAAATTGAGATCATAGGACCTACCCAAACTTCCGTTTGAGAGGTTAAACTCCCCTTCAACGGCTGCATTCCATAGTATTCCATCATCACTCAAATCCATAGCATTCCTTTTTTGAATGTTGTCGAGAGAATGCTTGGCTTATTCTGCGATGTCTGCATTCATCAGAAGAAACCGGCAGTGGACGCAGGCATCAAGTATACTTGAATTTGCGCACAGGTAGAGAAGAGTCTCGGCAAGAAGCTGAGTGAAGTTACAACTGCCTGAGTAAGCTTCATGCACCTCAAACAAACACTTAATTAGTTCCCTTGCTTTTCATTTCACTTGCCTCCAGTACCATTTACTTGAAGAGATTTTGGTCCCGGGGATGTAGTTTGATCTTCTTCTCACTTAAGCCTATTCTACTATAGTCATCATATATTTTCTGTTTCATGTATCTCTGTGTCGACGACTATTAAGCAAGAACATTGTGAAACTTGTAGTTACGGCTGTGTAGAGGCAAAGACCAGATGTTAAAAAGTATCTGATGGCAGCGTGTGGAAAGTTTGAAGTCAAGTGTCCTCTCCTCAAATCACTACGCGTTTGCTTGACAAGGTTCGTCGTGGCAGCACAGTATCGAGCCTTCTCTCTGTTATCTTGCAGTGTTTGTAGTTTTTTCTTTCTGCATGAGTGTCCATTATCAATTCAATTTTCTCCATTTGCTGTGTATATTTTATTGTGAGTTTTTCAAAGTGGTTTGAGCAAAGCCACTTGTATCACCTGAATTTAATGGTCTACAAGTAGCCGGTATAGATGGAAAAACATGTATTAATGCATTCTTGTTTCTTGGATTTTCAGCTTGTCGGCAATTTCATCGAGGAGCAATGTTTAAATCCAGCTATTATCATCCAACATCAACAACTCATGAGCCCTCTTGTTAAGTGGCACCGTTCTATTCCAGATTTATCAGAGCCCTTTGAGCTCTTTATAAACAGGCATGAATTGTGTTATCCCATTGAGCTTTTACAGTACATTCATTGCTAAGGCGTGTTCAGATGTGATAATTTTCGTTCTTTCATCTTGATGTTAATAGTGACTTCCTTCTACTGAATGATATTGGTTTGCAGGTGTGCAATGCTTACACAGAGTTGAACAATCCTGTTGTTCAAGGTGAGCCTATTGCCATTCAAGTCAAGGTATCTCATTTACCCATTTGAAGATTTTGATGGAATTGGGAGTGTATGCTTCATTTTATGTAGTTGTATCTGTATGGGACTCTTACTAGTACTCTGTTCATTTTATTTGTTTGTACCTTCTTCAAAATTGTGAGAAAGGAGATGACAAAGCAATGGCCATAGCCGAGAACTTCTGCACTGCACTTGAATTTGGCCTTCAACCAACAGCTAACTGAGGCATGAGGCATGGGCATCGATAGATTGACAATGATGCTCACCGACTCTCAGAACCTCAAGGTGAGATTTCTATCATTTGGCACATGGATTTCAAATGGTTGCGTTTCTCAAAAGCTTGTGTAATTGCTCACATTACA
The DNA here is from genome assembly GCA_951799445.1 of Pseudisothecium myosuroides. Classification (NCBI taxonomy): domain Eukaryota; kingdom Viridiplantae; phylum Streptophyta; class Bryopsida; order Hypnales; family Lembophyllaceae; genus Pseudisothecium; species Pseudisothecium myosuroides. The sequence goes on from OX637288.1 coordinate 45,562,132, forward strand.
GATTTCTGGGATTTGTTCAGCAGCTAATGTTTTTTGTTGTTGCCAACAGGAAGTCTTGTTGTTCCCAGCTATGAAGATGTGGTAGAACCTGCAGTGACAGCTGCAGATGATGTCGCTTCTTAGATACATATGGACTCCAATTTGGACAATATGGAGATTTCTAGAGCTAAATATTGTTGAAAAGTGTTTAACCCCTAAAGGACCATTGTCTCTTCGGGGGACAAATGCGTTTTCGGGCAGGTACCTACGGGCTGAAATTTTCTCCTGATTTTTTGAAACTTTTTGTGAACATGAAGAATTGAGAGAGGTACGTGGCAGGAAAAAAAAAATTTGAAATCAGACCTTTGAACGAGAAATTATGCAATTTCTTGGAATGCGTGGGGATGGGGGGCAGCAAAAAAATTTTGCAAAATTTTGAATTTTTTTTTAAATATTTTTTTTCTCATAGATTATATTTTTGTCTATTTGGAAAGCTTTGATTCATTTCATTTGGATTTGTTATGAGGAAATTATGGACATTCTTGTTTTTCGGGCAGTTAGAGCATCTTTTTGAAAAAAATAACTTATAGGATTCATTTCTAAATGCAATTTTTGTGATTTTTCAATTTTTTTTTTAATGGTTAAGTTTACTTTCTAGAACAATCTCACCATTGGGATTAGTGCATTTTAATTCCATCTAAAATATATGAATATTTTAGATTTTCCTTCTATCTTGTACCTACTTCTACTTAACAATTTTTTTAAGAATGATAATTAAGTTTTTTTGAATTTTTTTTTCCCCCTAGACTCTCAACTCAATTCTCCACTATAAAGATTTAAAGCTCAAAACGTTGTAGTGCAAAAATTTTAAGTTAAAAATGTTTAAAGTCAAAAAATCTGGTCCCGCATTGTGCTGAAAAACTTGATTTTTCCACTTTAAACGCAGATATCTTGCGATCTGTGCGGTCAAAAATTCTGAAATTTTTTTCACACATTCTCATACCAATTAGGTGTGAGATCCTATGGTTAGATGTGAAAAAAAAATACTTTTTGCTATAGAAATGGCAATTTTGAGTGTTTTTTGGCAAAAAAAAAGGCCTTAGTCCTTTAGGGGTTAAGAGTATATTTTGTGTGTTTGCTAAGAGAGAATTCGTTTGCCTTGGTCTTGAACTTCATATGCGTCTCTTGGGACTTAGAGATTCCACAGGAATTTACTTGTGTTTATCAGATGACTTGTCTTCTTCTTTTCCATGTATCATAGGCTGTTTTTGACTGAAACCATGTATTTTGTACAGAATCTTCAATATGCTAGAGTTTGATGAGTTTGCTAGTTGCATGGTTTAGATACCATCATTCAGCTCTCATCTTACTTGGTTTTGCATTACCATAATTATATTTACATATGAGAATTATTGAATTTCAAAGTTGTTGTGCATAGGCGAGCACTGTAACTGTGTTCAACAACAAATGCCATATCAGCCAATTAGCTTCACTTGAACCAAACACTAAGACATGGAAAGGAAATTGTAATCAAAAAGTGAAAAAAACTCTGAAAATTTGGTAAGTGGTGAAATGGAGCCCACCTAGTGTCAAATGGATTTATTTTGCTGTGTCCTTGCTGTTAGGGTCTCTTCATTAGAAAAGTTTTGGGATCACTGAGAGGCCCCTTGAGTCCAAAATCGGGCAGCTGTTTTGAGCGGGAAACGTACATGACACATCGGAAAATCGTGCTGGCACATAAGGTGCCACTTCACTGCCTTGTTGAGTGGTTTGCAAGTTCGCAGCTAATCACTGAGCTCCAGTCCTGTGCTTGGGTACAGTAGACAGCATACATCCGCATGTGTGATTAGACGTACTCTCAATATTTTAGTAGAGCCACGGCCTTTGAAAAAGATTAAAAAAAACAGCGTTGTCCTAGCCAGTCTGAATAAACAAACTATAGATTTATGGCGGGAATCTGATGACATGGATTAATGGTGCACAAGCTAAGTATGTAATCATCCTCTTTCCCCGCCAGGTGTCTTTGATATTTAGTTTCAAAAGTTTTGAGGGGAGAAGTTGTTTTGCTGTAGCAAGTTACTTTGTTGTAGCTAGATGTCGAAGCCACTGGATGAGGTCCATAGTGTCGTGCTCCACAACACTGTGGATGCACGTGGTAAGTATATTCCACTGCGCGTAGAAATTGGATCATGGGTGACATTGAGAGCAGCCGAAACAGGTCCATGGTCTTAGGATGCTAGGGTTCATGGTGTTGACACGTTTGCTGGAGCATGGAAGGCCCAAATTTTGGAGTTTAGGTTCAAAGTGGAGGTGCAACGGGGGAAAAATGTACTGCAGCTTGATGCTATCAAGGTGCGACATGCTTATCAGCGGCGGCAACTACAGCTTGATCCGGCGACTTCTACCAACGAGCCACGTGCATGCAATCTGCTGTATATGTCCTACTGGGACGACTGGGTTGATCCAGCGGCAGTAATAGATGTCATTCTTGTCGTACATCATGAGGTTGGAGAGGCTGCAGTGCGTAATGGCCGTAGTCATAAGCAGCTGTTAGATAATGGTACTTTTTTTCTGAAAGCCATCTATGTTCCTCAATCTGGCACTTCCTTGTATGGTAGTCTAGAAGAATTGCCACTACCGGCTCTTGATGATCCGCATTGGCCCCTCCCGGACATGCACACCTCAGAGGCTTTCAGAGCTAAGCTTGCGGTGGACATTGCGGAAGCAATGAAAGGGGGAACTGGTAGTAAAGCGGCACATGTGAAGTGGTTCATGCCTGTGCACGTCATGGTGGACTTCTTTGCCGTAGCAGACAACGTACGTCGCACTTCCACGATGTACATCATCAAAGCACCATCAACTACAGTTCTGAATAGTTTAATGGATGCTGGATGGGACGAGAAGTTCCAAACAGGGCAAGACGTGCTTAAGTTGACCGTTAGCAAGTCTAGCATGGTTTTCCGCTATCATTTAGCTCGACAGGTGTTGTATCTCAATTTTCAGTATGTGCGCTACAGGAAGGAGGGTAGTGTTTGGGTGCCCATCGATCAGGGTTTAGGGTATCAGCACATGATACCCATCACAGTTGAGTTTGGAGGGAAAGAGTTGCCCAGTTTCGAGGTTGGTTCGCTTTGGCCAGTTTTGCACATTCGAGAGGAGATCTCAATTCTGCTTCCGCGAGAGGTCATCCCCGAGTACTACGACCTTGTTGTGAAGCGCCCTGGTTTGGCTGATTTTAAAATCAATGCTCGATCTGAGCGAAGCATAGAAATCAAAGCGTTTTTGTTGGGGAAGTCCAATACCCTGAAGATAGTCCCATGCTGATGCTTAATTAGCTCACATTTGGTTTAGGCAGAAGCTTGCTGTAGACATTCAGAGGAGGTTTAAGAATTGCAAAACTGTACTTGATCTCGAAAGAGCATTTGCAATTGTAATTAAATGTCTACATTTGTCTCTTCTACTGGATTTTGGAACTACATTTGTAAGCATTTGTCTCTTCGTTTGAATGAAGCAGATTACGTTGCTTTAGCATTTCAGCCATCATCAGTAAACAAAAGCCGAATTTTGTCTCCTAATTTGATACATTGAGTTTATACAGATTGACCACATTGAGTTCATACTACACCATTTATTGCTTTTAGTATAGTGGACACTAAATGCCAGTTCATACACCAATTGTGAAGTAGACAATTAGTGTAGTAATAAAAACTATACACCAAATACTAATCACTACAGTATTAGTGAGTGCTTTTGGTTTAGTAGTTGGCATTTAGTATTTGGCATTTAGTCTAATGATATATATACTATATCCTAGGAGGTCAAGTTTGGCTCAAAATAATTCTAAAAATTGCTTCCAAAAATGTTTAGATATATGGTTTAGAAATATCATAAAGGAATTTTTTTTTGAAGAATATTCTATTTTTAGACATTTGTTGAACTTCTATTTTGGAAAAAAATAATTATTCAGCATAAGAGTGCCGAAACTGCCCCTAGAGTACGATATACATTTGGAAAATAAAAGTTTTGGAAAATTAAACTTTTGAAGAATGAAGCTTTTGGAAAATGAAATTCTTTGAAAATGAAACTTAGAGAAACTGAAGCTTCTAGAATATGAAATCTATACTTTAGGACTTCAACTTTAAAAATATGTAACCTATGTAAAAGCATTCTTTTAAAAAAGTGATTTTGTAAATTTTGTACTTTTAATTTCACTTTCGGGTACTAGCCTTTTATTTTTTGTTTCTCTTACTTTCAATTTTAGATAACTAAATTTTACCTTTTATTTTTATATTTTTTTCACTATATTTTTTTATTTTTTTACATTTAGGTGAATGACTTTATTTTTACATTCACTTATAGGTGACTCTTTTATTTTGACTTTTATTATTAATAGGTAACTAACCAATGATCCTAAAATCAATTTATGAAAATTAGTAGAAATGCTACAACCTGCCCTTTCAAGTAGTTGAGTAAGCCTATTCAAGCACGTTATATGTGGAGGTACCTAGATCATACCGGAAATATCCGTGACATATTTAGATGATACACACGTAGCATTCAATATTTAGCATTTAGTCTAATGATATATATACCGTATTCTAGGGTCAGGTTTGGCTAAAAATAAATCTAAAAATAGCTTTCAAAAAATGTTTAGATATATGGTTTAGAAATATCATCAAGAAAAAAAGAATTTTGAAGAATATTCTATTTTTAGACATTTGCTGGACTTCTATTTTGGAAAAAATAATTATTCGGCATAAGAGTGCCGAAACGAACCCTAGAATATGGTATACATTTGGAAAATAAAAGTTTTGGAAAATGAAACTTTTGAAGAATGAAGCTTTTGGAAAATGAAATTCTTTGAAAATGAAACTTAGGAAAATTGAAGCTTCTGGAATATGGAACTTTTGAAATTTTTACTTTAGGACTTCAACTTTAAAAATATGTAACCTATGTAAAAGCATTCTTTTGAAAAAGTGATTTTGTAAATTCTGTACTTTTAATTTCACTTTTCGGTACTGGCCTTTTATTTTTTGTTTCTTTTACTTTCAGTTTGAGATAACTAAATTTTACCTTTTACTTTTATAATTTTTTTATTTTATATTTTTATATTTTTTAAGAGAAGGTAATATCTAAAGTAATGGTACGGAAGCATCTACTATTGTGCCGGACAATGTATAGCAAGAGAAGTAGCAACAGCAGCTTGACATGACACAAAATTCACTTCTTTTCTCTCTTAAAAAATACTGCAGTTGTCAAGGCGGGCAAGCTGCAGCATGTCTCAAAGTACAAGATGAGTTTTAGCGAAAAAATGGAAGCTTTTTTCATCACACCTGAAAGCACATTGCATTGCAATCTCCAGCATGAGCCCCTGCCCAAGAAAGTCAACAGTCTTTTTAAACTGGTCAAACCTCTTGATCTCCGAAACAATCACTAATTCTTATAATTGAACTTGACAGCATCCTCACATTAGTCCTTCCACTTCACATTTTACGGTTACTTGTGTCATGCAATGACCTAATTCGCCACATTCTTTCTTGCAAATTATTCATCGTTTGAAGATTCCTGGTTGTCCGCCAATGAATAAGGTCATTCCAGGGTTAATCAACTTCTTTGCTTGATTGTTGTAACACATTCCACGTGTCTTTGATCCGTGGTCACGCTGCCCAATACCAACAACTTAATCTGATTCAAAAAATTAGGTACAGAGTGTACGTACCGTTTAGATATATATTTCAGCTGCTATAGCAACCATTCCTTATACTAATATGCCTAGGTACAAATTGTTTCACGTACTTAAAGAAAACTTTGACTCATCTACATAAACAAGTTTAACAAACGTGTTAATCAACATTTACAAGAATGCAACATTAACAGTCTAAAAACAAAGTTCTATACTTCATTGTTTGCAAATTAAGCCTTTGAGTGTCATAAGGTCTAGCACTATGTTCACAATACAAGCAACAATGTTGCTAACCAAGCTGCAAATCAAGCTAATGTTGCTAATCAAGCTGCAAGCTCTTTGTCACAATCAGCTGCAGGCACTTTGTCACAATCAGTTGCAAGCTCTTTGTCTTCAGCGCAACTATGTGAGCTCCCAATTTGTCACTCGGGACTCGTAGAATTATTTTTTTGGAAATTTGCAATTTAAAGTTGATAAAAGTATAGAAAAACCCCTAAAAAGAGTGTAGAACCGAAATAGGGTTGTGTCATACCCATTATAGTATTTGGTCTAGATTTGTGTTTCTTACTTAGAATCCCCCAAATCTTGCCTAAAATAGTGTAGAAATAACGAAAAGGTTAGATTTGGAGGATTCGAGTCACACAGCCCCAAAAGGGCTAAATCCCACCATGAATGTGGCGATTCATGGCTAGGTCGGTCCGAGGGATCCACAGCGAGGCCACTAGGTCGGGTCCTAGAGTTAGATTTAGAATTCCCCATTAGATCGACGAATTCCCAAAATCCCGATTGTTAGCATGCAGGAGCCACTCACGCAAGACCGGGGCCGTGGAGGAATCTACAGCCCAAGGATGGTGTTCTAGGGTGAATCCCATGCCAGGAGTCCAACGGCGAAATCGGTTCGCCAAGATTCCTCCACCTGCAGAAGATTCCCGCACCGTCGCTACTTCAAGGAGATGTCCAGTTTAAATCTCCATTGACCAATCGTGCCAGGTACGGAAACACACCCGCACGTCTTTCATGCGACTCCCTGAGAGGTCACGTGAAAAATCCCGGCATCTTCCGAATTGCAGAAGAACCTTTTTCCGGGTGGTCAACCCTCCTAACCTCCAACGGGAATTTCATGGAAATTACCCAGGTTACAATAAAATCTCACTAAAAATTAGACTAGCTTGTTTTATGTTAATAATGTGCTCCATGAAGTTTCACGACATTCCGATAGCGGCAAGTACCCGAACCGGCGAGATTCCTCGGGAATTAACCACGTGGCGGGGTCCCCGCCACGTTGACCGGCATTCCGGGACCATACGATGGCGAAACAAAGTCAACCAAAAGTCCTTCCTGACTCTCTCGCACCTACCGGAGACCCTAGGCTATTCACATTTCTCAAAATAGGAGACCCCCAAGATCTAGGATTTTACCACGATTTGTTTTTTTAAACTAAATTAGCCTACGATGGGTTTTTTGGCCTCGGTACGGGGGGTTGGGGGATTTAGGACTAAACACGGCGTTCTAGATCCAGCGGCGCAATCCGTTCGGCGATTGGAGCTAATCTCCAAAAGTTAGGATGTTGGTCCAGCATAGATGGTAGAAGTAGAAATTTAGGATGTAGGATGAAAATCTTTGAGGATGAGGATGAAAATCCCCATTGATAAGGTTACCTTAGAACTCTAGAGGGAGGGGTGAGTCCTTGGAAACCTATATAAGGGCCCCATTTCTCTCTCTAGAACACCCCCAATTCTTGTTTTGGGTCCGTGGGTCCAAGTTATTTTGGATATTTTGGCATTTGAAGCCAAAAACCTCTACGGTGTTTTTGGAGCACTTTTGGCTCCATTGTTGCTTATTTTCAAGCTTTGAAGGTCCTTGGGGGTCCTTCTACCTTGCTTTGTGTACCCTTTTGTGAAGTTTTTGGTACTTTGTTGTAAGTGGAGGGCCTCTCTCTCCCTCTTGTACGTGTTGTGATCTAACTTGTGAAGTTTAAGAGTCCTTTTTTTATCTTGCACTAATCCTAAAGTCACCCCCCACCGTACCTTGGCGATGCCGCTTTGGGGGGCCTTTAGCGTGTGAGCTTTGTGTTGCCACGTGGTCTAACTTGTGTGTTTCTCTTTGTGTTTTTTTTTACACCCTCATCTAACCTTCTTCTTGTTGAGTGGACCCCCCTCCGGGACGGCGAAGCTTTGAACTCACGTGTGGTTGTTTTTTAAAAGTTTAGGTTTTTCCCTCTTCTAAAGTCTCTCTCAGTGTGTGGACCCCCCTCCGGGACGGCGAAGCTTTGAACTCACGTGTGGTTGTTCTTTAAAAGTTTAGTTTTTCCCTCTTCTAAAGTCTCTCTCAGTGTGTGGACCCCCCTCCGGGACGGCGAAGCTTTGAACTCACGTGTGGTTGTTTTTCTTTAAAAGTTTAGCTTTTCCCTCTTCTAAGTCTCCCTCAGTGTGTGGACCCCCCTCCGGGACGGCGAAGCTTTGAACTAGTAACAAAGTAGAAGTCCTAAAGCGTATGTTAAAAGTGTAGACGGCGGAGCTTTGAACCCCCGGGGAGTCTAGAAGTCCTAAAGTTGGTGTTAAAACCAATTTCACGGCGAAGCTTTGCACCTCCCCCGTGTTTAGATCCAAAGTCTAGTTTCCAAGACCTTTGTGGAAACCTCCAAAGTTTAGCTTCCAAGATATGTAGGTTCCTTTGCACTTAGTAAAGTTTAGTCATTTCCCAAAGTTTAAGAAAGTTTAGTGGTTCCCCAAGTTTTATTTAGTTAGTTGTATCCCAAAAATCTTAGTAGATTTAGCACCCCCCAAAAAGTTCTACCCCCCCTAGGTTAGCAAGAATCTAGTCTTTTTATTTGGCTTAGCCAAATTTCCAGTCTTTTAGCCTTAGTCAGAAATCGAGTTCCAGAACCAGCACACGAGCCAGCCAACATCAGACCAGCAACCGAGCCAGCCAACAAACAGAACCAGCAGCCATAACCGAGGGATAAAAAAAAAAAATTAATTAATTTAAATTTTTTACCCCCCAGCCAGCCAGCCGGGAAGGCCAGCCAGCCGGAGGGCCAGCAGTTCTCCCGGTACAACAGCTCTCCGGTACAGCGGCTCTCCCGGTACTGCGCTCTCCCGGTACAGCAGCCTCCGATACAGCAGCTCTCTCGGTACAGCAGCTCTCTCAGTCCAGCAGGGGAGCTGGGGCCATTCGGGCTCCTCCCCAAATTTTGGATCCTCTCGTTTTTTTTTGTTATTATTTTTGGTTCTCCCCAAACCCAAACACAAACAAAGGCAAAAAACCAAACCAAAAGCATGTTGGACTAATTTTGTGCTAAGAGGGGTTGGAGTAGGACTAGGCCTAAAAATACAAAAGGGAGAAGGGAGAAATAGAGGTTGCCATTCCACACGCCACCTGCACAAAAACATCCGGTTCAACCTGCATCACCACTCACACCTACACACAATGGAAGGAAATTAGGGAGAAGGATGTGTTATAGGAATGGAAGGGAGAGAGACGATGAATAGTGCCTATTTAGGAGATTAGGTAGGAAATCTAGAAGAACTCCTTGCAACCGTTGGGAGGAGGATTAGGATGACACAAAGCAAGGTTGCGTAAGAGGGTAGGAAGAACATTTAAACCCTTCTCGTAGTTTGAAACCATAGTGTAAGACTCATAAAAGCTTAGGTAGAATAGTACTAGTGTAGAAGAAGGAGGAGAGAAAGAAAAGGAGAAGGAAAGGGTTAGAACATCATACGTGTAACGTTTTCTTTCCTACAAATTAAGCCGTGGGCCTTGGAAAAAAATAAAATAAAATAAATACAAACCGTAACACAAAAAAATAAAAAGAAGACAATCGCGAGTGGCCACCATGGAGCACGAGGACGCGCATGTGGACGGGGATGACGTCATTTCCGACACTAGCAGTAACGAGGTGGGTCATTAAACTAATCCTAGTCGTTTCTCCCTAATTAGCAATTGTTTTCCTAATCAGCCCTTAGAGCGTGATTAGCATCCGAGATTAGTGCAAATTAGAAGTTTAGATTCAAAAGTTGATAGATTAGGAATAGAGGTTTCCGAAAACATCCTATAATTAAGATTTGACCGTAAATTGACCGCGTTAGGCTAAGTTAAGCGGTAAGGGGTAGAATGGAGGAATTTTAATTAAATTTGATCCACAAGGAACAATGGACGGAAATTAGGATTAGATTAGAAGGAGAATTTAGGATAAAGATTAAAGATCAATTAACAGTTAAAAACCTAGAATTAAATTAAGATTTTTATTAGGGAAGTAATAATTCAAAAGCCGGAAGTTGGAGTTAACTTTGGGAAGTAAAAAGTAGAGTAGGAAATAGAAGTCAAAAGTAGAATCCACTTGGGAAGTAGATTGTTGAGTTAGGAATAGAGTTAAAATTAGAAGTCAAAACCCTAGAGTTAAAAGCTGGAATTAAATTTAGGAGGGTAACATTTAGAGTTAATCCAGGATTAAAACGATAGGATTAAACTTGGAAGTAAAAGTCAAAAGTCAATAGTCAAAAGTTTAGATTAAAGTTAAAGGTTAAATTTTAGAGTCAATTGGGAAGTAAAAGGTTAGGGTCAAAAGTTAGAGGTAGAAGTTAAATTTTAGAGTTAGTTGGAAGTAGAAAAAATCTAGAGTCAAAGTGAAAACGTAGAGTCAAACCTAGAGGTTAAAATTAGGAATTAATTTTAGAAGTAAAAATTTAGAGTTAAAAGTCAAAAGCCTAGAGTTAAATTAGGAATAAAAATCTACAGTAGAAAGTGAAAAGTTAGAGTTAAATTTAGAAGGGGTAAATTTAGAATAGAATAGAGGAGTAAAAACTTAGAGTCAAAAGTCAAAACATAGAATAGAAGTTGTTAGTTAATACTTAAAGCCAAGTTAAAAGAGTAAAAGTCTAGAGTTTCAATTAGAGGTTGAGAATTAGAATAAGAGTTGGACTTTAGAATTAGTCTTTAGAGGTAGAACTTCTAGGTAGAGTCTTCAACACCCACGATAGTTTTAGAGGTTCATGGAAGGAACATAGGGGTTCTCTTTTTTACGTAGTTGGGGACGTTAGAAATGACGCCCACTACCCAGTCTACCCTTGACATAGGATAAATAGTTAGGGAGTTAGAATTTCACTATCACTCTGAACATCGCAGTTAACTTGTGAGTTATTACATGCATTCTAATTATTCGCTGCCATCCACGACACTTAGGAAACGTTAGCAAAAAAGATCCATCGCTTGGAAAGCACAGTGGACCGCGCTCACATCACCCCCATATATTAAAAATTGTGGATAAAGGCATAGAACCTGGTCGGTGTTCGCTCTATTACCAAGGGTGGGTAATCTAGCGCCCACAAACTACAAAGGAAATCATTCACTGGAATGTTGTCATCCTTGCTGGCGGCTCGTAAGAAGCTCGAGAAGAAATTACAGTCGGTATGATGGTGTGGCTCCATCCGTCCCCCAAATTGTGCCACCCACGGGCCTGCAAGATGAATCGGTGATGAAGCAAGGTGAGGATCCTTGCACCGCTTGCACTTGTAATCTTGACCTGCCATCAGCTCCGACACGCATGGAGCATGCAAAAACACCCACAAGATGACAAAACCGCGGCTCTCCACACAAATCCTAAACCACAGTAAGCACAAGTGTCTTTGCCTTCAATTCCTAAAGGGGGAACAGATGATTGTATTGGATAATCAAACGGCCTCGGTGTTTGGAGTGTGAGCAATTGTCGCCTTGCTTTCGCAACCTGTGCTTGAGCGCTCGTCAATGCAGCAACAGCCGCTTCGTGTGCTGCACGCTGCGTTGCCACATTTGACTCCAGCTGCAACACCTCCGTCCAAAATGCAGCGTCTGCCTGCCGCAAAGAAGCAAGCTGAGTTGACAATTCTTCCATTTTGGCAGCTTTCTTAGTATACTCAGCAGCTGGAGCGCATTCACGGAGAAGAAGTTTTGTCTCTTTTGATGCTGCAATGTATGCAGCATTAAGCGCGTCCTCGACGTCGTCATCTTCTCCCTGCATCTTGGCTAAGGCGGCGTCTAATTTCAGGCGTGTCTCCTGCAGAGGGGCCGCTGTCGCCTCCACTTCATTGGCGCGGATGCTCTCCTCCTCTTGCGCAGCAGTAAGACCTTGAATGGAGGCAGGTGCACCGAAATCGTTTGCTGCATTGCTTCTGCAAGATAATTCTGAAATTATCTTGCACAAGCCTTCGACTTGGCAGCGCGTTGCCACCGGCCCGAGCTTCTGGGGATTACGGCGTTGATTCTTCATTCGATGCGCCATGCGAGACAGTGCTTTCGCGCACCAGTTCACAGGCTTCTGATGAACGAACGTGGCGTAGCACGCCTTCAAGAATCGCAAAGAGTAGTAAGCATTGTCGGGTTTATTACCGTAGACCTTGAAGTATTGTTGCCCGAACACCTTCAGCTGTGTCAGGTCTGTGCACCTCGCCAACTCGTATCGATTTGGTTGACTACCCGCCTTCCACACGTCGGTGACTTCCTTGTCGGTGATGAAGGGATACACCTTGGAGACTTCCTTCACAAGCGGACCTTCGGCGCAGAGACCCACCTGCATAGTGAAGAACTGGTGCCCGTACTGTGCGTCACGCCCAAGTAGCATGGGTGCTGCGGCAACCATACGCTCGCGCAAATTGTTTTGGATATCCGCGAGGTCGAACGGCTCATCAAACTCCTCCGTGGAAATCTCCCGCACAGTCAGTGCCTCGCTCTCACTGGCACCTGAAGAGGAGTCATCCTCCGCGTGATCATCTGGTGGAGGCTGAAGCATTGGCGTTCGGCTGCAGCTCCCCTTCCGCTTCCGCTTTTGCGTCTCCTCCTTTTTCTGTCGTGACATCATAGATAATCAACTGTAGTAACTACAGATCAGGACAAAACGGTGTACTTCTCGAACAACAGGCTGGCCAGTGAAAACAGAATGAGCTAGAGTGGGGTTCAAAGACAACAAGCTGGCTGAAACAGAAAGACCTATGGCGAGAATGGGAAGTTCCAAAACAACAAGCGGCGTAAGCAAAATGACAGACGGACATGGCCAAATTTGGCTTCATCATTTCTCAAATGTTAAGCAAGCCGACTTGACAGTTTGATGGTGTACATTAAACGGTGCAATTAAGGTCTGAATTGAAATGCTAGCAATTACAATTACACTCAATACACTCAATACACTTAATTTATAATTTGTTTAAACAATTGAATTTGGTATTGAAACTATTTTTTGTTGTAGATTCCATTTAATTTGCATTTATTCTTTTGTTAATTCTTTTTTATTTCTTGTCTTTATATGTCAACCCAAATCTATAACATAATTTTACATTGTTTTGGTTGATATATAGAACCATCTAAAACTTCAATTGGTTCAAAATGAGGTATTTCTAGAAGCTATATACAAAAAACACTCAAAATTGCCATTTCTATTGCAAAGCAAAAAAAACTTTAGAAATTTGTTTTTTTTTGCATATCTAACATAGTGACATTTGTTGATTGAGTCTCAAGCCTCAATTTCACATTAAAAAGCACCTAGGGGTCACATCAAATTAGTCAAAAAAATATTGGTAGATACCACTTCATTTTAAAGTATGATATGCATGCCTATTATTGATCCTTGTTACAATTTTTTTTTAATACTAAAAATTTAATGAAAGAGTAAAATATATTTGTAAGCAATTTGAAAAAAAGGCATACCGAAGTGCAATGATTTCTTCCAATGTTTTCTTTATTGACACATTCATATGCTTTCTTTCCCCACTTATACTCATATTTTAGATGTTGATATTAAGCAAAAATGATATTGGATGCTCTAACCATACCAGAAGTCTTGATCTTATTGTAAGAACTTTCTTCAAAACCAAGAACAAAAAAGGATTTAAGTGAGTTGTTTAAGAAGATAAAGGAATTATTTGGACTTAGAATTCTTAAATTCTTAAATTGGTCTTTCTTTTCAAAAAGAATAATCAATCACAGTAGTATTCTAAAGACATTCCTATATTTAAAAATATAGGGTATGATTTTTTTTTTTGCTATTTGTACATTTTTGAAATTTGAAATTCAATAACTTTCATAAACTTTGAAATTCAATAACTTTCACACCGTGAGGGCCAAATGCCACAAAACCAAGCCTGTGCACCCCTCCTCTCCAAGGGCTTTCCAACGATACCAAACACGCGACCAGGGGACTCATGCGACCGGGGGACTCAAGTTTCTGGTCCAAACCCATCAAGTTTGGGGCCCAAACCATCCAACTTTGGGCAGAAAATCATCAAGTTTGGGGCCGAAACCCATCAAGTTTGGGGCCGAAACCTATCAAGTTTGGGGCCGAAACCCATCAAGTTTCGGTCCTAGAAAGTACCAGTGTTGGCTCAAAAATTATAAATTTAGAATCCAAAGGTCTTTTACTTGAAGTTTACTTGGAGTTAATTTATTTAATTTGTCTTTAAAGTGTTTTACTTCTAATTTAACTTCACTTGCTTTCACTTTAACTTCACACTTGCTTTCATAATAAGATCACTTTTTTCCACTTGAAAATAATTCATTTCCTTTTACATTAATATGGTTTTTTTAAATTTAAGTTTTATTTTTACTTTAATATATTGTTCTTTTACATTTAGAAGGACATATATGTTTAATTTTTTGTATTTATATCCCTCCTAATTGTGCATTATTATTCTTTCATTCATGTTTACTAGGATGGCCCTGTGCCATTCGCCCAATTTTCATCCACCCTCGGTTCCACTCCTGGTTCCACTCCTGGTTCCACTCTTGGTTCCACTCCCTGTACCAAAAACGCCACCAAAATCAAAGTAAAAGTAATTTTCTAATTTTTTAATCAATAAATACTTTGAAATTCAATAACTTTCACACCGTAGCTCCAAACGCCACGAAACTAAGCCGGTGCACCCCTTCTCGGCGAGAGCTTTCCAACGATAGCAATACAATGTGTATCACACTGCGTTATGGAAGCACGCGGCCGGAGGACGCATGGTCCGAGAGATCTCAACGTAAGAAAACAAACAAAACAAACAAATAAACAGCCTAATTTAAGGTATAGATTATTATATTATTCCATTTTTTAAATTCCAAATGTTATGTTAATTTGCTTTTTCAATTAATTAGATATCAATTATTTTTTCAATGAATTAAATCTCAATTAATAGAAAACTCATTCTTACAACAAACACCTAGTGCCTAATATATTATAAATGTTTGACAAGAATTTTTGAAATAAAGTCAACAATAATCATGCTCCCCTTGTAGTGTTCGAAGCAGGACAAAGTTTTTTTTTTTACATTTATAGCCAAACTGGTGGCACAACTTTGTTGCTCGCTTTGTTGGAGCCTGCTAATTTGGCAATACAATGTGTCTAGGCTAAAATCATATAAAAGCAAATTTTCTTCATAAACATAGGTTTGTACATCATTTTTTGGTGGGGTCCTCCAAAACAAGCTTCAATCTAGGTTAAACATGTATAGTTAGTACGTGACTACAAAAAAATATAGATTATATAGTGTTTGACATTTAGTAGGAAAACTCGCAATCTTGCATTGTTAACTGTTGATATGCAGTCAGATTTTTTTGCCCTTTTTTGCCCCCTATTTTTTATTAATATCACTCTTTAAATTCACATGAGCTAAACCTTAAACCCTGAAAGCCCAAGTGTCATGAATGGTAAAAGTTAAATATAAGATTGTATATATATGGTCCCCTGCTGACCTTTTAACCCCTAAAAGCCCAAGTGTCACAAAATGGCAATTTGAAAATTTGGTCAAGTTCCTATGGAGTCAATTTCTAACATTCTTCTTCAAATTTTTAATTATAAAAGGGTATTACTAAAACCTAAGTGGGAGAATAATTTCTTTCTAAATCCAAAATCATATGAAAAAGTTATAGGGATTTGAATTTCAAATTGGGAGAGCGGGCACATTGGATACATCCAAATTTTTTTGCTAGGATAATCTATTGAATATGAGAATTTCAATACTAGCAAGTAATATTATTTCTTTTCATATTTTCAAAAAAAAACCTTTGTCTTTAGTAAAAAATAGGGCATTAACTCAAGTCAAAGATTTCCATGTTACTCCACACATTGTCGGGCAAGCCATCCAAAAAAAAACTTCTTTTCCACTCATAAAACTTAGAGATTTTTGTTTTTTTACTTTTATTTTTTCCACAATAATATAAGGTGTAAACCTTCATATTGAGCGTTTGGATTATCAATCTAAAACATATTAAGTTTGTAAAAAACTAAAACTTGAATTGGCAATTTTTGAACCTCTACTACTAGCACTGTTGATTTGAATAAGCCTACACCCATTTTCACTACCTCTAAAAATTGGTGTATAAGGAACTAACATCATCTTGAACACAATGGTAATGGATTTAGACCTTATGTAGTGCAAAAATTTGACACTAGGTAAAGGAAAAGTCTGTTGATCCACCAAACGCAGGGCAGAAAATGAACCATTTGCTTGTCTTCAAACACTATAATCATTCAATCCGTGCGGTCAAAGTTCATGAAATTTTGTAGAGACATCAATAAAAAAGTCTTTATTGAGATCCTACGATTAGATGTAGAAAATAAAAGGTTTTGTCTCCCTTTTTAAGCATTGTACTAGAACGGAGCAGTTTTGAAGTGTTTTTGGTGCAAAAACGCCCCGAAGTGGCAACTTACAATACAAAGACAAGGGCTTTCTTAACCCTTCTAATGTACAAGAAGGGAATAAATTATTTTATTAAGTAGGTTATAGGAACATAGTAAGAAAGAAGACATTGAGAGGATTTGAATGGTATCATTTTTATACTAATCATAAAAGTTTTAGGTTCTCAAAAATCATTTTAAGAACTTATAATACAAAGAATTTCTCAAATAGGTAGCACCACGCAGACCCCCCAGTTCATTTTTGAAATTATTAAAAATTATTATTTCTTAAATACTCTTCTCAAAAAAAATTCTAAAAATCCTAGTGTTAAAATTTCATTATTACCTATAAATCTTATAATTTCTTATAATTTATTAGAAGTTCTTTTGAGGTTATAATAATTTCTTAAATTTGAAATATACAGCTCTTTTTACTCTCAGTCTTAAAACTCTCCCCCTTGCACATTATACAGGAGTTGCCACCCCGGGGTAAACGCCTTGGGCCTTTAGGGATTAAAGGTTGAAAATTATCCACTATGATTCATTGAGTGAACTTTCTTCATGAGGAGTACATGTGTTGACTTGCCTCAATGTGGTAAGCATTAATCAAATATTTTACTAAGAACATCTAAGGACAAGAGACTCCTAACAATCAGAGCTTTCCTTACATGCAGCAATACTTGTCCTGCTTTCAAAATCAGGGACATTTACTTAAAAAAATTGGCATGACGTCATTGAATGGGAGAAGATTGACAGATGCTTAAAAAAATAAAATTGCCCATGTCCAATTAGCAAGGCCAAAAGTTACACCCCACATATATTTTTTGGGTCCAGTAACCTCCTCTTTTCAATCAAGGTGTACATATTGTTGTATGATGAGTACATTTTCTAACCCTACAGAAATCATGATGGATGAAAGATGTGTACCAAGAATACGAAATGGGTGGGAGAGGTTATGAAATTACCCACTATGATTCATTGATTGAACTTACCACATCAAGAGTACATTTTGTTGACTTATCTTGATGTTTAAGCATTAATAATATATCTTACTAACTAGCATCTAGGGACATGGACTTCAAGCCATAAGTGCCATTCCCGACACTTGCTGTTGTCAACCTCTACTCCTTTGTTGATGCACGCGCTTAGGCTCCATAGTTGACATCTGCGTCCTCCACACCTTTGCTGTAGCAAGCCATGACAATGGGAAAAACTAAGAAACACCACATAGTGGCTCTGCCACAAGTCGATGAGATTTCCAGTGAGACTAGCAGCGATGAAACTCCTCTCACTTCTGCGGCACTAACTCCTTCTATTTGGGCTGAGGCTTTTGATCTTCGAGGAATAGGAAAGAATTTGAGGAAGCAGTTAACCACTGTAGCTCCATTTTTGCTTGGTGACGCTGCGTACTACAGCTTGGAGTTCTTCCATGAGGTAGGTGGACTTTCGATGAAGGGTGTCCCATTCAAGCGCTTGAAGGAAGAGCATAATCTCCCTATGGAGGCAATTGTTGGCACCTACCCCCTGAATAGGAATGAGAACCGCCATCCGCTTAGGCATATGGATGACGAAGTTGCTGCTAGAGCACTGAGGATGTATCAACGCGTTTATGGGGGTGCAGTCCCGGACAATGGGGAATTTGGGACTGCTTTTGTGAGAGGCTTGATGCTTGACGCCAAGAATTGGAAGATAAATTGGGCTGAAGGTGCTGTTGAGATAGCAAAGGTAAGTTCCAACTCTTTGTAGCAGAGACTTTGAGCACAAATAGCTGGTCCATTTATGTATTTGCTTACTTTTGTTGATTCCAAGTCCTGATCATTTGCTCTAACTCGTTCATTCGTAGTCTTTTTAGCATTGTTTGACTTTTGTTGATGCTTATGCAGAGCCGCCTCAAAAATCCTGGTACCAATCCAGCCAAGCTCACTCCACCATGCTTGCGGGAGCAAATCCAAGCCATGTTGCACGTGTTCAGGGCAGTGGTCGACAAGGTCATACGGGAGAAAATCGCGGCAATGAAGACAATTTCTGAAGGAGGTGTGCCGCGTTCCGGCGGTATTGTGCTTCAGCCACGCGCTCCACAGGCTGTCATGGAAGCACCGCTCCGCAAATCACCATTGAAGCCTACTATAGTATTGAAGGGTCTAGCTGGAGCACCACTCCACCAGTCACTGCCTAAGCCTGCTGCAGCATTGGCAAAACGTGAGAAGAAGCCCTTTGAAACACAACCAGAAGCCGCACTCCAGAAGCCAACACTCCAAGGAGCTGCAAAGTTGATGAAGCAACGTGAGAAGAAGGAGGCGGAGCTACTTAAAATCAGAGATCAGCTAGAGCATGCAGAAATGTCGTTGGCGATGCGAGAGACCAAGAGGCAAGAATTGGCGCGCACTGAGCAAGCAAAGTGGGAGGAGTTTGCAGGGATCCAACAGTCGAAGCAAGACATGGTCTTGGACGACCGCTCCAAAAAGATGGTAGATATGCGCTTGCGATCTCTCATAGAGGATGCAGTTGCTGTGTCTACCAAGTTGTCAACTTTGGGCCCTGAGATTAAGGACTGGACTACAGTCACTGTCGATTTGCGAGCCCAGTTGCTTCCGCTGCAGGATTCCATTAACAACATTAGCGCCAAAATTGACATCATGATTGTTCTAGAGAGTTGTATCCGCCCACACCAGTTTTATTCAGCATTTCCTGTGAACCGTGAGGAAATGGTACCGTTGAAGCAGCACCTCCCATGCGTAGGATGCGGACGCTATTGGGCAGAGATGGCTTTAGCGAACCTCCCTTGCGGATGTCTTCTTCACCTGATTTGTTTGTTTCAGGTTGCTCTATCCTCCAAACCTTGTTGTCCTGGCTGCAATGTCAAGCCATCTGGAGGATGGATGGGACAATGGGGCTTTAAATCCGACATTGCTTCAGAAGAGGCTGCCGTTGCGGCTGTGAACAAAGAAGGATGGGCACCTCCATTGAGTCGTAGTGAGACGAAGCTGCAGAATACCAAACGGAAGATTGAAGCGCCATCATCTAATTCTTCCTCCTCCAAGCGAGCATGTCACCCACTACACAAGGCGACTGCACCCGACGTTGAAACTGCCAGCCACATCAATGCGGCAGCTGATATTGTAGCAACCGTTGCTGTACAGGTTGTTGACTTTGGAGCAATGCCTTGCGAGGTAATTGGTCACACTGAGGTGGTGCTGGAAGTTGGCGATAATGTAGCAAGTGGCACTACGGTTGTAGCAGCTGGTTGTGAGACTGGAGTTGTTGCTGCGAATGATGTTGCCAAGGATGTAGCAGTTGGGGACGGTGTCGAAGCTAGTGTCAACTTAGCAGGCCACCACAGTGCAACATCCGGCCCAACGCCACCTAACTATGCAGAGCGAGAGCTAGTAGTTGAAATTTCACCTGAAGTTAGACCTTTAGATTATGGAGAGATCCTGAACATTGCAAATGCTGCAGCAACAGAAGCGGATCCCACTACTGCAACATGAAGCAACCATGTTCATTAAGCTAGTTAAAGGCTAGCATATATAGACTTGGAAGACTTGCTGCAGCTAGAAGATCAATCAGCAGTAGACTCTTTGGCTTCTTAGCACACTGCCATGTGCACATCATGTATCTTTTTTAGTGCAATAGAAGCGAGAAGCACCTTTGTTGGCATATTTATGTACGCCACGAATGTCAATATCTGTATGCACTTTGTCATGAAATTGTATAACAAACACAATATAGTTGGTGGACATGCAGCTAAACAATTGGTCTTCGATGGTGGTGTGAGCTGCTTGGCTCGGCAATCATTACTTATTTATTGATATTCTGGTAGAAGTCATCATGTGAATAAGAATCTTTAGCATTTGTATCTTTGAATGAGAATTTTCCATTAAAACTCAAATGATATCAGTTACGTCCTCTACGCTAGTTTGGGAGTCACTACAGCCTGCTTCAGTACTATTAACGAGCTCATCTATGTCTGATGCCTCAACAAGCACATATCTACTGCCCTGACGGGTACAACCCTCACGCCATGCTTCACTGGCAACCCCTGCCCTAGACGCATGCCACGCGTCTCGCCTACAAGCTATACCTGCAACGATCGCTGGATCAGGCAATGTCTGCTCAGATTCAAGAATCCTCTTTTGCAACTTTGCAACATACCTATGTTGTATGTTTCTATACCAAAACTCATATTGCTGCACAATAACACTTGTCCTAGCTCTTGTCCATCCATGTTGTCCATGGTACTGGCTAGATGCTTTAGCAGCATGGTGCGATTTCTCCATCCCTTGACAGTTCCAAACAAACAAACTCCCATATTTTTCCACAAACCAGGGTCCGTGCTTCACCAGAACATGCTGCAAGCATTGAGAGCACAAGCGGACACTTTATTAAAAGTTAAATATACTATATGCAATGGAGATTTTGCTGCAGCAACGATCACATGGAGGCTATGTCTAAAACTTGCAGATCTTTGCTACAACAACAATCACTACTCAAGCCTAGGTCAAGGGATGACTTACAATGTAGTGTGTCACATGACCCTCACCATGGGCAGCAATAAATGCCCTTCCAAAACCCTCAATGATCGATTTACAGTTCCTCCTTTGCTCATTTGTTAGAACCAACCCTGTGAAGTATGGCTGCAGCGCCTCGAGGGTCTCCTACACTCGCCTGCGTTTCACCCTTGCTTGATCGTTCTCCAGGTTGTTCGACTCTGAAGCAAGCACATCCTTCCAGACCCGATCATTCCCAGACCATGAACTTGGTCCAAACAATTTGCTTGCTAATACTCCTCCTATGCTAGGCTTCTGAACCACATTCCCTGTTTTGCCAGATAGCTTTTGGTCCTGCTTCAACACACAATTAGATCCCTCCACGCCAATTGCAGACATAGTTTTCTCCATAGCATCTATAGCAACCGATCTCCTCTCTTCATCTTGCATGTTCCAAACAAACATGTAATGGAGATGGAAGACTTTTTCACTGATGCGGACCAACACATGCAAAGTGCATACATGAGTCCTGCTAAGGGGAATTGGTAGGATTGGCTTCCATCGAGGATGTGTGTTGATGTCACACGGTGGACCTCAAATGCTAGGTGCGAACAATCCTCCTTGCCATGAACCTTTTCCACGAGAAGAGGTTGCTCGCTCTGCTTCAGCCGCAGTGCAAGTCCTCAGACGTTCGTGTTGTTGCTCGCAATATATGCAATTCGTTTTGCAGGCCGGTCCATGCTGTAGGCCGTACATACACTTGATCGTTTTCATATCCGCGCTTAAGTGCCACTCCACTAGAAAACTCCCATGGCCCGGAACTTCTAGATGTTGCCCATCAGATTGTGCTTTGATAATTGCCGGGAAGTTAGTTTGCTGAAACACCCACTAGAGGATGTCATACGATTCTTTCTCCACCTGGAAGCAACCCACTGGCCAAATCTCTTGCTCTGATTGAACTGAAAAATACCTCTCATCATTTTTTTGAATATTTGGGTCTAGAGCTCAATTCATGAGTGTCAGACTCACTCTTTCAAACTTCTTCCCATGGATCACCTCCGCCTCGTCCAGCTTCAGCACAAATATCAGCGGCCCACCATTGCACTCTGTAATGAATTGAAGTTATGGAAATGAAGTTCACTAGACTCTGCTGCAGCAAATGAAATCCAACTTAAGGCACTTTTCAAGACTCACCTTCAACTGTGATGTTATAGAACAACACCATCGATCGCTGAACAACTTCGATATTCGCAAAGAGATTATTTTTGTCATTGAGAATGACCTCTTTCGAATTCCTAACCACCTTTCTATTGACCCTCACTTCTGGAATCACTCGCCGGCCATCAATATGGAAGTACTCTCCAATAAACTGCGGAAGCTTACTGTTCATTTTTCTTTTCAATTCTGCCAGCCTTGTACTAGAGGGCAAAAGACCATGCTTCAGCTCAGGTGATACAGATGTGACTCGATGCTTGATAACCTTACACAGTGCAAAGTATCCTCTGTGTGTTATATTGTTGCCATCACACACTCCCAACATTACCTCCCCACTCAACTCCTTCTGTATCTTCTTAAAAACACTCTGGGTTACTGCCGCATTAGCTTGACTCATTCTAGGTTGCTCCCCCAGCCTTAGAGCCTCATCTACGGACAAAACACTTGCAATAGCACGTGCTGTAGCAGTTTGAGAATCTTTTGCTCCAACCCATCGTTTCCTCTCTCTGAGTGCTTTATTTGATTGCTGCAACTGACTGACAAGTTGCGGTTGAATATGCGCTCGTAATATGGTGCACCGCCGTTTAGCATTCCCCGATCCTACAAAGCCAATAGAAATACCAAATCCAAGCATAGACAATCACCATCAAATACTCATGGAATTCATCTTCAGATTCATAATTTCATTAAGCATAGAATTGGCCCGAAGACAAAAAAGAACATGCATGGGCCAACTATATAGTACGATCACAACTTAAGCATGAGCCACTTAAGAACCTCGTACAAGTTCATCGACGTTCTTGATGCTTTGGACGCGAACACACTTGCGGAGTCCTCTTGGAGTTTCCACCATGGATTTGATCTGTGCTTGTAACTTCTCGTATGTTGCCTTAGATTGTAACAAATCCAACTCCAAAGCACTGATCGTCTCTTGGCTTGCTTGAGCTCCTGCAACAGCTGACATCCTTAATGCTTCACATGTAGCTTCTAAGTTTCCTACTTTGATTTGCAGCTGCGCACGTTCCTGAACAAGCGTAGTTGTAGTGTTTGACAAACTTTCAACTACACCTCGCTGGACCTCATATTCCTGCTCTAAACCTTGAACTGTAGACTGCAAGTTCAATATTTCTTGAACACCGCTCACACGTTTAATGTATCCAAGCATACCCTGCTCGCCGTGGCATAAGAACTCTAGATATTCTTTTGTAGTGCGGAAGCTTGGAGGTGAATTGGTAGCTGGATCCACTGGATATAAACCACCATCAACCCAGAGGTCAATGTGAGTTTCACCAGCTACCCTCCTTGCCGCAAAGGTTAAACGACTGACTTGTTCATGCAAGAGCGTGCCTCTCTTCATAACTGGAGCATAGCTAGAAGTCAACTTGACAGCAAGAGTATAAGTATTTGTAATATCTCTAAGTGCCATACTGAAGCAACGTTAAAATCAGTGTTGTCTACCAATCTGACAAGAAAGTATCACTGGAAAGTGAATCTAGGACACGTGATACTAAATGTCAAATCAAGTCATTGCAAAAATATTGTGCTACAATAGAATTCAGGGAAACAATTAAAAAGATTTTGCTACATCAAAGGTCAAAGGTTGACAAAAACTTGGCGCATGCCAAACATGCCACATGCAATAAATCACACATCTTCCCGCCAATTTATTTTGCCCCTTCCCGCCCTACTAAAGCTGAAGTGGCATTCTTTTTTTAAAGATTTTATGCTCCAATTCATTTTATACTATTTGTGAGCTGGTACAGTAAAGCCTCATTTGCATATTTTATTGATTCAATTGTTTGGTACATATGATACTAAATGGTTTTTCTTTAGACTGAAAGGACGGCCAAAAAATTAAAAAATTTGTGTGCTAGAAAATGCCATGATCACGCAGGCATGATCTATTATTTTTTAAGCATGCCATCTCGGATTTGAGCATGCCACATCAGAGAGCACGAAGGCATAATCATGCCGTTTTGCTTGGGTGGCTGGTCCTTTCACTGGACGATAGGGATGACCAACAGCCTGGGCAGGCTTAATGTACCACTGCCCAAGCAAGAATATGCTCAAAGGTACCATGCCCGAAACTCCCTTAAAGGGCCTCTCAGTGACCCAAAAAATTCTCTAATGTCTGTTCCCCAAACCAGAGATACTGCAAATGCTTGAGAGTATGGATCCCAGCACAATTCTTATGGAGATGGTGTGGACGTTGTAGTGGAAGTGGATTTGGGATGGGTGAAGGCCACCACCAATGCTGCATTAACCCTAAAGCGCTTTGACGTCCATATTCTGGACGATGAACAAAGCGCTTCAAGGCACTATTTAGCCCAGTTAACTTCTCATTCATTCATTGTAATACTTGGATCTAGAAAAGACAACCTTCCTTAGTGATCAAATTCAAGAAATTTCAAGAAAATGATGTTTTAGTTCAAAGATATAAGCAAAAATGTGCAAAATTTCAAAAAAGGATTGAGACGTTTAGGGGTTAAGTTTGTGTGTGCCAACGTTGGACTAAATTAGCATTTGCAGGATTGGTGCAGCTATTAGAGCTCCTCTTGGGGACATGCCTCCATCCTGGATGGAACTTGTAAGCAGTTGCAATGAAACTCACCAATTGAAGTTTGAAATTTTCTCCATTGCTAGAAAAGGAAAAAAACTTGGAAACCTGTACAGTACAGGGAGCTCAGGTTAATGAAGTTAAGCTTATGTCTGGTTTCAAATTCTGGAGTGGCACAACTGAGCTACAGTTTAGTTGTCAGCAGCCCTCCAGGGAAGTTGGTCATGTGCCTCTGATCTGATTTCCCTTGTTTGGAGCTTTGTCTCGATTCGTCGATGATTTCCTGGTGCAAAGTCATCTGGGAAACTTATGATATTCTTGAGAGGGGAGAAAGGGTAATCTGGCTTGGAAAAGTCATGACACTGTTGTTCAGTTCCTACGCTAAGTTGGGTGCAAGCTAGTTTTGGTTATTTAACCCCTAAAGGACTGAGGCCTTTTTTCTGCCAAAAAACACTGAAAACTGTCATTTTTATAGCAAACAGTAAAAACAAATGAAAAAATATTTTTTTGCAAATCTAACCTTAGGATCTTACACCTAACTAGTATGAGAATGTGTGGAAAAAATTTCAGAATTTTTGACCGCACAGATTGCAAGATATCTGCGTTTAAAGTGAAAAAAACAAGTTTTTCAGCACATTCCGGGACTAGATTTTTTGACTTTAAACATTTTTAATTTAAAATTTTTGCACTACATAGTTTTGAGCTTTAAATCTTTATAGTGGAGAATTGAGTTGAGAGTCTAGGAAAAAAAAAAGAAATTCAGAAAAACTTAATTATCATTCTTAAAAAAATTGTTAAGTAGAAGTAAGTACGAGATAGAAGGAAAATCTAAAATATCAATATCTCTTAGATGGAATTAAAATTCACTAATCCCACTGGTGAGATTGTTCTAGCAACTAAACTAAACCATGCCAAAAAAAAAAAAAATGAAAAATTTGAAAGATTGCATTCAGAAATGAATCCTACAAGTTATTTTTTTCAAAAAGATGCTCTAACTGCCCGAAAAACAATAATGTCCATAACTTTCTCATAACATATCCAAATGAAATGAATCAAAGCTTTCCGGATAGACAAAAATATAATCTATGAGAAAAAAAAATATTCAAAAAAAAATTCAAATTTTTGTCCATTTTTTTTTGCTGCCCGGGCTGCCCGCCGTCCCCTGTTTTGAGCTTATTTGGTCATAACTTTTTTTCCCGGGCACCAATTGTGAAAAAAATTATATTCCCACGAAGCTAATCAGATTTTCTACCTCCAAAAATTTTTTTTAAAAATCAGGAGAAAATTTCAGCCCGTAGGTACCTGCCCGAAAACGCATTTGTCCCCCGAAGGGACAACGGTCCTTTAGGTGTTAACATTGCCCAAGTATTTCATTCGCTTTGGAATCTGCATGGCTGTCAATTGGTGGAGCTTTCGAAGCTGCAGATGAAAATGTCAACCTAAGGTAGTCTGCTCTTAAAGCAACCATTTAAGCCTACTTAACTCATCATTAACAATAATAGATATTTCTTGCAACATGTCGCTCACTCCTCAATATGAATCACATTTAGAACATGGTTGCTTTTAAAACAAACTACCTTAAAGAAGACACATGCATCATAACTAAAAATATATGAGAGGCTATTATAGTAGTTGGTATTGTTTTACATATAATTGAGTCATTAAGCGAGTATGACACGCTAAACTTTAGCATATTTGTATCCTTCTAACTTTCATTCTTACATTAATAAAAGAGATCTTCCGTGGTAAGCTGTTTCTATTTTGTATGAAATTTTGATGTTCTCAAAAAAATTTGTCTTTAATGTTTGATGAATAGAATTTTAGTCTTTTTAGCGAGTTCATTTGAAAACAATAATCATTAGAGAAATTTTGGACTCTCTAAAGCGCCGCTAAGAAGTGCCGAAAGGAACCCTTGCATTACATTTGATTTGCCAAAGAAGGAACTTTTCTCCTGTTCTCGCACGTTGTCAATACTTCCAAATGTTAGAGCATTGGTTCATGAGTATCACTATTAAAATAGAGGAGGCTTGTAACAATTAGTATTTTATATTCAATTACAATTAAATAAAGCCATTGCAAGTGTGCTTTTGTGACAACCTTAGAATAAAAAATTCATATACACTCTTTGTCAGTTGAGATATTCACACAAGGTGAATCTTTATTTTGTCAGAGATTTTGTTCTTTTACTAGCTCTTTAGTGCTCCAAAAATAGCTTTGCTTGTCAAAGTTTGACAACCTTGTGGAGAGTTCAAATTTTCTCTAATGTGAAAGATCGACAGTGAGAAAGATCTTTCTATATTCTATTTGTTTAAATGGTAGAATTGGGAAAAGGGTAGTATACAATTAAGATTCCATGTATTTGTTGGTGTGAGGTGTATCTAACTTGGTTAAAGAGTTGTGTTACCTTAAGGTATGTTCTTATTCAACAATATGTGTGATGTCAGTGAAGAAAATTTTGTCCAAATGTGTATCCAAATTCATTTCTTCAACTCTCACAAATTCCACTCCAAATTTTTTACATTGGGTACAAACATACCTTAATAAGGGATATGGGAAGACTATGCAATAGATTTGCGGAGTACAACATTGATTCTATTATTAATACTAGCATTGATCAATGTAGAAGTAGAAACAAGATAGAAGGAAAAACTAAATTGTTAATAGGTTTAAGTCATAAATTGAAATGCATTGATCCCAATGGTGAGATTGTTCTAGCAAGCAAGTTCAACTTTGTGGAACTTTGTTTTGAAAAATTGTGAACATTGAGTTGAAAATGAATCCTATAAGTTATTTTTTGAAGAAAATGCTATGAAAAACAAGACTCTTCACAACTTTCTCATCACTAGTCCAAATGGAACGAATCAAAACTTTCTATGTCCAAGAGGTGAAAGTATTTTCTACAAGAAACAAATTTGTTTAAAATTTATTCAAAGTTTTTGGGATTTCATTTGTGTTGCTCAGTTTCCTCAGAAACTACTTTATGAGCTTAGGGTGGCATAACTTTCTCTCCTGAGCACCAATTGAAGCAAAAATTATATCCCCATAAAGCTAATGTGCATACCTATTTTCCAAAATGATTTCAAAAAATCAATTAAAAAATCGAGAGCATTGGAGCTTGCTCAAACCTTCAAGTGCCCCTTAAGGAACACTTAGGACTTTCCGGTTTAAACAAACTTCTTTCATGAAGAAACTGTACAAAAATATACCTGCAGAAATGTGCAATAATCCAAATAATCCAAATATGTAAAAAAATCCTAATCAGCTATTAATAACCATTATGTGCAAGTAGTATGTATTCTGTATCTGGATATGTTGGAAAGCTGCAAGACTTGGTGGAAACATGAATAGGTCCAGGCAAACAGATCTTGTATCAGTACATTAATAAGGAAATTTAGTGTTAATCACACAAATTGACTTTTAACTCCTAAACTCCCAAGGCATTTTTTTCCTTCAAAAGTCACTCAAAATTGTCATTTCTAGTGCAAAGTGCAAAAAAAAATAGAATTTTTTTTTTTTTTTTTGCATATCTAACCATAAGATCTTGCACTATCACTAGTATAAGAACGTGTGGAAGAAATTTAAAAAGCTTTGACCACATAAATTGCAAGATATTTGCATTTGAAGTGAATAAATTCATTTTTTTTGCCCCTTGCCTAACTAGATTTTAAGGCTTTGAATTTTCTTAGCTTAAAGTTTTTGCACTAAACATTTTGAATATCTAATTTTTTAAGTTGAAGATTTGAAATGAAAGTCTAGGCAAATAAATTCAAGAAAAAACCACTTGATTTTTATTCCTTAAAAAACTGTTTAAGTAGAAATAGGTACAAGATTGAAGAAAAATCAAAATTGTTAATAGCTCTAAGATGGAATTGAAAAGATCACTAATGGTGAGATTGTTCTAGCAAGCTAACTAAACCTTGTTAAACTTTTTGTTCCCGAAAAATTGATATTGTGTTCAAAAATGAATCCAACAAGATAATTTTTTAAAATCATACTTAGATTGCCTCCGAAACAAGATTGTCCCTAACTTTTTCATCACTAGTCAAAACAAAGTGAATCAAATCTTTCCATACAAGCACAAATACTTTTTGTGAGACACAAAATTTTGCAATTTCATTTTGACTTTCTATGAATGTTTTTTGTACTTCTTGACAAATTCCGTTTTGAGCTTATATTGGTATTTTTTTGCTCTTGGGTACTGATTGAAATTAAATTTGTATTCCTCAAAAGCTAATGTATTTTCCTATCTTCAAAAAAAATTCAAAAAATTATAGCAAAAGTTGAGACCATAGGAGCCTATTTGAAATCCATTATGGACATTTTTCTATCCAAGGGGACAACAAGAGTTTAGGAATTAAAATGCTATAAATTTTTAATTCATAATGAATATATTTACCATCTATGTTTATAGAGATTCCCTCTTTGAATAGTATTGATATCTATGTTCATGATAAAAATGTTCATCAAGAATAAACGCTTGTAGCATTTTAAAATCAATTAGTGTGGTTTACTCTAGAATTTCCTTATCATTGTAGCATCAGCTGCTAGTTGCCCAGAGGTTGTAAGGTGGGTACGCTCAAAACCGCCACTTTTTGCTACTGAGCCTAGTTACTATCATTAGACTGGTCAGATTTTCACACGTTCTTCTTGGCAACTGAAAGGAGGTTCCAACGCACCAGAGAACGTGGCATTTGGATACTGTATACAAAAGTTATCAAAGAACAAAGTTTGGTTCTAAAATGGTTTCTTCCACATAGGTACATAATTGATTTTGAAGATGTACATAGAGTAAAGATGGCGGTTGAAGATCAATGGCACATTTGGGTGTACCTACCTTAAGTGGCACCTACTTAGTCAGCTGATTAGTTGTGTGGGAGTTTCATGGGTTGCAGAAGTGGCTTGCTATGTTTGGACTAAATGCTCTTTACAAGAGTTTTAATTGGACTTGGAGACTTGGTGACCTTGGGATTCCTCAACTGCATCAGATCTCATCAGATCCACCGTTGAGAAAGGCATCACAGTGGAGGGCCAGGAACTTGGTAATTATCATCCAACTTTAAACCCCAAAACAATTAAATTAGGCAAAATACATTTTAGGCAAGCATTTGTAGAGGTCAATTTTAGGAACAGTGAGTACTGTTACTTTGGTTATTGCAACCTTCTTGAAGAGAAAACTTTGGAGGGTAGTGAACTGGGTTTATTTTCTAGTAGTAAGAAGATCTTAATTCCTAAGTAATCAAGGTCATTTTTGGGGGGCAAAAAAAACTCAAGACTGTCATTTTTACTGTGATCACCTAAGAAAGCAAAAAAATATATTTTTTTAGATTTTAACCGTAGGATCTTGTACTTTATTTCTCTGAGATCATGGGATAAAAATATCATGAGGTTTGAACATTTGGATTAGAAGATATTAGCATTCAAAGTTGGAAAGAAAAAATTCTTAAACGCTGACTTGCAATTTCAAATAATTTTTACCGCCATTTGTAGAAAAAATTTGTACTGCAAATTTTGAATTGAATTTTTTTGATGTTGAGGAATTGGGTAGAAAGTCTAAGAAAAGTGTTAAAAAAAACACACTTGATTTTCATTCTTCAAAAAGTTATTAAGTAGAAGTAAGTTTAAGATTGAAAGAAAAAACTAAATTGTTAAAAGCTCTTAGATGGGATTGAAATACAATAATCCCAATGGTGAGATTGTTCTAGCAAGCAAATTTAACCTTGTCAAAAGATCTTTTTTGAAAAATTGTAAAAATTGCATTCAAAAATGAATCATGTAAGTTAACTTTTTAAGAAGATGCTTAGATTGCCCAAAAACCAAGATGGTATACAACTTTCACATCACTAATTTAAAATGGAATGAATCAAAGCTTCACATGTAGACAAAAATATGATCTATAAGAAATAATTTTTAAAAGCTTTATTTCAAGTTTTGTGAATTTCTATTTGTGCCCAATGATGTGAAAATTATGTCTAAGATGGCATAACTTTTGCTCCTAGGCCCTAATTGAAATACAAATTATATTTCCATGAAGCTAATAAGTTTTTCTATCTTATGAGAAAGTTTCAAAAATATTCACCTAAAGTTGAGGTCATAGGAACCTGCCTAAAATCCATTTTGTCCCTAGAGGGCTCGCTAGAAGGGACAATGGTCCTTTAGGAGTTAAACTTGAAGTGTTTACTAGATGTAATAAATAAGGGTGGCAATACATTGAGGGATAAATGCAAAAACATGGTTCTTACTTTCTAGTGAATAATTTTTATAGGCCTCAACCTCTACAAACGAAATCGAGGTCTTTGTTACAATTACAAATTCAAAATTTTCAAATTTTCAAATTAGTTCTAGTACTCTCTTCGTGGAGTAGATTTTGTATCCTATCTATAGGACTTGCTACCCACATATAAGGTAATTGTAGCTAATTGTGATTCCTTTCTAAATTGGCCCAAAGATTCTTGGCTAAAAATTACAACTTCCATTGATGAGAGCTTAGGATTGATTTTGGATAAACTTATTTTAAGCACTTTTTAAAATCCATATTTTATTCATACAAAGTCTAAAGAATGCATTATAAAAGAATCTAGAAATCAATCACTTTTAAACTACCAATAAGATCCTGGAATAGTAATAGTGTGCAAAAACTTTTTAAGACTAATTAAACTTTACTTGCACGTGGTGCCTATTAGTTTACAAAAATATGAAATCAATTCTTGATGAAATTTTTAAACTTACTCTATGGAATGTGGAAGTCTTAACTTGATGTTTTACAATTGCAGCACCTCTGACACCTTTGCCAAGCAAGGTGATTCAGTTATTGTTGGTACAAACTTGCACGCCCATCATAGAATTTCGGCCAACCACTTTAGGCAACCACCTAGATGGCCAAGGCTACAATTCAATTGTTATTGTATTTTTTTACACCTCATGGAGATCATAGGAAAAAATGTAAAATTGTGGCCTCTACATAGGGCCCGTCCATGCAACTTTGAGGTCTTTGACTCCAAATAT
The DNA here is from genome assembly GCA_951799445.1 of Pseudisothecium myosuroides. NCBI lineage: Eukaryota > Viridiplantae > Streptophyta > Bryopsida > Hypnales > Lembophyllaceae > Pseudisothecium > Pseudisothecium myosuroides. The sequence continues at coordinate 45,593,679 of OX637288.1, forward strand.
AAATTCAAATTTTCCAAAGTTTGATCAATTGGTGGTAAAAAATTGTAAATCATTATAGGAGGCAATCCATTCTTGATCACCCTCCCCTTCTTGCTATAGAGGCTATTCACTTTCTGTTCATAAGGAGATGAACAACAATTAATTATGGTGCGGTTCCCGATGCAATTGTGGCGCATTTTGATTGGCTTCAAGACTCTCAATATTGCAACACCCCTTGGTCAATTTTGTTTTCAAGACATCATCGGAAATAGCAAGCCCTATATCACCGGTATGGGAGGAATAAAATCTTCTGTTGAAAAATTCACAGTAATTGTATATTTGAGAAATAAAAATCCAGAAAATTATAAAAACCTTCCAAACCCTATTTCCACACACGGGAAAATTTCCCCACAGTGAAGAAACCCACCCTCCAGATGTGTGTAATTGCTTAAGTGATCGGAAATGGATTGCCTCCTTTAGTTCCTATGTTTTTTCCTACATTTGAAAAATCTACCGGACTGGTTAAGCTCTACCTTTTTCTTTTTCTTTTTTTGAACAAATGGAAAATACCATTGCAATAAGGTAACCAAGAAGAACAATAGCCAAGCTGGAGTTGGCAAATGAAGAGATCATGAGCAAAAACAAAGAAGAAACCAAACCAAAATAAAGCTAAACATAAGAGCAAAGAGGAGGACCTTTCCTACTCCAAACAATGATGGCACCACTCCTATAGGCTAACACTGGAGGTTGGATCCAGATACTATCAAACTTAGCCCAAATGCTATCAATCTGTTGAGGTTGTTGACGGGCACTAAGCTCTCTCTACCTTGGTTTCACACACTGGGAAGTGAGAAGTTAGTCACTGTTTCACCAAGCTTTTGTTTATGCCTTTATGTGAGCTTACTGGTTGCACTTTGTGAAAAATGCTTGCTAATCAGGGCGGGTGAAGCAGCCCGCACTTAGACGCGCACGATGTACAGTACAGAGCATGAGAACAGGCTCAATGGACAAGCAGGAGGGCTTCATTCCACTTCTTCACTTGAGTCTGCCTGCGCCACTTCCGTGCGGTCACCACCAGAGTTGTGCGGGAATGAAATTTGGGAGTCCCCACGAGTACAAGTGAGAAGGAAAACTAGTAAAACTCTAAGGATTGATAAGGGTATTGGTGTATGCCAGTTTTAAAAGTAAAATCTGTGCCTTGGATCAATACTGTTGGAAAAGCATTTTCGGTATACTCATAGCAATACCATGGTTTTGAATTTTTTTTTTTTTTTTGAAACACATGGACCGATTCCATTGATAAAAGGAACAAGTACAGAGAACCAGAGGCAAGCCTCGGCGACGCATATTTACCATTTTCAGACAACTAACACCAGACCGGGGGAGCCACAGTCAAGCCTAACAGGGACGGCAACCGGGAGCCCCACACGCCCGAACTACGCAAACGAACCAATCTTGGGAGGAATGAACCTCCACCTCATGTCCAGATGTGTCCGCTCTCCAAAGAAGTCATTCTGTAACCAAGTGTTATCAAACCGCCTGAGGAAGATGTCGACCTTGTCCGGGTAGAGCGCACATAATTTTGACGCCTTGATCCACGCAACTCTGGCGTGGTCTGTGAAAGCCTCCCATAGAACCTTTTCAATTTTGCTGTTGGGCCACGGTTCGTCACTGAAGCACACAGAATTGCGGTCAAGCCACGCGGTCCAGATAACCGCACCACGGAATAGGGACCACATCTTGGTGCCGTTTTGGATGCGCCTTGGGAGCTTGGCTCCCAAGATGCACTGTTGCCACGACAAGGCTGGCCATTGGCCAACCACTTCCGGGGTCTTCAGAGCGGAGTACAGTACTGAAAAGCCGAACTCCTAGGCATGTTTGGTCTTGCTGCAATGGTAGAACCTGTGAAGTAAGGTTTCTTCCACCTTGTCTTGACAGTTGTTGCAATCGGTGGAGATCTGTGGGGTGGCAATCTTGCGCCAACTATGGACTGCTACTGCCCTGTGGTAAACTGACCACATGAACCCTGCTTCTCATGGTTTTGAATTTTCAATACCAGTGCAGAAGTGTGCACTAGTTGGGTAAAAAATTCTTTAATTTTTCAAAAATTGTTCTCTGGCACCTGCACCCTGCTCAGCACAACGACAAAATTGATTTGTTTGGGTTTCACAATGGCAAGCCTCAGTTCACAAATATCACTGCTAGAAGTTGCAAACAATAATTTGTAATACTACATGTGAAAGTAAGTTCTATGCTGAACTTATTAACCCCTAAATGATGGACCTATGACCACTGATTTCAAGCCTCATTGCCTATCACTCAATCTGTTGCCATTTTGCAACTAGATATGTGTGAAAACTTCTATATTTATTTTTTAGAGATGAAATTGCACGTCTTCTTTACTTCACAAAAAGTTTAGATTTTTTTGTGGAAAATTGATTTTTTTAGAATTTTTGAAGAAAAAGTGAAGAAAAATCACATCAAATAGAAAATTATTTCAATTTTTTTGAAAGTTTCACCATGTGTGTATATTTCAATGACAAACATCATGGTGTCAACCCAATTTCCGTGTCATTCTATAAATAATTAGAAAATAATAGACATTGAAAATGCACCCAAAGTTCAAATAGCAATAAAATATTCAATATTAGGAATTTTATCAAAATTCAAATTGGAGTAGAAACTAGAGTAGATGTCCTTCATTTTGTTAGCTGGGCTTAAACTCAAAAAATATCATTTTTGTGGAGCAATTTCAGATTTAGAGCAAGGAACAACAACTTCCCAAATTACACTAAAATAGCATATTTTGTGATTTGTTTTTTTTAACTTCTCATTTATTTGAAGACAAACACTAGAAAGACTACAAACTCAATTGGATACTCTTCATAACCCAACATGAAAGGTCAACCAAGAAAAGGGGGATGAAAAAATGCTTCCAATAGCCTTTCAGGTCCTTGGATTGTCACCCAAGCGCCATAGATTGGCACCGGCGGTGTTCCAGGGTTGACTACACCCATGTTTCAAGCTAGGATTGTCATGATAGATAGTGGGCATCTTCAAGCCAGATCCATGTAATCAATACGATTCATTTGGCTTTAGCAGCATCATACATAACATTATTAACGTTCACTAGGGGGGATTCTTTTGCTCCCCGGAAATCAGGAGCCCCCCAGTGAATGACATTCAAAAGACTGACGATATGGGACACATGTACCTCTGCGTGACCAATCCCCTTCGCCCATCACTATAACTGAAGTCTCCTCCAGGTATCTAGAGGGGATTATCCCTCCACTCGGAGGGAGGCTGGTGGCTTGTTTAACAATGTTATGTATCGTGCCTCTAGACTGCACTGGTGTACTATATCCAAGCAGCCCATGTCAATACACAACTACAACTACGATATAGCTTCACTGCCCTTGTTAGAGAAGAACACATATTAAGGTAGATAAGCCTATTACTACCTTAATTTGCAGTCTGAATATCTTGGAGCCAACTCCAAGAGGGGCACATATTTTTAAGAGGTGTGAGCTTCTTTCATGAATTGAACCCAAGTAGAATTGTAATTTTTCGATTAAAATTGTAATTTTTGTGAATTTTTTGAAGTGGACTGCCCTAAATTTACAAAACCGCCTATAGAGTGGAATCATACACATCCTATAAACAACCCACAATCACCTTTCTATGTATCTAATGGCACTTAAGTATTCCCCAATAAAGGATTGACACGTTACCCCTCGTTGGCATTAATGCAATGATTTTGTTAGAAAATGAACAGATTTGGATGAATTTTGACTAGAATTGGGGCCAAAAGTAGGATGACACATTTAGGCGCCGATTGACAAAAAAAGTCTAGTCCACCTTAATGCCAAATATAGAAAGACTATCTTAAATGCCATTATCCCTAGAAGAACATTGTGGACACCAAGTGTTTGATGGATGACAAAAAAATCCTTCTATGCAAGACAGAAGTACAAATGTTCATCTTGCCCGAGCCCACCATCGCAACTCACTCTGCAACCCCAATCCAACCCCACCAACCTCCCTCAATCAAACCTCAATCTCGACCTCAAGTCGCAACCTCTCCTTCAAACCACACACCCTAACTCAAATCGCAACCTCTCCCTGAAATTGCAATCCCTGGAAGTTCCGTATTCCAAAACCCTCGCAAACCAGAGGCGGAAACCTAACCAATTACACCAATGGCATGCAAATTTCGTGAGCCCTTCTTACCTATGGAAGGTGTGATGAAACTGTGAAGTCAGAGCGCGACGATGACTTGGTAAAGCGTAATCCAGCAGCAGCAGAGAGATTGTTTCAGGAATTATCCAAGCCAGCAGCTGCACCTGCGGCGTTTGCGGTCGTATGGATTGGGGATGACAAGCAGCACGGTGGCTGGAGGATCCGTCCTATTACCGATGGGTTCTGTTACCGATGGATGCATTTCATTCATTAGAGTCAAGGATGGTGAGTAACGTTTCGCACGCATTCCCAAGACTTGGCGGGCGGCCGGGGCCTTCAAATATTAGCTGCCGGGCAAGAGGCAGGACGCTGGAACCCCTGATCGCCCTGCACATCGGGCCGAGGCTGGCCTACCCTGCTGATTTTGAGGGACGCGGTCGCAAGCGCATTCAAAGTCGGTGCAAATGTATAAACTATCCGTCAGACTCCGCACCGAATTTAATGCGACCAGGGTTCACAAATCATGATCACGAGCTCTGGCGATTCTCGTCGCAATTTCATCACCGCTGGTGAGATTCTCGGTGTTGTTCTCACATGTTCGCGACTGATGTATGACTGTCGATGCATTGAATGGAGTATGGGAACCCTTTTTGCAGCATGATTAGTTAGGTGTTATTCGATCATTGGAAACAAGAATCAGCTACCGAATTAGTTGCGCTGAGTTGCCGTGAGGGTCACAGCAACTCGGTGGATTGTAGCCCAACAATTAGATTTGCGGTGCTGAAATGCTTAAACCCTAATTGCTAGGATTAAACCCTAATTTTCAGGGTCTGTTTCTCATTCTTCTGTGCTGAATTTGATTAGATGACGTGACTGGGAAAACATTGTAGGAATTTGTTCAATCAGCCAATTGTAAGATGTTGTCGTTACCAATCAAAGTCTGAAAGTAGTGACAAGTTCTTGCATTAGAGAGTTTATGTAGCTCTATTTAATGTGAGAACTATAAGTCTTCCTTCAGAGCAGTTTGAGAGGTACTAGTTTTTTAGGTAGAATGGCAAAAGAAGGCTATGTTGAGGTTTTATGTAGGCTGAACAAGGTGCTTCACAAATTGAAATATTGTTCTGCCGAGCTGAGCGAAATCGAGAGTGTTGTGACTGAGCTGGAAGCGGGTGCACATGGTGATGAGATGGAAGCAATTGAAGAGATGCCCGACCTTCTGGTCATCGCCGGTATCTTGCGGGAAACGATGAATTCTCTCAAAGCAGGCCTTGAACGAATTCGAGATGTGCAGAAAATGCAAGTGCCCAGACCCTCTCCTGTGTTGAGCGGCTCAAATCCAGCTGATGCAAACAAGGTAATCTGAGAACTACACCAGTATCTGTTCTTTAATCATTTCAAGCAGAAGAATGCTGGGAATGCTATTTGTCTCCTAGAGGGAATTGAAAATCAGAAGAAAACAAAAAGGGGAGTATTGAAAATGTATTCTCAAAAGTTGAATTGTTGGAATGGTCATTTCATATAACATTCTCAAGAAACATTGTTAGCACCCTCTAAATTGGCGTGGAGAGGAATCCCTAACACCTCGTTTTGCAATTTTGAGCTCAATTAGAACAAGGGAGAGCTCCTTCAGTTAGAGAAAATCAGAGCATGTTAGAGCTTTCATTTTGCTTGATTTTCTCTGATTAGGCATGATTTGCTCTAAATGACATTGTTCTCAAAGTGTCATGCCTCTACTACTCAAGAATGTTATGTTCTTCATCTAGAGGGTTCTGTTTCCATATTCAGCTGATCCTTAAATCTTTTTGAACCGTTCGAATTGGTGAAAACTCCTTGCAAGTAACAATTTCACATCGCTTTTCTGACAGATTCTCATTTATGTACAGGGATCCGATTCAAGGAAAGTGATGGAAATACGTGTTGTTTCCACCTTATGCACGGAAAACTTCAGCACAGAAACCAGGATAGCGAAAAGAGGAGTTGCTGCAAGAAACATTTCACAAGTATGTAGGTCTGTATGCATTCATCACCCGGAGATGATAGACCCTGGGCTTTGGAGCAATTTGTCAGAGGATTTGGTAGGACTGGTCTTTGCACGGCTACCCGTCCCTCGAATTATTGAGCTTAAGAACAGCTCCAGTGCTTGGTCCTCTCTGTCTGATTCCTCCGGCTTCAAACTAAGCTTTGCGGAGGCAAATCCCAACCTCTTTGGTCTTCTGGGGTGGGACGATAATTTAAAAACCTTTTGGACCCGAATGTTTGACGCCAAATTTAAGGAGTGGCATAGCGTGGAATTGAATTTCCCTCTAGACAAGGAGTTCGTGGACTCGTGGTATGCGTGCGATGGAGGTTTGGTTTGTTTCGTGCAGACGAGCGAGGACGAAGAAGATGCTGCGCCATTTCCTGTGTATGTTTGCAATCCCTTAACAAATGTTTGGAAAGCGCTGCCTGACTTACCGCTTAGCAAGAAGGAGCCCGTGTTGGTGCAGTTGGTCACGGATGTGGATGCGAACTCCTACAGAGTGCTCTTGGTGTGTTGTGAGAAGGAGGACTATGCTCTTGGAGTGGATGTCTATGACTCCCAAACTGGGTCATGGGGCACCATGGATTCTGGTCTTGTTTTTTTGTCCAACTTCTTGGATCCTCGGGTGTTTGATTGCGCCACCAAAGAGTTGTGTTCTCTTGACAGCCGCCCTCCTGAGGATCTCGCAATCGTACGGTACTCCATTTTCAAGGATCGTCTGTTTGTGTTGCATGCTCCCGTGGAACCTAGCACGTGGGTTCACACGTCTGAAATACTTGTGATTTCAGAATATGAATATCAGAGGAGCACAATGGAAATGAGGAAACTTAACGACTACGAGGTAACCTTGAAGGGTCTGCGAATCGGGTCATACGTTGGTTCGCATGACATGGAACTCTTCACTAGCACTGGGTTTATCCTTTTGACGTGGGACAACCGGGATGAAAATGGAAGTGTCAGTCAGCTTATCAGACTTTATGACATGGCTACAGATGAATGGCATAACCTTCCTACCTTGGTTGGAAATCCTGCAACCCGAAACGAGAGGCTTGAAGGAGTTTTCATGTGTGAGCTTCGTTGGGATGCAGTTCCCTGAGCAGATGACTCAAAGCGATGCAAGTACAACATGCAGTGCTTGTCCATGGAGTATCAAGCTTTAGCAAGGTAGTCATGAGCTTTCAATGCTATCAATTTGCTGGCCACATAATTTGGTTTCAGTAGCAGATGATTCAAAGTGATGCAAGTACAACATGCTAGTGCTTGTCAATGGAATATCAAGCTTTAGCAAGGTAGTCATGAGCTTTCATTGCTATGAATTTGCTGGCCACATATATAAATTGGTTTCAATATTATTAGATTGTTTCATGAACTTTTAGATAGTGTGATGTAGAGGAACTCTCCCATAATCCATGGGCAGGTCCCCTATGGTCACGTTGATGTCTCAAAGTTCCTGAAATAATTTAATTTTACTTGAAAAACTGTTTCGTGGGCTAGGTGGATCTTTGTATTTTGAAGTGCAGTATATCGCATAGCAATGCAGCACGTTACCAGCTCTATCCGTCGTATGTGGAAGCGCCAATGGGATGGGTACTTGGCAGCCTAAGAAGAGTCGACAAGTCGTCTTTGGAGATCCACTTTCTGGACACGACATTGTCAAGCGAATTCTGCTTGTATCAGGTGCTTCAAAGGTGCTCATTTTGGGCCCAAGAAGAACTTGAAGCACTGGCGCTCGATGTCTGAAAGAGTTACCACCATTGGATTTTGTTCGCGTTCTTTGAATTCCAGTTTCTGGCATTGATTGGGTCAATTGCTGTTGCTATCACTTTGCAGATTACGGGAGCCCTAATGCCTTACTGTATTTCTTACAAGTTGATCTCGTTTCTTAGGTTGCTTCAGTATCAAGCTTTCAAGAACTTTGTACAGTAGAACCTCTCTTAAGGTAGGTACACCCAAAACCGACACTTTTTGCTACTGAGCCTATTTACTATTATTGAACTGGTCAAATTTTCAAAACCGCCAGGGTTTATGATCATACCGGTATTGTTTTGTTCTGTGATTAAGTTTTTGTGGTTCAGAAATTTGGTTGCAAATGATATGTCCGTTCTCAGGTATTTCGTTTGACTAGATTCTAGGTCACGATGAATTCGAAGCGCCTGTCTCGTGTACGGCGAGAGGAATGTTACTGTGGATGTACCGCTTTCTAAGTGAGACCCTGAAGTTCTAATCATTTATGTTGATGAGCTGAAAGGTGTCGAGACTCTTCAACGATTTGCAATGCAAGAGAGAAATATCGCATGTACTGTAGAATTGGAAATTCAGTCGGGAATGGTGTGTGAAGGCTCGAAATTCTGCTGGCTATGGCTTCCGAATGTGAATTTGATCGCTAGATGTTCAAACCGTGAAGGGTTTTGCCTTGAGTGACAACAGTATTTAGGCCATCCCAAAATTGTGCTGAACCTGTCGATGAGCTAAATCCTCTGGGAAATTAGGTTCTGCATAGAAGTGCTAGAATTCAGGTACGGGGACTTCGCTTGTCTACCATCTGCGTCACTTAGTCTCCACGCTCAAAGCTGAGAATAACTTTTCTGTTGAGAATTGCTTTGAAGGGTACTGTACATTCCATTACTGTACTGTACTGTACATTACATTAACATTTTCTTGAGTATTCTTTATTCTCGAGGATTTCAGAGTTATGATTTCTTAGTTGTTTGATTGTGCATTTTTTACTTTGGAATCCTAGTATCCAGCAAGTGTTTGTAAGAGGAAATTTGCGGAAGAATTTTTTGCAGAGAAATTGAACAGTTTTGGGCAGATGGAAAGACTTCCTTTATGACATTCAGTGGAAAAATGCACTTCAAGCTTATGAAGATAGTACAGTGACAATCAAAACTGAGTACAAAATTTGAAGTGCCAACTTTCATCAACGACTACAAAATTTTCAAAGATTGCTATATATAAATCTGAAGGTTGAGTGAAACAATATATGCGGGGCCTTTAGTTTTGTGTTTCATAGCCCATCCGAGCAACTTTGAGGTCTCTTACTCCAAATTTGAATTCAAATTTTCCAAAGTTTGATCAATTGGTGGTAATTAATTGTTTATCATTTGTTCCTATTTTTTTTCCTGCATTGAAAATCTCTCGGACCGGATAAAGCAGTCATTGTTTCACCAAGTTTTTGTTTGCGCTTCATGTACTGGTTACCGTGTTTGAAAAAAGACTTGGTAATCTGGACGGGAACAGGCCCAATGCACAAGGGAGGGCTTCATTCCACTTCATGCTTGCTCACTTGAGTCTCTGCCTGCGCCACTTCTGTGTCATCACCACCAGAGTTGTGCAGGTATGAAATTTGGGAGTACCTGTGATTACAAGTACGAAGGAAAACTAGTCCGGAGTAACTTCTAAGGATAAGGGCAGCACTTGGTTATTGGAGTACGCCATTTTTTAAAATGTTTTTGGTGCCTTGCATCAATACTGTGGAAAAGCATTTTCGGCATCCTCATACGAAAACTATAGTTTTGAATTTTCAATACCAGTGCAGAAGTACGTACTAGTTGGGTAAAAAATTCTTTAATTTTTCAAAAATGCTCATTTGCACCCTGTACCCTGCTCAGCACAAAGACGAAATTGATTAGTTAGCGTTTCACAATGACAAGCATCAGTTTACAAATTTTGTATTACATGTGAAAGTGAGTTCTACAAGCCAGGATGGTCGTGAAAGACAGTGGGCTTCTTCGAGTTCATGATCATTCCAGCAGGCAGAGAAGCTGCAATCTGATCCGACTAGATGCAATGCGCCCCACTTCTGCGAGACCCTCGTAACTCAGAGCACATTCATTCGAATGTGGCGTTAGCAGGCTAGGATATCGAGCCTCCAGACTGCACTGTACTTCATCCAGGCAGCCCATGTCAATAAACAACTACGAATGAGCTTCACTGCCTTAGCTAGAGAAGAACAAATATTAACCCTGAAAGGATGGGCTAAGGTAAAAGCACCAGTAGTTGATCGTTTAAGCAATTTTGGAGCAGATTGTGCGCAGTAACAGGTGGTGGGAAATTTTTCCCATGTAGGAAGATAGGAAATATGTGGATTGCAAAAAAATTGGAATTTTATTCCCAAAATTGAATTTACGGTGAATTTTGGGAACCAAAAAGTGCATTTCACTAGCAGTCATTGTGTAGAGTCTTCCAATTCGGATCACTCTAGAATTATTTTCCCGCTCACTGTTTCATAGTTTCTTGCTCACTACTTTCTGGACATGTGTCATAACCTTGTTAGTCCCAACCTTGAAAAGGACCAAAAAAACATATTCTAAGCTTTGGTTGGATATATCTTCCTTGCCTTGGTTGGAACTACAACCCCCCTACAGGTTGGGTGTTGGGCGTGGTTGACTACTAGTGCTTCTACCTTAATGACTATGGAAATCATTTCTTTTGGTACCATGTGAATTGTTGACCTAAGAAAATCCAAAAGCACTTACTGGAAGTCAAACTATTGTACATCATATCCTCTTTTCACACAAAATTCCAAAGATGAATAGTTGCACTTTCAAGGATTAGTTGTCCTATATACAAAGATTCTTTGTCATTCATTGGACAAAAATGGCCGCGGCATCCTTTGAAGGTTAATGCCTAATACAGAGGAACAAACTATCTTAAAATCATGCCATTCATTATGGTATCCTTGGGTCTTCTAAAGAAGGAGGAGAAGAAAAAAATGCCTAGTCCATGGATCACCCTTATAGTGTATTTTGACATTTCTTGCTATTTACTATTGATGCAAATTTTAGCCATAAAAATGACATTTTTTAAATATGAGTCTATCTTATGATATGAAGCTTATCCATTATAGTTTCTACTCTAATTGAAAAATTTCAAAAATTCAATATCTTCAATATTTTATAACACTATGAACTTTGGACCTATAACCATAATTTCTTGATTTTCTAATTTTAGAGTAATACAATAACTTTGGTTTACACCATGACTTTATACACTATGATATACATCATTTATACCAGGTCAGATTTTTTGAATTTATTTTGCAATCCATATTTGATATGAGTTTTCTTCAATTTTTTCTTAAGAAATTTACAATAAATAATCTCAAATTTCCCCCACAAAATTTGAAAATTTTATGACTTGTATCGGTAGTAGTTATATGGCTTCATCTCTGAAAAATAAAAGTAAATTTTTTCATTGATGATCACTGATCATGGGCCCGTCCTTTTTTCGTTAAAAAAATGAATAGAATATTTGCCACGACCATAGAAACCATAATCAGTATGATCAAACCAAAGCTGAGTGTATGGGAGGCAATCCATTCTTGACCACTTAAGGAATTTAATGTATCTACAGGGTTGCTATTGTGATTGTATAAATTTTCCCCTGTGTAGCAATAGACTGTGGAAGGTTTCCATAATTTTCCAGATTTTTTTCCTCAAAAAATAATTATTGTGAATTTTTCAAGAGAAAATTATGTTCCTCCCATACCGATGATGTAGGGCTTGCTATTTTCAACCATGGGCTGAAAACAAAATCAACCAAGGGATGGATTCGATATTGAGAGTCTTGTAGCCAATCAAAGTGCACCACAACTACCTCAAGAACCATGCCATAATTAATCACTGCTCTTCTTCTGTTTTACGGAAAGAGAACAATCTACATATCCTGAGTGGGGCGCTGATCACGAGTGGATTCTTCTATTAGGGTCAACAATAATTAAATAAAAAAACAAAGATTGTATGTTTGGGGAAGTTATCATGAGAGGGAGTTTGAAAACAAATAAATTAATGTTTTAGATGCCAAATTATTGGAAAATGGGCCACATGCAAATCTAAAAATGTTTCACATATAAATCTCTAAATGGACCAAATGGTTTGCATGCAAATTTCAAGATAATAAATTTGCCAATCTCTTAATGTTTTTATAGTTAAGGCATCAAATTCTTTAACAAATGCATAATATTTGAAAACTTTATTAATTTTCAAAGCAAATGTTGAACCATTTTTTATGCTTTGATTAATTATTTGGCATGAAACGCTAACCTTAATAGTTGGGTATGGTAATGGTAAACAATTTAAATAAAAAAGCTATGTGAGCACTCTCCACCAATTAAAAAAATTCAACACATTCCTATTTTTTTTTTAAATTTCTTCTCAGTTGTATTTATTCCTAATAGAAGTGGAGGGGTGGCAAGTGAGAGAGGAAGGGATTCATTGCCAAGATTGAGGATTTGATATGCTTATTGAGGCATTCTCTCTTTAAAAATAAAACATCTCTGCTATAATTTTTGAAGCAAGAACCCAATAAACTTGAATTTCTTTATTGGAGGTCAATGTTCCCATTGTAATCATAATCTTTATTTTTCAAAAAAATTATAAAATCACTTATTTAAATTTTTATTTATTTAATTTGTCAATCTTTGAAGTTTAAAGGATTTTAGTACCATGGAATACCTAAAATAAATTATCTAAAGTTAAAATTTTGGTGGTCTATTTCCACAATGGAATGCATATTCTTACCAAGGGGCATCTAAAAATATATTATTTTATGTCCTCTACATTTGTACAAATAGGACTCTGTTGCCCGCGCACTTTTGAACACTGCAGATGGTTTCAAGATGATTCTTTTGATGAAATCTCATCACTATCAAGTCCTCACAAGTGGCCAAGTTTTAGGTTTCTTGTAAATTGTTTTTTTTCTATGTTTTACAAATGAAAATGTTATAATACCAATTTTCTTGAGATTTTGCACTTTTCTATTTCTCATACTTAGAGAAGTTTTCTATGTTTCTTCTTCCTAGGATACCTTCTTCTTAAAGGTGTATACATTGATCATACTTTTTACATTTAAAAAAAAACTCTCATTTCATAGTATATAGTTCCCTTTCAAAGTGTGAAAACTACCGAAGTAGATCGTACAAAATCGACCACTCATTCTTGCAACAATTACGAACATGAAGACTAAAAGTCTAAAGAGTTTGAAATTAATTACAAAATACATTGTCAAAGATCAAACGATGTTGTCTAATGTCAAAGTTCAAAATCCAGTCCGCCGGACAAATGTCTATTGTCCATTGACATGAGCTGTTGGATAGTCACCCACACGGAAAACAACTTTTACAGTCCTTTTTTTGGAATTACCATCTTTTCCATTGGCAAAACCATAGTGGACGATGAGTGGGCGATGAGTAAGGTAGGAGGTCCATAAAGCGACCATCTAAGCGTTGAACCTGAATTTTGGGGAGGTAAAACATCTTGAAATATTTTTCAGTAATTTTCCTTGAAAGACAAGAAGAAATGGCATGTGGCCCAAGTTGTTTCATATTTTTTGGAGCTTTGTGGAATTAGTTATGAAATTTTGAAGCTGAAAAGCCATAGGGCTCTAAAAGCAACCACCTCCTAGAATGTACATCCTTTGTACATTTTGGTAAATTGTGGAAAGCAAAATGTACCTCTGTGTCCTGTTCGGTTCAAAATGCCCTGTTGGAGTTCGAGCCTACTACTTTAGCATCCATCTTGAACACTGACAATCTGTTCTTCCGACCTTGGATCTTTGGAGTTGATTCGTTAACCCCTAAGCGCCCAACGCAAGTTTACTAAAATCCGAACCCTTTGGAATTCATTCCAATCAAACTGTCATTTAAAAAGAGATTTACATAAACTGACCGTACCGATTGGTAGTGGAGATAGGCTCGGAGATAGCTCCAAAAAAAGGGACACGTCCTTTGACTGTACCATTGAAAAGATTATAATGGTCAAACAAGAAAATATTTCAAAATTGAGAGGCTACATTCTGACCTGTGGGGCATTCAGGGGTTAAGGTTTGACTTTCATTTTAAGACAAGAATCAACTACATTCATCTTTGTTTCATCCATAAAACATTCTTGTAGCTTTCAGCCCCTAAAGTCTTAAAGCCATTATCATAGAAAAGACCAATTAAAACTACTATTTCTATTGCAAAGAACACAAAACTATAGAAATTGTTTTGTTGTGACTAGATTATGAAACTTTGAATCTTCTTGACATTAATTTTTGGCACTATACATATTGATTTCATAATTTTTTTTTATAAAGGCACCATATCAGCGCAATATATTAGTGTGGTGTTTGTACTATCTGAGTATTTTAGTGTCACTGGAGCCAATGTATATATGAGATTGGAAACAAGGGCATCAATCTCAAGGGTATTAATCTCAAGGCCGCTTTAGACTACAATAGAGAAATACATGGTCGGTCAAGAAGTTTTGGCCAAGACATGGTTATTTGAAATAACCACTGGAATGTTGAGCATTGAGATGGAAAGACAATAAAATAATGCCTCAAGAAGTCTTGATTGGTTGTAGTGTAAACACCAACTTGAAAAGTCTTTTGTCCAACTGTTTTGAATTAAAACAAGCTCTTAGAAATTTCATTTTGTTAGTTTTGTTCAAAAGCAAGTTGAATGTCTAAACAAGTTTTAAGGGGAAAAAACTCAAAGTTTTGAAATGCATTGGATAGTGTACCTTTTTTTTTGATAAACTATCCCAAATAAAATTAAAAAAACAACTAAAATGTCTTGAATTGAAATCAATCATGTGGATATAGCATCAAAGAAGTTGTACAAATAAAAAATGGTGAAAATCATTCATTCTTCAATATGCACAAAGCCTACTTGACCATTCAAAAGACACAAAACGTCAATACGTACTTGGCATCAAACTTCTAGGGTTAATTATTCAACAATCAAATTTTTCCTTTGATTTTTTTCTTCTACCAATTTTCTACTAAAATTTCTACCAATTTAATATCCTTCAACTTCAAATGAATTTCAACCAAATTTTAGGCCTTATTTTGATTTGTGAAACAAATGAAATGAAATGAAATGTTTCACTTGCCCTGACTTGAGTATCATATCAGTGTAAGTAGGATGCATGTGTGACAACATATCCGTGGACACATGTATCAGGATAATTGCAGCCAATAGTATAAGAGCATCTCTAAAGGGCCACGTCCGACTGCCGCGCTGAAGGGTTTGGCGTGGCTTGGAGAGATGTGACGTTCCACTAAGGTAGGACCACCTATACCTGATCAAATAAGCAACAAAGGGAGGCAATGGAAATTTTTCTCATGTAGACAGATAAGAAATATTAGGACTCTGAATTTTTTGTAATTTTATTGTCAAAATTGAAATTACTATGAATTTTGGGAGGCAAAAAGTGCTTAGAACCCATTGCCAATATGTAGAGTCTTCCAATTCCGATCATAGCCAAACTACTTTCCCACTCACTACTTCCTACTATCTTCCTCATTGTTTTTTGTGCACTTTGGGACATGTGTCATGATTTTAATCGTCCCAACCTTGAAGAGGAGAAAAACACACATTCCAAGGAGAAAAAAACACATTCCAAGTTTGGGCACCTTCCTTGGTCTGAAATAGGGCACCCTACAAGTTGCCCATGGCTCCTTGATCCGGAATGGGTGGTTCTACCTTAGTTGCAGCCTCTGTAAAATTTCAACACTCACCGCGCTCCTTCCTACATCCCACACTTGAACCTACAGTGCCCGAGCTATTTGACTTGCGCCACGTTAAACTAGCCAGACACGGATTTCCATGGCGCATTGGGATTGTAGCTGGGCGGGCAGAAGGTGTGGGCAATGTAAGTTATTGGAGTGACAGAGTTTTGGCAAGCCAAGCAGAACTGCTCAGGGTTTTTTCCCCGAGTCTGGTGGTGCTTGACGTGCTGGGCTCGAAATCAATGCCCTCTCTCGATTTCCGTGAATTCCTTATGGGATGGCTGATGACGCGCCTTGGAGGCAGGTGCTGCTCGGGACCCGGCAACGTGCCGGCCCCTTCTTGTTGTTTGACACGCATTTCCAGCAGTCTTGCGCGTTCTTGTAACGCGGACTGCTGGAGATGCTCTAAGGCCTGCCTACAGATTGCTCTCTTTGGAATTTGAGATTGTACTGATGCATATCCTGTAAATCAAAACTCAGAGACTAATCAATTTTCCCCATTTGCTGTAAATATTTTATTGTGAGTTTTTCGAAGTGGTTTGAGCAAAGCCACTTGTATCACCTGAATTCAATGGTCTAGGAGTTCTACTCCAGGTTTAACCCCTAAATGCCCAAGGCTTGTTTTGAGCTTCTAGAAATTTGCTCTGAATTGAACAAAAAGCCAACATTTTGATAAGTTGTATCAATTTTTTTTTAATTGTAACCGTAAAAATTCAAACTAGACATATTAGAGGTCACAGAGGAAAAGAAAACACAACAATATCACTTATGAATTGAAAGATCATAATGTTTGAACATGAGGGTGTTAAAACTAAGAAATTGTTTCAATCCTTTTTTCATAGATCAAATCTAAAAAGTTGGTCACCAAAAAAATATGAGGTTAAAGGGCCTAACATGCATAACCCCAATCAATTTATAGCTTCTCAAAATCTACTCTACAATTTTTTTAAATGAATTTCTAATGTGATTTTTTCTCCAAGATCTAGTGTATTTGAGGCTCATTTCCAAGAGCCCTCAACACTATGGGAAGTCAAGATTACAATGGGTACCCTTGCACAAAATCTTGAATAAAAAAATCATAATCAATTATTTTCAGAATTGGATTTTTGATGCTAAAACTAGACTTCAAAAAGAATTTTATAAAAATATAAACTACTAAAAATAGCAACTTGGTTAGGTTTTATTTAACTTCAAAGTATTGACGACACCAGAATTTGGTGCCTTGGGCATTTAGGGGTTAACAGAGTGCTTTGAGCTTGTTATAAACAAGCCATGAGGTGTATTATCCCATTGAGCTTCTACAGTCATTGAAAGATATTCTAAAGCGTGTTCAGATGTGATAAGTTTTGTGCTTTCATCTTGATGTTAATACTTCCTTCTACTGAATGGTATTGGTTTGCAGGTGTGCAATGCTTACACAGAGTTGAACAATCATATTGCTCAACGCTGCTCAACGCCACGTCTTAGATAAATATGGACTCCACTTTGGATTGTTTGGAGATTTTCATGGCTAATCATTGTTTAACCCCTAAATGACCAGCCTGCTAATTGTAGCAACATAGTAATCTTGGACAAGTACCTGTGATTAGAAATTTGCATATATTAGGTTGAAATTCTAAGAGAAAGTGTGGACATGGAATATCTTTCATATGCACTAAATTTCATGACATTTGAAAATAAGAATAAAAAAATATGGCCAAATATGTTGTTTGTTTCTCAACTTGGGCAATCTGGGTAGATTAAAAAAAAACATATTTAAAAAAAAACTAAAATTTGAAATTGGTTATCTAGAGTTATTTATACGTGAAAAGCTTTGAATGATTCCATTTCAATCAATGAGTCAAAAGTTATGAGGAGTTTTTGTTTGTGGGCAGTTATGGATTTTCTACTCTAAAATAAACTTTGAAGTCGTTTATTTCACTCAATTTTCAATATTTTTTGAAAAAATTAATATCATAGGATGTAGATTGTTTACTACAACATTACAACCATTGGGATTGACATTTTTCAATTCCATAGTTAAATTCTTAACAATTTTGTATTTTGAATAATTCTCTACTACTCTATACTTACTATTTTTTTCCTATATGTTGTACACTTCCAAATGATTTGAATTTTTTTTAGATTGTAGCCAACTTGTTTAGCAAAAGGAATTCAAAGAAGCACCACCATTTTGGACACTTTTTCATAGAAAAATGAGCTTGTGAAGTGCAGCTGCCCTGTTGTTTGCAGGGCCCAAAAAATGATTTCAGTGAATTCAAATGTTTGTATTTTGCAATATATGTGGTGGAAATTTCTGAAATTTTTAGCACGTGCTCTCGAGTCAGCATACTACAAGATCCTATGGTTACATATGTCAAAAAAAGTCGTTTTTCAAAAATTTGATACTTGTACTAGAAATGACAGTTTTTGAGCTTTTTGGGAAAAAACATAGTTAAGGAACTTAAGGGGTTAAGAGTATATTTTGTGTGTTTGCTAAGATATAATTTGTTGTATTGTCTTGAACTTTAGATACATTTCTTGGGACTAGGAGATTCCATGCGAATTTATTTGCGTTTATCAAGTAACTTGTCCTCTTTTTTTCCAAGCACCGGATAGTAGACTATTTTTTTGGGACTGAAACGGTGTATTTTGTATGCAATCTTCAATATGCTAGAGTTTGTTGAGTTTACAAGTTGCATGGCGTAGATATCCGCTTAGATGTTTTTGGAGGTCTCTAGAGGGCCGTTTCAAGGCCATTCCTTGATTTGGCCCGATTATGTGAATAGCGGTACGATTGTCAGAAAGTATTTATTAAAAATATAAAAAAATTCAAATATCATTTTGAGCAAAAAAAAAATTTCATAAAAGATGTGGCAATCATTCTGCCACATGAGCCAGCTGCTACAGCGCATTCCCGCGGCGTTCTCGCAGTTTGGGAATGCAAGGCAATTCATAGCCCTCCAAGACCCCCCAATCCCCTCCAATGGGCATGGAGACCTTAGATATCATGGTGTGGAGACTTGCAATATACAATATTGTAGCTATGTTGACTTGATGATTCAGGATTATCTGGAGTCTTGAAAAAGCATCAAGGATTAAAGTATTAGATTCCATGATTCAACTCTCATCAAATAGGGATGGTCTTATTTGGTTTTGCACTACCGTATGTGTTGTAACATATGAGAATTATTGAATTTCAAAGTTGTTGTGCATACGCAAGCACCATAATTGTATTCAACAACAAATGCCATATTAGTCAATTAGCTTCACTTGAACCAAACATTAGTTTTTCTTAGGTGAAGGAAAGGGAATTGTAAACAAAAAGTCAAAAGACTTCTCAAAATTTGGTAAGTGGTGAAATAGAGCACACCTAGTGACAAATGAATTTGTTTTGGGGAAAAGTTTTCACTGAATTATTCACTATTCTAGTACTTTTTTGCTAGCTAACATTGTTGTTTGGCTATCTTTGAAGTGCTCAAAAGTTTCCTAAAGAACCTTTTATTGTTTATATTTGAATTTTAGGGAACAATGAAAAGTAGCAATTGAGGGGACTTGTACATAGAGAGCAATTCTATCTAGAATGATCTTTAATGCATAGGATATCAAGCTATGATACACATTACACACTTAATTTGTTCTATCCAAAGGTCTGGAAGTTGTTCAAAGTGTGTCTTTGTTATAGAATTGGAAATTGAGATTAAAAAAGAATTGCTAAATTCCACTCAAGTGGTATAGTTCAATAAAAAGTGGTTCCTTGAAAAATCTTTAATGAATGTTTTATTTATTGTGTTAGCATATTGTGTTAGCACTTTTTAGCTTTCTTTTATTGTTATTTGAATTGAAAAGATATCAGAGAACACTTTCTTTCCTACTTTTCTAATTTAGATCAATTATAAGAATTAAAATGCTTTAGAAGTTTCCAACGACTATGTGTAGAAAGGTTACATGTAGTGGTATCAAATTGTGACCAAAAATTGATTGAAAGTGCATCCTTGTCTTGAGATTTTATTGAAGAGTATAATAAGAATAATTCCTATGATCTTATGAAATAAGACACAGGGGCCCTAGAGAATCACCTACAAAATCATATAATGAAGAAAGTTGGATTTATTATAAAGATTAATTTTTTTTATTAATAGGCTTTATCTCTAAAACATTCAAAATAACTATATAGGTGCAACAATGTAGACTATCTTTACACTATTTATAATGAATGCTTAATATCTAGAACTTTTTGACTCACAAAATGCTTTGCAAATCTTCTACTTGAGAGTGACCCCAGAGCAACACGCTTAAGCAACTCGCTAGAACAAATCAATGGAGGACATTCTTTCATTGCAGAAGATCAATGGTAAAGAAGATTTAGAAGCCAATTGTGGTGTGTTGATGTGGGGTTGCTCTTACATATGCTATCAATTCCAATATTCACATGTATATTAAGTCTTTATCCACGATTGTAGTATTACATATATATTCAACAGTTTATGAAGTTTTTGTTGGGGGCAATCATTGCACTGGTTCAGTGCATTCTGTAATACATATAAGGTAGGAGGCTCTAAAATGGAATGGGCATTAAGAATGGACCCTATAAATGGTTGTGAAATGGACATGAGTTGGTTCTAAAATTGGCCTCTATAATCATTGAATGAATCAAAGAAAAAAGCATTATTAATTGCAAGAGCCAATCATTGTCTTTGCTTTCTCCATCTATCTTTAGAATTGCAAGTGAATAGTTTTTGGAAGACTTAGGGTCATAAATAGGGACCTATGACCCAACTTGTTTGAAAATTCATAAGTAATTCAAAAATGCTTGGAAAAATACAAAACCACTTGGGTTAGATTCTCAGCTATTTCTCTTTTTCTAAAAAATGAGCTAAAAATATTCCCATCCAAGGAAATACATGAAAAAGGCGGACCAGCCCTTAGATGTCCATTTGTGAGCCTCCTACCTTAGAGGAAAACATTCAGAAGAGCATCAAACAGATTCGGAAAACCAAGGCCAAGACTAATTTCATCACCAAAATGATGGACGAAAATGCTGAAAAGGGTTTCTCCCTGAGTCGCAGGCTGATGGGCAACGAGTCTACGGAGTAAGGTGAAAAACCACACCTCAGGAAACCACACCTCAGGATCCACTCTGCTATTGCCAAAATTTTGTAAGGATTGGCTTTGAAACATAGACATAGACTATAACATTTGACAAGACCACTGTAATCCTGAAATTTTGCGCAGAAGCACCAGAAGCATCAATTGAATTCAGAAAGCTTCAACTTACTGGATGCACAGGTAGCTATACTGAATGGTTGTGTAAATGAGCAACATAGCCTATATAGACTTACACCACAAACACTATTTTAGTCTTTTTAAAGAAGGTGATCACTTGGTGCCCTACTCAAATTGGTTACTTGTCCGAATAAACCCGCAATCCTAAGAAACGTACAACAACACTCTTTAACCCCTAAAGGCCCAAGGCCTTTTTTCTTCCCAAAAAAACTGAAAACTGCCACTTCTATAGCAAAGTATAAAAAAAATTTATAAATGTTTTTTTTGAACATCTAACCGTAGGATCTTACACCTAACTAGTATGAGAATGTATGGAAAAAATTTCAGAATTTTTGACCACACAGATTGCAAGATATCTGCGTTTAAAGTGAAAAAAACAAGTTTTTCAGCACATTGCGGGGCTAGATTTTTTGGCTTTAAACATTTTTAACTTAAAACTTTTGCACTACAGCGTTTTGAGCTTTAAATCTTTATTGTAGAGAATTGAGTTGAGAATCTAGGGAAAAAAAAAATTCAAAAAAACTTAATTATCATTCTTAAAAAAATTGTTAAGTAGAAGTAGGTCCAAGATAGAAGGAAAATCTAAAATATTCATATATTTTAGATGGAATTAAAATGCACTAATCCCAATGGTGAGATTGTTCTAGCAAGTAAATTACACCATGAAAAAAAAAAATTTAGAAAAATTTAGAAAATTGCATTCAGAAATGAATCCTACAAGTTATTTTTTTCAAGAAGATGCTCTAACTGCCCGAAAAACAAGAATATCCATAACTTTCTCATAACATATCCAAATGAAATGAATCAAAGCTTTCCAGATAGGCAAAAATATAAAATATCAGAAAAAAAATATTAAAAAAAAAAATTCAAATTTTTGTCCATTTTTTTTCTGCTGCCCGGGCTGCCCGCCGTCCCTTGTTTTCAGCTTATTTGGTCATAACTATTGTTCCCGGGCACCGATTGTGGAAAAAAATTATATTCCCAAGAAGCTAATCAGCTGTTCAAGCTCCAGAAAAAGTTTCAAAAAATTAGGAGAAAATTTCAGCCTGTAGGTACCTGCCCGAAAACGCATTTGTCCCCCGAAGGGACAACGGTCCTTTAGGGGTTAAGGTAGCACTGCCCAATACCGTCATCTACCAAAATTTCGACACCTACATGATCCTTCCATTTGCGTTAGTGGTCCACCCAATACCACAATCTTATCAATCCCTTGTCATGATGGCAATGCACTTGAAAGCGGACACATCAGCCCACACTTTAAAAAGGATCAACCCATGCTTCAACAAGGGTCTACTAGTGCTTTAACATTTCACCTTTGAAAAATCATAGAAAATTCTTTTCTTATTAGGTCTCTTCATTCTTTTTGCAAATGACTTCTCTCAAACTTTTCTATCTCTGAAAAATATGGGAGCTGACAAACATCTTCTCCAAAGTACCTAGATAGCAAATCTGTATGGTAATGGGTAGTTCTACCTTATATCCTTCCGTGCTCTCAACATGTTGCTTGCGGGTATGCAATTTTGGAGTGCCAGTGAGTACAAGTATGAAGAAAAACTATTCAATTCTAATTATAAGGGTATTGATATAGGCCATCTTTTTTAATGAATTTTGTGCCTTGTATCAATACTGTTGGAAAAGCATTTTCGGCATACTCGTAGCAATACCATGGTATTGAATTTTCACTACCAGTACAAAAGTATGTATAACTTGGGTATAAAGTTATTTAATTTTTCAAAAATGCTCACTTGCACCCTGTACCTTGCTCAACACAAAGACTAAATTGATTATTTAGCGTTTTGCAATGACAAGCCTAGGTTTACAAATATCACTGCTAGTTGCAAGCAGTAATTTCTAATACTATATAGTGACAGTGAGTTCTACACTGAACTAAGGTATATGATCTGTTTCAAACAATGTTAAGCGTTTTAGCAAGGATTGAGCTATGATAGGGGGGATAATTTTCTCCAACTAGTACATAGAAATAATGACGGTTGCACTATTTTTTGCTAATTTTCTCCAGTTAGGACCAGTGAAAATTTAAAAAAGTATAGATTGGAGTCCCACTTGTTCTCAATGTATAGGCAAATCTATTTCCAAGAAGCACAAAACTAAAAACTTGTCTTAGCAACTTTATTAGGTGTCGATGCATTATTCGTCCACAAAAATGAAGTTGCTGAATCCACGTCATTCTCCTCATTCACGAAAATAGGACACCGTATAGATTGCAAATAGGGTCCTAGTTGGAAATAGATCGTTTATCTTACGCCTATGCTTCAAGCCAGGATGATCATGAAAGACTGAGCGTTGTGGCTGGTCTTCTTTGTATTTTATCCTTTGCAATGAAATTCCGTTTCATTTGTGTCAAAAAAAAAGAAGACTCTGAGCTCGTGTGAGTTCATGAATCATGATCTTCCAAGCAGAGAAGCTGCAACCTGACTCGATGCACAGAGCACCGACATTCATTTGACGTATCGCCTCATCCAGGCAGCCCATGCCAATAAACAACTATGAATTTACTGCCCTGGCTAGAGAGGAACCAATATTAAGGCCTAATACAGACAGACTGTCCTAAATGCCATTTTTCCCTAAATGCTTGAGGCATCAAATTTTGATGCCCACTAAACTTTGAAGTTAAATAAAACCTAATTAAATTTCTATTTTTAGTAATTTATATTTTTGAAAAATTCTTTTTGGAGTCTAGTTTTAGCCTCAAAAGTCTGATTTTGAAAATGATGGATTGTGATTTTTCTATTCAAGATTTTGTACTACGGTATCCATTGCAATCTCGACTTTTTGTAGTGTTGAGGGCTCTTGAAAATGAGCCTCAAATACACTGGATCTTGGAGGAAAAATCAGATTAGAAATTCATTTAAAAAAATGTAGAGTAAATTTTGAGAAGCCATAAATTGATTGGGGTTATATTTGTTAGGCCCTTCAACCTCATATTTTTTTGATCTTGAATTTTTTAGATTTGACATGCAAAAAGAGAGCTCAAAGATTTTCATAGTTTTAACACCCTGATGATCAAACATTATAATCTTTCAATCTTTCAATGATATTGTTGTGTTTTCTTTTCCTATGTGATCTCTAATATGTCTAGGTTGAATTTGTACGGTTACAATTCAACAAAAATTGATTCAACTAATCAAAATGTTGGCTTTTTGTTCAATTTAGAGCAAATTCTAAGAGGCTCAAAATAGGCCTTGGGCATTTAGGGGTTAAGGCCTAATACGTCCTACATACCATTAACCTTGAAACATTGTTGAGGACACAAAATGGCCTTTGGATGACTTCACCCAAGAGTGCAGAGTGGAAAAAAAACTCTTCTTAGAGCATCTGCAATGGTCCCTGCAACATTGGTGGTAAAGGCACTATGTTGAGTGCCAAGTGATTTATAATTAAATATGCGCTCCAATGCAACCGTTATAGGGGCCTTCACTTCATGGCCTCGGTATGCGATCCCCTGGAATCGGTAAATTTGCAAAATGTGAAGGGCCCGCAATTTGACTCGCGGTAGAAATAATCATTATTATCAACCTTTTTTTGCATCGTTAAGCGTGACAATCAATTCATTCTTCCCTTGTATTCATGAAAAGTCTTTTTTTGATATAGATTCTTTTTGTTCTTTCTTTTTATAATGCGGAAAAGTCCATTTGACGTTTGGATTGCCGGCTTTGCAATGGATCAATTAGTTCTAAAAGAAGCCTGGCACTATGCAAGCCTCGTCGAATGCCCCTCCATTTGCCAATACACGGAATGTTTGTCGAGGGACCACTGTAGATGCTCTTATCCATTTTTTTGGAAGTTGTTTAACCCCTAAAGGACCAGCTTGCTATTTTTAGCAACATAGCGATTTTGGGCAAGTACGAGTGACTAGAGATTTTCATATTTTAAGCTGAAATTTAAATGGAAGGCGGGGACAAGAAAGATCTTTTATGTGCACTAAATTTCATGACATTTCAAAATAGAAGTCAAATGTTATGGCCTAATATGTTACTTTTTTCAACGGGCGGGCAATCCGGGTAGATCTGAAAAGATCACTTTTTTCAAAAATAAAAATTTGAAATTGGTTTTCTAGAGTTATATATATGTGGAAAGCTTTAAATCATTCCATTTTGACCAATGAATAAAAAATTATGAGGTTTTTTAGTTTGCGGGCAGTTACGGATTCTCTATTCTGAAGTAAACTTTGAAGTTGTTTATTTAACTCAATTTTTAATATTTTTTGAAAAAAATAAAATCATAGGATTTAGGTTGTTTATTACAAAATTACAACCACTGGATTGACATTTTTCAATTCCACAAGGAAATTCTTAACAATTTAGTATTTTGGATCATTCTCTATTTCTTTCTATTTACTATTTTTTTTGTATATGTTGTACAATTCCAAATGATTAGAAAAATTTTAAGCATGTAGCCAACTTGTTTAGGAAAACTAATTCAAAGAAGCACCACCATTTTGGACATTTTATCATACAAATGTGACCTTGTGAAGTGCAGCTGCCCTATTTTTCGCAGGAACAAAAAAAGTATTTTTGCCAATTCAAATGCTAATATCTTCCAATCCGCATGGTGGAAAATTTTGAAATTTTTTCCACATCTTCTAAAACTAGTTTACTATAAGATCCTACGGTTACATGTGTCAAAAAACTTTTTTTTCTAAAAATTTGGTACTTGTACTAAAAATGACAGTTTTTGAGTGTTTTCAGTGAAAACATAGTTATGGAACTTTAGGGGTTAAGATCATTTTTTTTAGTGCATATTCTTGCAAATTCCCTCATCATGGTATTATTGGATTTTCTAAAGAAGAAGGTGCTTAACCCGTGGATTAGTGTATTTTGGTAATTTCTTACTAGTTACTCTTGATGCAAATTTTAACCATAAAAATAATGTTTTTTGAATTTGAGTCCAACTAATGAAATGAAGCTTACCTAATGTGATCTCTGTTCCAATTGGAAATTTTGAAAAATTCATAAATTTCAGTATTCTATAGAAATATGAACTTTGAACCTATAACCATAGTTTGTTGAATTTCTAATTATAGTATGATATGGTAACTTTGGTTCACATCATGATTTTATACACTATGATATACGTCTATGTTGAAAATTTCAGTTTTTTTTAGTGCACTCTATATTTGATATGAATTTTGTAGGATGCTAAATGAGGCCCATGAAGTTGGACCATCGGGGGGAAAATGCACGAATTTTACCCCGGGGGAAAAGGCACGAATTTTTTATTTTTCATAATTTTATTTTTTTGCAAATTTTGAATTCATATTTGCGATCAGAGCCCCCAAACTACTACAGCTTGAAGAGGTTTAGAACATACCCCTAGAGACGGCACAAAATAGGGGGCAAGATTTTACTTTTACCCCCAAGAACTTGCGTTTTCAGGCTGGTCCCACTTCCCACGTGGGACTCATATAGCGTCCTGCATCAATTTTCCCCCAAAAAACTTTGAAACTTTTCTGACTTGTAAGCTTAGTGGACGTATGACTCCATATCTCTGAAAAATAAATACAAATTTTTTCATTCATCACCAGTTGCAAAACAACCCAGTGATCATGGGTTGGTACAGACTGACAGAGTCTCATTTTTGCCGCAACTGCAGTCCCACACCCTGGCCAAGTCTTCTCACGCTGGCCAAGTTACAGTAAGTTACTGTAGAAAACAAAGAGCCGCCTCCCTGAGGCCCTACCAGTTCAATCTTCACATGGGGCGGCTGTACTGCACCAATAAAATACTGCCACTCCTGACCACAGCTGGCGCACCATCGTGCCAGGCTCCTGGTTGGCCCTTTCCAACCGACCACAGGCCCTACCAGTTTTGCACTCCCGCCTCCTGCCTCCTGCCTCCCGCCTCCCTGCATCTGTTCTGCATCTCATGTTTCTGCATCTGTTTTGCGCCTCCCGCCTCCCCTGCATCTGTTCTGCACTCTTGCCCTCTGCGTCTGTTTTGCATCTTTGCTTGTTTGCAGCCCTCGAGCCATGGCGTCTCCCAGGCTGCATCCTAAGAGCTTAGGCACATGAGTAGGTTAAGACGAGGCACTGCTCCTTACGCGTTAAGTTAGCCTTGCCGGTCAAGTTCTTCTCTGCTGCGCCATATTTTTTTCGCTGGAGTGTCTTGCAAGCGAGAGAGACGACCTTAGTTGCTCTTCAATCCTCACGGCTGTCAGGTATGCACACTGAAACGTGTTCAAGTGTGAGTTTGGGTGCGGTTCCCTGCAGGAGACTGCTTCAGTTTTGGTTTGGTTTTGATAGCACTTGAGCAAGCATGTCAGCAAGTCTTAGGGTGTCGTTTTGGGATACTATGCGTGAGTGACCTTTGTGCCTTGCAAGTGTTGTTATAGGTGTTCGGCCAGTTTCGGTAGGTTCTTGCGTTTGGCTCATATGTTGCAAGTAGGTTTTACTAGCCTACAACAAGCTCTACTTGTAGTTGCATAGTAGCTCTAGCGGTGATATTTGAATTGTTCTTGGTATTGTTGTTTTGTAGAAAAGTATCAATAGAAGGTTGAAGCTGTTTCATGGTTGAATATGCTGAATACAATCTGCCTTCACATAGTCAAACAATATGCATTGATCAATTTCTAGTTGGTACAAGAATTTGGCTTAGCAAATGACTGCTTGCAATGTTGTAGGGAAGAACATCCTTGTGAATGGTTGCAAAGATGAAGGATTTCGACCTCTCATGGGGCTTGTTGGTGCGGAGTGTGTACATTGATAACTTTGGAGACATTTGGTAATGAATTTTGGGGAAGAGCGGTGGTGAAAGTGGGACTTTTCATTTCAATTATTTTGGGTCTCTCATGATTCAACTGCAGTCCCACACCCTGGCCAAGTCTTCTCACGCTGGCCGAGTTCAGGCGCTCCTACACAGTAAGTTACTGTAGAAAACAAAGAGTCGTCTCCCTGAGGCCCTACCAGTTCAATCTTCACATGGGGCGGCTGCACTGTACCCGCTGGCTCACCATCGTGCCAGGCTCCCGGTTGGCCCTTCCAACCGACCATAGGCCCTACCAGTTGTGCACTCCGCCCCTCTGCATCTGTTTGCATCTTTGCTTGTAGGCAGCTCTCGAGCCATGGCGTCCGTCCGATGAGCTTATGCACGCAAGTAGGTTAAGACGAGGCACTGCTCCATACACGTTAAGTTTGCCTTGCCTGTCAAGTTCTTCTTTGCTGCGTCATTTCCTCGCTGGAGTGGCATGCAAGCGAGAGAGACGACCGACCTCAGTTGTTCTTGGTTCCTCACGGCAGTCAGGTTTGCACACTGAAATGCGTTCAAGTGTGGGCGTGCTTCCCCGCAAGAGACTGCTTCAGATTTGGTTTGGTTTGGATAGCGCTTGAACAGGCATTTCAGCAAGTCTTAGGGTGCCGTTTTAGGATACCGTGTGTGAGTGACATGTGCGTCTTGCAAGTGTTGTTACAGGGGTTTGGGTAGTTTGGGTAGTCTCTTGTGTTTGGCTCATATGTTGCAAGTAGGTTTTAGTAGCCTACAACAAGCTCTGCTTGTAGTTGTGTAGCAGCTCTAGGGACAACACATGGGTTGCAGTTCATTACCTTTGTATTGTTGATCCGTAGAAATGAGTCAATAGAAAGTTGAAGCTTTTTCATGTTTGAATATGTTGAATACAATATTCCCTCACATTGAGTTCTGTAGTATACAATGATATGCCAATTGGTGGAAGATTTTGGCTCAACAAATGAATGTTTGTAATGTTCCAGGGAAGAACTAGCTTACAAATGGTTGTAGAAATGGAGGATTTACACTTCTCACCAGACCAGGTGGCATGGAGTGTGCGCATTGGTAGCTTTGGACACATTTGGCTATGAATTTTGGAGAAGAGGGGTGGTGAAAGTGTGACTTCTTATTTTGGGTCCTTCATGATGCAACAATTTGCTACCATGGATGTGGATGAAATATGAAATGAAACAGTTCTTTCATGGAAAAGCATTCATTCATTCAAAGGAGTAATATTGTTGTAGACTTTGTTGCACATCAACAATTTCATCCAGTGAGAAATGGAGGTCCATGGTAGAAAACTACCTTGAAGTTCTTTGTATCTTTTTTGAGCATACTATTGATCAAAATAAATTCTTTGGTCAAAAGGAGAGGTGGTTTATGAAGTACATGGTAGGAAGTACTTGCCAAGCGATCTTTGAAGTGGCTTGAAATTTGGAGTTTTATCATTTACAAGGTAAGATATGTCTTTACACATTCTAAGTTCAACATTGCACTTGTAATTCTTTCCAAAAATGTGGCATTGCATTTGAAATTATAATGTCCAACTTCATTGAGTGCATGTTT
Organism: Pseudisothecium myosuroides; assembly: GCA_951799445.1. Classification (NCBI taxonomy): domain Eukaryota; kingdom Viridiplantae; phylum Streptophyta; class Bryopsida; order Hypnales; family Lembophyllaceae; genus Pseudisothecium; species Pseudisothecium myosuroides. The sequence continues at coordinate 45,622,923 of OX637288.1, forward strand.
GTGAGATTGTGGATAGTGAGTGATGTATGTGGTGGATAACATAGGTGCAACCAATTGCAGCATTAATGTAGATGTTCCACTTGGACATCTTATTTGATTTTGTTCCTATTAATTGACATTAGCTATGATCAAATTTTGATTCCTATTGTCTACTATCCAAATATTGCCTTTGGGGGTTTGAGTGCTCATTTTGAATAGTTATGAAGAAATGAAAAAGTTGTATCATTCTATTTAGAGTAATTCTTTGGAGCGTTACTTTTTGGTGCACATATTCCAATGAAAAAATACGATAGTAGTGGTCCCAAGGTGGTTATCACCTCATAAGACAATATTAATAAATATGTAATTCCATGTGAAGGGATTGGCTAAAATTCTTTTTTAGGTACCACATTTTACATGGCAACCACCTTGAAATTTGAAATTTTCTTTTTCCAAATGCATGTATACATTGTATTGCAAGTTATTACAGATTGGGTTGGATAATAGTTCAGTTGTTTAATTAGCATTAGTTTCCATGAGTGAAATTTTGTGTTCATAGTGGATTAATTAATTGTTACAATACATCATGTGAATATATAACTCCTTTAGTGTAGTGATTGTTTAGTGTGTGTTCAACCAACTTTTTTTTTTTTTTTTTTTTTAGTAAATGATTTTTTTGTAACGAGGGTTTGAATTGAAGCATGTGTTTATGGTTTGAAGTATGTTTATTGTGCCAATATTTTAATGGAATACAAATGGAAGTTGCATGCAACTCACTTTTGTCTGCGTTTTTTGAACTTGTCAAAATATTTATGCCTTGTAAAAGTTGGAAGGATACCTTCTTAAGAGCATCCTTCCTTAAAATATTTGTTGTTGGTCCATTAAAGAATCCAATATATACTTTTGTTTTAGGATCGCTAACCATCTTAGATTAGTGAAAGATGTAGGTTTTGCCTTTCAATGGGCTATCAAGCATTAATTGTCATCATGCTCACTTTGTACACTAGAACATGAATGTGAATGCATTCAAGGAACTTCTTTAATGTGTTCTAGAAGTGCACATCCTCATATGCAAGGTATTAGGCATTTGTCATTTTCGGATAGAAAGTCATGAACATTTGATTCATGTAAGAAGAGCACTACTACTTAGTTGATGAAAGTTTTATAGCCTTCCTAAATTGGTAGTCATTTTATCCCTCACCTTTCTATGAGTGAAAAGTTTGGTTCCGAATATTGATTGTTTATGTTTTTGAAGTAAATTTGAATGAACCACTACGATATTTTGTTGTCCTAAACATAAGTCATGGTTAAAAATGAGACAATTACTATGTTGTTTCAATTTTGGAAAGATGGACTTTGCAATCTTGGAGGTGGGATGGCTTTGGGAGAATATGTATGGTAGTAAAACAATCTTGATGCTATTTAGTGCAAATTTTTGTTAAATAATGGTGAAGAGTGGATGTTAATGGATTGGAGTTGCCAATTACCTTGTTATATTAGAGTTGGATAAGAATTTTGTAGATAGGTGAAAATTAACATGGTACTGAAGATTTGAAAATGTTGAAGTATGATTTTAAGCCAAGTGCATTGAAGAATATTGATGTGATGATGAAGACCTATCTCTTTGTTGTAGTTTGATATGCAGTTTCCACCACCACTTGTTGTAAATTTTAGAACTTCAATCATTTTGTAGTGAAGTTCTTGTATGCAAGCATCTGAATTGAGTTTCTAATGTAGAATATTTTGTGTATTTGATATGAAATGAAGTATAAAATTGTGGCAAGTTTGTCTTTGAGGAGTTCCAAAATGGTCATATATCCCAACGGTTTGGTGTATTTGAGCATGACAACATTTCCATGTTAATTTGACATTCAAATTGTTAAATAATCAATCCACTAATGTATGTTTTGCCATATTTTAGTAGATAATTTGAATTGTAAGAGATAAATACAATGTCTTGCTTATGGTTTTCTATAGTCCTTTTAAGGGGTAATCTACATAATGGAATTGTTCTTGTTATATTTTCTGTTCTAATTTTATGTCTTGTGCTTTCCAAAATTGGATAAGAATGTGGTATCTCGTAACTTTTATTTTCTTGTGTGATACTAAATTAGTATAGAAATTGCTTGCTAGGTTTGATTCCACTCCTTCTATGAGATTATTTTTCATATATTAGTTAATTAAAATCTTCTTTGAACTTTGGTATTTTTATGTATTTGGATATTATATTCTACTTGATTCATTTGGATTTGTTTTGATGCTTTTGTAGAATTTCGATATATAAATCTATTTGGTGTGTGAAATGGCGCGCTTTCTGATGCGGATGGCCCAGTTCTTCCTCATGGCAATCTTTTGGAAATACATGGATTTTGCATGGTTCATCCGGTGAGCATGATGGTTATTTAGCTAGTGCTAGTGATCTAAAAGTGCATGTTAATATACAATTTTGTTCAAGCTACAATAGTTCTTTGTACATTTTTCTATTTTATTTATTTTATTCTCTACAACCAATCTTATTCTAGGTGTTTTTGTATGTATTCACTTTTAAAAGTTTGTAAATTTGAGTAGATAGACAATTCTATTAATAGTGTTCTCAAATTTTTTGTTTGGTATAGCATATTAGATGAATTTATTGATTATTGCTGTCTCTATTCTTGGAGGAAAACTCATTGACAATAGATATTATATAATGTACAGGAAAGACAAGCATTTTTGGCAAGTGCAAAGGGAGCATTGTAGAAGACTATGCAATGATATACCAAGTCTTGAGAAATGTTTGAAGGCTTTGGAAGCATCTTCAAGGATGCAAGTCTTAAACGAAAATCAATGCATAAATCTTTTTCGCAAACTCATATTTGCCATGAAGGGTATTGACAAAATGTTGTCAAGTGCTATTGAAGATCTTAAGGTCCAATCTATTTTTGAAGAGTTGTGTTTTCTTCAAAGGAAAGTCGAGTTTGTGGGAAAAAAATGCATTGATCAAGAACAATGGTGTCATTCAGCTGTATATCAAATCCAAAACAAAGAAAGTTTTCGTGAGTTACTGATAGATTTGAAAGTTTGTTATGATACAGCTTGTGAAATGTACTTACTTTGCCATCCAAATCAATCAAACAATATCTTATCTATTGAGTTTGATGCGGCTACCCATGATCAAGTCCTTGAAGATGGACAAGCCCTTAAGAGTAGGCTTGAACAAGTAACAAGTGAAGGATATCCAAAGGATTATGAAATGGCACAACATCTTTTATTGAGACTCAGAAATTTGGATCGAGTTGCTGGTGGAGACTTGGATGCTTTGGAGGTTCTGAACCATTTCAACACTCCAAAATTAATCAAATGTGTAGGTGCCGGAAGTAACGCAGATGTGTACTATTCAAATTGGTTGGGCCTTGATTGTGCCACGAAAGTGTTGAAAGGCGATGAGAGTTTCCTCATCCATTCTCGGAAGGGGTCTAGCGCTTCTCAAGTTGATTTCAGTTTCTTCAACCAGTGTCTAAAGGAAGCTGGCATCATGGCAGGCTTGAGCCATCCTAATCTTGTCCAATTTTTTGGTTGTGGAATCACCAAAAACTTAGATGAGAACATCATGGAGGTTGAATCTTGTGACATGTATTTGGTGATGGAATGGATGGAAACTAGCTTGTCTACCATATTGGAGGATACAAAGAAACCTTTACCCTACTATCTTGCACTTGACATCATGCACCAAATTGCCAAGGGTGTGTGTTACCTTCATGACATGCAAGTTGCTCATCTTGACTTGAAACCTGGTAATGTCTTGTCAAGTCAAATATCTGGAGAAGATCCAAATCATCGCATATTCAAGGTGACTGATTATGATACTTCTCAATTACAAGTTTGCAGCAATCCAAAGAATCCGCGGCCAACAAAGTATACAATTGGAACAGGAGTATATAGGGCCCCCGAAATGATCGAGGGAAGTGACACTCCATTGTATCCATTTCAAGCGGATGTGTGGTCATTTGCCATGATATGTGCAAAGATTTTGTCAAGAAACGATCCATACTTTGCTTTGAAAGGCAAAGGTATGCATGGCACGGATAGTAAAGGCTTGCGACCAAAGCTACCCAAGGATTGTGAAGGATTGACCAACTTAATCCAAGAATGTTGGTCAGAAGACCCTCGTCAACGTCTACCATTTTCCAAAATTTGTGAGAGGCTCACTAGCTTAAAGAAGTCCTTTCTGAGGGGATCATTAGCAAATTCCAAATCCATAATGGCCCATGTCCCCAAGGTATGAACTTGATGAATTATAAAATTTATTTGGTGATGTTCGTTTTTCGTAGATTCCTATCCTGCTTGATTTTCATTTTGATAAGCATATTGTTTTATTTTGATGAGAATTTGATTGAGTAATATTGACTTTTGGATTTATATAGGTGGATGAACCAATTGCACCGCCAAAGGAAATTCTGGTTGATTTAGACCATCGATTATCTGAAGCCAAAGGGCTTTTGAAACTGAATTATATAGGCATTATTGGAGCGGGTGGAGTTGGCAAGACCACACTTGCAAAGGCCATCTTTGATGATGCAACTGTGAAGTCTTCATACCAAGCATCATGCTTTGTTGCACAATGCAAAGACTATCAAAGTTCGTATGATGTGTTGTGCAAGATATTACCCAAACTTGGGAATGATCAAATACCCAAGAATCATGGAGGTGCTCAAGAAATGATGAAAGAGCTCTTGGTTGGAAAGAAGGTTCTTTTGATATTGGATGATATCAAGGATGAAGCTCAAGTGCATGGTGTAGTACCTCCGGACATTCTAAAAGCTAGTAAAGGTTCCTCTATAATTATCACGACTCGCAATTGGGGTACAATCAAATCCTTTGTAGGCAGTGAGGGAAAGTTGGATGTTGACTTGTTAGAAAAAAAGGCCGCAACAACACTTTTCACTACTCACCTTTCTTGGGGTGTAGCTCCTTTATCACCAGACTTTGAGGACTTATGCAAGTATGTTGTGAAAGCTTGCAATGGCTTGCCTTTGAGCTTGAAAGTGATGGGTGCATTTCTCCACAATAAAGAGAGGTTGCGAAGTTGGGAACGAGCATTACAAGTGATGGCAAGAGGAAGGAATTTGGATGACAGTGATGAAGAAATTTGGAACACCTTGCAAATCAGCTTTGATGGATTGAATGATGCTGTTGAAAAGGGGATGTTCTTGGATGTGGCTTGTTTCTTTTGTCGAGATGTATATCCATTTGGCACATCAAAGGAAAAACTCTTGTCCATCTGGTCGAAAGATGGCATCCTTCCAGTGGACAAATTGGAAAGATTGATTGACATGTCATTGTTGAAGGTGAATGAAGATGGTGACATTCTAGAAATGCATGACCAACTCCGTGACATGGGACGGAAGCTTGCCAAGGGTACAAGAGTTTGGAAAGCGTCCATGATACCAGAAAGGGGTTTTTCAAGCGAGGTAGTATTTCCCTATTGCAAGTGCCTTTACAAGAATCACAAGTTTTTCTATCTGCTTTTGAATCTAGTTAGTGCACATTTCAGTCCACATTAATCCTTGAACCCTGAATTTCTAATTATGTTAGAAAATAGAACTATTTTTTAAGTCTCTATATAAAGATGTAATACATTCTAATTTGATTTTTTTCGAATGCAGGATGTTGAGGTTCTTGAAGGCATTTCTTTGCAAGGAAATATCAACCATCATTTACCTAAAATCAAAGAGGACTTAAATGTTGATTTTAAAAATCTTCGTGTACTTATTTTTGTGAGAGCTTTGGGCGATCTTCAAGCACATGTTGACAACTTGGGTTTCTTACTTCATTTTGCCTCACAATCTTCTAAATTGGAGGCATTTATATTAGAAAATTCCAAATTATCATTTGAACACCTACATCAGCTTCCAAAAGACATTGCAAGTACTTTGCAAAAAAAGATATCAGACCTTCTTGGCACCTGTGAATCGCTGAAGATTCTTGATTTAATAGGGCTTAGATTCCTTGAGCAATTACCAGAAAAATTTAGATCAAGCAATGTCCTACTGAGACTAAATCTGAGTGGTTGTTCAAACTTAGCGGCCTTGCCAAAGGAAGTTGGAACCTTGTCATCTTTGACCACTCTAGAGCTGAGAGAGTGTTCAAGCTTGGTGACCTTGCCCAAGGAAGTGGGGAGCTTGTCTTCCTTGACCACTCTAAACTTGACTGAGTGTTCAAGCTTGGTGGCCTTGCCCAAGGAAGTGGGCAGCTTGTCTTCCTTGACCACTCTAAACTTGAGAGGGTGCTCGAGCTTGGTGGCCTTGCCCAAGGAAGTGGGGAGCTTGTCTTCCTTGACTACTCTAAACTTGAGAGGGTGCTCAGGCTTGGTGGCCTTGCCCAAGGAAGTGGGGAGCTTGTCTTCCTTGACCACTCTAGACTTGAGTTGGTGTTCAAGCTTGGTGGCCTTGCCCAAGGAAGTGGGGAGCTTGTCTTCCTTGACCACTCTAGACTTGTATGAATGTTCAAGCTTGGTGGCCTTGCCCAAGGAGGTGGGGAGCTTGTCTTCCTTGACCACTCTAGACTTGACTGAGTGTTCAAGCTTGGTGGCCTTGCCCAAGGAAGTGGGGAGCTTGTCTTCCTTGACCACTCTAGACTTGTATGAATGTTCAAGCTTGGTGGCCTTGCCCAAGGAAGTGGGGAGCTTGTCTTCCTTGACCACTCTAAACTTGAATTCGTGTTCAAGCTTGGTGGCCTTGCCCAAGGAAGTGGGGAGCTTGTCTTCCTTGACCACTCTAGACTTGAGTTGGTGTTCAAGCTTGGTGGCCTTGCCCAAGGAAGTGGGGAGCTTGTCTTCCTTGACCACTCTAGACTTGAGAGAGTGTTCAAGCTTGGTGACCTTGCCCAAGGAAGTGGGGAGCTTGTCTTCCTTGACCACTCTAGACTTGTATGCGTGTTCAAGCTTGGTGGCCTTGCCCAAGGAGGTGGGGAGCTTGTCTTCCTTGACCACTCTAAACTTGAGAAGGTGCTCAAGCTTGGTGGCCTTGCCCCAGGAAGTGGGGAGCTTGTCTTCCTCGACCACTCTAGACTTAAGTTTGTGTTCAAGCTTGGTGGCCTTGCCCAAGGAAGTGGGGAGCTTGACTTCCTTGACCACTCTAGACTTGAGTGGGTGTTCAAGCTTGGTGGCCTTGCCTAAGGAAGTGGGGAGTTTGTCTTCCTTGACCACTCTAAGCTTGTTGGACTGTTCAAGCTTAGTGGCCTTGCCCAAGGAAGTGGAGAGCTTGTCTTCCCTGACCACTCTAAACTTGAGTTGGTGTTCAAGCTTGGTGGCCTTGCCCAAGGAAGTGGAGAGCTTGTCTTCCTTGACCACTCTAGACTTGAGTGGGTGTTCAAGCTTGGTGGCCTTGCCCAAGGAAGTGGGGAGCTTGTCTTCCTTGACCACTCTAAAATTGAGAGGGTGCTCAAGCTTGGTGGCCTTGCCCAAGGAAGTGGGGAGCTTGTCTTCCTTGACCACTCTAGACTTAAGTTTGTGTTCAAGCTTGGTGGCCTTGCCCAAGGAAGTGGGGAGCTTGTCTTCCTTGACCACTCTAGACTTGAGTTGGTGTTCAAGCTTGGTGGCCTTGCCCAAGGAAGTGGGGAGCTTGTCTTCCTTGACCACTCTAGACTTGTATGAATGTTCAAGCTTGGTGGCCTTGCCCAAGGAGGTGGGGAGCTTGTCTTCCTTGACCACTCTAGACTTGACTGAGTGTTCAAGCTTGGTGGCCTTGCCCAAGGAAGTGGGGAGCTTGTCTTCCTTGACCACTCTAGACTTGTATGAATGTTCAAGCTTGGTGGCCTTGCCCAAGGAAGTGGGGAGCTTGTCTTCCTTGACCACTCTAGACTTGAGAGGGTGTTCAAGCTTGGTGGCCTTGCCCAAGGAAGTGGGGAGCTTGTCTTCCTTGACCACTCTAGACTTGTATAACTGTTCAAGCTTGGTGGCCTTGCCCAAGGAAGTGGGGAGCTTGTCTTCCTTGACCACTCTAAACTTGAATTCGTGTTCAAGCTTGGTGGCCTTGCCCAAGGAAGTGGGGAGCTTGTCTTCCTTGACCACTCTAGACTTGAGTTGGTGTTCAAGCTTGGTGGCCTTGCCCAAGGAAGTGGGGAGCTTGTCTTCCTTGTCCACTCTAGACTTAAGTTCGTGTTCAAGCTTGGTGGCCTTGCCCAAGGAAGTGGGGAGCTTGTCTTCCTTGACCACTCTAGACTTGAGTTGGTGTTCAAGCTTGGTGGCCTTGCCCAAGGAAGTGGGGAGCTTGTCTTCCTTGACCACTCTAGACTTAAGTTTGTGTTTCAGCTTGCTGGCCTTGCCCAAGGAAGTGGGGAGCTTGTCTTCCTTGACCACTCTAGACTTAAGTTCGTGTTCAAGCTTGCTGGCCTTGCCCAAGGAAGTGGGGAGCTTGTCTTCCTTGTCCACTCTAGACTTGTATAACTGTTCAAGCTTGGCGGCCTTGCCCAAGGAGGTGGGGAGCTTGTCTTCCTTGACCACTCTAGACTTAAGTTCGTGTTCAAGCTTGCTGGCCTTGCCCAAGGAAGTGGGGAGCTTGTCTTCCTTGTCCACTCTAGACTTGTATAACTGTTCAAGCTTGGCGGCCTTGCCCAAGGAGGTGGGGAGCTTGTCTTCCTTGACCACTCTAAACTTAAGTTCGTGTTCAAGCTTGCTGGCCTTGCCCAAGGAAGTGGGGAGCTTATCTTCCTTGACCACTCTAGACTTGAGAGGGTGTTCGAGCTTGGTGGCCTTGCCCAAGGAAGTGGGGAGCTTGTCTTCCTTGACCACTCTAGACTTGTTTGAGTGTTCAAGCTTGGTGGCCTTGCCCAAGGAGGTGGGGAGCTTGTCTTCCTTGACCACTCTAAACTTGTGGGGGTGTTCAAGCTTGGTGGCCTTGCCCAAGGAAGTGGGGAGCTTGTCTTCCTTGACCACTCTAGACTTAAGTTCGTGTTCAAGCTTGGTGGCCTTGCCCAAGGAAGTGGGGAGCTTGTCTTCCTTGACCACTCTAAACTTGACTTGGTGTTCAAGCTTGGTGGCCTTGCCTAAGGAATTGGAGAGCTTGTCTTCCTTGACCACTCTAAACTTGAGAGGGTGCTCAAGCTTGGTGGCCTTGCCCAAGGAAGTGGGGAGCTTGTCTTCCTTGACCACTCTAGACTTAAGTTCGTATTCAAGCTTGGTGGCCTTGCCCAATGAAGTGGGGAGCTTGTCTTCCTTGACCACTCTAGACTTAAGTTCGTGTTCAAGTTTGCTGGCCTTGCCCAAGGAAGTGGGGAGCTTGTCTTCCTTGTCCACTCTAGACTTAAGTTCGTGTTCAAGCTTGGTGGCCTTGCCCAAGGAAGTGGGGAGCTTGTCTTCCTTGACCACTCTAGACTTGAGTTGGTGTTCAAGCTTGGTGGCCTTGCCCAAGGAAGTGGGGAGCTTGTCTTCCTTGACCACTCTAAACTTGAGTTGGTGTTCAAGCTTGGTGGCCTTGCCTAAGGAATTGGAGAGCTTGTCTTCCTTGACCACTCTAAACTTGAGAGGGTGCTCAAGCTTGGTGGCCTTGCCCAAGGAAGTGGGGAGCTTGTCTTCCTTGACCACTCTAGACTTAAGTTTGTGTTTCAGCTTGCTGGCCTTGCCCAAGGAAGTGGGGAGCTTGTCTTCCTTGACCACTCTAGACTTAAGTTCGTGTTCAAGCTTGCTGGCCTTGCCCAAGGAAGTGGGGAGCTTGTCTTCCTTGTCCACTCTAGACTTGTATAACTGTTCAAGCTTGGCGGCCTTGCCCAAGGAGGTGGGGAGCTTGTCTTCCTTGACCACTCTAGACTTAAGTTCGTGTTCAAGCTTGCTGGCCTTGCCCAAGGAAGTGGGGAGCTTGTCTTCCTTGTCCATTCTAGACTTGTATAACTGTTCAAGCTTGGCGGCCTTGCCCAAGGAGGTGGGGAGCTTGTCTTCCTTGACCACTCTAAACTTAAGTTCGTGTTCAAGCTTGTTGGACTTGCCCAAGGAAGTGGGGAGCTTATCTTCCTTGACCACTCTAGACTTGAGAGGGTGTTCGAGCTTGGTGGCCTTGCCCAAGGAAGTGGGGAGCTTGTCTTCCTTGACCACTCTAGACTTGTTTGAGTGTTCAAGCTTGGTGGCCTTGCCCAAGGAGGTGGGGAGCTTGTCTTCCTTGACCACTCTAAACTTGTGGGGGTGTTCAAGCTTGCTGGCCTTGCCCAAGGAAGTGGGGAGCTTGTCTTCCTTGACCACTCTAGACTTAAGTTTGTGTTCAAGCTTGGTGGCCTTGCCCAAGGAAGTGGGGAGCTTGTCTTCCTTGAACACTCTAGACTTAAGTTCGTGTTCAAGTTTGCTGGTCTTGCCCAAGGAAGTGGGGAGCTTGTCTTCCTTGTCCACTCTAGACTTAAGTTCGTGTTCAAGCTTGGTGGCCTTGCCCAAGGAAGTGGGGAGCTTGTCTTCCTTGACCACTCTAGACTTGAGTTGGTGTTCAAGCTTGGTGGCCTTGCCTAAGGAATTGGAGAGCTTGTCTTCCTTGACCACTCTAAACTTGAGAGGGTGCTCAAGCTTGGTGGCCTTCCCCAAGGAAGTGGGGAGCTTGTCTTCCTTGACCACTCTAGAATTGTATGAGTGTTTAAGCTTGGTGGCCTTGCCCAAGCAAATGGGGAGCTTGTCTTCCTTGACCACTCTAAACTTGAGTTCGTGTTCAAGCTTGGTGGCCTTGCCCAAGGAAGTGGGGAGCTTGTCTTCCTTGACCACTCTAAACTTAAATTGGTGTTCAAGCTTGGTGGCCTTGCCCAAGGAAGTGGAGAGCTTATCTTCCTTGACCACTCTAGACTTGACTGGGTGTTCAAGCTTGGTGGCCTTGCCCAAGGAAGTGGGGAGCTTGTCTTCCTTGACCACTCTAGACTTGTATAACTGTTCAAGCTTGGCGGCCTTGCCCAAGGAGGTGGGGAGCTTGTCTTCCTTGACCACTCTAGACTTGAGAGGGTGTTCAAGCTTGCTGGCCTTGCCCAAGGAAGTGGGGAGCTTGTCTTCCTTGACCACTCTAGACTTGTATGAGTGCTCGAGCTTGGTGGCCTTGCCCAAGGAAGTGGGGAGCTTGTCTTCCTTGACCACTCTAAACTTGAGAGGGTGCTTGAGCTTGGTGGCCTTGCCAAAGGAAGTGGGGAGCTTGTCTTCCTTGACCACTCTAGACTTGTATGAGTGCTCGAGCTTGGTGGTCTTGCCCAAGGAAGTGGGGAGCTTGTCTTCCTTGACCACTCTAAACTTAAATTGGTGTTCAAGCTTGGTGGCCTTGCCCAAGGAAGTAGAGAGCTTGTCTTCCTTGACCACTCTAGACTTGACTGGGTGTTCAAGCTTGGTGGCCTTGCCCAAGGAAGTGGGGAGCTTGTCTTCCTTGTCCACTCTAGACTTGTATAACTGTTCGAGCTTGGTGGCCTTGCCCAAGGAAGTGGAGAGCTTGTCTTCCTTGACCACTCTAGACTTGAGAGGGTGTTCAAGCTTGCTGGCCTTGCCCAAGGAAGTGGGGAGCTTGTCTTCCTTGACCACTCTAGACTTGTATGAGTGCTCGAGCTTGGTGGCCTTGCCCAAGGAAGTGGGGAGCTTGTCTTCCTTGACCACTCTAAACTTGAGAGGGTGCTTGAGCTTGGTGGCCTTGCCAAAGGAAGTGGGGAGCTTGTCTTCCTTGACCACTCTCGACTTGACTGGGTGTTCAAGCTTGGTAGCCTTGCCCAAGGAAGTGGAGAGCTTGTCTTCCTTGACCACTCTAGACTTGACTGGGTGTTCAAGCTTGGTGGCCTTGCCCAAGGAAGTGGGGAGCTTGTCTTCCTTGACCACTCTAGAATTGTATGAGTGTTGAAGCTTGGTGGCCTTGCCCAAGGAAGTGGGGAGCTTGTCTTCCTTGACCACTCTAAACTTGAGTTCGTGTTCAAGCTTGGTGGCCTTGCCCAAGGAACTGGGGAGCTTGTCTTCCCTGACCACTCTAAACTTAAATTGGTGTTCAAGCTTGGTGGCCTTGCCCAAGGAAGTGGAGAGCTTGTCTTCCTTGACCACTCTAGACTTGAGAGGGTGTTCAAGCTTGGTGGCCTTGCCCAAGGAAGTGGAGAGCTTGTCTTCCTTGACCACTCTAGACTTGAGAGGGTGTTCAAGCTTGGTGGCCTTGCCCAAGGAAGTGGAGAGCTTGTCTTCCTTGACCACTCTAAACTTGAGTTGGTGTTCAAGCTTGGTGGCCTTGCCCAAGGAACTGGGGAGCTTGTCTTCCCTGACCACTCTAAACTTGAGTTGGTGTTCAAGCTTGGTGGCCTTGCCCAAGGAAGTGGAGAGCTTGTCTTCCTTGACCACTCTAGACTTGAGAGGGTGTTCAAGCTTGGTGGCCTTGCCCAAGGAAGTAGAGAGCTTGTCTTCCTTGACCACTCTAAACTTGAGTTGGTGTTCAAGCTTGGTGGCCTTGCCCAAGGAAGTGGGGAGCTTGTCTTCCTTGACCACTCTAGACTTGAGTTGGTGTTCAAGCTTGGCGGCCTTGCCCAAGGAAGTGGGGAGCTTGTCTTCCTTGACCACTCTAAACTTGAGTGGGTGTTCAAGCTTGGTGGCCTTGCCCAAGGAAGTAGGGAGCTTGTCTTCCTTGACCACTCTAGACTTGATTGGGTGTTCAAGCTTGGTGGCCGTGCCTAAGGAAGTAGGGAGCTTGTCTTTTTTGACCACTCTAGTCTCGGATGGGTGTTGAAGCTTGGTGGCCTTGCCAAAGGAAGTGGGGAGCTTGTCTTCCTTGACCACTCTAAACTTGGAAGAGTGTTGAAGTTTGGTAGCCTTGCCAAAGGAAGTGGAGAGCTTGTCTTCCTTGACCACTCTAGACTTGAGTTGTTGTTCAAGGTTGGCGGCCTTGCCAAAGGAAGTGGGGAGCTTGTCTTCCTTGACCACTTTAGAATTGAGAAAGTGTTCAAGCTAGGCGGCCTTGCCAAAAGAAGTGGGGAGCTTGTCTTCCTTGACCACTCTAGACTTGAGTTGATGTTTGAGCTTGGTGGCCTTGCCAAAGAAAGTACGGAGCTTGTCTTCTTTGACCACTATAAACTTGAGTGGTTGTTCAAGCTTGGCGGCCTTGCCAAAGGAAGTGGGGAGCTTGTCTTCCTTGACCACTTTGGAATTGAGAAAATGTTCAAGCTAGGCGGCCTTGCCAAAGGAAGTGGGGAGCTTGTCTTCCTTGACCACTCTAGACTTGAGTGTTTGTTCAAGCTTGGCGGCCTTGCCAAAGGAAGTGGGGAGCTTGTCTTCCTTGACCACTCTAAACTTGAGTTGGTGTTCAAGCTTGGCGGCGTTGCCAAAGGAAGTGGGGAGCTTGTCTTCCTTGATCACTCTAGATTTGGTAAGGTGTTCAAGCTGGTGGCCTTGCCGAAGGAAAGGAGGATTTTGAGTTGGTTTGACCACAGTCAATTTAGATATCATAAACATTGAGTTGTGAGGAATTTTGGAGTTCTTTGAACTACAATTTAAATTGTATTTCATTTTTTAACAAAATTTTAAACAGTATAATGGCTCTTTCACAAGTTTAGATTCCTATTTTTTTTGTAAATGCCTTGACATTATTTTTGAAAGTTTGTGGCCATGTAGTCAAATTTGGAAATCCTTTACTTTGAATCTTCTTTTTTGATGTATAAATGTGATGATCATAATCTTTTAAAGAAATGTAAAGATTGTAAGCATTGATTGGATATATCATGCTTTGACCTAATTAGGCAATGATATCAACCTCACAATTCATCTTTTACAAAGATATCTAGACTATTACAAGATTTGTAGATTCTTACTGCATTATGATCCTTCTTAAAATTGTCTAATTATGAAACTCATATTTTATTGTATCTATTTAAGGAGATTTTGATGTACGACAAATGATAGTAATGACAACAAAGATAGTAAGAGCATTTTGAAAGTCATTCAGAATGTTGCATTGATGGTGTTATAATAGTGGGGTCATTGCAAGAAACACCGGGTTTTTTTTTTACCATTTTGGCCAAATCTGCATTAAAGACCCAGAGTACTAAGTAGCGGAACAATCAAAGCCTTTGGTTTGAAAAATTGATGGCTAAAAATATCGTTACAAGGACTATGGACTACTTGCGAATACTGAAATAATACTATGTTAAAAAAAGATAGATTGTTACCCAAAATAAAACAATGAGGTATTAATCAATAATAAATAGAAAATCATATAAATGATGGTGATCAATAAAATAATATATTTTTAGATGCCCTTTGGTAGGCATATGCCCACCTAGTGTAGAAATAGACCACTAAAATTTCAACTCTTTATCATTCAATTTGAGTATTCTGAAATGTAGTGAAAACTCTTGAATTTCAAAGTGTGACAAATTAACAAAATTGACTTTTAAATATAAAATAATGTTTTATTTTCTAAAAAATAAGGGATCTAATTACCATCAAGGTAGAATTTACTAATAGAAATTTTATAATCATTGAACTTAAATGTACTTCAAAAATTAAAGAGGATGTTAACAACATCACTCCAATTGTGATGAAGAATAGGACCGATGTTTCTTGCAATGACCTAGTGCATCTTATAAAATGAATTCACATTTGGTTACAACTTTTTACAAAGGAATAATGTTTTATTCCATTATGTGTTTACAAATACTATTCATATTGCTGAGTCATTGTGAATATCATTGGTAAAATATTCCTTCCTTGCAAAATCATATGTAAAATCATTTTGTAAACATGCACTATTAGAACAAATTAGGGTCGTTGCAAGAAACACCGTCAGTTTTTGTTCCACTTTGGCGTTTTGGGCTAGTACTCCCAGTACTATGAGCTTTTTGCATATTAATTTTTAAAAATAAAATAAAATAAGTATAATTAGTATAATACTGTAAATAGAATATCACCAAAATTTCAAACCTAAAAAAAATCTGAGTCAAAAGTTATTCACAAAAGAAAAAAGCTGAAAATTTGAAGAAAATACATAGTCTGATGTTTAAATTTGTAAAAAATAGGAAAAAACATTTTCAAAGAAACTAAAAATAGACCATTTGGGGAGACTTCATGATGAAGAGATTTGAATAAAAAAATTATCTTGAAACCATCTGTATTGTTCAGAACTACGCGCGCAAGGGAGCCCTCTTTGCAAGGACGTGGAGGACATAAAATAAATTATTTTTTAATTCTCCTAGGTAGAAACATGAGTTCCTACTACGCAAATAGACCATAGAAATTTCAGCTCTAAATCATTAAATTTGGGGACTCCATAGTACTCAAAACTCCTAAAACGCAAAACATGACATATTAGTTTAGTTGATTTTTAAATATAAGATGGGTTTTTTTAATTTCTGAAAAATATGAGATATAAATACACTCAAGATATACATCTCCAATAAAAATCTCAAATTCATGCGAGTCAAGCTTAAAAAGTTATTGCAAAAGAAAGATTCGAAACTCCATTTGTGACACATACCCAATACCGGTGTTTCTTGCAATGACCCATTAGTACAATATTATTTTGGATTATGTTGAAATTTGGTTATCCTAGTACCTTATAATTAAATCTTAAGTCAAATAGATAATGTATAATTAATCTTTACACCTATATGCTTTGAAGCTAATGTTAAGATGATGAACATAGTCTTTTGATGTAGTGATTATTCCAAACTTCTCAACACTCTATATAAGACTTGAATCATTAGAATTTTTTTTTCATGATCCATTAGATGAAATTGTGGTTAATGGTATATTTTTATGAAGATATACTAAAAAATACATAATATCTTCAAAAAAGAATTTGGACAACAAAAGAGTTGTCATTATTATAGTAGATGATGAATCTTTTGATCAATTTGTTTGTCTAATTGGTAACCATTTTGGAAACTTTGGTTAAAAATGTGGTCAGTTTTAGACTACAGATAATATATATTGGGGTCTGCTAGAAGTGCCACATCTTTAACAATAACCTTTTAAACATGTGTATAAATATATATATATATATATATATATATATATATATATATATATATATATATATATATATATATATATATATATATATATATATATATATTTTTTAATTTTTTTTAAAAAATTTTAAATTTTAAATTTAAATTTTTTGATGTGCTACCATATACAGCTATTAGGTTCAAAATAATTAAATACAATAACAAAAGTTGAATTTTTGGGGGAAGTTACTATAAGGATGTAGAAAACAAATAATATAATATTGTAGATGCCAAATTATTGGAGAATAGCCCACATGCAAATCTCAATATATTAAATTTGCCACTCTTTTAATTTTCTTATATGAAGGTGTCAATTTTTTTTAAATAATAATAATTGAAATTTTTATTAATTCTAAAAGCAACTGTTGAACCATTTTGTTTTACTTTAATTAATTATTTGGCATGAAATGCTAACCGTGACAATTGGGTATGGTCATGGTGAACGCTTTAAGTTGAAAAGCTATTTGAGCACTTTCCACCAATTAAAAAATTCAACACATTTCCAATTTTTTCTTTTAATTTCTTTTCAATTGTACTAACTCCTAGAGTCCCAATGTCTCTACAAGGGACAAAATGGGATTTGGAGTAGGTTTGTACAGTTTCAACATTTATCTTGATTTTTTGAAATATTTTTTGAAGCTAAAAAAACTTATTAGCTCTTTGGAAATATAACTTTTTGGAAATATAACTTTTATTTCAATGGGTACCTAGGAGCAAAAGTTATGGTATAAATAAGCCAAAAATGAGGGTCAAAGGAATAAAGGACAGCACAAGAAAAAGTTAAATAAAATTTTCAATTTTTTTTCTTCACATATTATATTTAGGTCTACATGTGAAGCTTTGATTCATTCTATTTAAACTAGTGATGAGAAAGTTATGGAGAATCTTGTTTTTTGGGCAATCTAAACATCTCTTTAAAAATATTTAACTTATAGAATTCATTTTTGAATGCAATTTTTACAATTTTTCAAAAAATATTGTTTGAAAAGGTTAAATTTGTTTGCTAGAACAATCTCACTATTGGAATTATTGTATTTCAATTCCATCTTAGAGCTATTAACAATTTAAGTTTTTGTTCAATCTTGGACCTACTTCCACTTAACAAACTTTTTAGGAATGAAAATCAACCTTTTTTTTAATAAATTTCCTAGAATTTCAACTCAATTCTTCAATATAATTTTTTTTGGTTCAAAGTCTGTAGAGTAAAATTATCTACAAAAGGAGGTCACAATCATCTGAAATTACAAGCTAGTATTCAAAAAATACCTTTTTGCTAATTTTAAATGCTAATATCTTCCAATTTTTACCGTCAAGCTTTGCATTAGGAAAAATTTCAGCCCTCAAGAAGGCCGTTAGTTTTTTTTATTTTCAGGACCCTTGAAGTGCAATTACAAAAAAAAAAATAGAAAAAAAAAATTAATAAAATCTAATGTGGCACTGATGTGGCACTAGTAGTGCTGATGTGGCACCAATAGTGCCACATCATTTTTCAAATTTTCAAAAAAATTATTTTTTTATTTTTTTATTTTTTTCCCTAAATGCACTGGGGTGTGCAAGGTTCGCGGCCTTGTTGAGGGCTGAAATTTTTCCTAATGTGAAAATCTTACCACATGATTTGAGACAAGTGAAGTATTAGATTCTATGGTTAGGTTCTAAAAAAATATTTTTTCTATTTCCTTGAATGATTACAACAAAAATGGTAATTATGAGTGGTTTTTGATAGAAAAATCACTAGTAGAAAAGAGGGTCAAATGTAACTGGTGAAAAAATGGTTACTAAAGAACAACTTAGCAATCTGAAAAATCACTAGTAGAAAAGCGGGTCAAATATAACTGGTGAAAAAATGGTTACTAAAAAATAACTTAACAATGATTGCTAGTCATTAAGATGGCACCAAAACAAACGTGTTGCGCATTGTAGTCATTGTCCAAGAGTTCAAATGACTACTGTAATGGATCATGCCCAAATGAAACCAACAACAAAAACTAGTTTCATCTATAGTTCAATTTATATTCTGAGCCTCTATCACTAATGTAGACTGCACCCAGTCATTTTTCAGTTGTCTAGTCATAAATTGAATGCAAATAGTTGACTACAAAATAATTGAAGCATGATTGCCACTAGAACAAACTGGAATTTGAAGTAAATAATTTTCATGGTGGCACAATTGACTTGGACTAGTCATATTTTAGTCATGGTTTAGTCATTTTGTGAATGACCGCTTAGTTTTCATTTTAGTCATATATTGATGGTTTTACTAAATGAAAAAATGAAAACATTATTGCTTTGTAGTGATTGTTCAGTCATTTTCCAAGAATGTAAATGGATTTTTACCAGCAAGGATTGCAAGCCTTTAGTGCAATCTAAACAACAATGACTGTAGCCATTATTGAAAAACACTTGAAGTTCATAGCAAGCATTACCAAGGACCACATTAGTAGAAATCAATTCATCTTTTATGCCAAATTGTGAGCCCTGGAATTGTCATTTGGGTCTCATGGTGTTTTGTTTTTCCTTCCTTTGCTCAATTTTAGTAGAATGTATAGCTAAAAAGTCACTAAAAAGTGCTTACACCACACTTGATAGAAGTCCCTTTTAATGTGGTGATTTATTCCTAGAAGTTTAGAATGCTTTAAATACTCAAATTCTCTATTCCTTGGGTCTGAGTTAGGTGTCTAGAAGGTCACATAGGAGTTTGAGAGATTTTTAGGCCTTGTTGGCAAAAGTAGTAGTGATATTTCTAAATTAGAATATAATTAGAATGAGACTTTCTAGTGCATGTGACGGAACATAGATTTATGAGAGTTAGTAGTTCATGATAGAAAAAGTCTTGCTAGCTTTAGAAATATTTGCAATGGACCCAATTAGAGGCCACCATCTATTTTGAGAGAGCTGTAAAAAAATCAAATTTGCATCTTGCCGGTAAAATTCAAGCAATATGAAGGATATACAACCAAAGATTGAAGGAAGGTGATTTTGACATAAAAACATGCTAGGAGCAATATGTCAAAATTAGTTTGTCAAAATTTCCTTCTAGTCAAAAGATTCTTTTTCCATCAAAAATTAAAGAAGCTAATTAATTTAGCATTTTTTATGAACAATGTAGAGTAAGAATATGAGCTTGTGTAGTATTTGGGGCTCTCATAGAAATTACCCAAAAAAATTTGGATTTTTCTAGAATTCAAAAGATGACTCTACAGAAAGTTAACCACTCAAAAGTGAGATGGAAAATTCCTTGAAATTTTCTAGGTTGTAGTAAAATTCTACTAAAAACTAGGATAAAACATTTTGTGCTAATAATATGCTCCAACAAATTTCAAGGCATTCCAACAATGACAAGTCCCTGAATCGACAACTACATTGAATTTAGGTGGAAGTTAAAAATATTTGATGCATTGACCGACATACTGGGAGCTTGCAATGTCCAATCAAAATGGAAGAGGAATTTTTTCTTACTTTTATATATCTTCCAAACAATCTAGGCTAGTCAAATCCTTTGGAAAATGCAAATTCCGTCATTGGAGATTGTTTACATTTTCTTTGGTTTGCAATTTGCTATTTTGGGTGATTGTAAGAAACACTTCACGTTTTTGGCTCAAAAACGCAGTTTTTGGCCATAGGAGTGGCAATACTATGTGTCAGTAGTGCACTTGCAAATCTAAACCATTAATTCAATACTATGTGGTATTATACAATACTATAGACTGCTACAAAGTAATGCAAAAGCCATTGAGAGCAGAAAATAGCAAAAAAGGGTTCTGAGGACCTTTTCATTTTTAGTAATTCAAATTCTTTTTTAAGAAAACAATTAAAAAAAAACATTTTTCCCAACTTCAAGATGCTTCTTCTCAACCATTTTCATCTTTGGGAAAAAAAATCGTATTCTTTGCACGTGCGTAAAGGTAGTGCACTTTGAGCACATGTAGAAGGTGGGCACTTTACTATTTTTGAAAAATCTCTTGTAGGCTTGTGTAACTTTAATAGAACTCCTTGTATCCCAATTTTCACCTTCAAATTTGCATTTTTGGGTCAAAATTAGTACTAAATCCCCCCAAAATGGCCAAGGTAGACATCCAATCAAGGGAAGTTTAAAAATAGTAAAATAATATTTTAAAAATTGAAAAAATTACTCAATGTCCTAGACTACCATATGTACCTTTATTTCAAATTTTATAGAAAATGGACATACAACGCAAAAGTTATGAACAAAAAACTACCTGTCCAAGTCCAAGTGAACAAAAAAAAAGACAAGTATTTCTTTCAATGATCCTTTTTTGCGAGTTGTGTAGTATGTCTAACAAGTTGGAACTTGTCCAATTTGTAGAATGTAGGCTAAATATAAAAGAATTACCAAGGGGATAAGAATTATAGTGTAAATATGCTCTATTAGTTAGTTAGTTTCCAATTGATGAGTTTAGTAAGGATATAATCCAATTGGTAGATGAAAGGTCATGTGAACCGTTGTAACCGATTGTGAAGAGTACAAGGACAAGATCAAGACCTATTAGTTTTAGTTTTCAAGCAAGTGAGGCTTGAGCTCCTTCCTCGTGGAAAGGAAGTATTTTAGTTTGCTTTGGTGATTTGGAACTTTGTGATGTGATGTGATTATGATTATTTGGAGAAATAAAAATATTATCTATAAAAGTTGTGTGTGATTGGACTATGTGGATTTGACAAGTGATTGTGTGAGCTTGTGCTTGATTGCAAAATCTAATGTCAATTGGTGAAAAGCGGACATGGTGCAATGCCATGCATGGCCATAACGTAACCAACATGGCAATAAAGGAAATTAGAAAATAAGAACAATTGTAGAATTAAAAGCAGAATGTTGTTGTAGAAATTATTGGATAATACTTGTTATAAGAAGAATTTGATATATGAAAATTAATCAATTAAGTTATTATAAAATAATAAGTGGCAACCTAATTACACAACCTAGCAAATGGCCTCCCCAGTGATCAAATCCGACCTTTTTGGATATTTCCAATTAGGTAAAAACTACATTCAACAAGTTGTATGGCTTGGAAGTAAGGAATGAAGGGCAATCTACTCTAATTTGGGCCTTCTAAAGCCAATGGTGCAATCCATTTGTCATTTGGAGCTTTTTTCCAAAAGTTAAATAGGCTACAATAGTAAATTCGATTTTCTAGTAATTAGTAGTAATTTAGAGTTAATTCTAGGAAAATCTAAAGGTTAAATGAGAAAAGGAGGGGCCTCGGGAAAGTATAATAGGTCACTCCTTTCTCTCACTTAGCACCCCTTTTTTTGTTGTTCCGCCAAGTTCATTGGCATTTGTTTATGTGTTGGCTAAGTTGACCATTTCTTTCACTACAAGAGAAAGGGGTGTTTTAAGTAGTGTCCTAGACATCACGTCTTTTAAGTAACGTCTCTTAAGTAAGTTTTTAAGTAAAAAGATTGTCTTTTTAGTAAAATTTTACTTAAAAACTTATTTAAAAGACGTTACTTAAAAGACGTGATGTCTAGGACACTACTTAAAACACCCCTTTCTCTTGTAGTGTTTGTCTACTTGTGTTTGAGAGCAAATTTTGCTCATTATTTTGAGTCTTGAAGCTTTTCTTGAAGGATGTGGCGGCCCCTTTAAGTTGCTTGCTCTTACTTATGTCTTGGGTTTGATTATTTTAAACATTCATACACGATTTCTCAATTTTTTTCTAACTTTTGGATCAATTGTCTTGTATAGTACTAGCCATTTCGGACAAGCTCCTTGTCTGGAATTTCCCATCTTTTTGGAGAAAATTCGCCCAGAGCTTTAACTTGCAAAATACATGGACTGATTTATTTGTTTGAGGTATGCGGTGCTTCACCTTTGGTTGTGTATTTCCAACTAATGGCACAACTTTGTCTTTGTACTAATATTTTCTATCTCCCTTTGAACAATTTTTATTTTCCTTTCGTGCGGCAAACCTTCGCCCTCATGACCAACTTTTTAGTATTTTTTAGTCCCCTGTTGTGTTTTTCTTATTAAAAAACAAACAAACCCAACTAATTTGTGTTTGTTTTTAACTAGAAGTTTGATTCAATTAGTTTCCAAATATTAGTTCAGTTGTCCCAAATACCAGTTCAATCATCCCAAAAACCAATCCACTTGGTTCCAAATATCAGTTCAATCATCCCAATGAGCCAGCTTGTCATAATTGGCCACGGGTCAGCCGGAGCAAGGAGGCATGCCAGAGCAGGGGCTCTCTTAATTTTGGCATAAATTACCCATGCATACAAGAAAACCAAAAAACCAAAGCCAACTTTGCTAGGTCTAGCATAGAGGGTCCAATTTCTAAAATCTGACACTAAAAGGAGTCTTTTTTTTTCATGTTTTCTCATGTCTAAGTTGACGGATTTTGTTAGACATCCAATGTAACAACTCGTGTTTTTATGTCAACAATTACGTCAAATATCTAAAGTTTGAAGCTCTCAAGGGTGTCCATTTCTAAAGTGTGAAGCCTGGGTGTCCAATTCCTTAAGCTTGAAGCTCTAAGGTGTCCAATTTTTCAAATGTCTGAGCCTAGGGTACTTAATTTCTAAAGTCTAAAGCTTAAGGTGCCTAATTTCTCAAGCCTAAAGCACTAAGGTGTCTAATTCTAAAATTTGAAACTTTAATTTGCCTAGCTAGATTGTCTAAGTTTTTCAAATTTGTTGTGATTTTCATATTGGCTACAAACTAACTGAAAAATTCTGAAACTTTTCAAAGTTTGTTGCAACCAAAGGAGAATTAGCAAGGAGCTTAACAAATGAAGAGTTATAAGTTCCAAACTTTATGTTAGAGTAGAGTGGGAATCTCAAGAATGAAGGAGAATCACTAAGTGAAGAATGTTTGAAGTTCTTAACCCCCATAGGTTTTTGACAATGTTTTCACCAAAACCGCTCTAAAACTGCCATTTCTAATACAAATACCAAATTTTAGGAAAAAAAACACTTTTGGACATATGTAACCATAGTATCTGGTAGCACAATGGTTTGAAAAGATGTGGAAAAAAATTCAGATTTTTTTACCATGTGGATTGCAAGAGATTAGCATTTGAATTGACAAAAATCTTTTTTTTGTCCCTGCAAAAAAAAAGGCAAATACCCTTCACAAGGTCACATTTTTATGAAAAAATGTCCAAAATGGTGGTTACTCTTTGGATTCATTATTAAAGGCACATTGGCTACATGTTCGGAAAATTTTAGATCATTTGGAATTGTACAACATATAGGAAAAAAAAAGTAAGTGGAAAGAAGTAGAAAATGATTTAAAATACTAATTTGTTAAGAATTTATTTACACAATTGAAAAATGCCAATACCAATGGTTGTAATGTTGTAATAAACATGCTACATCCAATGTTTGTTTGTTTTTTTAAAAATATTGAAAATTGAGTTAAATAAAGAACTTCAAAGTTTATTTTAGAGTAGAAATTCTATAACTACCTTCAAACTAAAACCCCTCATAACTTTCATCTCATTAATCCAAATGGAGTGATTCAAAGCTTTCCACATATATATAAATCTATAAAATCAATTTCAAATTTTAATTTTTCAAAAAAATGTTTTTTAAAGAATTTTTTTGAGTAGCTTGGACTGACCGCCGAACGCAGAAAATTACATATCATGTAATAACTTTTTTACCATGTAGTCAAAAGTTACAATAATTGTCAAGCCTTGAAGCAACTCCTTGGGCACATCTTGTCTGAAAATTTCAAAGAAAAAAATAAAATTTCCATTTGTAGTGAGCTGCCTAAAATTACTATGTTGCCAAAAAATGGTGTTTGGTCCTTTAGGGGTTAAACGGGGTTTGATGTAGATTAAGGACAAAAGGAAGAAGTCAAATTTGAGAATAGTTGACTTTTGGAGATGCTAGGACTCAGATACACTAAGAAGTTAAACAATTTTTGTCTTCAATATTTGTTTGATTCCTTAGACAATTAGGGAAGCAAGCAATTAGGGAGTTAGAATTTAATAAGTTGACTTTCAAAAATATCTCAAAAGAAAAGAGAAAATTAGAAAGAAAAGAAAAGAGTAGAGAAGGAAGGCAAAGAAGTTGTAGTCTCCTTATTTCATTAAGCGGTATGCTAACACCACAAAGAACAACAAGATGGAGTCCAATGGATATTACAATGAGACTATGATAATGATCAAAGAAGATGGAACAATTGCCTCCACCAAGTTAGAGGTAAGGTACCTCCCCCCCTAACCGACCGAATAAGGAATTTGAACATGATCTGGAGTAGTGAAGGCAAAACAAATATTTTTTAGAGGTACATCGATAGAAATGACATGGATCACAAAATTTTTGGTAATTTTATCACTTGAATTGAAATTACTATGAATTTTAGGAGGCAAAAAGTGCTCTGGACCTATGGCCAATGTGTAGACTCTCCTAATTCTCAATCATTCAAAGAGAAATAACTTTTTACCTAATCATTATTTCCTACTTTTTTTTTCACAACTTGGGACATGTGATGTATTTATTAGTTCCAACCTTGAAAAGGAAAAAAAAAAAACATTCTAAGCTTGGTCGGAAATACGTGCACCTATATGTCGGAAATGGGGGGGGGTACCTTATGTGTTTGATTTTCCTTTCTCTAAATTATTCTTTTTTGTAGAAAAAGTAGCCTAGAAGTAGAAATGTTATCTTAGAGGTTAAAAGGTCAGGTCAAACCATTAGGAATTTGTCACATCTCAACTTTGAATATGAATTTCATTAATTATTTTCCATAGGCTTCCAAAAACATATTATAAACTTTGAAAATAGATAAAAACTAAAGAAATTACACTTGGATGAAGCTCAATAGTAGAAATTAATGAAAAGAAAATCTAAAAGAAATCTAAAAAAATCTTAGAATTCAGAGTTAAGTCAAAAGTCAAAACCTACTATAAAGTAAAGGTTAATTTGATAGTTTGAGTTCATAGAAATTAGTGGATGAAGTTTTACCGACTAGCAGTCAAATTTCATCCATCCATAGCTTTCTCTAGGAAAGTCAAAAGCTTTTTAGAAGGTTAATTTTAGAATTAATAAATTAAAAATATTCAAAATCTAAAAATAATAAGCTAAATATAGAAGGCAAAAGTAATAATTAAGTAATAAGAAGGTAAGTTTTTTGAAGACAACTAAAGAAAAAATTAGAAGTATAATCATTTAGCAAAAATATTTAGAGGACTCCAAAACTAATTTGCACTTAGAAAATAGATCAATATAAATCTCTAAGTGCCCAAGCCTTTTCAAGTGGATTTTTCCTATGAAAAAAAAGCATGGGCTTGTAGTTGTCCCCAATGAAGCAAATTTTTTTTTTCAAAATCTAACTGTATAGATGATAAACCTCTAAAGGACCGAGGCTTTTTTTCTATCAAAAAACACTCAAAACTGCCATTTCTATTGCGAAGAGCAAAAGATTTTAAAATTTGATTTTTTTTTTGCATATCTAACCATAGGCTTGTATACTAGATTAGTATAAGTATGTATGGAAGAAATTTTAGAAACTTTGACCGCCTAGATTGCAAGATATTTGCATCTAAAGTGAAGAAAACAAGTTCTTTTACACCATGTATGACTAGATTTTTTGGCTTTGAATCATTTTAACTTAAAATTTTTGTACTATTGATTTTAATTTTTTAACTTTTTATGTTGAATATTTGAATATTGAATCTAGGAAAAAAAATTCAGGAAAAAAACCCTTAATTTTCACTCATTAAAAAATTGTTAAGCAGAAGTAGGTTCAAGAATGAAGGAAAAATGAAATCATTAATAGCTTTAAGATGGAATTGAAACACAATAATCCCAACGGTGAGATTGTTCTAGCAAAAAAATTTAACCACGACTAACATTTGTTTTTTCAAAAATTATAAAAATTTCATTAAAAAATAAATCCTATAAGCTATTTTTTCAAGAAGATGCTTAGATTGCCCAAAAAACTAAGTTTGTCCATAATTTTTTCATCACAAGTCCAAATTGAATGAATCAAAGCTTCACATGTTCACAAAAATATAGTATTTTAGGGAAATTTTTTTTTAAATTATTTTGACTTTTTGTGATTTTTTTGTGTTGCCCACCAATCTCTGTTTTAAACTTATTGTGCCATAACTTTTGCTCCCGGGCACCGATTGAAATAAAAATTATATATCCACAAAGCTCTCACAAAACTACAAAACTTCACAAAACTTCACAAAACTTCACTTCAAATTGAGACAACCAAGGGGACAAACGGTCCTTTAGGGATTAAAGAGCTTTTTTATTAGTATCCATATCAATTTTGCTTGTGAAATTGCATAGTAGTTGTGAGATTATAATAAGAGAAATGTGTCTATTTTATTTTTAATATGTTGTTAGTTTCATAATTTTTGACTGCATAGGTTGCAAGATATTTGCGTTTAACCCCTAAAGTACCAAAGTCCCCTCGGGGGACACTTCAGATTTCGGGCAGGCTCGTGTGGCCTCAAATTTTAATCTGATTTTTTAAAACTTTTTTTGAAGATAGGGAATCACATTAGCTTTCTAAAAATATAATTTTTTTTTCAATCAGTGCCCGGGAGCAAAAGTTATGCCATCCTAAAGCAAAAAAGCAGTTCGGCGGGCAGAAAAAAAAAACACAAAAAAAAGTTTTTTATTTATTTTATTTTATTTCCTCAAAGATCATGTTTTTGTCTACATCTGAAGCTTTGATTCATTCTATGTGGACTAATAATGAGAAAGTTATGGACAATCTTGTTTTTCGGGCAATTTAAGCATCTTCAAAAAAAGTAACTTATAGAATTCATTTTTGAATGCAATTTTCAAATTTTTTCAAATTTTTTTTTTTGATGAGGTCAAGTTTGTTTGCAAGAGCAATCCCACCATTGGGATTATGTTGTTTTAATTCCACCTAAGAGCTATTAACAATTTAGTATTTCGTTC
Source organism: Pseudisothecium myosuroides (assembly GCA_951799445.1). Lineage (NCBI taxonomy): Eukaryota > Viridiplantae > Streptophyta > Bryopsida > Hypnales > Lembophyllaceae > Pseudisothecium > Pseudisothecium myosuroides. The sequence goes on from OX637288.1 coordinate 45,649,743, forward strand.
AATTTTGGACCTACTTCTATTTAACAATTTTTTTATATGTGAAAATCAAGGTTTGACATTCTGAAATTTTTTTCCCCGACTCTCAACTCAAATGTTCAAGATAAAAAATTACAACTTTTTGTTGTGTAGTGCAAAAAAAATCCACAAATGGCCGTCAAAGTCATCTGAAATTGCAGGAAACAGTTCAAAAAAACTTTTTTTTTCAACTTTGAATGCTAATATCTTCCAATCAGAACGGTCAAATGTCTTGAAATTTTTACCACATAATGTGAGACAAGTGAAGTACAAGATCCTATGGTTAGATTCTAAAAAAAAAAAATTTTGGGTTTAGGGAGTGATTGCAGCAGAAATGGCAGTTTTCAGTGGTTCTAGAGCCAGAAAATGCCTTGGTATTCTAGGGGTTAAAGTAGAAAAAACAAGTTTTTTTAGCACATTGCAAGACTAGATTTTTTGACTTTGAACATTTTTAACTTAAAATTTTTGCACTACAAAGTTTTGAGCTTTAAATCTTATAGTAGAGAATTGAGTTGAGAGTCTATGAAATAAAATAAAATTCAAAAAAACTTAATTTTCATTCTTAAGAAAATTGTTAAATAGAAGTAGGTACAAGATATAAGGAAAATAAAAAATATTAATATCCTTTAGATGGAATTAAAATGCACTTATCCCAATGGTGAGATTGTTCTAGCAAGTAAACTAAACCGTGCAATTTTATTTTAAAATATAATCTATGAGGAAAAATATTTAAAATTTTTGCAGCCCCCCGTCCCCTATTTTGAGCTTATTTGGTCATAACTTTTGTTTCTGGGCACTAATTGTGAAAAAAATTATATTCCCACAAAGCTTATCAATTTTTCTATCTTCACAAAAAAATTCAAAAAATCACAAGAAAAATTCAGCATGTAGGTACTTGCTCAAAATCCCATTTGTCCCCCGAAAGGACAAAAGTCTTTTAGGGGTTAAAGCAATTTTGAGTGGGTAAAAGGCAACTTTGAGTGGGTTAAAGGCCACTTTGGGTGAGGAAAGGGCAGCTAAGGTTGAGCAAAAAGGTGTGTGTGGGTAAAGCACATGCAATAAGGCAACTGCGAGAAGAAAAAATCCTAGCTTTTTTAATCTCCTTTAAAAAAATAAAAATTATGAAAATTAATAGGTTTCTATCCATCATTATTATTTTAAAATCAACATGAAAACACTATATAATTAGGATGAATTGCAAATAATAAAAAAGTACTTATTTAAATATTTATTTTTGAATATTTATTTTAAATATATCAATATAGAAAATAATACATTATTTGGAAAAGTGAATAGTAAAAAATAAATGGTAAAGTGAATACTTAAATTTTCACCCTTTATTTTTTTAATTTTAGATCAACAGAACAAATACTACATGAGTAGGATGATTATTTGAGAATTGCAAAAAATAAATGAGAAAGTTCTCACTTAAATCTCCACCTTTTATTTTTTATTTTTAAAATCAAACTTAAAATAATTTGTAATGAGAATTGCAAAAAATAAAAAAGGAGACTAATAGAATTACAAAAAATGAAAAGGAAAGAGATTACTTATTTTAACCACTAAAGTCCCAAGTTCTTATAGGGAATTCTTGGGATTTGGAGTAGAGCTCTATGACCTCAATTTTTGACATGACTTTTTGAAGGAAAAAATTGAATTCTTTTTAAGATAGTGAATCAAATTAGCTTTCAAAGATTATGAATTTTATTTCTATTGGTGCCCAATAGCAAAAGTTATGCCACTCTAAGTCCAACAAGCAATTTGAGTGTGTTATGAACTAGTGTGTTCTTAACAGTTACGGTTACTTAAACGGTTAGTTCCTTCGTCTTCCTTAAAGCCCATGGGAGGAGGGTTGTTCCTCACGCGACATTTCCATAATACAAGCAAGTTGATCTGGTTGGAAACAGCATGATTTTATAGTAAATTCTCGTATGTTGAGTTCATGAGTATTGTGCGTTGTGGTTCATAATTAAGGAGTTATGCGATCTGGAAATACCTCGGAATAGTGTTTGAAGCCCAATTGGGTTCTGTGTCATGAGTGAATTACTGAAACTTGACCAGACTGGATCATACAATCAATAGGAGCGATGACCAAGGTTCGCAGATCCTGACAAAATGTCGCGTCGCGGCCTGTTATGGCTTCTGAATCCCGGATCTGTCGACTGCCACAGTTTTCGGAACCACGAGGAGCGCCGAATCTGAGTGCTGATCCGTCATCGGTGGTACGTCTGGCCCCACGGCACGACGAGCATCTCGGCCTTGGTTCCGGCCAAGGAATCGGAAACTGAGCAGTCTTGGAGGAGGGAAGGTCCAAGAAATTTGCGCCGACCCCGCAAGATGGACGAGGTTCACAGCACTTGATTAAAATTTTAACAACATGGATCAGAGTGGGATCGACGGGGAAGGATCTCGACTTGCGGTGCCCGAGGAAGCTGGTCCCGATTTGGCAGTTTTCATACAGCAGCAAATTTAGCAGGTCTTCCAGGCAGCAATCCCGCATCTCGTCCAACAAATATCGGATCGGGCTTTCGTGGCCGCCCAACCACCATTTCCCTCCGAAGCCAGCAGGATGGACCTCCAAGTCCGAAGGGAAGTACGAGGAACTAGAGAGTTTGAATCTTGCAAAAGAGAATCAAAGGTGGCCGACCTTGAGAAGTTCTTGGGGAAAAAGGGGAATGAAGTCTATCGTTGGTTCGCCCAATTGAGACTGGTATTTCGAGGTAAACCACGAACTTACAGCTCGGATGCGGATAAAGTAGCTTACGCTCTTTCCTATATGACTGGTGTTGCGCAGAATTGGGCCATGCTGTTGCTTCAGGCCCTTGATGAGGAGCGTGAACATGAGTTATTAATCAATTATAGCGCTTTTAGGAAATCTGTTATTTCCATTTACGGAGATCTGGATCGGAGAGGCAATGCAGAAGATTGACTTGGGCGGCTTCGACAAACAGGGTTTGTGGCAGCGTACATATCAACGTTTAATGAATATGCGGCTCAAACTGATTGGAACGAAGCCAGTTTGGTTGCTCGATTTAGAAGCGGTCTCAAGGATGAAATTTTGGACTCCGTGGCTACCGCGGAAACGCAACCACAAAGGCTTCCTGAGTGGATGACCATGGCATCCCGAATTGATGAGCGGTTGTGGGGCAGACGTCAAAATCGACGACAACCAACCGATTCTTTCATGGTTCGGTCTCCTGCCGCTAACTCACGAGATGTGGTAGAAAAATTCCAGCCCTCTTCGAGCACGTCAGGACCAGTCCCAATGGAACTTGGAGCATTACGGGTGACCACCGCCTTAGCGAGGACAACAGCAGAGCGTTCCGAGTATCAACGCCAAGGCCGTTGTTGGGGATGTGGAGAGGTGGGGCATGTGCGGGCCAAATGCCCCACCAATCCTTCCAAACCTTTGTCACTTGCCGCTATCGATGGATTGAACCCGGGAAAAGGGGGAGCCCGGGACTGAACCAATTAATTCAGTACCCGGGCACCTGTCAAAGTGCCGTGGCAACCGTGCCAAAGGAAAATTTGATTGAAGGAGAATTTGGGTGCTTAAAGATGGGATCGGAGCAAGGGGATTGTCACAGTTTACAAGAGTGTGACTTACATGGAGGGAATCCCACGACCGAATTGGATTTACTCTATCTTCATGCAACTATTGATGCAGAGGCTCATTTGACATTGGAAGCTGAGGTGAATTCGGTGGCGGTTCTCATGTTAGTTGATTCGGGTGCCACCGGGATCTTCATACATCCCGAATTCGCACAACAGTGCAATGCAAAATTGCAACCAAAAAGGATTCCCCGGGAAGTGCGGGTGATTGACGGTAGAATTATTAACTCCGGTCTCATCATTCAAGAAGCAATCATTGAAGTCAATATTGGAGATCACCACGAAACGCTTGTAGCTGACATAACCAATATAGGTCGATACTCCTGCATCCTTGGAATTCCCTGGCTGAGTCAACATGATCCCACGATCCGTTGGTCTCAACATCGCGTGATTTTTGATTCTCTATATTGTCAAGGGAATTGCAAAGGGGCTGCAGAGACCAAGCAGCCAGGACAATCGGGCAGCATAAGTGACTTCGGAGGATGGCGCCGGGCGATGCGGGGCGGGCTTACGGCCACGAGTCCGGAGTGGGTCCCAGCGACTCCCAGTGTCGCTGCTGAGACGCAGGCTGGGAAGAATCTCTCCCCGAAGCTTCAAAGAAGGCACTATGGACGGGAACATCATGCTCCAAAGTCGTTGCAAGGGGCTCCATGGCCGCAGCCACAAGGGGAGCTCCTAATAAAAAGATTACTCAATCAAACCTGATAGCACCTCGTCATGCTTTAGTGTCAGCAGCAGAGTTCAGACTGTCTGCTAAGGATGCAGAAATTTATGCGCTAGAAATATCAGACCTTACGGACACCAAAGAGACCTCATTGCCCTCGGAATACAATGACTTACGGGGGGTGTTTAGCGAAGGAGCTTCGAATGAATTACCGCTCCATAGCTCATCAGACATGAAGATAGAATTCAAGGAGGGACAGGAACCTAAGAACACCGGTTTGAGACCCATGTCTCCAAAAGAATTGGAAGAATTACGGAAATATTTGGACGAAAATTTGGGTAAGGGATGGATCCGTCGATCCAAATCTCTAGTTTCTGCACCCATAGTTTTTGCTCGGAAAAAGGATGGTTCTATCAGGGTATGTATCGACTACCGTAATCTTAACAAAGTCACGGTACGAAATCGATATCCCTTGCCCCTTATTCCAGAGCTTACCGATAGACTGGTGGGGGCTAAAATTTTTACTAAGTTGGATATACGACAAGCGTATCACCGTGTGCGTATGGCATTGGGCCATGAATTAAAAACTGCTTTTAAAACTTGCTACGGCTTATTTGAATATTTAGTTATGGCATTTGGATTGACAAACGCACCGACACAATTTCAATCTCATATGCAGGAAATTTTTGGTGATCTTTTCGACATTTCGGTAGTATATATTTGGATGATATCCTCATTTTTTCGAAAAATATGGATGAGCATCGACAAGTAGTGAGGGATGTCCTCCAACGCTTACAAAAACATGGTTTGTATGCTAAAGAGTCAAAGTGCCAATTTCATTGCCAATCGGTTGAGTTTTGGGGGATGATTGTTTCGGCCCAAGGATTGGCAATGTGTCAGGATAAAGTACAAACAATTAAAGACTGGCCTACTCCGAAAACGGTGAAGGATATTCAAGCATTCCTTGGCTTTGCTAATTTTTATCGCCGATTCATTTCCGATTATTCTAAGGTTGTGGTGCCCCTTACAACCTTGACCAAAAAGGACAAAAAATTTGAATGGACATTATCAAGAGACCAAGCGTTTAGAGAATTGCAATCTAGATTTTCTAAATCTCCGGTGTTAATTCACCCCAACTTTGACCGCCTTTTCATTGTGGAAACCGATGCATCTAACTTTGCACAGGTGCAATACTTTCACAACAGGGAGACGATGGAATCTTGCACCCTTGTGCATATAGGAGCTCTAAAATGTCCCCGGCCGAACAAAACTATGACATATATGATAAGGAATTGTTAAGTGTGGTGCAAGCATTTCAAGACTGGCGGGTTTATTTGGAAGGATCCCCTCATGAAGTAAGGGTATTCTCTGATCATAAGAATTTAGAGTACTTTCTCTCTACTAAACAATTAAACCGCCGGCAAGCTCGATGGTCGGAGTTTTTATCCACATTTAGTTTTGAAATTCAACATAGGCCAGGATCGCTCAATGGAAGGGCAGACGCTCTTTCAAGAAGAACGGATGTTACCCAAGGACAAAGTCAAGAAAACCGACCTTTATTACGTTTGGCTGCACTACAGTCTTCTGAACCGGTCTGGGCCGATTCATGCATTATTGAATATGTAAAGTCCGCCATTAAAGAAGATATCACGTTGCAACCTATAATGTCATTTTTCAAAGGAGGTCTTCATCAACAACCAATGAACATCCGCCATCGACTTCAAGGATATAATTTAAGTGAAGGCATCCTCCGTTTCAATGATAAAATATATGTGCTTGATGATGCAGAACTTAAGCGGCAAATCTTACGATCAAGACACGTTGCTCCTGCTGCTGGACATCAAGGGAGAGCAAAGACACTGGATTTGGTATCGAGATCATTCTATTGGCCTACTCTTCGTCGTTATGTCCACCGTTATGTAGACGGCTGTGACTTGTGTCAACGGTCAAAACCCACCCATCATGCGAAATATGGCCTTATGCAACCAATTCCGGCCGGTCATGCACCATGGAAACAAATATCTACAGATTTTATTGTTAAATTACCATGAAGCAATGGTTATGATTCCATTATGGTGGTGGTCGACTGAAACACCAAGCTAGTTCACTTTATAGCCACGAGAGAAACAATAGACTCAAATGAGACAGCCTCGTTGTATTTGCAGCACATATGGAAGCACCATGGCACACCTGACCAAGTAATTTCAGACCGAGGATCTGTATTCGTATCTAAATTTATGAGAAGGTTATCTCAATTACTTTGAATCCATCCATCACCAACAACAGCTTTCCACCCTCAAGCAGATGGGCAAACGGAGAGGGTGAACCAAGTGGTGGAACAATTCCTACGAATGTTTACAACAAGACGCCAAGATGATTGGTTCGAACTTCTTCCCTTGGCTGAGTTTTCATATAATAATGCATGCCATTCTGCTACCGGATTCTCCCCGTTTTACGCTATTTATGGGTACCACCCAGCCTTGTCATTTTCAACGCCAATGATGACTACGGTTCCAGCGGCAGAGGATCGTGTTAGGCATTTACAAGAAGTCCATGAGGAAATAAAAACAATGATTAAGCTTGCAGGAGAACAAGCAAAACGCAACTATGATCGTGGGGTAAAGCTTCAACCAACTTTTCAAATTGGAGACAAGGTACTTCTTCGCCAAGAGAATATTGCAACAACAACCCCATCGAAAAAATGATCTCCAAAATTTTTAGGCCCATTCAAAATATTATCTAAAATCTCTGACGTGGTTTACCGGTTACATCTTCCAAAAACATTAAGAATCCACGATGTGTTTCATATATCCCTACTTGAGAAATACCGCGAGGACACTATTGCAGGACGCCAATGTACACCACCTCCGCCTATTGTTACTCCTGATGGCGATGTAGAATGGGAAGTAAACACAGTACTAGACTCGCGTTTTTTTGGAAGATGGAAAAAGCTCCAATATCTTGTTGCATGGGAGGGCTACGGACTTGAAGAATATTCTTGGAAACCTACTGAACACTTGGAAAACGCGCCTGATGCTGTCGCGAAATTTCATATGCTCCATCCTGAGGCACCAAAACTGGATCATTGACATGGACGTTAAAAGAGGGGTAATGTTATGAACTAGTGTGTTCCTAACAGTTACAGTTACTTAAACGGTTAGTTCCTTTGTCTTCCTTAAAGCCCATGGGAGGAGGGTTGTTCCTCACGCGACATTTCCATAATACAAGCAAGTTGATCTGGTTGGAAACAGCATGATTCTATAGGAAATTCTCGTATGCTGAGTTCATGAGTATTGTGCGTTGTGGTTCATAATTAAGGAGTTATGCGATTCGGAAATACCTCGGAATAGTGTTTGAAGCCCAATTGGGTTCTGTGTCATGAGTGAATTACTGAAACTTGACCAGATTGGATCATGCAATCGATAGGAGCGATGACCAAGGTTTGCAGATCCTGACAGAGTGGTAGCACAAAAAAAATCACAAAAAAATGAAATTTTTTAGTTTTTAATTTTTTTTTGAAGATTATATTTTTGTCTACATTTGAAGCTTTGATTCATTCTATTTGAACTAGTGATGAGAAAATTATAGACAATCTTATTTTTTGGGTAATCTAAACATCTTCTTGGACAAATAATTTATAGAGTTCATTTTTGAATGCAAATTTTAGAATTAAAAAAAAAAATTGTTAGACAAGGTTAAGTTTTCTTGTTAGATCAATCTCATTGTTTTAATTGTTGTGCTTCAATTCCATCTTAGAACTATTAACGGTTGAGTTTTTCCTTCAATCTTAAACCTACTTCTACTTAACAATTTTTTTATGAGTGAAAATTAAAAAAAAATTTGTTAAATTTTTTATTTAGATTTTCAATTCAATTTTTGAATATTAAAATATTAGAAGATCAAAATTTTTAGTGCAATAAATTTAAGTTATAAAGATTCAAAGCCAAAAAATTTAGTCAAGTAAGGTCTTAAATTAAATGTTTTCTTCACTATAAATTAAAATATCTTGCGATCTATGGAGTCAAAGTTTTTGAAATTTCTTCCACACATTCTTATACATTCTTATACTAGTCTAATGCAAGATCCTATGGTTAGATATGCAAAAAAAAATTAAGTTTTTTGCTCTTTGCAATAGAAATGGCAGTTTTGAACGGTTTTTGATGGACAAAAGGCCTTGGGCCTTGAGGGGTTAAATACACATGCATTATTTTTTTATATTAGATAGATCAATGTAACAAACAAAACATGAGTAGGATCATTTTTCAAAAAATAAATGGATAAGTTCTTACTTAAATCTCTACCCTCTATTTTTTATTTTTAGATCAATGTGACAAATAATTTAAAATTAGAAAAACTTTTTGAAAATTGTAAAAGCTAAATAGGAAACTTTTATATTCAAATCTTTATATTTTATTTTAGTTTTATAAAATCAAAGGGAAAAATAATTCATGATAAAGAGCCTTGGAGAAATGTAAAAAATAAATAATGATCAAAGTTCATACTAAATGTCTACCCTTTATTTTTTAATTTTAGATCAATATGACAAATATTGTATGAATAAGATGATTATTTGATGTTTGAAAAAATGAATGGATAAGACTTTAAATGTCCACCCTTTATATTTTGTTTAAAATCAATGTGACAAGTAATTCAAAATAAGAAAGATTTTGTGAGGATTGCAAAAATTTATTAATTTAATAAGAAAAATTCTTACTTAAATTCCCACCCGTTATCTTTGTTATTAAATCAATTGTGACAAATAATACTTGAGTAGAATGAATCTTTGAAAATAAAAATAAATAAATGGAAAAGTTCTTATTTAAATCTTTACCCGACAATTTTTTTTAAATTTATAGAATCAAAGTGTCAAATATTTCAAGAGTAGAAGGAATCTTGAAGAATTGCAAAAAATAAATAGGAAATTTTTCATTTAAATCTCCACGTTTTATTTTTAATTATTAAATCAATATGGCAAATATCTCAAAAATGAGTCGTATCACAATCTTTGAAAATTGGAGGGCTTTCTAACTTGATTGCGGTAAACATCTTCCACTTGTCAGATTTTTGACAAACTAATTTTACACAACAATTATACATTGCTTTTGGGAAACAAAGTTTTGAGGCAATTTTGGAAGGACTCTGTTGAATCTTTAGGAATTTAAATGAATGCACTGAGAAAACAGTACAAAAATTGGATTTTAAGATTTCAAAGGTCATTTGGATGAATATGGAAAAACTCAGAAAAAATGCTTATAAACTTATAATCATCACTAATAACAACAAATCATTGTTACAATTATTAAACTTAAATTGTTTTTATAAGAATGATTGGATATTGAAAGATGATTCCAATGCACTTTAACATGAATTATTTGGACATTATTCAATAAGTCATGAATTTTTAAAGTCTTATGTTTAGGTATAATAAAAATGAACACTAGATTCTCATTGACTCTCATGATTTGATTGCATACATTTTGTAAAATCAATTTTTTTTGGAGACACTTTTTGGTCCGAATGTAGGTGTCACAATTTGAGTAATGTTGATTATAGGTGTGCATACCTTATCCTTCAAAAGAATCGGCATACATTGGGTGGATTACAAATGTTTTCAAGAGCTTATGGCCACAACTATATGATGAATAACATCCAAAGATGTTGAAAAAATAGTTTTTTTCTATTCTTCAACAATGTGATTATTGTGGTCACACAATGCTTCATGATTATTGTGGAAGGTTCAAAATGAGTTCATTTAGGAATGGAAAAAAAATGAAAACTTGCAAAAATGAAGGTCTAAAACTTGTGTGATAGTTTGTTTTGCCCCCCAAAAGCTCAAAATCTGAATCCACCTTCCTCCCAAGGACTTTTAGGCCTAGGTTAAACCAAATCGAGAGGTGATATGGCCAAATTTTTGAAGGTTTTAATTGACTGCAATTGACTAGTCCTTAAAAATGAGTTTACACTATAAAATGAGAGGTCACGTGTCTCTAAGATGGTCCAATGACATGTAATATGTTTTTTTTCCTACATAGCAATAAACTAGAGCCACAAGTTTTGAGCTTGGGGATTTATATTAGACATAACGGTGGATCAAGCTAAAACTTGGGGATCCTTGTTGAAAAGCGTTGTTATAAAAAAAACTTAAGGCCTTCTTGGTGACTTACACCAATCCAAAGGACATGACCTCCAAAAGAGGACTTCTCAAGTCCCCTCGTTTTTGGTGCAAGCGGCGCTCCACGTGACGCCCTTCCTAAATTATGTCCTCAATTTGCTCCAAACTACCGCAGAAGTGCAGAGATTAGGCCATTTCAACGGGCCTTTCTTCTTATCTCCGGCCTCCGCAGTCCTTCGTTGTTGTCAACAATCTTATGTGGCATTTGTTTTGAGTTATACAGTATGTTGTTTTAATAAGGCCAGTTGGGCTCCGAATCTCCGATGCTGAAGCAGGAATGCATGATGCCTGCCTCCCCTGGCCCGCTTCTCAGGAATCGTATCGTTAGACATTTCTAAATTCAGATGCATCCCGAGTCATTTCAGTTTTAATGGCAGATTATTGTTCTCAATTGTAGGTCAGTTGCATTGTATGCACAAACAATCCTCATAATTGAAGAATGCATCCGTTTAAATATTATTATTACCTGCATCATTTCGTCCATTTGTCACTTGGTGCCTTCGAGTTGGTCCCCCGCTTGGACCACCACATCTTCATCTTCTAATGAAAGTTACCTAATGATGTGCACGTTGCACAGTTGCAACAATCAAGTTAGCTTTGAATTTCAGATACTGGAATAAAGTGGGGGAGTCCTGGTCACAGGGCGAGTGAAGCTTCCAGGTTGACCCCAATTCTGCACAACACTAAAATGGATCTATTGACAGATCGAATATTTCGTCGTTATCTGTTGTGCACTGAGAATATTATGTTACTAATAAAACCCACACTACTATAATGCGAGAACCTACGTCACAGCGTTCTGATACGAATGTGTCGTGGACGTAACAAACATGCCACGGTCTCTGATCAACCATGGTTGCCGGTGCTGCAGAAGAAAAATTCTTTCTGGGAGAAAAAACATGGGAGGCTTGCTGAAGAGGAGATGGGAGGCAATTGATTTCAGCTTTGAATTCCAAACTGTAATAAACTCTGATTATTCTTTTGCTCTTCATCTATCAGCTGCTCTCTCGGAAGTGACTGTAGAACTGATGCTTCATTATGCAAATTTCAAAGTCTTCTAATGCTGCACAATCCTTGACAAATTGGGTTAATTGGAATCACAAAGTTGAGAATTTTGAGGAGACCATGTCCCAAATTTGTGCAAACTCGGATGGATGAAATGACCAAGAATTGAGTACCCACCCACCCAAAATATCAAAATAGGCTCATATTGCTACATTTGGATGAATTCACATTTACCTTATAAGGACAGGTCTTGCTTGATAGTTTGACCCCCAATTGTACCAAAAATTGTACTCTTCTTTTAAGTAGATGATTCCCATTGTACCAAAAAGGATGATTTTCACAATGACCAACCCGTGTTTACAGGGTTCAAAGATATTTCATCTACTAATTAACAAATTTATAAATGTCAATTCCTTCAATCCAGTCAAGATTGCAAGTTATTATGAAGTATCCCCGACGTATTATCACTCTCCGTGCACATTCTCCTCCCCTTCAATCCACAGCCAACAACCACAAAATGTGAATAAAACTTCAAACTCGATACTAAAATCCCTGATCCTCTGATAGTTTTGTGCCACGGCCATGGTGGGAGCCCTGCAATCACAGAGAGTGCGTGCCCGGTGGACGCGGCGACAAAGCAGCCAACCCCCTCCTGGCCTTGCCTTTCTCATCCGCGCCCTCCCTTTTTTGTTGGAATCGTCACACGCGCGGATTCACCACGCCCGCAGTCTACCCGTCACGCAGACACACGCACGCACTCACACATAACTTACACTGGCTGCGTCCCGCTGCGACTTGGATAGTGATCCGAGGGCGCCAGTTGGTCCGCATTGCTGACTGGTTGCGTCGCAACGATTCGATGGCGCTGCCTGCCTGCCAAGCTTCCCACGCCATCGCGTCTTCTTCCACTTCCTCCATTGTCAAAGCCAAAGCATCCTCGAGCACTGTCGCTGCGCGTCCCTTGTTCTCTGGACTGCGACGTCTGGAGCTCGGACTCTCGTTGAATTTCGATAATTCGTTCACTGCTTTGTCGCAGCAATTGCAGGTGCGTTAATTTAGTTGTCATGAAGTTTGGGGCAGTAGTGGTGGTAATCAGTAGGGCTCATGGTTTGGAATTTGGTTGTAGCCCATTTGAGTTACGAGTCTAGCTTGCGATTGCAAAGGGTTGGGGTTTTGCCGGGTAGCTGGGATGATTTGGAGTTTGGGCGATAGAATTGGTCTCTTGAACTGTAATGGTCTCTGTTTTGGACGATTTGGAGTTTGGACAATAGAAATGGTGTCTTGAATCGTAATGCTGCCTGATTCGGATGATTTCGAGATTGGAGGACTGACACAGAGGTTATATTGAAATATTGGATACAGAGAGTATTGTGATTCGGGATATGTGAGGTTGGGTGAATTTTGAATGTTTGTTTTTGTGTTGTTGAATCGGTTTACTTGGGTTTTGGAATATTGGGATGCGACAAAGAGGTCGGGGTGGCGAATTGAAGGGGGTTGTGGTTGTGGATTGGAATTGCAGGGGAGTAGTAGGGGCGTGGTGACGATGGTGGGCACGGGCAAGTTCTTCATGGGGGGAACTGGAAGTTCAATGGCACCACCGATTCCATCTCCAAGCTGGTGTCAGATCTCAACAACGCCAAGCTCGAGGACGACGTCGACATCATCGTCTCCCCTCCGTTTCTGTGCATCAGCCAGGTGATCGGGTCGCTCACTAAGCGCATCGCCGTGGCCGCCCAGAACTCGTGGGTGGGCAAGGGCGGCGTGTTCACGGGCGAGATCAGCGCGGAGCAGCTGGTGGACGCGGGCGTGTCTTGGGTGATTTAGGGCCACTCGGAGCGTCGCCACGTGATCGGCGAGACCAATGCCATGATCGGGCAGAAGAGCACGTACGCGCTGTCCAATGGCCTGGGTGTCATCGCCTGCGTGGGGGAGAAGCTCGAGGATCGCAAAGCCAATCGCACGACGGCCGTGGTGTTTGAGCAGCTGCAGGCGTTCAAGGACGCCGTGGGACAAGACTGGTTGCACGTCGTGGTGGCATACGAACCCGTGTGGGCCATCGGCACGGGCAAAGTGGCTTCCCCGCAGCAAGCGCAGGAAGTGCACGCCGCCATTCGGCAATGGCTCAAGGAGAAAGTTTCCCTAGAAGTCTTTTCCAAGACATGCATCATCTACGGCGGGTCCGTGAACAGGGCCAACAGCGCGGAACTTGCGACGCAAGAAGACATCAACGGCTTCCTCGTGGGCGGCGCTTTGCTGAAGGGAGCGGATTTTGCCACCATTTGCAACGCCGGAACAGCCAAGAAGGTTGCCGCTTGAGAAAGAAGTCGCCGTCACCGTCACGTCCATTTTGTGTTTCAATCTCTCCCTTGCCTCCTTGGCATCCCTTGATTGCATGCGGTATTATTCAGTCTAGAAATGAATCCACTGATCTTCACCCGAAACCATTCTGTGTGTTTTGTTGAATGGTCTCTGAGGAGTTGAGGTACTGTTGTATCTGTATTGTGGATCACATGAGTTCCTGGAGGTTCTTGCTCTTAATAAAGCAACGGGGCCTGGTTTATTTTCGCATTGTTTGTGTGTTTTGCAATGGGTTTGCACTGTCTACAACGGGTTTAGAACAATGCTTGGGGAGAATTGGAGTAGTTTAGTTATGAGTGAGCTGATTTAGTTTGTAAGAGATTTGGTTGACATGATCAAGCGCGAGCCAATCTCAGTCTAAATCTCCAATTTTGTCTTGTTTATAACAAAACTTAAAGCAAATCTTTCCGGGGTGTACCATTGAAACACTCGTTCATTTTAGTTTGGCCAAATACTGTAACTTGTGCGTGCTCAGATTCTTCCAAAATGACCTATTCTGAAGCTTTGTGTGGTGTACTATATTGAGGCAGTGCTTTTATGGTTCTTTTAAAATTTAACAAAATTGTTTCACTGGTTCATTCTTGCTAGGTAGAATTTTTCTACACACTGTACTGAACATGTAGAAAGTTATTGTATTGGCTACTTTTGGGTTAGTTTTTGCAAGTTTGCCACAAGTAATGAAGCAAGTTGGTTAATTTGCATTCAAAAATCTCTCTAATTGGATTAATCTCACAAAAAATTATTCTAAGCGGCTAGTTAAAAACCATGCTGAAAAAAAATTCCACTATATTCACAAGGGACTTGACAGATTTATTGGTGATTTTTGTGTAGGGAATAGTTGAGTCAATTGCGGGCTTCCACCTGTGTCCATTTTAGGCTTGTGTATTTGTTGCAATGAGACTGTTTGAGTCGTGAGATCGTCAACATGGTTGTTTGTGTAGATTCTAAGATTCAGTAGTTGGCATTGGGTATACATTAGAGATAGACATAAAGTAGCTAGTGCAAATACTCTATAAAGAGGGTAGAAGATCCAAATCTATACACCAAAATTTTGTCCAAATTGTTTCTATTAAACACTCGTTCATTTGAAAAGTTTATAAATTAAAATTCTTCTTGTTATTTAAACTTTGAGCCTATATCCATATTTTACTAATTGTTATCTATTGAACGGTTTGAAAATCTTGACTTTCCCATGTTGTTTTATATTACAATATACACACATATGCATAGAGACACACATATGAGCGTATGTATATATATTTGAATTAAATTTGTACTTAGTACATTATATGAATTTTTTTCCATTTTCCTTACAAATTTACAAAATTCGAAAAATTTATTTTTTCTAAAATTATTGAAAACTTTATGAATTTTCTCTAGAAGGATGGAACCTATGACTATACTTTCAAACTTGGAAATTCTCAGTCACATTATGTGCTATACTTTGTCACAAGTGAAAGAAATATTCTGTTTTTATATTTTAGAGATGAAATCTCATGTCTTATGTAAGCCATAAAAAATTTAGATTTTTTATACAAAATACTGTAAAGGTAGAGAAAATTCATACAAAATACAAAATATAGTTAAAAAAATCTAAAATTCTCACTATAGGTATGCATTATAGTGTAGATAAAATTTTCTTATTTTTCTATAATTAAAATATTGTTTGGCCATCATTATAGCTTATAATTTAAATTTATATTGCAATGAAATGTATGGTGTGTTTGATGGTGTTCATGTGTGTTTTCATCCTATTTGAACATGTGCTACCAACTTAGATAAAGTCATGCTCTTAATGTTTAATTTTGGACAAAAAATAGGGACCAATTAGCATGTGTCTACACAAATAATGTTAACATTCTAAACAAGCACAAATATAGAATGAGAACTCAAAATAATATCTAAAACACAATTTGGCATGTATTCACTGATTGTGAATCAAATAGGGGGTGCAACTAAAAGAAACCACTACTTTCCAATTACTTCATTGAATGCAATGTATAAAAACTCATTCTGTTTCAAATTAAGGAACATATTTAGTTTGTATCAAACAAGAATATTTTATAGTGAAATAACACTATAAACCACCAATGGACAAGTAGCTTGATTATGAGAGCAATGTTTATACTCATAATGCAACCTTCTATACTTGACCTTCATTCTATAGTAAATTAATGATAAGCAATCTCCCGGCTTGAAAGTGTTCCAAGAGTGTGACCTTTCCAAACAATTCTAGCTTCACGCTCTCATATCTCTTATAGAACTCTTGTAACATCACGAGTTGGGTTCAACATTCCAGTTGATGAAAAAGGTTGTCAATGTGGGGACATAGGTTCGATTCCTCATGTCTCCATATACCCTCCAATTCTTCATAGACTGGTAGCACACCAATAGAAGTAGATGTCCAGTAATTGCACACCTACTTGCATTGATGTGTTATAGTCTATGAACACTAATCCCCAATTTTTTAAAGGAAAAATGTTTGAAAATATTATGTAAGATGAGTATTTTAAATTTGGAGTATAGCACAAAGCAAAAAACTTTTACCATCAATAAATCCATTAAACATTTTTATTGCAATCTCTGTGTTTACATGTGTTTACATTTTGAACATTGTAATGCAAACATTTATATAATTATCCTCTAGCCTGCTTTAGGGATCATATTTGGAATTTAATGATCCCAACTTCCTATGTAACATAAGTCCCTAAAGCACTCTTGAAGACCCAAGAATGTAGGAAGAGTGATCATCTTGTATAAATTGCGTAACTTAGACCATCTCACCTTTCAAACGAACATTTTTTACAGATACCTAGAGCCTCTTCAAGGTAGAAGGGTCCCTAGCTTCTATAACTAGTTTATGTTATGTAGTTTGTTATTGACATATTTTATAGACTTGAAGTTCTTATAGTTTAGCAAATGGTGAAGTAGTAGCTCACCATCCATTTGAAACCTTTGTCCTGAAAAAGTGTCCATGGTTTTATTGGAATTCTATTGGTCTAATTTGAAATTCTTATTGCAATTTGAACTTTGAGCCTACATACATTATTTACTGATTTTTATTTATTGAATGATTTGAAATTTTTGACCTTTTGATGTTGTTTTATGCTATAATATATATTGATGATGAAAATTTCAAATTCTTTAAATAAATTTTGTATTTGATAGAAATTTTCTTTTGTTTTTCTTTCAAATTGAAAATTTTGTGACTTATCTCTAGAATGATGGAGACTATGATTAGTCCCTCAAACTTCACATCCTCAGTCACATTGTGTGCTACATTTTGTCTCAATAAGTGATTGAAATATTTTGTTTTTATATTTTAGAGATGAAATCACATGTCCTATGTAAGTCGAAAAAAATTTAGATGTTTTTTGCAAAGATTTATAAAGGTAAAGAAAGTTCATATAAAATACAAAATACAATACAACAATCTCAAATTCTCACTATAAGTGTGTATCATAGTGTAGACAAAATTACCTTATTTTTCTATAATTAAAATATTAGTTGACAATTGTTATAGGACTATAGTTTAAATTTATATTGCAATAAAATGTGTGGTGTGTTTGATGGTGCTCATGTGAGTTTTCATCCATTTTTGGACTTGTACAATCAACTAAAATAAATTCACATTTTAAATGTTTAATTTTGGACAAAAAACAATCAATTGCTAAATAGGGACCAAGTAGAATATATCCACATAAATGTTGTTAACGTTCTAAACAAGCACAAACATAGAAGGAGAATTCTAATTAAATTTAAAAAATAATTTGGTATGTGTTCAAAGGCTGTAGGTCAAAGAAGGGTTGTAACCAAAAGATTTTACCAATTTCTAAACACCTTATTGAATGCAATGTATAAAAAAACTCATTCCATCTTTCAAATTAAGCAACATGTTCAATTTGTATCAAACAAGATTATTTTACATGTTGAAATGGCACTATAAACCACCAATAGAGCTCTTGTGTCTCTTTAAATATTTTTATATAGAACCGTTGTAACATCACTAGTTGGATTCAAATGGGCCAGTTGATGAAGAAAGATGTCAATGTAGAGACCGACAACACACCAATAGAAGTAGATGTCCAATAATTGCACATCCGCTTGCATTGATGTGTTGCCTTCTATGAACATTAGTCCCCAAGTTTTTGAAGAAAAAACATTTTGAATTATATCATGTGAGATATGAATATTTAAAATGTGGAACATAGCACAAATCAAGAAAACTTTGACCATCTATAAATCCATTAAATATTATTTTTGCAATCTTTGTATCTACACTTTGAACATTGTAATGCAAGCATCTGCATAATTACCTCCTAGAAAAGGGTTTGCTTTTAAGGAACATACTTGAAGTTGAATGATCCTAATTTTCCATGTGGCATAAATTCCTAAAGCACTCTTAAAGACCCAAGAAAATTAGGAAGAATCATCCTTGTGTGAGTCACACAACTTAGGCCATCTCATCCTTCGGAAGAACATTCTCCATAGATACTAGGACCCTCTTCAAGTTAGCAAAGTCCCTAGCTTCTAAAACTAGTCAATGTTATGTATTTAGTATTTTGACACATTTTATAGACTCAAATACCTTCTTGTAGTCTAGTGAATGGTTGAAGTAGTAGCTCACCGTCCCATTTGAAGTACTCCCTTCATCCCAAAATAAGTATCCATGGTTTTGTTGAAAACATTTGATGCCAATTTCATTGATCATGTTATGAAAATCATAAAATCAAAAGGGTCCAATTTTTATGTCACCAGAATCAATGAAGAACATTTCATGTGTACAGTACATTCCAACCTTAATAAAATTGCACAAAAGAAGCGAAACGGCGTTGTTCAATTCTCTCTTTGGGGAGCGAAGGAACGGAAGTGGCTGGAATTTTTCAATGTGTAATACACTGGTGAATAAGATCTCCAACGTTTTCTCCGAGGCTGCAGCCATCAAAACGAACAAGAATTTCAGCAAGCCGTCGATTCAAAAGAGCAGGATGCCCTTCAATCAAGACAGGTTCATTTAAAAGATCAAGAATGAGATACCAATAGCATTGCAGGACACCAGAGACACGGGAAAGACATACTAAATCTTCTGTTACTGCTAGAAAAGTCAATGGAATAGAAGAACAAAGCAACTACCGGTACACCTGTTGCTGTCCACTTGGTCACTTCACGCATAAAAGATCCAGTAGGCATCTCGCCCCAAGTATGTGTACTGCCAAGCAAACGCACCATCAATCTCACACATATGAGGGTCTGCGTATAAATGCAAGGAGAGGCAAGAAGTGTATCACAAGCACAACTAGCTGTAACTAACTAAAACTAGTTATAATTGAACCAACATGTACATCAGAAAAATGTTGTTTTAAGCTTCCAGACATGCATCAGAAAATCAAGCACCACCAGCACATCAAATTGGAAGAACATTTTTTCTGCCAGATGAAAGATCATGGAAATATAATTCCATACCAGTATAGGACAAGAGACGTTTGTGGACGTGACTCGATCGCATAAGTTCACGGCTCATCATTCTCCAGCTTACGTCCTGATATTAGGCATTGGTACCAGTTTAAAAGTAAGAATCATAGGTATCGATAAATTACCCAATTAGTACATCAGGCTTGAATTCACGATGTGCCAAAACTAGCACAAAGGAATTCACTGAACTGAATGCACGGCAGCTTGCAGTTAACAGAAGTGAGCAGCCAAAAGCAGCTGTGAGATTGTTAAAATGTAAAAAAAAAACTGAACTGATAAATTACACATCCTCTTCATTTCATGTCAAGCACGACTAATATGATCTCGTAAATGTAAACAAAGAGTTGGCATAAATTACCTGGGGTTCAAGTACCCCCGGATGAATTCCAAAGCGTGAGCGGGCTGTTCCTCAATCACACCATCACTTTCCAACGAAACTGGGTATGATTTTCTGTAACAAATTAAAGCTGTCTTCCCCTTTGCTCACGTCTGCAGCAGACGCTTCAAATAACTCTTTTTCTAAAATGGAGACAGCGTCTGCAAAAGCCTGATTCAAAGCAACATACAATGCATAGTATTAGTTTGTTCAACTTAAAAATACTCACACTTATTCTTGCAGTCGCAGATAATAAAAGGAAGCAGCTGCACCATGTAAAGCTTCATGAACAAAAGTCTTAAACTCCCGTAAATAAGACTAATCAAGTCTTGGTCAACTCCGCAACATTACACTCTACTAGCTCTTGCTGCATGAAAATGAAATGTGACTGTTAATAAGTACTTCACATAGCCTGGAGGCCATTGCAGAAAGCTTCATAGATAATCACACGCTCTCATGCAGCAGGAACCGTATGCCGACCTGAAGACTTATGAAAAGATAGACCAAAATCCTCGCCTTACCTTCACAATCTGCTGAATGCGGAAACAGGTGCTGCCAACGTTATTCTCGTAATCGAACGGATCTTGAATATACAATGGATCAATACTGCAACGACGAAAGGAGCCTCTGATTAAATAAACTCTGGTGTATGTGTACATTGTATCACCATAGATTGTGGCACAAAAATATCAAAGAGTTAGGTCTAGCAGCCAATTCTCTACTGCACTATGTGGGCAAGCTGTCAACAAATGCAGGCATACGCAATAATTAAAGCTGAGAATGTAACCTGCAATTAGGTGTTAAAATGCACGGGTGCAGTTATGAGAAAAGACGAAATCAATACCTGGGGCCACGATCTCGGCTTACATACTTTCCTCCACTTCGAATTTGGACGCACATACTTCGCGGATCAAACACCGATCTTCAAAAGGTAATAACAAATCAGATATACATTGTTACAATACGCAAGTGAAATACTGTTCAAACTGCTGTAGACATATATATTCTGCTGTGACACCTGAAAATTCTGAACTCTTATTAAGGAAATAAATAGACGACTGAACCCATGCGCAGTAAAGCTTACCCGAAAAAATGGAGGAAATCCATAAACAAACTTCCAAGGTTCTGTATCAGATACCATCAAGCAAGAGTTAGGACAGAATGATCAGGTGAACTGTACAACCTTATCAGACCTTTTCCTGAGTAAAATTTATGTTGAGTGAAATTCAACCAGTAATTGCTAGAGAAAACAGCGACAATGGCATTGAACGTTGAGAAATACGCAATACAGTCTTCGCCAAAGAAGCAACCTCGTTTGAAGATGGTCGTCCAAGATGTTGTTGGTGTTGGAGGAATCGTGTAATCAATAAGACCTGAGGACATTGTTGAACACCCCATAAGAGTAAGGAAATTGAAAATTGAATAAAGAGGGCAAAATGCCAACCTTGATATCATTATGTACTCATGAGCTTTCAAGGTACTATCACAAGACAGCTTACCAAGTTCAGTATTTCTAGCAAATAAAACTTGGTCTTTTTACTACCTCCTCTCGAACACTGTTATTTTTCTCCTTTACATTCCTAAAGAGAAAGATAAATAATTAATTACAAGACATCCCTGACAAAAAGAAACAGTAGAAATCGTCTTAATCTATTTTCGAATGCACTCACCAGACACAGACATTAGTTAGTGAGCTGAAAGCGGTCACAAAAAACATATGATTGTAGAGCGTACAAAATAAACTACAGAGAAGAAATAATAAATTAAAGAACTCATAAAAAAGAGCTTTTTAGAAACGTCCGAAAGAAATGGATGTGATTGCTAACCTGGCAGTATGAACTAAGACCACCCTTGTCAGCATTGTCCAGGCTTCGGTCTGCAAGGAACTGCTTTAGCACTAACGCCAGGGGTGTCAATGGAGGAAATTGCCCCATTAACTCCCGAACCTGGCCGTGACGTTCACTGCGTCAGAAAGACTACATGGTACACAGTAATTGAAAATCTCAATCCTGCATGTGATGTGCTGAAAGACGAGTTACGGATCAGAAACATCAACTGTTGCTCTAAGAGTGATTGCATACAAAAGACCACATATTAAACCCACAGAGCATCAACTCTTAAATCAAGGAGTATAGTGACAAAATACCAATTCGGATGTACGAAGGCCTGTGTTGGTCGGAGCTTCGAAACTGATATCAAGACGGACTATTTGACGGTCTTTCTCAGAACCCCACGGGCCCTCCTTCCCTGCAGAGTCGCCGGAACCTTGACTAGTCGGTGAACCATCGAGCGCATCGTTGCTTGTACCCATGGGACATGTCTCTTTAACGCTCAAGGAAATGTCACCCAACTGGCACTGATGCGGTAAAATGTGAGCCTTTAATCGTATTATTGGCACCTGCAAAAATTGCCGGCTGATTATAAACCCACAGGTGCAGTGAAAGGAACAAGGGGAATCTGGAGTCTGCATTGCAAAAGAAATAATAAAATACGAAAAGGGAAGAAACAGTCACGTAGTCAGCAAGCAAAGAAAGGCTCGTCCAAGTGGTCGTATTATGTACCATCGTGTGCTCAAAAACTTGAAGGGACTTAACCCAATCTTGATCTTCAAGGTTACGTGCTGCATGCTGTGATCCAACAATCTCCTCTATAAGTATATACAATCCCAAACTAGAATCAAAAGGTCATTCTTAAGAAGGTCACTCATTCTATCAAAAACTCCTTGAAAGATTAGTGCGCTCTCAGAGACGTCGTCAAAGCATACATAAAAGGATCATTTCACAGCGGAGGCAACACGAACCAGCAAGCAAGTCTCCTTAACCCCATCAATCCGCCCTTCCAGTATTCCAGCTTGTTTGATAGGTTCCCGCGCCTATGCAAGACACATTCATACGGCAACATTGCAATTGCAGTACCATGAAAAATGTCAATACCTGGACATGTTTGAACATGATAAATATCTGCAAATCTAAACTCCATTTGATCGTGGTATGAAATTGCAGCAGTTGAGCTCACTGCTCTAATGCTAAACGGCACAACTGTCAAACGCACCTTTCTCACAGGAGGTAAGCTAACAACAAGATCAACGTCGCTAGTTGGAAGAGCTAAACCGGTAGCATTTGAACCAAATATCTTTGCCCGCGACCTTGGCCACAAGACTTGCAGGGAGTGTGCCACCTTCTTCACCGCCGTATTGATAAAGGGCATCCGCAGTCTCTTCTCTGCAGCAACCTGTAGTGAAAAGAGTGTCTCAATCAGACTGTGATCACTCCATGATTAATGTTGAAGTCATAACTGATGAGTTGAAAAGTCGTTACGAACTAAATGTATTTTGTAGTTAGCTTTAGAAAAATACTAGCTCAGTGGAAATTCGATAGTCGAGAATGAATCGAGTTCAATTTGAAAAAATAGCAAATCCTCGACCGAGTCACATACCTGTACGCAGAACGTTTCAATCTCCTTGTGAAGAGCTGTATAAAAAAGCGTAATAGCCAGTTGGAGAGAGGGATTCTTCTTATATAATACACTGCTTTGCATCACCAAGGCTTCGTCAGCCTGCACACCCATGAGAATGGCGGCATGATGGTGAGCTCAAACTTACACATGCGCCATTTTGCAACGTGCAAAATTCAGAATTTTCACTCAGCAGCAGAACACGAATGAGGCTATGATCATGGAGGATTCTTCTTTTAAACATTCAGAGAGTATATATTAGACCTAATCAAGAATGATCACATAAGGCTCGAGCGTAACGACGTGCAACGGATGGAAGTTCAAATGAAAGAATGATATTTACCATGTGCTCTTGATCCAAGGTCAATGGGGGCACGGCTACCAAATGTTCCCGGGGCAAAGCTCCAGAACTGGGGCATATTGGTGGGGTGCTGACTAAAACCCCCCTTCTTCTTCCATTTCCCACAACCGTGTCTCTATTGACTGCTTGAACGTCAAAGTTGTCCACGTCGTCCTTGTTCCACCAACTCGTAAGGCCCCAGTGGCGGGGGCTGGAGCTCCCAGACCTGGCAGACATCCAACCCTTCCTACGCTTTGGGCCAGCAACTGGCGAAGGTGGAGGTGGAGGTGGAGCATGACGAATCACAGGGGGAGAGGGTCGCCGACGTCTGCCCCCGGAAAAGTCTTGCACTCCCCGTGTGATGATGTGAGGACTACGTGCTTCTCGAAGACGAACAGTCTCATTCTTCACCATGGACCTAGAGAGGCCAGGGTCTCTCACCACCACAATAGGGCGTAACCTCGGCATAAATCCATCACTCATAATGCCATCCACGACTCCCACTATATTACCCACATTCGGCCCAGCTGCTTGAAAGTCGTCGGAAATAGGCCCATAATTCACGGAAAAGTCGCTTCCAGTAGATCTGGTCAAACAGACACGTGGACCAACTTGGCTAGCCCCTATCTGGTCAAAGGATACTGGAACAGAAGTAGAAGGCTGAGAAGGAGAAGTACTAGAAAGATTGGAACTTGTTGACCCTTTGCCTCTGTATGGACCTGGGAGAGGATGAATACCAACAATATCATCGAGAACAGCACCAAGATCTGCCTCCCTACGCGCCCAAGAGCTGTCATCTGAACTCATCGAACCAGGTCGAGAATATCCCATTCCTGTGTAGTCCGCTGAGTTCCAGTACATAACTCCACCACCAAAGAACTGATTGTAGTCTTCTGCTTTCATGTGCGCAGCGTCCTCCATTTGTCGTTCTCCTTCTTCTTCCGAAACCACATACCCATCGAAGTCTTCAAAATCGCCTGCATAAGGTTCAAAGATTTCAAGGTCTGTGTCGTACAGGCGCTCTTCAACTTCAGAATCATCTCCTATCCTTGTTTTTCCGTTTGGAGGTGTCCTTGACGCATATGGAGAGGACGTAAATGGGGAGAGAGTGACAACTTTAGGCTCATTTGAGTCCGGGTACCCAACCACTGGAGTAAGGCTGTACCCTTTGCGCACAAATGGGGGCCAATCAAGGCTTCCAGGAGCAGGGGCAGTGTTGGAGATAGAAACCGAGGAGGCATTGAAACGCTTAGGCCAATCATGAACAACATCAAGGTGGAGTCGTTCTGAAGCTGTCGGACGCACGGTATTGCCTGATACTCGAACTTGCGAGTAGCCAGGCCATTCATGAGAATAAAACATTGCAAAGGCAGGAGGATTATGTTGAGATCGAAGTGACCCACCCTTTAAGTTATGAACTAGGACAGGTTCTTCCGGAAAGAATGTTGGTGTAGGCCGTGAGGTGAACAGCTTGCCTGCGTATCACACGAACTGACAATCAGTAACAAGATATTCTATGACAAGACCGACCCTGTTCATCGAGTGATATACATAGGCCAAATGGACGGTTCGTGGTCATAATTTAAAGACACCTTGGTGAAACAAGCTTACAGCACTGAATAATTCCAGAAATCTAAGAGTCTACTTATTCATAGTGAGAAAAGCTGAATACCTGGGGTACAAACCCCTGAGGGCAAGCTTTGTGACCGAAGCCCTGCCCGCCTGGTACTGGAGTCATGTACTGACTCTAATACCACTTCAACATCACCTTCAGCAATCCCGCCCTCCTTCTCTTTAATCCTCAGCGCACTTAAGCCACTCGATTTACGGCCATGTTCTGAAGCTTCTCTTTGGGGCCGCAGCAGATCTGGTACTGTCCGTTGAAGAGCCGAGACATTCGGTGTGCTTGAGGACTTCAGATTTACAGGAACCTGTACATCAGATGCAACGACATCTATCGTTCCAAAACGAAGTGGTAAAGCCCTATGTTCCATGCTTTGTGAATCAAGATCACGTTTTTCTACCGTATCCGCTGGCTTGTCAAAGAGAACTTCTGGGTTCTCTCCTACAGTCGAAACTTCTAAGACCTCGGATCCAGTAGTGGGCTCTTCCCCAACTGGTGACAGTACGCGAGTCTTCACTTCATCAAATTGTCTCGAATGACCATTTCGATCATGAGGTTTCGAGTTATCTACAGCGTTAAATAAGTCTAAAGTTTTGGAGACTGTTGATCCATGCACGTCCTCGACAGCATCAGAAACAACTCGATCACCACTATCCTTAATCGGTTCTGTAGTATGGTCACAAAGGCCACTGCAAATATTGGAGAGTACCTCTACAGGACTATGGACAGGTAGAGAGGTACTGTTACTATTGACATCACCGTCACAGAAACTTGTGACAGGCTTTGAATCAGAAATTCCATACTCTACTCTATGACTACCGTTCATCTCAATCTTATGAGACTGACGTTTATCCTCACCCGGGTCAGTAATATCCACAATTGCTCCTGCGGGCGTGAGTTTTCCATGCTTGTGTGTCTTTGATTTCCGAATTGGAGACTTCGAGCTCTTAAGGTTTCCCGCACAAAATTTGGGGCTTCCTACAATATCGTTTGGGAGTTTCGCCCTTTGAGACGGCGGGACTGTCCCCTTCACATCCTCTTTTTTAACCTGTTCACACTCCTGTAAAGATACGACATTATCATTGGTGGTGCTTGGCTGTTGCAAGGTGAAGTGATGAGATCAAAAGATCAAATAACCATGTGCGAAATCCAAGCAGACCTAAGAATTTTGATTATCGAGTTCCAAATGATGCCTCCAAATAAAAGATCGAGATAAAGTCAAGAGTTGCGGATTGAGAGAGGTATCTACCTCAAGAGATTTGCAATGCAAGTCAGTCAAATCCTTTTCCTCTTGCGAAATCTTCTGTACTGAGCTTCGTTTTCGCCTCTTTTTCTTATCTTTGCCCCCTTTGCTCTCCCCGACTCTGAGACTTTCAGCAGTCACTGATTTGGCACATGCTTCTCCTTCAAGAAGTTCAAACTCCACAGCTTCGTTCATTACTCTTGCTAATACATTTCTCGATGTCCTTGCAATTCGATCTGACAATGTGTGTACATATTCCAAATTGCTAAAGAACAGACCATTCCTGCTTGTCAATGCGTAGCTTGCACCACCAGACAAAACACCCAACTCAGCGACTTCCTTCAGAGCCGCCAAACCCGCAAGAACAGGCGACAGAGTTGGAGTGACTGAACAGCGTTGTGGGTATGATTTATACTGATCAGCCTCAGTGTCCGAGAGACTGGTCCACTTCACGCTACTTCCTCCATGTTTTATACCCCTTAACAGCTCAGGAGGTCTCTTTGCAGGTTTGGCATTCCGAGCTGCATTTCTTGCTGATGAAACTGCGTTAATGACCTGCACAGCAAAAGAGAAAGCATAAATAATGGACTTACAGCATCAAAGATAGCCCCGACTGAGGTCTTCAACAACGCACGATCATACTGAGTCAAGTGCAATCAAACCAATGAAGATGAGCGCCCCAGGTAAGACGTCACCCTTCAACAATAAGATGATCACATCTAGCACTATTTACCCACCTCAGATTTGGTTGCGGCCACCAGAGCAGCACGAATAGTTTTATCTTTCACATCGCTATCCACCCTGTCCCACCAATCGACGCAGCCCCGTTTCCTACCATGTAAACTCTGAGCTACTGCCGCTGATTCTAGAACATCAATACATCTTCCGGGAATTCGATTTGATCTCAATGATTCATTCGTCTTGCTGCACCACGAATTTCTGGAGGCCCTTTTACTGCCCATCGCGAAGGTGTAAGATGACCAAATGGATATCTCCAACTTGTTAACTATAAAAGCTGCAACGCTGTAGTAACCCTGGACCTGCCACAATCAAATATTGTGAGACCTGAAAAATAAGACCTGAACACCTAGGTCGAATCGTGCTAGATTATAATCAGTATACAGAGCAAAGTGTTTTCAGCACTTATATATGCAATTTTATTTGACAAAATACTTACTCATAGACGCCAAATCAGACCACACACGATCCAATTAATGCTTAAGACTAATATGCCAGAAATTCTGGAAATCTACAAATCATGTTCAAGTAAATCCCAGATCATGGAAGAGGAGAAAGCACATTCCGCTCAAATCAAGTCCTCCACAGAACAAGGGAGAGAACGTGAACAGACAGGTACCTGTAACCAGGGTGTCTCTTCCCAAGGTGATACCACCAATCCTAAGGAATGCTCAAGGAATTCTCCATACGATATTTCGTCCATAACTTCCAGAAAAACGTCCAAATTTTCAGCCAATTCCCTTGTCACCGTCAGAGAGTCAAGCGTAGGTTGAGATTCACAACCGATAAGACCTTTCTCCCCATCCTGTGAGCTGAATACTTGAATACCTTCGAAAAGCTTCTCTTCAGCTGATTGCTGATTTTTCAGTCTTGCCAAAAGACCATTTGCTTTCCTGTAACATAGTCCTGGAAGACTAATGCTATCTGACAGTGGAACACTTCCATTTGAAAGTTTTAATGTCCCTGCAGATTTTATGTCCACCTTCCCGTTGCCCTCCAGGTTACCACCAATGTTCATCTTTGAGACTTTTGAGGCTCGAACGCGTCTGGTATTGGAGTTGGCCCTCCCTTTCTTATCCTTCCCTTTCGATTGCTTCGAAGGGTGTGATGAAACTGATTCCGTATTTGATGGTATGGAAACACTTGAAACTGGAATGTCCGGAAGAATGATGAAGTTCCCAGGTCCATTTACATTCAACTTCTGTTGCATTTGTAACAAAAGCATGACCCAAGGCCTATCAAAGATGGTAAGGGCAGCTTGCCTTTGGGGTGAACTCAGTCCAGAGAACCACTCTATCACTTTCTGCCTAACGATGTTGTCGTTTTTCGCCCCTGACTTGGAAATTGTGCTTGTGTCAACATCAGGAGGCTTCTTTGCTTTCAGTCGCTCAGCCGACCGATGATAAATGGCCATGTGATCCGTGAGGGCATCAACTGCCTGTTGTGTATCCATGGTGGAGAGATCTGCGGTAGAAGATTACAAAAAATTCAATACAAGCCCAAGAGCAAATAATTAAACAATCGTGACATACCAGCTAGTCATTTAATCAATATATTCACCAATAGCATATTCACTAATCTCTTCAATCAAGGGGAAAGAGTAAATATCTGGCTTCATTCTACATTTTCCTAACTGGGGTTTAAAGAGCAAAAAGTCAAAAAGAGGTACAGATAGCTCACAAAAATGAGAGAATAAAAAAAAAAACTGCAACTGCTCCAATCTAAAGCATGAATCTCGTCGAGCAGAACGTACCTCGAAGAGAGAACTCAGCCATCAAGGAATACAATTAGTAGCAGGTCCCAATCAATTCCCCATAAAATTGCTTTTTGCCTCAACCCTGAGAGTTTGGGCCAAGGGTTGAATAACCACAAACGATATTGTTTTCGTGCCTCGCATAAGAACCAATAACAAACCCCAACAATTCGTCTTAGCTGCACAAGTGATTAATGCACATGTCCACTTTTCAGACTCCACAAAGACCAAAGAATTACATTACGAAAGATATGCAAAGGACTCAGTTTCGCTCTTCTACATCTTGTCCAAGAATCAGCAAATTCTTTTCAAATTACCAGCTATTATCGCCGTTGCCATCCTATAGACAATACAAATCCATCACCTGTGATCGCTTGCTTCAATGCGCAGCGACATTGAATGCTTGACCTAATCAACAAAACGCAGAAACCAGTGCATCCCAAAACCTAAATCAAGGTCCCATTTCTGCCAATTTCTCGAAACATTACAACGACATGATCAAGCCTCCGATTACATAAATTGGCCAAAGAAACCTTAACCCCGATACGCATTCGATTGTAATCCTAGAATTCACGCCATAAAACAAACATCGATCACGCAAGAAAGCGATTTTTAAACCCTCGCCAATTAAACCCTAACTCCTACTCTCCCTCAATTCCGTCGCCATCGCCTACAATTCCATGGTTTCGCAATACAGCATGTTTTCGGGAGGTTTTCTTGAATTGGTTGAGTGCGAGAAATGCAACTGTACGTTTCGAAAATGGCGAGTCCTAGCTAGAAAATTCAATCTGAGGCCATACTGCACCATTTTGCGCCACAGAGGAGTCTCCAGAGAGAGGAGCAGGCGGAGAGTGCGATGACGTACCTGCGACGAGGGCCATTGCTGTCGTCTGCCGTGATTTCGACCATCGCTTGAGGCTTCGCCAGAGGAAAGGTCAGTGTCGTAGAGGTTGACGCAATTGTGCTCCTTTCGCTGCTCCGGGACTGCAGGTTCGGAGATGGACGGAAGGATGTGCCACGTAATGTAATGACGTGGACGCTGACGTGGAGGACTCGAAGGGCTCGAGTTTTAAGACGATTTAATGTTTAAAATGAGAATAATGGCAATTGTAGATTACTAGCAGGGCAACCGTTGCAACGTCTGAACCAACCACCTCTTGTAAGGTATACAACCCAATTACCATCCTGATTTGGAATTTGAACATCTTGGGCCAATTCCAAGAGGGGCACATTTTTTTCCTTAGAGGTGTGTGCTTGTTTCACAATCAAACCCAAGAGGAACATAATTTTCCGATTAAAATTGTAATTTATGTGGATTTTTGAAGTGGCCTGCCCTGAAATTACAAAGCTACCCATAGAGTGGAGTCGTAAATGCCCTATTAACAACCCATAACTGCCTTTCTATGTATCTATTAGAAAATTTCCAGCGGTGCAATTTAAAATGACACGCCAAACTTTAGCTTTTAGCGTGTAGTAGTATGGTAGTCTGACCACAGGCCCTCCTTGTAAACCCATACCCCTACCAACACACAACAAAACTTGAGGCTAAAGTTCTGACATCCTGACATGCTACCTAAATTTTGGATAAAAGTTTGCTTGTAGAAGTCCAATTTTAGGAATGCAACTTACTGACCGGACATGCTTCTCTCGAAAACAGCAACAAAACTCCTCTTTCTGCTAATACCTTGTCCAAGTCAAATGGGTCTGCCATTGCAAATTGAAGTGTCCCGATTGATTTTACAAAGGGCATGCGTTGAAAAACGACGTTGGCTGCAATTGTTGGGATATTACATATCCCCTAGGTGTGCCAAATCATTTGGCGTGGTAGTGTGGCGCAGACTATTGGAGATGCTCTTAGCACTTAAGTATTTACGAATCGTGTATTGACACGTTACCCCTTATCCCTTAATGGCATTATTGTACTGATTTTGTCAAAATCTTGAATGGATTTGGCTAATTTTTTAGACAAATTTGGATGTTTGAACGGACAAAATTGGAGCCAAAAGTACGGGATGGAATTGGGTAGAGAGTGGTGATGGGCTAGTTTATCTTATGAGAAAATGTAGTACGTAGTATTTTCTTGAATTTGATAGAATTTGATTTTCATTTCAACGCTTTTTTTCAATTTTTGGATGAAAAGTTGTAAAGATATAAATGGATGGAAATGGATGAAAGTTTTGACACACCAGAGTTGAATATTTTAGAAAAATATTCAAAGGAAGCTATATGTCAAATTATGACAGGTGGTCAAAATTTTGTAGGTTGGTCTCATTTTGGAATCTCTCATGTTTAAAATTTCTGAAAGTGCAATATATAAATTTCTATAATCCTCATTTCGACACTATGAAAACATAAAATTTGCACTCTTATCTGTCTTTGTAATCGTATCCATACCTATAGTTGTAATTGTATCCATATTTGTACTTATATTACATTGTATTCATATTCATACTTATATATTGCATTCATACTCGTACTTATATATTGTATTCATATTCATACTTATATATTGCATTCATACTCGTACTTATATATTGTATTCATATTCATACTTATATATTGTATTCATATTCATACTCCTACCCTTGTTCATTGAGGTGCTCATATTTATTTTCAGCAGGCCTGTATTTTTCAGGGGATGGTACAGTATGTCCACAATAGAAACGTGCCCCCAACAAGACCTCCTTTATATGGCTGGCCAGACGAGATCCCGCATCAATAGAGGCACCCCAACAGTGTGTCAAAATCCCTGTACACATCCAATCCCACGGCAAGTTAGCCCATATCAAAGTTGTTGAGATTCAGAGCAAGGCACACCCCCAGGCGGGATAATCTGCACGGCATGTCTCCATCCACATGTCCGAGAAGGCCGGGGATGATCTCGGTCCTTGCCGGCAGCCACGGTCAACCGACCCCCTCGCTTGTCCTCAAGGGAAAATACTGAAATTTTTTATTTGCCACGCATGATAAATATGCAAATTTTGAATTCATATTTGCAATGAGAGGCCTCAAATTATCCAAGAGATGTGTATAAGGTAAATTAATTGAGCAAAAAATAGGGGGGCTTTTTTTTTACTTGCACCCCTAGAATGACTTGGAGGGGCCAAGCAAGGGGGCCAGTTCACCCCGACCCTTGGCAGCGGCTGGGGTGAACTGATCCCTTGCTCATCTCCCCTAGTCATTCCAGGGGTGTAAGTAAGAAAAAGCCCCCCTATTTTTTGCTCAATTAATTTATCTTTAGCACATCCCCTATCTAATTAGAGGCCTTTGATTGCAAATATGAATTCAACATTTGCAAAATTTTATCAAGCGCGGCAAATAAAAAAAATGTCAGCGTTTTCCTTCGGGGACAAGCGAGGGGGGCGGTTCACCCTGGCCCTTGCAGCTTGATGGACAAACTGCCCCATTTGTCACCAGTGAGTGAGAGCTCCATCCTGCCGGTGCACCTCGCCCCTTTTTATTACCATGTGGGGGAATTGGAAATGCACTATTTTAAAATGCACGGTGGGCGGGGAGGGAAAAGGCGACGATAGGTGCTGATAGAGTGGGTGCGAAGAAGCTCCGGTCGGGTCTAGTCTGGTCCACTTGTTTTCAACCAAAAAAAATGAAAAAAAAAACACTTGGGGTGAGCAAACTACATGATTCGTGTATCATTGATGCCTACTATTCCACGGCCTTATTTGACAACAGACCTACCTTACCAGTCATTGGGGTTGAACCTCCGCGTTATGTGGACCAAGACATCGACTGAAATTCCGCGGCCTGCCATCCCTGCCTTTTGATTGAATTTCAACTCACTTACAAGTTCCGGAGGTTGTGGACAGTACCCATCACCCATGCTACAGACATCCTATTGGGCTGTTCCAATACTTTTGCATAATAACTTACTTCCTTTGTCTCAAAAGAAATCCATGGTCTCTCATAGTTTGCTTTAAAAGAGCCCATCCTCTTGAAATTGATTGTACAATCCATACCAAGTTGTTTGTTTGTTTTGTTTGTTTAATATGTTGAGATCTCCCGGACTGTGCGTCCCTCAGTGGCGTGCTTGGTATCGTCAGAAAGCCCTCGGCAAGGAGGGGTGCATTAGCTTTGTTTCGTGGCATTTGAACCCACGGTGCGAAAGATATTGAATGTCAAAGTTTTTATTGATCACAAAATTAGAAAATTACTTTTTACTTTTGTTTTGATTGTGGCAACAGCACAAGGCTCCATACCTTAAGTTTGTTTGTTTGTTTGTTTGTTTGTTACGTTGACATCTCCCAAACCATGCGTCTCCCAGTGGCGTGCTTGGTACCGTCGGAAAGTCCTCGACGAGGAGGGATGCACGGGCTTTGTTTCGTGGCATTAGGACTATGGCGGGAAAGTTATGGATTTTTGAAGTTTTTATGAATGGAAAAATTAGAAAATTACTTTTAATTACATTTTGGTTGTGGCAACGGCACAGGGCACACTAGTCAAGTCTTGAATGGACATCAAGTGGTTGTAAAATGGATATGTGACAGACAATGAATGGATTGAGGATAAAGTAGGGGTTCAATAAAGTCTATTAGATATTGCTTTAGGATGTCAGATTTGTTGTCAAACTTAGATTGGTTTAACATGTGCTTTAGTCCATTTTCAATTATAATGATAGGTGGACATTCCTATATTTAAAATCAAAGTTGACCACCCAACTACCTTTTATGGAGAATGCAAAATCTATTAGATTAATTTGACACAAATATGAGTCAGACTTAGAAAAGGAAAGGTCACATTTAGGACCCTCGTTTGTTGCTTATTGCAATTCCCAATGCTTCTTCTTGGTTTCTCCATCTCTCTTTATAGGTTGCATGTGTATGCATTTTGCTAGATCTACTATCAAGAATAGGTGCCTAGGACAGACATTTTTGAAAAATCATAAATAATTCAACATTGCTTAGAAAATTATGAAACCACTTGTGTTACATGCCGCATCCATTTTTCTTTCTCAGGAAAATAAACTAAAAATCTTCCCGTCCATGGAAGTCCATAAGAAAGGTGGACTAGCCCTTAAATAGTTGCTTTTAGAGCAGACTACTTTAGTGGAAAACTATAGGAGTATCACAAATTAATTTTGAGACAAAAAAAATATAGAATACAATTGTAATTTGATTTTGCTATTTGATCCTTATATTGTGACTAATTTTATACTTTAGCGTGATAGTACAATTACTTTGCCAAAATCGAGCTCAAATATAGAGATGTCTATTTTACAAAGTTTGGTCCTACAACACCTCAAATTGAATTATTTATAGATTATATTTTTGAAACTTAATGGGGGGATAACATGAAAGACATTAGAAGAGATTTGAAGCCATTAGAAGACTGCTAGTTCTGAGGGCGTTCCCAGCCTTAGAACTCTGCCACATGCGTAGTCTGACGTGGTCAAGAGAGTGTCACCTCGAATTTTTTGAATTTTTTTCACTTTCGGATAGTTTTATTTTTTTAAATAAAAATTCTGACAGCATTACTGCTGGTTCATAATAGTGGAATTGGAAAGGAGAGCAACCCTGAAACGGCCCTTCGGAGGCCTCAAATCTCTTATAATATAGATGCTTCCTACATATTTATACAATCAAATGTTTAAATTCATCACCAATGTTTTTCAATCAATTATCAAGTAAAACCATTCATCTTTAAATGAAACAAATCACCCAAAATAGAATTTTGTTTCTTTGAAATTAAAATTTGGTATGCTTGATTGGGATTGCGTAAGAATAGAATGTTAATTATGCAAGACAAAAATGTCAATAATATTCTGTATTGTGCAAAATTCTTTGAATGGCACAATATTGGTTGCTAGGTTCTATCTATCTATACCTTAAGTTAGGTTGGTTGTTTGTTTTGGTGAGATCTCCTGGACCATGCATCCCCTGGTCATGTTCTTGGTACCATCAAAAAGTTGTCTGTTAGGAAGGGTGCATGCCTTTGTTTCATGGTGTTTGGACCTATGGACTTTTAAAAGGCACTTGACTCTTTAGGTATTGCTAATATATAAAATTGTGTTTTGTATTGGAGGCAACCACCCTATTTGCACTACTTTATAAATCATTTCAACATTTGTAGGGAAAATTCAGTAAGTAAAGGCAATCAATGGACACCCCACCTTAAATAATATGCCTTTGTATGACCAAGAACCAATAAATATTCTACGCACTCACAAAGTTAACATCATGAAAATAAATTCACTAACTACAAGTAGTTGAATTTATCCAATTAATGAGCTATCTAACTTTGTTGAAATAAGTAATGCCATTTTATTCCATATTTTATATAGATTTAACCAATTATGATCCAACTATTATTGAGCTCAAGCAAATTGTTTATAAGAAATGGCGTTTGAATATTGTATGCAAAAATTACAAGAGCTCAAATTTCGATTGATAGATTTTTCAAATTAGCATGATTTAAATTCAATGTCCTAATTATGAATATTTGGAAAGAGAGAGAGAGAATTTAGATTTTAGAATTTGTCACGGTACATTACTTAGGTAGTTAGGACCCTAAGTTATTCAATTCATTAGTTGAGAGTCACACTAAATTATAGGATGAGGTAAACAAGTGATCTACTCTCCCAATCTAACATCTATGAAAGTGGATGAAGTTTTCTTGCATTTGAAAGATCATCACATTTTTGAAGTAATGAATTGAATGTCCTTCTTTAGTGGTACAATAGATACCTTTTATGGTGCCATAAGATTTTATGGGAGGATTGTCAATAAAAGTATTAGACTCAAGAAAATGAACTTGCCCTTGAATCTAAGGAGGAGTGTTATAGTACAAAGGACCTTTGCCAACACAGTATATTAGGAAGGTGCATTCCAAATAGTTTTGCATTCATTCTTGAATAATTGAGATTTAGACTACAATGAAATGGATAGTGGCTACAATCAAAGTTTTTTTTTAAATTTTTGCCCCAGGGACTGTCTCCCTTGGTTCGATGGACTTGTTCTTCTAATCAATGGAATTAGTCCACTTGTTTCAAAAAAAAATGTTTTGTGTAGATTGAATTGCGGACTACTATATATAAAAACTTCTACCTTTGGTTGCAAAACCACTACAAAAACAACTATTTCAATGTAATAAATAGCACAGTTTCTAAAAGAAAAATTGAGCTGATCATTTTATGTGAGTATTATGATTGCACTTTCACCCTTTAACACTTGGATCCTTTTTTTCAATCTTCGGAGTTTTTTCCTTATAACATTATACAAATTTATTATTTGTCTCAATTTCATCAAACTAGTCAAAAAGAAAGTTTGTCATTTGAAGATTCAAGCATCACTTGAGATAATTGAAATGTTCTTTGAACAAAACATCTTCATAAATCACTTTGTTCATTGTCCCAAAAAAAGAGCATCAGAGCATTAAGGGTACTCTAGTGTATCTAGCTTTGAGGTTCTTCGAAAATTCATAACAAATTCATATTTTTTCAAAAAAATATAATTTTAGTTGCTATTATCTTGTCTTAAATTTGTCCACATTTACAAATCTTTTCAATAATAATTCAACTTTCTTGTAATGGCAAGGAAGCTATTTTGCCTGCAATGGGCTCTACATCCCTTCCTCAAGAATGTCATGTACTCGTAGATTGGCCAAATAACATGGATAAGGTAGCAACATCCATAACCATTACTGTACCCAAAACCATCACCTCTAAAATCTTGAAAAATTTGTGGAAATAAATAGATGTGATTACAAGGATGTACTATATTTGAACATCAAACCCTAGTGTCGGTATTAGATGCAATTGCAGTTGGCTCTTTAAAAATTCATAACTTATTCTCACAGTATCCAAATAATACATTCAAAAGTGCGCATGTGTTATTTTTCTCTTGCTAATAGGATCCTATAATTTCCAGAATAATAATCATGTTCAAAACCCTTATTTTGATGGTTATGGGTGTTGCTACCTTAAACTTGGTT
Organism: Pseudisothecium myosuroides; assembly: GCA_951799445.1. Classification (NCBI taxonomy): domain Eukaryota; kingdom Viridiplantae; phylum Streptophyta; class Bryopsida; order Hypnales; family Lembophyllaceae; genus Pseudisothecium; species Pseudisothecium myosuroides. The sequence goes on from OX637288.1 coordinate 45,686,512, forward strand.
GGGTTTCCAATATAAGGTCATGCCAAAAGCACGGGAATAACTTAAGTTAGATGGTGGTGATACAAAAGGAACATGTGTTGGGATGGTATATGAGCGACACTTGGCAGGGCAGGGTAAGGCAGGGCTTCCCACTTATTTCCACTCCTACTCTACAGCATTGCAAATGGACTTCTCGGTCTTCCCCACCATAACTTAAGTTAACTTTCGTCCAATGTCAGCGCGGCAGCACAAAATGACCCGTGCCCCCGAGATGACCCCGATAAGGGTGGGGGTTTACCTGTAAAGGAGGGTGACTACCATAGGGAAGGCCCCAACTGCCAAAAACTGCCAACATCTTCACACTTATAAAAATCATCCGAGTATTTGTTTTCCAGGGATTTTTTAAGAAATTGCAACAATAAGATCTTAACTTACTTATGTACAAAGGGTTTAATTTTTTCCTTTTTTTTGGATGAATGGGGAAATCCTGTTGCATAAAAGTTACAAATGCAAGGTCAAAAGAGCATGGTCAGGGCTTGGACCCCAAAGGGTTGAATTTTCAGATTCTACATCCTTGGTCAATCCAATCTCCTCAAGGGGGGTATGTGAGGTACATTTGGTCTCATTTTTCAACATTTAACTTGTTTAATAAAGTTTCACTATTTTTTTCTTGTGGACTTTGGTGCGAGGTCTAAGCAAAATGAACTCCCAATTCATGTTCGTTTCAGAAATAGGATGAAGTTTTATTATATTATATTGTATTTTGATGTTTTTATTGCAATTAGTGCAAGAAGCATCACACCTCATGGCAGCTGGAGATATGCAGGTTGAACTAACTTTGACGTAAATATAGTCTCTAGAATCTAAGGATGTCCACATGTTGTTTACAAATAAACATTCATAGCATGAGAACATTTCTTGTGTACGAGGTTTGTTTGAAACAAGTTCACAAAAGAATTCCTTTTAATAAAGCCACCCAATCTAATACAGTAAAACTTATAATAAACATCACTCTTTGAAGTAATAAACCTCTCCAATGTAATATTGATAGTCAGTCCTGGCCCATGCCACATATAAAATCTAACAAGTAATTGTCATGCAGCAGTGTGTGTGGAAACAGGAAAGGTGTTGAACATTCTATGACTGAAGTTGATGTCTAGTGTACAACGTGTACAATGTTTTTTGGTTTGCATATTATATGCCAAAATGTTCTTTGATTTGTAAAATACAATATGAAAAATCATGGTGAACTCATTAATGCAATGACCCTCCGTAATTGTAATAACCTCTTTAACCCCTAAGGGCCCAAGGCCTTTTTTCTGCCCAAAAACACTCAAAACTGCCATTTCTATAGCAAGGAGTAAAAAAATTTGAAAAATGTTTTTTTTGCACATCTAACCGTAAGATCTTACACCTAACTAGTATGAGAATGTGTGGAAAAAATTTCAGAATTTTTGACCGCTTAGATTGCAAAATATCTGCGTTTAAAGTGGAAAAAACAAGTATTTCAGCACATTGCGGGACTGGATTTTTTGACTTTGAACATTTTTAACTTAAAATTTTTGCACTACTAAGTTTTGTGCTTCAAATCTTTATAGTGGAGAATTGAGTTGAGAGTCTAGGGGAAAAAAATATATTCAAAAAAACTTAATTATCATTCCTAAAAAAATTGTTAAGTAGAAGTAGGTACAAGATAGAAGGAAAATCTAAAATATTCATATATTTTAGATGGAATTAAAATGCAATAATCCCAATGGTGAGATTGTTCTAGCAAGTAAACTAAACCATGAGAATTTTTTTTTTTGAATAATTGCAAAAATAGCATTCAGAAATGAATCCTACAAGTTATTTTTTTCAAGAAGATGCTCTAACTGCCCAAAAAACAAGAATGTCCATAACTTTCTCATAACAAATCCAAATGAAATGAATCAAAGCTTCCTAGATAGGAAAAAATATAATCTATGAGAAAAAAATTATTAAAAAAAAATATATCAAATTTTTGCCAAATTTTTTCTGCTGCCCGGACTGCCCAGTTACGAAAAAAAGTAACATATTTGGCTATAACTTTTGACTCCTATTTCCAAATGTGCTGAAATTTGGTGCATATGAAAGATATTCCTCGTCCCGACCTTCTATTAAAATTTCAGCTTAAAATATGAAAATGTCTAGTCACACGTACCTGCCCAAAATTTCTATACGGCCAAAAAACGCATGCCGGTCCTTTAGGGGTTAATGTAATGTGTCAGACCGGTTCCGACTTTGTGACTTATTAGTCTAAGTTCTATTGTACTGCTATTCATAAACCTCTTCATTATTAACCTTTGAAGTCCTATTGGCCCTATAGAGGCCAAAATGCGACTTCGGGTAGGCTCGTATAGTCTCAATATTCATCATAATCTTCTAAAACTTTTTGTAAAGCTAGAAAAATACATAAGCTTCTTGGGAATATAATTCTTATTTCAATCGGTGCTCGGAAGCAAAAATTATGGCACAAAAAGCCAAAATGGAGGTTGGCGGGCAGCCCAAAAAAATTCACAAAAATTCAAAATAATTTTAAAATTTTTTTTCCTAAAATATTATATTTTTGTCTACATGTAAAACTTTGATTAATTCTATTTGGACTAGTGATCAAAAAGTTATGGACAATCTTGTTTTTTGGGCAATCTAAGCATGTTCTTGAAAAAAAAACTTTTGTCCGATTTTGAATGCTAATATATTCCAATCCATAAGGTCAAATTCGATGAAATTTTTACCACATTATCTCAGATAAGTGAAGTACAAGCTCCTACAATAAGGTTCTAAAAAAACATTTTTTCTGCTTTCATGGGTGAATGTAATACATGTAGTTATTTTTTTCTTCTCAAGGTTAATCTATAATTTCCTATAGTGCTACATAGTGCCACTTGGATGGTTTTGAATAAACAATATTGGATGAAGGATTGTAAATTTTTATCCATTTAAAAATAGAGTTCTTTAAGTGTGTTTGTAGTAGAGGGTGTTAGAAATTTCTTCAATGAGATGTTGTAGACTTTTCATAGAAGAGAATGCTAAAAAATGGATCACAAAAAGATGCATTTTAAATATATGTTGGCAACTTCAAGCTCTTACTTTTGATTTGAGTTTTGCTCGTACAAATGTTTAAAAAAATAAATTATATTTGAATGTTGAAATGTAATTTACCAAGTCTAGTTTCTATTTGAAATTTGAAATTTGAAAAACTCCAAAAGCTAAATTTTTTATTACAATTTGAATTTGATCCAATATCCATTGTATATAAATATTCAAATTATAGAACGACACTTAAATTTGTTTTAAGCAATAATAAAATAGTCTATAATATCCACTTGTAACAAACATTATACTCTTTCAATTCATAAGTGATATTATTGTGTTTTCTTTTCTTATATGATCTATAAGCAATATGTCTAGTTTGAATTTATATGAAAACAATTTATTAAAAAATGATAAAACTTATCAAATCTTTGGACTTTTTGTTTAGTTTTGAGCAAAATCCAACAATCACAAAAAAAGGCTTTGGACATTTAGGAGTGAAAGACAAAATAAAGCATACAAACATAATGTTGCAAAGCAAATGGATATTTTGATTGCCTACATGGTCATAGGCTCCATTCTCAAAGGATTCCATTTGTAGAAGATAATTCACCACTCATTAATACCTCTACAACTCCACTTGGACATTTGACATTGTCAAACTTATTAACATTTAGGGTCAAACCTCAATTTCACATAGTTCTTGATTTTAAATGTCTTAGAGCTTGATTAAAAAAATGTAGTTCCGTGGTGTATTCTAAGATATTCTAGAAATTTACTTGCAATCTTCCAAAAATTTCACTTGTAATATTTTCAAAAATTCAGATATCCCAAAAAATACTTAATGTATGTCCGAATTTGACATTCACGTAGGGTAGTTACCAAAATATTCCAATTATTGAACTAATAAGTGCATTTTTTGTTTCTATACGGCCAACACTAAAGTCATCCATAGAATCTTTTAGGTCCACAACATCCTTACACGATTAAGGATTAACCCTCAAAGGATGCAAAACCCCATGACTAAGGTAGCCACCAAAACACATTCATTGTGGATCCCTCGATGACCCGATGACTAAGGTAGTCACCAAAATACACTGATTGTGAACCAACAGGTGCATTCTCTGTCTCTGCAATTTACAATGAAGTCATCCATCGGACACTTCTGGTCTTCAGCATCCTTCAAGAGTTAAGGGTTAACCTTCAAAGAAAGCAACCCCCAATGACTCAGTAGTCACCAAAATACGCTTATAGTGGACCACTAAGTTAGCTGCATTCTTAGTTTCTACAGTTAACATTCAAAGTCATCCATCAAACCTTTTAGGTTATCTTCGGAAAAAACTCCAGATTTAAAAAAATTTAAAAAAACTTTCAGGTTACCAAAGTCCTTCCAGGGTGGGTTACCACACAATTTGTTTTTCCACGAGTTGACCTACGAAGCCATCCTACGGTAATCATCAGTCATCAACCATGGTATTCCGTATTTGAAGTCAAATTCAAGCTGCACTTTTTTTTATGGAAGATAAGTACAGTCAACAGTCGTAACTTAACAGTACAGAAGTGACAGGCGGGCAGGGAAGTGAGAGAGCGAGAGTTTTGGGGGAGTCAGAAGCAAAAGCCATTCAAAAGACTTCGCTTTGAACTGACCGAAAGCATGCTAAAGGAAAAAATATATACTTATTAAATAAATATAAGCCTAAAATTTCAAAGGCATGTGGGGGAACTGGTGATCATAAATCATCAGTGATGGACAGCCAGCTCTGTTTGGAGCTATGGTCGGCTTCTCTACCTGCCCACACCTAAAAGAACCTGGAATTTGCTTGAAATCTTGGACATCTATAGATAGGTGTCGCAATTAGGAGAGTGTTACTTTTAGGTGCACATACCTTACATACCTTATAGAAAGAGCGTGGCCACAAGCAGGTTCTATGTTCCATAACGTTGCTAAGTAAGGTAGGGATCAAAGCACACTAATAGGAACCACTAGTGGACCTTATTGAGGTGCTTAAGGAAGTCTTTATTGGAATATTTTACCAAAAATTGTTACTTATTCATCTAAAATAATCCTTAATTGAATTATTTAAGGATCCATTATGGATGACTTAAAGAGTGGTTACAACTACATTTTTGCCCTTTTAATACTTAGAAACTTAACATAATTATTTTTGTTTTGTATTATGTCAAATAGCCATAATTAAAAAACAATGTACTAAATTTTTTTTTCATATTTCAAGTCATATTTAAAGATTAGATTGAAGATTCTTCAAAAAAAAAGTAGTGGTTACAGCCAAGTTGACTCCTATTAGTGTGTTTGGACCTGTAGTCTATTTTTGAAACAACTTTTTAAAAGTTGATTGCTTCTAGGAGGCAGAGGGTCTCCTAAAGTGGCTAAAATTAGCTGAATTTCTACCCCAAAAAATCCTTGCGTTTCTAGTACAGTGTAAAAAAGGGCTTGTAATGGAGACATTTTAACCAATACTACAATAAACAATAGAATTTGATAGTCAATTTGCAACTTCTTCCACATTGGAATTCAGTTTTAAGTTATAGTACTCCCAATAATCCTTCACAACTTGCAAAATCCGTTATTTTTTATTTTTTTATACTACTCACTCTCTAGGTAGCCAAAGTTGATGCATGTCTCTCTTGAAGGTAGCATACATTAGAAAAAAATTCAGCACTCGGGAGGACCGCGAGTTCTAGACCCCCCGAGTGCATTTAGGGAGGAATTAGAAGTTGCTGACGTGGCACTACTTGTGAGACGTCAGCGACATGTCAGATTTTTTTAATTTTTTAATTTTTTAAAAAAATTTCAAATTTTTTTTTCAAATTTTTTTATTTTTTATTTTTCTGTTCTTGCACCTCGGGGGGCCGAAAAATGAATCCTTAACATCCCTCCCGAGGGCTCAGATTTTTCCTAATGTTGCACTAAATTCCATAAACTAGGTAGCATATTGTACTAAATTTCATAAACTAGTTTTGGGATCACTATTGGGAGGGGAAGCTCAACTCCTTCAAACAATTTTCAGTAAATTTTGGTAGGAAGGAAAATGGAATTGACATCGAACCCAAGTAGTTTCATGCTTTTTGGACCTTCATGGAATTAGTTACAAATTTTTGAAGTTGAAACATAGTGGTTAAGAAATGAAACCACCTCGTGAAATCTACACTTTTGATACATTCAAGAAAGCAGAATGTACCTTTGTGTTAGTAGTCACTTTTGGAGTAGGGTTGCTTATAGAGGATCCTACCTTATCCACTTGTAAACCTCCCATGCATTAGAAAAAATTTCGAGCTTGCAAAAGATTGCGAATTTGCATAGCAATAGTGCAATTAATTACAACAAATATATAGAGGAATTTGACAGGACAACAGTAGTACCATGTTAAATTGGTGATTTAAATTTTTTTTAAATTATTTTTAAATTTCCCCCTCCAAAAAAATATTGTTTAATTTTTTCTATATTTGCACCGCGGTTGCACCAAAAATGAAATCTAACAGCCTTTTGTCACTATAGGATTTCTCATTCATCCAAATCAATGCTTGACTTTTACTGTAAACTTAGTGTATGATGAATTTGATGAAATTGAGGTAAACATAATTTATTTATAAAGATATAAGCAAAAGTATGCAAAAAATCAAGAAAGGGCTTACACAACAAGGAGTTAAATTCTCATTTTCTCTTTGTTAGGGGACTATTATGGAATTGGAAAAGGAGACCTTTTGACATTGGTTTAAAAAAACGAGAAATAATTCCAACCTTTCACAGAGGCTAGCATACATTAGGAGTCTTTTCATCTTGGACCCCAAGACAAAATCCAAAGGTTGTGAACAAGTTACACCATGACTACAATCCTCCATTAGAAGGGAGACTTTGCGAATATGCTTTCCTAACATTATAGTAGTCGTAGACAACGATGCTAACACTTGAGCGCAAAGACTTGAACCTAGTTGTAGGTATATACCTACAACCATTTGAAGGTGTTTATAACATATGTTCCTTTAATATAGGTAAACTATAACTTGGAAAGAGTCTATACCATAGGTATCTATAACCATAGAAGGTATTTATAATTTAGACTCTTAGACTTATGGGCTCGTGGATGTTATGCCCACTACTAGTACTTTTTTAGCCCTGGATTATGTTTAAATGGTATTATGTTTGATTTTTATAGAATTTTTTGAGCCATTTCTTATAATTATAAGTATTGACCTATGTTCATTATGATAAATCAATGTTATTTGGTAATAGTTGGTTGTTTTCTAATTTACGTATGTATGATATCATATAGGAGGAATATGAAAATTGCTATGTTATTAATAATATTAACAATGTGATTGACAACTTTTTTGGTAGTAATAGGATTTTGTGTAGGTCAATGATTGAATGTATATGTGCAGTTCCTCTAGCACCGGTTGTAATTACTATAGCACCGGTTTATCATCCCATCAAATATTATTCGTATTACCTATAATTGAATGGTTGATATTTATTGGATTTCAATGTTGTCGCTTCTTATGAGTATTTGTCATTGCAGTAAGTGAGTTCTAAAATTTGTATTTGGTGATTTTTGGTTGGTTGTAGTAGTGAAAGGTGTTGGTGTTGTATGATTTTTATATACATTAGATCAAGTTACATTTTGGCATTGCAATTGCAATTTATATTAGGTTGGCAATGTTATATTTTGGAAAAAAAGAATTCAATTCTTTTTTTTTGGATTTGCGTGAATTAAGGACCTATTCATATGAGGTCCCACTTTTAATTACTACAGTAGTAATTACAATAGCAATGCCAATAGTATATGCCTCAATTTAGAATGAGGCTCTACGAGGTCCTCAAAACTCTAGGAAAGTTTTTTGGTAAGAGATCTCCAACCATGCAACAGAAGAACGTTGCTACGGGAATGGAGATTAGAGCTTGGAGCTAGTTTTATTAGATGTCCTTTTTGAAAATCCAATACTACATTCACTAGTACAAATCTATGTTGACAAAAACATTTTATGCTAGATGTTTTTGTGCTAGATCCTTGTTTTCTTAAATGCTATTGTATTAGTTTCAGCCCAAATTTAATACAAAAACATGGGTTGAAACGTTTTTTTCAGCATTAATTTGTACTAGTGGATAGAAGTTACATATGACTTTGTATAGTCAATATCCAATACCATGGGTGGATTCATCTAATTATATAGGAATTTGTAATGTCCATCTCTATTATTGTTGGTCATTAGAGTTGTAACTTCGAAAAAAAAGATAGAATTATGAAGTCAACGTGTTTCACTTATTTCACACTACATGAAAACTTATTTCACATTATATGTTGAGGTCCAATGCAATGGTTTAGAGTTTAATAAATTATCAAATAATTTAGGATTCATAAAAAACAAGAAATAAACAACAAAAAGACATCAACTATTTTGTTAAGAATAATATTACACAAAGTCACAAACTCATAATTTATATAAAAGTTCATTTATTCTAGATAAAACAACTTATATAAAAAATATGCTTGTAGCCACAACAATCGCGACTGCCGTGTCTTCTTCTTTCTCCTATTTGTTTGTACTTACTTTTGGCTTCAATAGCTTCAATTTTTTTCTGAACCTTTATGATTGTCTTGACAATAAAAGGCTATAAGATGGACTTGAAAATTGAGGCATTATCCTTGAAAGCCACAACTTGACCTTCAACCTTCATACCATGTAAGTGTTTATCTTGTGTGTTTTTTTTTTATCAAAATTGATAAAATAAGCATTCATAATCATCACTTCACTGTCTTCACTCATTTATTTTGACCCTCTTTTCTACCAGTGTCTTTTAACAATTGCTGAAGATAATACTGTAGATAAGAGGGTCTTTTGCACCAAGTTACAATGTATACAAGAGCTTAGTTCTACAAGCCCAAATCGCACCAACTTACTGCACATATAGGCTTATAGAACCTGATTTTCCATTGTAGCTTTATGCCCTAAGATCTCCTTTCCACTTGCTCATGTACATGAAAATGTTTGGGTGTATGAATAAACTAATGATTTTTACAAAGATTTATATATTAGACTCAAGATTCCTTGCACCAAGAACTTGGATCCTTTTGTGAAAAAGCAAGGGCAAATATTTAAGAATTTTGTGATATTCATTTTATTTTTATCGCTTGAAACTTTTATTTGTGTTGTATTTACACCCTATGTAGCAAAATCTCATGCATGGTTAAAAAAGGCCTTGTAATAGATATTTACATTAAAAATATATCCACAATAGGGGCTCCTATTTTAAACATTATTATGAAGAATACAAAAAATATTAGTATTATAGGGATAATCTAATTCCAATTGAATAACAATAAAATAGCATATGCATTTGGAAATTCATCAATTACTATGTAAACAGCTTCTTTTTGAAACTTTTGAAACACTTTGAATTATATTTTACAAAAAGTTTCAAACCTCATAATTAGATATTTATGGTATTTGGAACAATTGGAATTGAAATCATTGAATTATCCAACTTCAACCTAACTCTTATAGAAGCAAGGAGTCTACTTTAAATGTATGTAATTATCTGTATTTGGAAAATTATCAAAGTTGTATGAAAATGATTAGATTACAATGCAAACTAATCCTGAAAAATCCTAAAAGAACCCTAAAAGAGGCGGCCTTTGTTATAGGTACTCAATAAAAGATGATTCAATTTAAACCAAAAATTATTTGACTATTTTTTGACTATTTTTAGTGCACATTTGGTGAGTAGGATGGAGGACAAGAATTTTGAAGGATCTTCACAAATAGATGTTAACTTTGAGTGCGTCAAATTTGGCAAATACTAGTACAAATGTTCTTACATCACTACATTAGTAGAAACATGATTTGTTTTTAAGACTAGAGAAACCATCCGATAGAATATCCACACCACCAATTTGACCATTTGTGGGTCTTTTCATAGTCATTTCTTTCAACCAAGTATTTCCTAGTGCATTGTAATCGTAATCGTATTGTATGTTATTCAAAATACCATGTATAAAACAAACAAAATACAATGCTCAGTATGTACAAAGGTCCATCAAGGGTTAACAAGTGCTATTGAGAGATCCAATCCAAAGCATGATTTTTTTTTTTCATTTTAAAAAGAAGTGCCAAAGTGGCAATATAAAATGTTATAGTGGTACTTTAAATTTCAACATTGATCTATATATTGGATAGAAAATATCACATTAGCACATAACACATATCCATAATTCTATTTTCATCCACATTATGGTGATTTCATCCAAGATTTAAAAAAAAATAAGTTTCTGGCAAAAACCTTCATGAGTGGTTTGTCGTCATTTTTTAGCCAAATTCTACATTTTTTGGTGCAATCTGGCACTGTAAAGCTTAAAAACAAGCCCTGATCCATAGTACCAAAGCCGTATCTCCTCCTGTAAAGCCTCCTCTTCCAAGCATATCCATGGGATGCCTGGCAACACAAAAACCAAGAAGGAATCCAAATACGTAAGTTATGTGTCATTGCTTACTCCTTCATGCTGATGGTATTGGGGGGTGATTTTTTTTGCCAAAAAGAAAAAAAGGGGGGGTGGGGTGTTTAGTTGTCTGAAAACGTAAATATGTGGCCGAGATGATTTCCTCTGGTTCGCTGTAAGGTAGGAGGTCCTAAAATGGAGCGGGTTCTAAAACCAATCAAGCTCTAGAGGTACATTTTGCACTTTCCAATGTACAAGTGGTGTGCATTTGAGGAGGTGGTCGGTTTTAGAGCCCACAAAAATGCACTTTTCTGCAACTTCAGAAATTCATAACTAATTCCACAAAGCTTCAAAAAATATGAAACAACTTGGGTTAGATGTCAATTTCTCTTGCCTTTCAAGGAAAATTTACTGAAAAATATTTTAAGAAGTTCTACTTCCCCAAAAGTCAGCTTCAACTCTTAGATGAGCGGTTTATGGACCTCCTACCTTACTGGTTCTGTTTTTTTTTAATGGAAGTGGTTCAAGTGGTTCAAAAAAAAGGGGGGGGGAGAGGGATGAAATCTTCAAAAGGATCTCCTATAAATACAAGGTCCTCCAAATTTTGGATGAAGTTTATTAATTTCTATAATATCATGGGAGAGCAATTGTAATTGATGGACGGATGAGCAAACATGCGTAATATGTCTTACTTGTGTGCACTATCCATAACATTATTAACCAGTCCCCATGCTTACCCCTTGGGTCCTAGGGAGATTGGGATAATCCGTCCCAAGATCCCTAGGGTAGATTTAGTTTAATCTATCCAATGTCATTGGCTAGCCGAGTAAGGTAGAGGTATCTATTTTGGATAGCCGTGCCGTGGCTTTATAGGCTGAACTATTGTGGACAACAATTGGATTCATTGTTTATTGAAAAAGATTCTCTATTTGTACCTTCTTGTCCACTCATCTTTTTTTTTTCCTGGCTTAGGGAGAAGTGCCAAAGCTAACTGTACTAGGTGACTCTATGAGACTAAAATGGGTCCGGATGAAAAATCCACATTTGTATTGAATAAAATATTTATTCTTGGGGTTTTTTTTTTGCATTTTGCATTTTGCATTTTTCCTCATCCTTATGTTTGTACACATTGAGTTCAATTTCTCAACAAATTCTACAAGCTGAAATCCTTAAGTTATCAAAAATAGGTACTTCTACCTTAGTGAATTGGCGGTTGAGTTTGTGAACATGGTAGCTCGACTTCCACACACAGTCAACAATGCCAAGTAATGGTCAACGTGCCATCAATGATGTAATTTCCCAATAGACAAGAAAGTTGCAATGCTTGGAGGCTCCCACTTTCAAGGGAGCAAAAAGCCCCGCCTGCGTTGGTTAATAAAGTTATATTCCGGGGGTTGTCGCATTACCCACACATTAAAAAAACCCATAAGAAAATCATTGTTTTTTTTGTGTACACTTTGACATGTTTCCGTGAATTGCGGATCACACGGTGTGCGACGGAGCCGCCACCCCTCCACTGCAGGCATGATCCCGCAACACACACCCCATTCCCCGCACCACCGGAAAACAGGGCCACTCAACTTATGTCACATTCTGTCACTCGGCCACTTTCCGATTTTCCGCAGTTGTTCCTCGTTTTCCCGAAAGCCGAAAGCCGGAAGGGGTAAAGACGTCCACAACATGAATGCTCCTGAATTCCCATAACTTTGGGGACTGGCTCCGTCATGGCCAATGGCGGCTTGCACCGTCCTGTTCAATTCATGGGAACGGATGGCCCAATAGTCCCCACACTATGGACTCCCAATTTATGGGCACGTTCTCCAAAAACAAAACAAAAAAATGGAAGGGGCCCCTTGTTCAATTCATGGGAACAGATGACCCCATGCCTACGTAGTTCCTGAAAGGCGACACTATGGACTCCCAATTTATGGGCACGTTCTTCCAAAACCAAAACAAAAGACGGAAGGAAGGCGACCCTTGCAAGTTGTGGCCCCCAACATGAGTGGCCATAGGAGAACTTACGGGAGTCTGGTCGGGGCACAAGAACCTGGTTGGCCCAAAGCATTGGCGAAAAAGCGTGAAAGTGATACAATTTGACCGTGAGGGTTGATTTTTATCATGAGCTTTTGGCTTCCAAATTTTTGTGAGGTGGGGGCTGGAGTCACCTCACTTTTGCTAGGATAGAAGGGTCCTTTTTAAAAAAATTTAACACAAATTACGATGATTGACTTGACATTCTTGAAAAAGGTGTATTTTGTGAGGGCACTTTTTTATGATCTCAATTTTTGATAGATGAGATTTTTTGAAACTTTTTTTTTGAAGATAGGAAAATACATTAGCTTTTTGGGAATAATTATGATTTTTCATTTCAATTAGTGTCTCGGAGCAAAAGATATGCCACTCTAAGCTAAGAAAGCACTTTATGGGGCAACAAGAAAATAATTACCAAAACTGAAATAATGATATATTGATTTATTCTGATATATTGTATTCTTGTCAACATGGAAAGCTTTGATTCATTCGATTTGGATTAGTGATGTGAAAGTTATGGAGCTTATTGTTTTGTAGAAAATTATTTGCATCTCACTGAAATGATAACTTGTGGGATTTGTTTTTGAACTTGATTCTCACAATTTTCAAGGAAAAAAGGGTCTGCAAGGTTCAATTCACTTGCTAAAACAATCTCACTGTCAAAATTATTGTCTTTCAACTCCATTTTAAAACTATTAACAATTTAGATTTTTATACTATTTTATACATGCCTCTACTTAATAATTTTTAAAAGAAAAAATCAAGTTTAAAAAAAATTATTCTTTTAGACTCTCAATTCAATTCATGAACATAAAAAATTAGAAATAAAAAGTTCTTGGTGCAATTTTTTTGAATTTAGAGGATTCAAAGTCTTATTATCTAATCAAGCAAGGTGCAAAAAAACTTATTTTTTTGACTTTAATCTCTAAATGCCCAAAGCACCAAATTTTGGTGTCGACAATACTTTGCTGTTAAATAAAACCTAACCAAGTTGAATTTTTTAGTAGTTTGTATTTTTGAAAAATTATTTTTGAAGTTTAGATTTAGCTTCAAAAATACAATTTTGAAAATGATTGATTAAATTTTTTCTATTCAAGATTTTATGCAAGGGTGTCCATTGCAATCTTGACTTTTTGTAGTGTTGAGGGCTCTCGGAAATGAGCCTCAAATGCACTAGATCTTGGAGAAAAAATCTTATTCAAAATTCATTTAAAGAAATTATAGAGTAGATTTTAAGAAGACATAAATTGATTGGGATTATGCATGTTAGGCCCTTTAACCTCGTACTTTTGTGGTGACCAACTCTTTAGATTTGACATGTGAAAAGAGGATTGAATCACTTTTGTAGTTTTAACACCTTCGTGATCAAGCATTATAATCTTTCAAACCCATGACCTCAAGGTTATGAGCCTTGCAAGCTACCAGGCTGCTCTATTCCGCGTCATAAAATAATAACATATTTTTAATTCATTAAACAATGCCTGTAAGTGATAATATTGTGTGTTCTTTTCCTATGTGATCTCTAACATGTCTAGTTTGAATTTGTACGATTACAATTCAAAAAAATTGATACAACTTATCAAAATGTTGGGCTTTTCTTCAACTTAGAACGAATTCCTAGAAGCTCAAAAAAGGCCTTGGGCATTTAGGGGTTAAATGCAAATATCTTGCAATCTACATTGGCCAAAATTATAAAATTTCTTTTGCACATTCTTACACTAGTCTAGTGCAAAATCCAAATTTCAAACATTTTTGTTCTTTGCTATAGAAATGGCAATTTTAAGAGTTTTTTTTTCCCCTGAAACACACGGATCAATTTTAAGTGGGTTTGATGGAAAAGGCCTTGAAAATTTATAAGTTAGCTAGAGAGGTAATCAAATATTCTAAAATAAATATTCTTCTTATGGATAAAGGGGCACAATCTCTGTGGTTCTCACAAATGATAACTCATTTTTTTGAATCTATATTGTTGGGCCTTCCCAAATGTTTCAGAGATTTGCATACATTGTTGCTGTAATTGTTGTAGAATGTTATAGAAGGATTGTGTTGTTTCTACATGAAAAATGAATTGAAAAAGAATAATTATCAATTTTTGTAAATTCAAAAAACATCATGTTTCACATCTTACATAGAAGGAGAATATATGTGGATTCTTGTAAGTGTGTTTCCTACATGCTTTTGACATATAAACATATAAAAACTACACTATCTCAAAGATTTTTTAAATATAAAACAATGGAGCTATTTCTATGTAAAACATGCAAAATTGATTATTTTCTATTTCCCTCCCGGTAAGTTCAAGAGCGTGCAACTTGCAACCTGTATTGGAATAATGAAGCTTTTAACATCTAGAAACATAAAGATAATCTTTGAAATATCATTTATTCATCTAATTAAATTTGCATCCACCACAATTCCACTGGAACTAGAATTCATTTTTTTCATTTTTTTCATTTTTTCGCGAATGAAAGAGATTTCATTGCATGAGTAAAATACAACTAACATAGACGCACCCATTCCCGTTTGTTTACCCCATTCCATCAATATGTAGGAAAGGTACACATTTTCTTTCTGGAATGTACTCCATTGGTACATGGTGATGGAATAGGATACAAAGACGGGAATAGGTGCGTCTACCTTAACTCTAATCGAAGGGAGGGGTCATGAAGTAAAGTGAAAAAGAAAAGAAAAAAGAAAAGACCAAAGCAAGGAGAAGTCACCCCACAAGCACGGGGGGCCAGCCCCTTTGTGGCAAATTCCATCCATTCAGAATTACAGAATGTGTTTTGAAAAAAGTATTATTCAATTTAAAGTAAAGAATTAATAAAAAAAGTTGCGACGTACAGGCGCAATTGGGAACCCCTGGACTTTTCAGTCCCGGGCAGTTCCCCCCGTTCCTTGAAAAAAGGGGCAGCACGAAAGTCATGCAAGCTGTGGCCACAATATACCGGGGCAGAGGCGCCCCAACCGCAGCCTGCCAAGTCAAGTTCGCGGGCGCAGTCAACCCGGCCCGTTGCTCCACGCGGGGTCATGGAAGGTGGGTAGGCCGGTAGGCATGGATGAGTCATGGGGTCCTCACCCATGCCCAGACACATCCATCCCATCCATGGATGCCCATCCATGCCCATGGGTTCTATCCGTCGGGCTTGCGTGGGGGGCTGAAGGAAGGGAAGGAGACGACGCTCTCGTCGAGACGACTCCCAGCGCGCGGGCAATTGCTCACGCAGATTCGATGTGCAGATGCGCAAGCGCGTGAGCATTCGATGCCGTAGCAACTCGGCTGCATCCCCAGTTCCCGATCGGCCCCAGTCTCGTGCCAATTGGTGCTCTGTGCAGGAAGCGGTGCTCTTTCCTGGTCGTCTCCCTCCCTTGGCCCCTTCAGGAGGGATGCCGGCGCAGTGGTGGCGTTTCGGCAGCTTGGCATAGCCGGATTGTGGTGGTAACCAAACCTCCGAGTCCTGCTTGTGTCATTCCAACTCGTATTTCACGGAGTTTTGGCGGATGCGGTGTTTTGGCGGAGCTGCTTCTTCCTCGTCGTCGTCGGTTGTCGTCGTTTGGTTAGGTCGTATAGGGTAAGCAGCGCGTCGGAGTTTCTTTCTATTTTGGTCTTTTTAGTGAACAGTGAAGTGCGTCGGTGTCGGTTGTGGTGCGCTTGGATGTGATTGTGATGTTTCTGGCTGGAGTACGATGTTGTGTGGCTTTGGTGTTGTTGTTAGTGCACTGGCTAATTCCGCGTCTTTTGGTTGTGCGAGGTGGTGTGAATTAGTGATTAGTGGTGTATGAGCTGAAGTTTGGATGATTGCATATGTTGTACGGTTTGGAATGATTAGGAGTGGTCGTGTTGGTGAAAAGAGGATGTGAGTGGCGGTTTGTTGACCTTGCGGCTTGGATTTGCAGATGATGCGAAGTTCTTTTCGAATTTGACGTTCCAGCTTCTTAAGTTGACGACGTGTGCCAGAGCACGAATCCTTTGGGAGGGGGAAGTTGAATGCGCGGAAACAGGGGAAGTGGCAAGTCTTCGCCATCGTGACTTTCGAATCGGGGAACCAGGTTGGTAGTAGAGAACCTTCTCGATTGTGAAGGCGAGGATTGTCTTCCAGGGAGAAGAAGCTTTGTGCTTCGTACGTGGATTGCTTCTGCGTGGCGAGCGTATTAGGGTTCAAAAGTCGTTTTTTGAATGCGCAATTTGTGCCGTCGTATCTATGATTCGTCTTTATCATCCATTAGGGCTTGAGTTTTCCAGGACCATCAACGACTGTCATTGAAGGCGAAGGATTTTTAGGGGGCTGCCATGCGCGGTTGTAGGGCGGATTCGTAGCGAGTGACTAGCAGTTCTCAGCAGAGTTTCGTTTATGGATTGTTTAGAAGGAATGTGCAGTTCTGGACAGTGGTTTGGCATGCGGTGATCGCCAATTGTTTGCGAGGATGGGGTGAGAGCAGCGCGGAGCTGTTTCAGGGTTATGACTTGTTATCGCTTCCCAAGTTCTTGATTCTTTTGGAGGAGGGTGGTCTGATTCTGTATAATGGTCTAGATTGGCCCATCTGCTCATGATAGTGAACGGTTCCTGTAACTTTCACTAAATGGCAGATTTTGGGGCCTTTCATCGTTTAGTACCGTTAAATTACTTCAAGCTTTGGGTGTATAAGGTTTGAATCCTGTGATCACCAACACACTATTGAAGGCACATATACTGGGATGAAGCGTTTCCAACTCGAAGTCTACCTGTCTCACTTCAAACTCATACGTGTCTGCTGCGTACTGTGGTATGCTGTAGGCTTGTTTGCATGATTGTGTGAGATCGGAAGTGCTCATTCCTGGAGGGTTGAACTGAGTGGACGTAATGTGTCTGGCTGAAATAGCAATCACATTCATGCCTGTGAAAGTTTGATTGAGAGGGCATGTTGTTCTATTTACTGTGATGGTTGGAGACTGAGGGCACTGAATAATTACTGCGGACTTTGACAGAATTGGCCACCTGAGGGCGGAGTGCTCGGAGAGCCCCTTCAACTGCCGGTGGGTTTGCATCAAAGTGGTTCAATCTGTAAGCGAGGTGGCGAGGTGGCCTGGCTTGACTCTTGATTGGTGTTGCACTCCGATCCGCGATGGTGATGGAGACAATCAACTCAGCATTGCGAATTGAAACAGAATGGTAAAAGAAGCGAAGGGTGAAGACAAGGTGTTGGCTGTGGGCCCCTTGTGTCCTCAGGTCAACTGTAGTAAGGGAAGCAGTAGGCAAAGTAGGACGAAATGGATACGAGGTGGCGTAAGTTTTTTGATGGAGCTGGAGCGGACATATGGACAGTGATAGAATTTGCACTGGACATCGCTGCCACAGACTTTCCCCATGAACTTCGACTGAGGCGAGATGCTTATGTGGAGAAGTTGTTCGCTCACCCTTCTCTGCTTTCGAAATCGAATGGATGCGTGCCAGTTGTTGGCTGCCACGATGTCGAGGAGGCTCAAGATGACAAGAGTACGGATCCTCCTGAGTACGACTATGACCATGTTAGAAACGATCTCAGCGATGACGAGGATAGGCTGGCGAACTCAAACGAGGAGTACGATGAAGCCGAGGCTTTGAATGACGCTATGGAGGAGGAAAATCGGCAAGTGAATGAAGTTTTGAAGTTGAAGAAAACCCTTGCGGAGTTGGTTGAGGTACTTAACCGTCTAGTTTGTGGCCTCCTCCGAATGTGTTGTATTCAGAGAGGAAGGCTCTTGTGTGAAGGTTGACTGATGGTCCGCTTAGTTATGATCTTTCAAGTATTTGAACTAAACGGCGTATCAGTGTTCTTCAGCCGTAGAGTTGGCCTTTGTAACATTCGGACCTCAGTGAGTATGAGCGTGAATGGTTTTCATGTGACCGCCCGCACATGCAAGGATGGATCTCAGATACGTGGCCTTGCTATGCAGGACGAAAGTGATGTCCTGACAGCGTTGTGCCGGTTGGAGGAGATGCATATATCTGTGGAGGCGCTTAAGGTAGGACTTGCCTGGTATTTGATTTGCGCTTGATGGAATGTTTTTTAGCTTCATGGGCTCTTTAGCTTAAGCTGGTTTTAGTGGCCTCGCTTTGTTGTGTGTATTAATATGAGAAATGTGACCACTTCAGGCTACTGAAATAGGAAAGGAAGTGAATGCATTGCGCAAGCATCAGTCCAGGCGGGTCCGGTCCCTTGCCAAGGGTTTAGTGAGGTAAAATTCACATGATTCAATCACATTTTTGGTATTTGTAGTGTCAATTGGCTTAAAATGTCATTGTGGAGTTTGACAATTTTAGCTGGCACACGTTTCTTTGCCTTAAATCGTAATGAAGTGTCTTACTGGGAGTGGGTTGATACATGTGAGCTGACTTTTGAGCACTGATCTGGTAATTCCTGCAGAGGCTGGAAGGATCTTGTAGATGAATGGGTTAAGAGTGCTGGGGATGTTGCTGCAGCAGCAATGGCAGGTAATCCGAAATGTTTTGTGTTACCTGTTTTGACTTGTATTCTATTTGCTCGTGACTAGAAGTGTATTTATGACTAGATTGTAATTTTTAAGTTCACTTTTTATTTCCTGTTTAATGAAGATTTTGTTGTTTGTGCAGGATCAGACTCAACCGGTGTAGACAACGGAGAGGAGGGTTTACCTTCTCCTCCTCTGGATCCCGGTGCTCTCCTAGCTTACACTCGAACAAATTCTATTGAAATGTCTCACTTTTTTGACGACTTCTTGGATGATTTGTGTAAGTGATTATTTCAAGACCGTCTCACCTCGTCGAATGCGGCATTCGTAATAATGTGAACAAACTAGCCTTGTGGTTTAGGGTGTTGCATTTTTGAAATATCCAGGTTATTATGATTTTGAAGTAATTAGGATTACAGCAATACTGGATGCCACGGCCATGGGCTGGACTTCTGTCATATACATGGCTGAAATGTGGTTTTGTCTGTACAGCTGCTGGCTCGGGTCCCAGCCCTCCCTCTTCGAATGGAGTATGTGACGATTTAGTGGCTCCTTTGAGCAAGCGGCAGCAACAAAGTAGGGGGCCAACAGCTAGTCCTGAATCCCAGGCTCCAAAGCCGAAGGGCAGGGTTAACACTTCCAACAGTCACCTTGAGATTCGAAATGGTGATGGGAGGTCTATTCAGTCCAATGGACGGAAGGCCTTCGATATCCCTAATAGTACCGATAGATCAGCAAATGGTATTAGCAGAGGTAATTCTGGTCCTGGACGACCGGTTGATAGGTCTGGGCCTCCTAAGTCAAATGGCAATGGCGTTGTGCGGAAATTTGAGACAAAGCCTCCAGTTCCAAAAGATAACAAGCCAAAACCTGACCAGAAGGTGAGATTTCTTGTTTTTAATTTATTGACGTGTTGTAGAACAAACTGGTAGAATCTGGAGACACCGTATTGGAACACCGATTTGGAGTACGTGGTTAGTTGTCTGACTGCTTTCCGGCACAGATCGTTGCCTTGTTGACTGTAAGTTATGTCCGTGCGAAGGTGAAATTTGTAGCTGTTTTAGAGGGAGCGAGGATTGGATTCTAGGAAATGTGACTCTCATGTATGTTTGTAAGCCAGACATCGATATTAATATTTCTTATAATGAGCTGTTTTGCGTCTTGCAGAAAACCCGAGAACCAGAAGAGAATATGAGTGTTGCAGATAGACTTGAGGCTGCGAAGAGAAGGTTGCATGAAAGATATGAGCAAGAAAAGAGCGGTAAGTCTCGTTTCAGAAGTACTAAATTGCCGATCCTCACTATCAAATTGGTCAATTGCTTTGTGATGTCGAGGAAAGCTTACCAATTTCCTTACTAGTCTTATGTTTTCGACTTTGATCACTTCGCTCATATTATTGCTTTGCTTGCCACTGACGTCCGAATGTTGGCGTGAGGGTGTTCCAGCTAAAAGGCAGCGGGTGGTGCAAGTCATGGAATTGACAGAACTCCCCAAGGGAGGGCCCAACCGAGCGAAGGTGGGTCAGGGTCACGTTTCCGCAAAGCCAGGTCTTCCAAATCGGTTTAAACAACAGCAAATACGGAGATGAGTGAAGTGAAGCCTGATTGGGATCCCCCCTACTACTTTCACCAAGAGCTGTCATTCTACCTGTGGGTAGTCCGCCAGAGCCTGTGCGAGGGCAAGTCCCCAAATCAAGAGAGGTCGGTGGTGGATTTGAGAACAAATAGCACAGCCAAGATGACAAGTACAGAACATTTTTGGACAAGGCCTTCGGCAATTATTACGACTTTTCGTGTAGTAGGTTCTAGAGGAAGAGACTTGTCATAGATATATGTGTTACTACTAGCTTCAGTTGCCTGTGTAGCTTGCCATCCGTCTCCTGCCCGCACCTAGGTTTTTTCTTGCAATAAGTTGCCAGTTCATTGGTCTCTCTTACACGATGTTACAGCGTTCAGGACAAATATCTGGATGTCTGACTCTCCCTACTGGTAGCTGGACTAACATTGAAATCATCTCTCACAAACTGAATGGGACGTGTTTTCATGATTTTTGCGAAGTTGTGATTCAACCACATCTGCGCAGCAAAGGTACACACCTTTCCATTGCCCCTTGAATTCTCTTAACTTTTTCCATGAACCCAGCTTGCAACGCTAGCTAGGCCTTTCGATGGGGATCCAATAAAGACCGACTTCGTGGGAGTCGTGGCCTGAGTGAGTGATTTCAATTTCCTAGGAGTCAATTTCAATTCGAACTCTTTTTTTTTTTTTTTTTTTGAAACAGATGGAACGGAATTTTATTGCTCAATTCGAACTTTGAAATGCGCATAAACTGAGTGGGCTTCTTCAAGATCTGCAGGTCGGGGTTTATTCCTGTGTACCATGTTGCGCATTTGTACGTCTGAGAGGATTGAAACCGTTAGATTATTCTGTTAAGTCAGTATCTGTTTCGCGTGACCTGACTGGATTGCCTGATTGGTGGGATTTGGGATGGGACGTAAGTTAGGCCGTGTATTGTACTGTCCTGTTGCATCTACTTGATGGGGTGATTGGTTTTCCCACGAGTGGGAATCATACCTGATGAGGGTTATGGCATTGTGTGCTGCCGCTTGAGAGTTTTCTACCCTTAGTTTTAAAAAAGCGCTGATGTACTGCATGTCTGCAGCCTAACGTTCTGCAGATGTAGACAGACAGACTTTCGAGAATGTATCATTCTAGAATGTTCTCTGCTTTGTCTTCAGCAATGACAGTTCACTCTGAATTTGACACTAACTTACAGGATTCATTTGTACTTACAGCGTCCCCATCCCCCAAGTCCGTCCTGGAATTTGCTGAACTCGTAACTTTTGATTGCTTTATAAGTAGAACTTGAAATTTTTACCAATGGAAGCACATTCAAAAGAACTTTGCATGCTAGGTTCAAGAGAACTTAAATTTAGACATTGGACAATGAAATTAAACCACTTTTTTAAGTTCGCTAAAAGTTAATAATTGTACATGTCCTAGCAAATTGGAAACAATACAAATTAATAAATTTAAATTTAAAAAAAAAAAACTGCAAAATTTGTATTATTGTAAATTTGTAAGTTTGCAAGACATCATAGTCAAATTTTCAAGATTTGAATTCAAGATTTACAAATATAGTGGCAAATAAAATTGAGTACAAATTTGAAACAATGGACAAAGTTTGAAAGTAGATAAATGGAAGTTGTAGTGTGACATATTACACATTACCAAAAGTTTGAAAAAAAAATTAGTTGTGATTTGAAAGGAAATCAATTTCAAACATTATCATGGACTTAGAAAAAAATTAGTTGTGATTTGAAAAAAAATTAATTTCAAATTAGCTATGTCTAAAACTTGGTTTTGTACACAACAATTTTGAATTACTTTGTCTTTTGTCAAAAAAATTCTTAGAACTCTAAAAAAAACTTTTTGTGCCCTTGAGGGGGTCACACCCCTAAAATTTTAATAACCACGTGCGATAATGGAGTATTTAATGAGGGGGTATTTATCTCCCTCCCATCTTTTTTTTACTCCCTATTGGTAGATAAAAAGCTACCGGCATGTATTTATTCTATTTTTTTTTATAAATAGGTGGAGAGTCTATTTTTTGGCATCCTATTTTTTTCTACATTTTAGAATTACGGAATATCAAAAGGAATGTGAACACATTGCAAAAGCAATAACACGAGCAAAAAGTTTTCCATAACATTGGTAGTAGTACTAATGCAACATACAACACCAACAATGTACCATTGAAACTCCTAGCTTGAGCCAGAGTTGTTTCCCACCTAAACCACCAAAATAAGTTAAGTTAAAGTGCTTAATTAAAAGTTAATTCAAGTTCAGGACAGCTCACCCATCCACCCCCCAAACCATTAATTAGAGAATTGAACCTATTAAAGAATTTCAGGAATATCCAATATTTGACACCCTATTTTTTTTCTACTATACTAAAAAATGAAGGCTTTTTTCATACCCTATTTTTTTTATAAATGCACTAAGCACATATTACCAAGCTATGGTAGATCTACTGAAAGTATAAATTTTTCCTTCGACGAATTAAATTGACCCTATTTTTTATCTCACGCCATTTTCTACTGCACCGATGGTCTCCCCCCCAAGTTTGTGCCTTTGCTTGTTAGTATACATCATTTTAGATTTTTTTTTCCTATATCTTGTACAATTCCAAATGATCTAAAATTTTTCAAGCATGTAGCCAACTTGCCTTGAAGAACGAATCCAAAGAATAACCACCATTTTGGACATTTTTTCATACAAATGTGACCTTGTGAAGGGCGACTACCCGATTTTTTGCAAGGCCAATTTTTTTTTTTTTGTGAATTCAAACGCTAATATCTTGCAATCCACAAGGTGGAAATATCTGAAATTTTTTCCACAGCTTCTCAAACCAATGTACTACAAGATCCTATAGTTACATGTGTCCAAAAATGTTTTTTTTCCTAAAATCAGGCACTTGCAAAATATGTGTTTTCCCTTGGAATTGCTTCAAAAGTTTGACCTTCAACAAATACTTTCATGAGAAGAAGAAAATGGGACTTGAGGTGGGTTAAAATTGTTGCCCTCCAGCATGCCAAGCCAAGCTCGAAGTACGTGCTGGCACACTCTCATAGTCATAGGGCTGAAATTTCACTATTAATAGTAAAATTTTGGAATTTCTCTACCATTCTCTTTGTTGGATTCAAAAATTTAAGTTTTTTTTTGTCAACGCTCTGGGCTCACAAAGGGAATGATTTGGGCTCACAATGCATACGCTCACAGCTTTTAAGTTGACATATTTAGTCTCACAAACTAGCGTCATAGTTATTTTTTGGACATTATATGCAAAATTACAAAGGATTAAAGTTCTGTTATAGACATTTTAAGGTCACTTCTTCAACAATAGGTATATATTAGAGTTATTCGTAAAGTCCTCCCTAGTTTGGGCAGAACTTTTTCTGAAATTGAGAAGGCAACTATAGTTGAAGTGTCAAATTTTTTTGCAAGATACTTATGACACACAACCTCAAAAGTGGGGACCAAACTTTTTTAGGCACCATTTTGATGGAAAAATAAGTTTCATACCCACTTTTATTCCGACTTTTTTAACTCAACTGGATTTTTCACAAAACTCACGGGTTTAAACCCCAGTTTAGGGTACTTTACGAATAACTCTATTTATAAAGGAAATATACAACTTGTTAATAATCAAGTGGTAACTTTTATACCTTTAATAATTTCAAAAGTTCCTACCTACCCTCCTAAATGTTCAACAATTCATTTGGGATGAACTAAATGCTTTAGATTGAATTTTTGTCCAAATAGTTTTCATTCATCAAAATTAATGCTTGCATCTTTACCCCTTAATAGTCTTTGATTAGAAGGGGATGTAGATTTGGAGTTTTTTAGACAAAAAAACTATAGCCTGAGAAAATTCTAGCGATAAGAATTTAAATTTAGCAAGTTTTTAATTTCTTTCCATCCCTAAATGAAGTAATTGAAAACTTTGTGCATTCCCAAAGACAAGACAAAAAAATTTCAACAAATTTGGATGTACTTCATCCATTTCATGTAGTTCTTTCATTAAGCTTTTGTAAACATTTATACCAGAAGATGAGTACTACTTATGATTTTCAAGTGTAGATAGACCACTCCAAACATATTGAGGTAGGCATACCCATCATCAACTCTTTCCCCCAATTGCATCTTTTATGGGCTAAAATATTGGATAAATGCATAGTGCCATTTAGAAAGTAAAGTAACCCCTATGACTACATTGCATGGTGATCTTTATACATTCTACCTCCTAGCTCAAATTAGCAGGCTGATCTAAAGAAGAGTTTTTTTTTTAAATTTGGGAAGTGATGTTCTAAGGAATGTAACGATGACTCACGTGCTCAAAAATTATCAATTGTATTCAATAAACCAATGGGTTTAGTAGTTTCCTATTTGTGCAAAAACTTTGTAGAGGTTACCTTAATCTCTAGACGAACTATAGATTCAAAACGCAATTGGGAAGAGGGTTGAAAATGGGTATGCCTACCTCAGGGTATGACAACTTTAGAGCATGCCCACTGGGCCTAGTGGCTTAGTTTGAAAAGAACAATAATAAAGGAATTGATGGCTCAACAACGTAATCAACCACCCAATAAATTATTTTCAAGCCAATACATACTTGCAAAATGAGCCATGTTTTTAGGGCCAGCTGCCTACTTGCCTAGCAAAGTGGATGACCTCTTAATCCCTAAAGGACCAAACACCCTTTTTTTTGGCAACATAGCGATTTCGGACAGCTCACTACAAATGGAAATTTTAATTTTTTTTTTGAAATTTTCACACAAGATGTGCCCAAAGTGTAGCTTCAAGGCTCAACAATTTTCATAATTTTTGACTACATGATTAACACGTTATTGCATGAAATGTAATTTTTCACATTCAGAAGGCAGCCCGGGCAGCTCCAAAATATTCTTTAAGAAACTTTTTTTTGAAAAATAAAAATTTGAAATTGATTCAATAGATTTATATATACATAGAAAGCTTTGAATCATTCCATTTGGATTAATGAGTCAAAAGTTATGAGGAGTTTTAGTTTGAGGGTAGTTATGGAATCTCTATTCTAAAATAAACTTTGAAGTCCTTTATTTAACTCAATTTTCAATATTTTGGAAAAAAATAAAAAATTGGGTGTAGATTGTTTACTAAAACATTACAACCTTTGGGATTGGCATTTTTCAATTCCATAACGAAATTCTTGACAATTTAATATTTTGAATCATTCTCTACCTCTTTCTACTTATTTTTTTCCTATATGTTGTACAATTCCAAATGATTTGAAAATTTCCACTGAAAAGAGGTTGCACACTCCTCTTCTTCCATTTCCTCCCTCCCCCCAGGCCAAAAAATTTGACAACCGTTGATTTTTATTTTAAATCCCCCCCATGCCGTTGATCTTGAAAAACAACTTTGTATATGGATATGGTACGCGTACGGGTATAGGTACAAAGATAGATTTAGATATGGTATGGATATGAATACAAATACGGGGTACAAGATATAGATACGGGTAAGGAATACTGGATATATCCCATATCAATTGCCAATCCCACCCCCAACTGGAAATTACAAAGGGGGTAGGAGGGGTGGGAGGATTAAATTTTGTTTAAATGAAATGGGGGGAGGGGAGGGGGTTAAATGATTTTTTTTAAACTGCATTGTAACACTTTTGTCACACAATGCACTAAAAACAGGCAGTTACTGCCTACCACAATGTCTTGAAGAATTAATCCAAAGAATAACCACCAATTTGGACATTTTTTCAAACAAATGTGACCTTGTGAAGGGCAGCTGCCGGGTTTTTTGCAGGGGAAAAAAAAATGGATTTTTGTCAAATCAAACGCTAATATCTTGCAATCCACACGGTGGAAAATTCTGAAATTTTTTCCACGTCTTCTTAAACCAGTGTGCTACAAGATCCTACGGTTACATGTGTTCAAAAATGTTTTTTTTTTCTAAAATTTGGTACTTCTATTAGAAATGGCAGTTTTGGAGCAGTTTTGGTGAACAAAAACCTGATGGGGTTAACAGATTCATCTACTTTTCAAGCCCTGTGGGCATGCTCTTACCTAAGGTAGGAGGTTGTAAAACAGAGCGGGCATTAAAAGCGAACATGACTCAGAGGTACATTTTGCTTTCTTGAATGTACCACCTATGCACATTTCAGGAGGTGCTCACTTTTGATGACCACAAATGATCACTTTTTTTCCAACTTCAAAAATTTGTAACTAATTCTAGAAAGTTCCAAAAAATATGAAACGACTTGGGTTAGATGCCCATTCCTCTTGTCTTTCAAGGAAAATTCACTGAAAAATATTTTGAGGCGTTTCACCTCTCCAAAATTCAGTTTCAGCTCTTAAATGAGCGATTCCAGAACCTCCTACCTTATTGCAAGCAGATGCACAGGCATAATGCTAAATACAGTACACTCTTGAGTAGCCCAAAATTATGCACACCAGCAAGATAACCTTCATGCATCAGCATGATGCTAAAGGTGATGTCAGTGGAGCCTTACTTGCAATGATAAAAAAAATAGGGCAAAAAAATTGCAAGGCCAGACATGTTCAACCTTTCCGACTTGTCCCAAACATCCCCAAAGTGCATTTCTGATTAGAAAAAATGGTCAACTTCCAAGTGTGAAGTGTGAACCCCATGGCCGGTGGTAACACGGTGGTCCGCAGTGGCTCACCAGCAGAGGACAGACTCGACCAGCACCCAACGACGAGAGTGGACGGAGGCTTGCAGGGGCCACTTTTCAGGATGATGTGGGCAATTCAAACATGTCCAAATTTTCCCTGTTGCATCTAAAGGTTGCAATATGGCACTCAAATAAGTGTATTGTCAGGTGCCTAGCAGGGCTTTTTTTTTCTGGCGAAATTTCGCCAGATTCCGCCAAATCTGACCACTACGGCTCTGTCCCTCCAAAAACTGGCCAGTGCAGTGATGCCAGAGGGAGGGACACGAGTCCAAAAAAAAAGCCCTGGTGCCTAGTATTGGTCACCGAGACTCTCACTTCATTGCCATCCCGCCATTGATATATACAGTACGTAGTGCTTTTGTTCCGGATGGAGTCTCAATCCAACATTCCAACCCATGTACAGTACAGTAGTTCAATACCCTTTTGTCAAATAACTTTTCTTTTGCAGTGCAGTGCACAGCCAAACTTCATGAATGATGATGATCGACTTCTCCACCTTATTACAGTCAAGTGGCGGCCGGGAACAGAAACAGTCAACTGGACAGTGATAGTAATTGTTAATTCATTCAAATTCGGCAGTTCTCAGAGTTCTATATAATGTAACTGCACTTTTCAAAAAGTTTGTCGCCCTCCCCGAGATTGCCGCAAATTTTGCTTGACACTCAGTTGATATTCTATGCATTTTGCCAGTGGCAACTTCAGAATCGCCCACAGCATGTGACTTAGGGCCAACTTACATGTGAGCCCGGTGGGCAAAGAAAGCAACTAAAAGACAAGAACAGCGCCACCGATGATCATCGGTAAGCGTGGAAAGAGGAGAGAGATTTCCACCGATATCAGTGTATTAGACACTGTACAAGGAGCATAAAAGTGCTTTCTATATTTCAACATTGTTGACTGCTCCCACCCACCGATACATGTAAGGAGGCCCTTAAAGCAACCACACAATGGCCCGGAAGAGTTGGCATGAAGGCATTTGGCCGGGCAACACTAATCCGCCCTCTCCATTTTCAGTACCACGGTGTGGTTGCTCTTAACTTACTGGAAGTAGGATCAAAGTGTGTATTCAAAAGAGTCTCTATAACTTAACTGTCATCAGTTTTCAAAACCCTTTTTTGAACTTCATTTCAATGTAGTCATCGCAACTTTTTTGTGTGTGCTTGACTCCTACATGACTGAGGCCCTTTTTCCATCAAAAAACACTCAGAACTGCCATTTCTATTGTACAAAGCAAAAAACTTTAAGAACTTTTTTTTTGCATATCTAACCGTAGGATCTTATACTAGATTGGTGTAAGAGTGTATGAAAGAAATTTTAGAAGCTTTGACCATGTAGATTGGAAGATATTTGTATCCAAAGTAAAGAAAACAAGTTTTATATACCTTGTTCAACTAGAATTTTTGGCTTTGAATCTTCTTAACTTAAATTTCTTGTACTATTGATTCAATTTTCTAATTTTTTATGTTGAATAGTTGAGTTGAGAATCTAGGAAAAAAAATTCAACAAAAAAGACAATTAATTTCACTCATTCGAAAAGTGTTCAGTAGAAGTAGGTTTAAGATTGAAGGAAAAACTAAACCGTTAATAATTTAAAGATGGAATTGAAATACAATCATTCCAACAATATGATTGTTTTAAAAAAGCAAACTTAACCGTATTTAACAAAAAAAATTGTAAAATTATAAAATTTGCATTCAAAAATGAATTCTATAAGCTATTTTCTTAAGAAGATGTTTAGATTGCCTGAAAAACTAAGATTTTCATAAACTTTTTCAACACAAGTCCAAATAGAATGAACCAAAGCTTCACATGTATAAAAAAGTGTACTATTTCAAGAAAAAAATTTAAAAATTTAATTTTGACTTTTTGTGATTTTTTTGTTCTACCCACCAATCTTTGTTTTGGGCTTATTGTGCCATAACTTTTGTTCCCGGACACCGATTGAAATAAAAAATTATATATCCACAAAGCTCTTGCAGAACCACTCGTCCTCAAAAAAATATATAATTCACTACAAATTGAGACAATAGGAATCTACCTGGACCCAAATTGTCCCCCAAAGGAACAATCAGTCCTTTAGGGGTTTAAAAAGTATACTATATAGATACACAATCATGGCAAGTTAGTGAAATATGCTTAATAATAGTTTATCCTAAATTAGTTGAAAGTATGATTGAGTAGCCTAAGCCTTAACCCCTTAAGGACTAGGGGCACCAAGGGTACTTCAAATTTCCCAAATTGAGAAGATGTATTACAAAATATAACTTAGAATAATAGTTTAATGACAACTCTCAAACAATAGTTGTAAAATATGATATATAGATCATGTCCATATGGTTAGATCAACTAGTACACAAATCAATATTCTTTGATATTATTTGAAGCCAAGAATTGAAAATTCCTTCTAAAATTGATTGTAGATTGAATATTTTTTATTTTTCTTAAGAAACCCTTAAAATTCAAAATGTTAATTTCTAATCATGGTGATTTTTGAAGATTTTTATTTTATTTTTTTATTCAAGTTATTTTTGAAGGTTCATATATTGAATTGAAAAAGTTATTTTTGGAGGTTAGACCTACCAATATGTATTGAATAATAGAAGATATGCAAAACAAAGTCTTTAGAATCTATACCGTACATTGAATGTTAAAAAATTAGCACACAAATCTTTAAAAAAAGTGATGGATGGAAAAACACATTTTTGTGCTTGGGATGTGTTTGCATTCATCTCTTTTTATCTCTCACACAGAAAAATATATATAAAGATAGAAGCAAAAATATGTAAAACTTCAAGAAAGGATTTAGGCATTTAAAGGTTAATATCCACAATTGGTTTACTTGATGAGTTAGACCAATTGTAGATCTTAAAACTAAGTCTTTTCAAGCGGTTTCTCTATTGGTGCTACTTGGTGTGTAAAATACAATAATAACGAATTTCAAAGAAATTTATAAGCCAAGTAGGATTTTCAAAGTTAATATGTAATTCCAATTTTGTAATGAAAAAACATCAAAGGAAGCAAAATTGATGGCTATTTCAAAACACTATCTTCTATCGATTTCCTAATTAAAATTGGGGTGAATCCACAATTGTTGGCATGAAGATAAATGCATGAGTACTAAATACTAGGCCTTCAAATATTTAACAACAAATGATTTCAAACAATCACATAGTATCTCATTTTTTCATTCATTCAAATGTATATACTCCCTCCGTCTCACTAAAAATCTCCAAATCAAAGATAGTGCATGTACCACTAAATAAAGCTCCATTTATTGATTTTGATTGTTGAGCAAGTAGAATTCAAATCAATTCCCACCCAATCAATTCCAAAAATTCCACATGGCTTGCTTAAAGATCAACAATAAAAATCAATAAATTGAGTTCTTTTAGTGGTACATGTACTAATTTTGATTCTAGAAGTTTTTAGTAGGACAGAGGGAGTAGAACCATTCTTGAGTTTAGTCTACAACATTTTTATAGCCTAGACTTTTAAAATTGTTCTTTGTAGATATTCTATAATTTGAAAAGTATCAATAAGTTCACCTCAAAAACCAACTTTTCTAGTTCAAAATATGACCTTCCAAAAATAACTTCATAAAACAAATAAGGTTATTACCGCCTTAGGAAACAACTTAAAGAGTAGTTGAAGAATGCAAGTGTGCTACATAAAAAGTTGTATCCAATGATTAGAACTTCTAACTGCAAAATTAGTTCTACTAGTTTATCCTGTTATTGCATGTGACATTAATTTATCAAAGTCATCCTATTTTAAAATAATACAAATTGCAATATTGTTGTATTCTACTACTTTACACAAAATTATTCTATAGAGGCACTAATTTTGCAAGTTAGTCAAAATTGATTATAGTTTCTATATTGGGAGTAGAAAAATATAACTAATACATATGAGCTAATAATTAACTTTTATTGAAGTAACAAAGTTTGCTCATATCACTTGTAAATAAGAAACCAATATCCAAATAAGGTTATTATTAATAATTATTACAAAGGCATTTCAACCATGGAGACTTGAAATATCCCTTTCAGCTATATCAAGCCTACTAACCATTGTGTTGTTGCCCTAAGTACGACTTGATATATACTAAAAAATAGAAACTAAACCATATGCATTAGAAACTAGAGTTTGTTCAAATTCAAATATAATTTTTTCATTGTTTCCTTCTAATTTGTTGGATGTAGATAATATAATGTTCCACTAGTCATCTCTAAGACCAACCTCAACAATAACATGGAAATCAAATTCTATCTCAATTTTTTCAGATTCTTGAGTTATTCTAGTGGTAATAATCTCAATAGTGATTGATTTGAATAAAAAAGTTGTAGAAAAAGCTTATCATTTTATTACATTTGTCCATTTAAGCTATTATTAGCCCCTAAAGGACCGAGGCCTTTTTTTTGCCAAAAAACACTGAAAACTGCCATTTCTATAGCAAAGAGTAAAAAAATTTGAAATTTTTTTTTTTTCACATCCAACTGTAGGATCTTACACCTAAATAGTATAAGAATGTGAAGAATTTTTTTTAGAATTTTTGACTGCACAGATTGCAAGATATTTGCATTTAAAGTGAAACAAGACGTGTGGGCCCTCGAGAATCACCTACAAAATACAAAATGAGATGTTAAAGAAAGTTGGATCTATTATAAAGATTAAATTTTTTTATTAATATGCTTTGAAGCAAATTTTTGCATACTATAAAGTAATGAAAGCTTAGCCTTCGGTGAGGGTCAATTGCCCACCACATCTTTAAACCCTCCATACCGGATCTGAAAAGCAGATGGCATAAGGACCCTACTTTTGGTCCGATACTTCTTAGCAACCTCACTAGCAAAAAGTTTAGAGATTTTCACAATGCCATCTGAGAAACACTACTTGGACATCCCAAACTCGTACTCTCTATCAAGGATTTGATCCATTTCAAGCTCTTGCACTTGCAGAGTTGGTGTAAGGAGTTTGCATATTAATTTTCACCAACACACCATATGTTTAAATTCCTTCTATGTCACCGAACAGAACTCGATTACAGAGTCCAACATACTCTTTACACTCATTAGCATCACATGATCCCATTAAAGTGATATGCCGAACGTAATGAACTGAAATATCCGGACACAAAAACACCACACCCATTTGTGCATCTGACATCAATAAAGTTACAAACAAATACACAGAACCCCGAAATCAATTCTCCTACGGAGATGTACTCATGAACTCATGTGATCACAGCCACCGAGATAATTACAATGTAATGCTGGCTTAAACATCAACATTAGTAGCCTCAACCTTGACACCAGGCTCAATAGAGATGGAAATGATCTGCTTGACCACTTCAGAAGGACTGTGCAGATCAATCTCGCGTTTGCGAACACGCAATTCAAACCTGTCCCAGTTGTTTGTACCTAAAAAGTCACAAAATCGCCGAGTCAGCCTTTATCGCAGCGAGGACACATAAAATTGCTACCTACTTCCATCTGTTAATAACTCAAGTACAGACAATAATGAAAGAAATTCCCGGAATTATGAACACAAAAAGATAGCTCTAGTAGATTGAAAAAATCCTATATGTTAGCAAATCCATTAGATCCATATTGTTCTCAAGTAGAATTAATGTAAAGGAAAAGAAAAACGGTGTTTACATTCTGTTAGTCTTATTGGCTGACTCAACATTAAACTAACAACTACGTTATTAAGACATGTTAAAATTAAGACAATATTAACCTGCAGTTATTACAGTATTCTTGTAATAAAATTACCAATCAAATTAACATTCACTATCAATCACGCAATCAAATGGGGGAAATCTAGAGGCAAAAGATTTACAAGAAAATGTTACGACAACTAGACCTAATTGCAGTTTCAGGACTCATCATCCTCGTAATCACAAAGACTAAAAACCAAGATCATCTTTGAATTCACATATTCAAATTTAGGAATACTTGTGAATACTAAAAAACAGATTTCATCCATGCTTCGGTCAAAGGACCATAATTTCTATAAAAAAAACTCCATATGAAACCCATAATCTCACTGCAGGATGAACGTAAAGAGACAA
Source organism: Pseudisothecium myosuroides (assembly GCA_951799445.1). Lineage (NCBI taxonomy): Eukaryota > Viridiplantae > Streptophyta > Bryopsida > Hypnales > Lembophyllaceae > Pseudisothecium > Pseudisothecium myosuroides. Next base: position 45,719,798 of record OX637288.1, read on the forward strand.
GAAATACAGTGCAGCTACAGAAAAGGAGCTGAGTAAGAAGAATACCTTCTACACAAGGAGACTTCCGGGTGGTGATGTGCAGCACCTTGGTAGGCATGCGCACTGGACCCTTCACTTTAAGCTTCTTGTCCTTATCATTTTATTATGTTTAAACTATGTGACTTCTTTATGTTAATCACAAGTGTGCAAAAGACACAAATTATGCACGAAAATTTATTATCTTTGTCGCATATTTTATGTGCATTGAAGTACATGGAAAATCTATGACAATAATATCATTGCTATTTGTACTACAATAACGCTTATTAAATTGTATCAATGTTTCAAAAAATATTGTCAATGTTCAATTGTTGATCACCATTCTAATTAACAATAACTTTTTTCTTAACTAAATTTCTTGCATTTTAATTTGTCAACACTTGATTAGTATACATTCTAATAAATTATAGTTTACATTTTAATAATTGCACCAAATGATTGAACTGAACCCATCTGTAGGCCATCAAATTTTAGCTTGAACTAAATCCATTAGTGGGCCACCAAGAAACTTGATAGCATAGTGAAGGAATCACTTCATTGTAGCTTGAATTGAATCCATCAGTAGACCACCAAGAAACTTGATAGTGTAGTGAAAGAATCACTTTATTGGCACTTGGTGAGAATGGAGGGTGGAGAGGTCCCCTTTATTCTAAGATCTGCTCATTCAATTAACACTCAAAGAATATGGGATAACTTGAAGATGGGAGCTTGACCGCTCATTGTCAACTTGTTTTGAAAATATAAGAATTGTGTTCAAAGTAGAAATTTAGACTTCATTTAGGCATAGTATAATAATTTTTTTCTTAAAATTTGAATTAAAAAAGTTGGTAAATCAAGCTAGATTTCATCTCCAAAAACCGGTTTGAGATTTTGAGACTCCAATCAAAAGTTATGGACAAAGTTCAAGAAATCTGCTGGATGTGATTAGCCTCCCAAGAAAATTCCACAAACCTCACCATACTAGCTATATTAGACACTCAATGGTACACTCACTTACCATTAACACAACCTTTCTTTCCATGTACACATACTCTTTCATACTTCACACTAGACCCCACTACTTGCACACAACCTAACAAACCTCAAACTATCCCACAAACACTTAAGAAAGAACTTTCAGCCCCTCCACCTAAAATGTATCCATCACAAAAATGTTTTATAGAGACCAACTCTCTAATACAAGACTTCACACACCTATGTACAACAAATGGAGTTTTTTCCCCACAATTATAATTAATACCATCTCCTCCAAAATATAAAAGTCAATATACGCCACTCATAGAATAAATGATCCCCTCCTCTTATCCTTTATATAAACACAAATCCTATCCCTAACCTACCAAATTATCAAACTTTCCCTCATCTCAAATACCCAATATTATACTCATACTATATAGACGGTTCTAGTAATCTCCCATAAGAACAAACTCCAGATTCCAATCAATGGATTCGTAAACCAACTCCACAAACACTACACTCATTGTATTGTACATATCTATATTATAATTCCTCAAACAATGCATATGATACCTTTCACGCAAGCTCACATACATTTTCTTTAGTTGAATACAAATTTTGACACCAAATACTCCACTATATCATCTCTACCGGAAAAGACTATGCCATATGGCTGGAAAAATGATGCATAGCAAACACCGTGGCTATGATACACTCAAACCACCAATCTTCCACCCATTCTTCCATCCTCTCCAAAAAATCCACGTTTGGAAGCATATAAGTGGCTCCATGGGTGATTGCAAGAAACACTTAATGCGATATGTCACACCTTAGTATTTTATTTTTGTTTTGGCCATAACTTTTGTATTTTAGCTCCAAATGACTCGAAATTTACATGGAAGCTACTCATAACTATTATATACTATACATGATTTTTGAGGATTTAAAAAAAATAATTTACTATTTTTAAACAACCCCGAAAATTTCTCGCAATGGCTGATTTAGGGGTTTTTAGCACTAATTGGAATCCAAAAAAATGAATTTTGAGCTGAAATTTGGAGAGGATGGTCTCTTATTAGACTAATAGCTACTGTCCAAAGGAATTTTAAAAATACTTATTTTTATGTGGTGTAGAGGTCCACAAAGAGAGCTTCTTTCTACATTTTTTTTCAAAGATATAAAACAATATTTTGGTGATTTTTTTGGTCAAATCTCATCACCAAAAAATCTTCTCAAATATTAAATTTTTATATATTTAAAAAAAAAAAGAATCCTATTTTTTACAAATTAAAATGTTAGAAGTGGTATTTTCTTCACCGGAATTCTATGTGAATTCTATGTGAATTCTATGTCCAAAAGTCCGGTGAAGAAAATACCACTTCTAACATTTTAATTTGTAAAAAATAGGATAATTTTTAAAAAATATATAAAAATTGATTATTTGAGAAGACTTTTTGGAGATGAGATTTGACCAAAAAAATCACCAAAATACTGTTTTATATCTTTGAAAAAAATTGTAGAAAGAAGCTCTCTTTGTGCACCTCTACACCACATAAAAATAAGTGTTTTTAAAATTCCTTTGGACAGTAGCTATTAGTCTACTAAGAGACCATCCTCTCCAAATTTCAGCTCAAAATTTGTTTTTTTGCGCTTAAATGGTGCTAAAACCCCTAAATCAGCCATTGTGAGAATTTTTCGGGGTTGTTTAAAAATAGTAAATTATTTTTTTTAAATCTTCAAAAATTAGGTACAGTATATAATAGTTATAAGTAGCTTCTCTGTAAATTTTGAGTCATTTGGACCTAAAACACAAAAGTTATAGCCAAAACAAAAATAAAAAACTAAGGTGTGACGGAACGCAACAAATAGTACAGGTGTTTCTTGCATTCACCCCCATGCAGACCCCTAGACTACACACTTGCATTTCAAAACCATAAAACTTTTCCACATGCACAAACTCATCCCAATCAACACTGGAACACAAATCTATTTCCAAAATGCACAAAATATATTTCAACCAACCACTTTAGAAAAACTCAATATATATTTTAATACAAGACATACAATACAAAATGATTTCCTTCAAATTATAAACATCTCCACTCTACTAATGCTAATCACAACTCAGACTAGATAGCGTCTGTTTTCACATTGCTTCAATAATATGTTGTATACTTACAAACAATTCAACCTAAACTTGTCTTGGTGCCCTGCATCACAGCTATCACTAACACCTTGGCATAGTCTTGAACCAACCATCACCAATATCTCACTTTTCATCCTAATCAACAGGTTTCACTCAACCCACCTAGCTCATCGCAATAGCCTGTTCATCCAAGTATCACATCAAAGACATTTCATGCCTTCAATCCCCCACTAAAGCATACTCTATGAGTAGTGAAACCGCTTCATCCTCTACACTCCTACTCCTACAACACCAACAATCACATCCGGTACTGGCCTGGTTTCTACCAAGACATCCGCCTTTTCCAAACACAAACATCTTATATGCAATCCTAACAATAATCACACAACCCAAACAAATTCATATGTACACCACATTCCACAAAGTTACATAGAGTCTACCGCTTCTAACCAAGGTCGTAGTTCTTGTGTCACATGCATTTTCCAAAGAAATTTGTCATGGGACCTTGAACAAACAAATTCTTTAACTACACCGGAGCTTAAACAAAAGCACTGAAGTCTATTCTCTCTCTATCTCATTGTAAACATCTTGTTTAATCAATATCTAATTTTTTGTGATGCTTTTGGGTCCAAATGTAGTTGTTGCATTTTGATTATGAGTGTCCATTCCTTCATGGCAGTTATCAAAGTAGCTTGTCCATAACAATGTGTTTTTTTTCCGGCAAATTGGTGCAACATTGCACCAAATTTTATGGCCTTGCACCACGCCTATAGAAAAACATGGTACTAAAAAGGTGGAAAATCGCCAAAAAACTTCAAATAAAAAAAAATCTTGGATGAAATCGCCAGATTCTGGATGAAAATTGAATTATTTATATATGATATGTGCTAATATGATATTTTCTATTCAACATGTGGATGAATGTTGAAATTTGGAGCACCACTATAACATTCAATATCGCCACTATGGCACTTCATTAAAAATGAAAAAAAAAAACCTTGTTCAAAAAAACAAAAACAAAAAAAACTGGTCCATAAGATCCCTCCCTTTGGCCACAACCAATGTGCAGGCATGTCTGCCCCCCTTTGCTAGAGGTGGAGGACTTTGAATGGATGATCATCAGTGTCACAAAGTTGCATTTCCAAGCACCTAACTTATCTCAGAGGGGTCAACTTACCAAAGAGAAGGGACCCCAAAAATAAATCCAACCAATCTCTGCCAAGCCAAATGGACTTTGGGTGACCCCAAAAGAAACAAGCTGACTAGGACTCCACGTCGGAAACAAAGGCAATTGGTTCCCCCCTCCAGGCAATTCTGGAGGTAAAGCCAGACTCTTAACCCCAAAATGACCCTGGAATTTCCTGAGCTTTTAGGAATTTGCTCTAAATTGACAAAAAGCCAACAGTTTGATAAGTTGTATCAATTCTTTTTGAATTGTAACCGTATAAAATCAAACTAGACATGTTAGTGATCACATTAGAAAAGAAAACACAACAATATCCCTTACGGATTGAAAAATTATAATGTTTGATCATGAGGGTGTTAAAACGGTGAAAGTGATTTGAAGTCTTTCAATCTTCTCTTCACATGTCAAATCTAAAAAGTTGGTCACCAAAAAAATATGAGGTTAAAGGGCCTAACATGCATAACCCCAATCAATTTATGACTTCTCAAAATCTACTCTAAAATTTTTTTAAATGAATTTCTAATGTGATTTTTTCTCAAAGATCTAGTGTATTTGAGGCTCATTCCCAAGAGCCCTCAACACTAAAAAAAGTCAAGATTGCAATGGACACCTATGCACAAAATCTTGAATAGAAAAATCACATTTGCAAATTTTCAAAATCAGATTTTTGAAGCTAAAACTAAACTTCAAAAAGAATTTTTCAAAAATATAAACTACTACAAATAATAATTTGGTAAGGTTTTATTTAACTTCAAAAATTGGTCGAGGACACATTCTGTCTTCATGGTCATTTGGGGGTTAATTGGTGGGCAACTCTCCAATAATAAGGTAAGGTAGTCTGCTCTAAAAGTGCCCCTTTCTAAAAGCGCTTGTGTCCTAAAAGCGATCATGATATGTTTCAAGAAAAAAAATTAAAAATAAAAATAAAAGCGAGCATGATACAAAGGTACATTTTGCTTTCTTCAATGTAACAATTGTGTACATTTCAAGAGGTGGTCACTTTTAGAGACTACTACGTTTCAACTTCAAAAATTCGTAATGAATTCCACAAAGATCTAAAAAACAGGAAATGAGTTAGACTTTGGGTTAGATGCCAATTCCATATTTCTTACTATAAAACAGTACTAAAAATTGTTCCAGGGAATTGAGCTTCTCCAAAAAAGCAATTAGCTCTTAAATGGTTGCTTTTAGAATATACTACCTTAACCAATGAAGTCCCAAGGCCATTTTCCCATCAAAAACCAGTCAAAACTGCCATTTCTATAGCAAAGAGCAAAAAAAAATTAAAATGTGATTTTTGCATATTTAACCAAAGGATCTTGTACTAGACTAGTGTAAGAATGTGTGGAAGAAATTTCATAAACTTTGACCGTGTAGATTGCAAGATATTTGCATTTAAAGTGAAGGAATCAAGTTTTTTTGCACCTTGCTCAACTACACTTTTTGGTTTTGAACCTTCTTAACTTAAAATTTTTGCTCTAATGATTTTGATTTTCTAATTTTATATGATGAAGGATTGAGTTGAGAATCTAGGGGAAAAAAACTCAAAAAAGAAACACTTAGTTTTCACTCATTAAAAAATTGTTAAGTAGAAGTAGGTTCAAGATTGAAGGAAAAATTAAATCATTAATAGCTCTAAGATAGAGTTGAAATATACTAATCTCAACGGTGAGATTGTTTTAGTAAGATATCTTAACCTTGTGAAACTTTTTTTTTTTTAAATTGTCAAATTTGAGTTCAGGAATGAATCCTATAAGTTATTTTTTCAAGAAGATGCTCTAAATGCCTGAAAAATAAGAATGTCCATAACTTTTGCATAACAAATCCAAATGGAATGAATCAAAGCTTTCCATTTAGATAAAAATAAAATATATATGAAAAAAAAAATTTTAAAATTTAATATAAAGTTTTTGTGAGGTTTTTTTCTAGCCCGCCGAACTAAAATTTGGGGGTTTTGTGCCATAACTTTTGCTCCTGGGCACCGATTGAAATAAAAATTACACTTTTGGAAAGCTAATGTGATTGTCTATCTTCACAAAAAAATTCAGAAAATTATGACAAATATTGAAACTGTAGGAGCTTGCCCAAAATCCATTTTGTCCCCTAAAAGGACAACCGGACTTTAGGGGTTAATATTTGCTTTACATTTGCACTTCAGAAGGGCAAAAGCATACATCAATGTATATGTTATATAATTAAGTTTTTGTAACCCCTAAATGCCTCAAGGCACCACATTTTGGTGTCAACTAAACTTTAAAGTTTAATAAAATCTTATTATAGTAATATTTTTAGTATTTAGTTATTTAGGTGAATATCCTTTAAAGTCTATTTTAATCTTGGAGCATTGGGTTGTTCATCCTTTTGGGGACCATATGAATCATATGCTTAAAAAAACCCAAGAACATTCATTAGAGGGCAAACTATTGTAAAGACCTCTACCTTTTTTACAAAATTCTATAGATGAACACCTATAATTTTTACATAGAAGGATTATTTGTCATCTATCAGATACACAGTGTTCACAACAACATTACAAGGTTAAGCATCAAAAATTTGATTTTGAGAAAAAATTGTTTATGATTTTTCTATGGAGGATTTCATGCAAGGGGTTCCATTGCAAATCTTGATTTCTAGTGTTGGAGATTCTTGAAAGATGAGCCTAAAATATACTAGAACTTGGGGGGATCACATTAAAATTCATTTAAAAAAATTGTAGAGTAAATTTTGAGAAATTATAAGTCAATTACGGTTATTCTTGTTATGTCTATTAACCTCCTATATTTCTATGACCTCAATTTCAGATTTGACATATACAAAGAGCATTGAACAATTCACTTTAGCAGTTTTAACACCCTCTTGATCAAACATTATAATCTTTCAATTCATAAGTGATATTGTTGTCTTTTCTTTCCCTGTATTATCCGTAATATGACCAGTTTGAATTATCAAGAAATTGATAAAACTTATCAAAATTTAGGAATTTAGGGATCAAACAATGTCGTAAAGTTTTTGGAGTTCAGTGGAACAAATGGAGCACTGCTTGGTCTAAGAGAGTTGCATGGGTTAAAAAGGGGTACATTTTGTAGTATTAGTAATTGAAAATCATGAATTTTCAAAAAATAAGTTAGAATTTTTGGATAAGACATGTAATTACTACGGATTTTTAAAGTCGAATTCCCACTAGGCCACTAAAGCCGTCACATAGCTTGGTTCTAATATCGAAATCTAAAGAATCTAAAGAATCAACAATCAACCAATAGCAGTAAGTATGGGAACAATTTGATTGCACTTTGGGAGACACTTTCAATAGAAGTCTACTTGTCAAGAATGGGTACATGGACGGTTTGGGGTGTTTTTCACCGTATATGCTTTTAAAAGTGTTCATAGTGCTAACAAATGCAATCAAATTTAAACCAAATCAGAGTGTTGAGGGCTATGCCTAGCTACAATCATTGCCCTAAAAAGAGCTGTCCAACTAGTATCTAATAGTGCATCCTATAATGCTTTATGGAGAAGCTGTGTTGGCCAACGATCTTGAGCAAAAACAAAGTGATTACGTATAATCCAACAAAGCCAAAGTGCAGCCTCTCTAACGAGTGACCGAATAGTGCAAGATCTGTGAAACATCCTAGGAACTGGCGTCTCAAAAACACATTGAGTACCATCGAGTTTATGATGGGGACCCAGTACCAGAGAAGAACCACGGATATGATGAAGAATAGTTTGTGTGTAATCCCAAATCTCTTGGGCTCTCGGGCATGCGAAGAATCTGTGGAGGGGAATCTCTATTTTCCTAGTAGAACAATATACAGTGACTCCCAAAAGTAGTTGGCCACCCTAAAAATCGCTCTCAAAAATTGAGAATTTGGAATTATGAAGTGAAATTTAGACATGTTGTTGTACAAAAGGAATTATACCCTCATGTGTAATTTCACTTTAAATGAATTATATTTAGACCTATTAATAATTGAATGAAATTTCTATGGAAAAAAAAACTTTTTGTGAGAAGTCAAATCTTCCCATTTTTTTTTATAGGAAGAATGTACATCTTGACTAGAATCACATGTTACAAGTTTCATGAATTTTGGAATTTTATTGATTGAGATCTAATTGACTGAAATTTGACCCCAAAAGTTTATTTTTTTAATTTTTCACTCCAAAAATTGCAAATAAATAAAATAAAAATTGCAAATAACATTAAATAATTATGCATATCAAAAACATATTTTTTTGCAATTTTTGGAGTGAAAAATTAAAAAAACAAAATTTTGAGGTCAAATTTTAGTCAATTAGATCTCAATCAATAAAAATCCAAAATTCATGAAACTTGTAACATGTGATTCTAGTCAAGATGTACATTCTTCCTATAAAAAGAAATGGGACATTTTGACTTCTCACAAAAAGTTTTTTTTTCCATAGAAATTTCATTCAATTAATAATAGGTCTAAATATAGTCCATTTAAAGTGAAATTACACATGAGGGTATAATTCCTTTTGTACAACATGTCTAAATTTCACTTCATAATTCCAATTTCTCAATTTTTGAGAGTGATTTTTAGGGTGGCCAACTACTTTGGGGAGTCACTGTATACATTTGGTGTCAATACCCGGGGCAATCTGAGCGCGCCATAGGAGGTTTTGTTAGTAGGAGTAAAGAAGGGCCCCCCTCTTGCTTATTTTTCTAGTTCGTTCCTGATCTCTTTTTCATGCTCTGATTCTCTTCATTTGTCCAGCCTTCCAGCTTGGCTGTTACTTTGGTTCCACATAATGCAATGGTTTTCCATTTGTTATAAAAAAAAAATAGTGCTAGCAAATAGAAGAGGATTTCAAACACACCAAAAGATGTATTGTTTGGGTACCAAATGCAAAAATTACAAAGGCTCAACGATTTTTATGGATACCACATGCCTCAAAATGATTGAATATTTACTTAAAATCTTCATCTTCCTAATACTGTAAATGAAGGTGCCAAAATTGAATTTCCACATCCGATTCTCAAGGTTCACATCACCTCACAGTATTCACAAGATGACATGTGCCACTTTTTTATAAATGATTTTATTTACGCCAGCTGAATCTGGCCTCCACATAGATATGTATTCTTAGTGTTGGATACCCCACACCAAAATTTTCAAAAGACAGTTGGACAGTGCGTTACAGCATCAGAGAAAGCATATTTAGAGGCCAAGTGTAGGAAAGTATATGGAATGGCATGGTGGGGTAGTGCCACACTGCCACAGGTATGCCAAAGGAATATCCTGGTACTGCACATAACCAACATATCACCTGTGCTGGATACACATGTCACAACACAATCAAGAGGCAATTCACACACAAACAGGTGTAGGGTTCAATTCAAAGCTGTACGACCGCGAATGGAGAAGAAAAATCATTTTCATTTCATGTTTAGCCGCATTTCAATGCAGCAACTGTCCGGTTGCCATCCCTACGAGATCCAGTGTTGATACCTTCGGAGGTTGAAGGTTACAAACTCGGTCTGGAATACTCCCTAGTTTGTCCTAGAATTATAATACAATCGTACTCCAAACTAAGCCCTGGTGATGCACTGTCCCCAAATCCACGTTGGGTCACAGACCAAAGAAATAATTTTACGCTGGTGGTCTACTCTCATTGTTGAGCAGACTAGACAAAAAGTCCTCGTGCCTCAAAGGCGAATTTGTTCTCTAATGGGAGATGATATACGTATCATACTACCTGGCTACAAATATGTATAGAGGGGGTGGTATGTAACAAGCAAAAGAGGAGGCAATCGAAATCACCAGCCAGCCTCCAAGATTCATGACGAACGGACATGTGTAGATTTCAGATACTAAATTAATGATACATCAACGAAGCCGCTTCTTGGACTAGAGGCCGGGTAGCATCGACATGAGTCTCGGCTCTGTGCGCCTCCTCCTCCCAGGGCTGGAAGGTCCGCCCTTCCGCCATGTGCTGCACGAAGGGAACGAACAATCTCCAGTTTTCGCTGTGGAACAAGCTCTCGCACATCCTCAAGAAGGTGAATGCCGACATGGGTTCGTGTTCTTCGTTGCAGTCGCCCCTCTCGTTCATTCGCAGTCGGGACTTGCGCACGATCTGTTCATGGGCGGAACTGTCGAATCTGGGAAGAGCATTCTCGCCTGCCATGGGAATTCCTGCTTTTCGAGTCGCCAACGCCACTTGCCGCACGAGATTCTCCGGACTACACAATGCATGGGATGGTTGCTCGAAGTCGCGCATCTCGATACATGTGAAGTTGAGGGTAACTCCATGTTTCGAAAACATTTGAGCGATCGGAGCATAGCCGTCACGTGACCGAGTGTTGTAATATCCAGCTGTCAACTCGGCCGCATGGCTTCTGGTGCCATAATGCCAATGGATGCCCGCAACTTTGCCTGATATAACTGCTCCAGTGCCCCTGAATATACCTGTCGCCGCCGATAATATACGCTCACCATGCGCAAGAAGCATTTCTGAATACCATTCCATGAAGAACTGACCATACTCTGTAGACCATGTGCCATCCTTGTTAAAGAAACCAGTGTCTTCTGGCCACTGATTATAATTGCCAGCATCGTGGGGACCGCCAGTGCCCCAAGCGGGCTGTCCAACAGCCTGCGCATTCGCTCTTAAGCTCGCCATCATGTACTTGTCGTAAGCTTGAAACTCGCCAATGCCTGGAAATCGCCACTTCCCCTCGCTCTCTGGATACGAAGGGTAACGGAGCTCGCCAGCAGGTCCCATTCCGCATTGTATTTCCTAGAACAGAGGAAAAAATAGAAGTCAGTGGCAGAGAAAGCAGAAATGAAAGTCGGCAAGTGATCCAAAACTATCAGAAATAGTTCACAGCATTCACTTGCAAAGGCACATGCCCGACGAAGTAAAGAGATGGTACAAATTCTGCCAGAGCCAAGAATGCAAATATCGAAATAGGATGGAAAAATAAGGAATAGTGACATACGACGATGACGTCTCCAAGGAGATCTTCGAAGGTGTCTCTGAAGCTCCTCATGAAATCCGCGTAGCATTGAACAGGTGTTCTACCCTTCAAAGCCGGAATGTTGTCAGCGCCGAGAGAAATGTACTCCGCATTCCGTCTTCCTTGCTTATCGGTGTAGGCCAAGTCGGGATTCTTGTGAACTTCTTCCAAAGCCCAAGGAGGAAGAGGGACACTGCGCAAGAAGAAATACACATACACATCAGTAAGCCAGCAGGGAGTCCACGACAAAACAGAAGATTTCAATCTATGAAAGCGTTTAGAGATCGCAAGGGTTTCCAGAAAAAAACTTGCGAACTATAATCCATCTAATCCGTAGCAAAACCTGATACAGAGTGCTGAACACAAATAGAAGACCAAAAAAGCCGAAAGTGTAAAATTTATGCGAAAGGTGTCAACCCAAAAACACCAGAGAGGACGGATGCTACGAAACTTACTTGCAGCTATCACCAACGTTGCCGCCGCACTGATGGAAGGACATTACAGCCTGCACCTTCAAGCCATGTTTCCGCACTATGTCAACCAGTTCCTTGTAAGCTGACCAATTGTACATCCGAGGTCCATCTTTCTCGACAATTCCCCACCAAACATCCATCATGATCCCCTCCACGCCCGCGGATTTCAAAGCCAACAAAGAAGCATTCAAGGCACGCCGCCGGTTGAGCGTATTGTTCATATTCACGCTGTCTAAGGGCAGCATCACAAACACGGGCACGCCACCACGGACACCTCTACTTGTCGCCGTCTCGTGCGTCGAATGTTCCTTCCATTCATCCACTTCGTTCTGCCAATCGAGAATAGATCTATGCTCCGGGAACTTCGTATCCATTTGCGTAAGATGACTGACTTTGAGTTCAGCCATGGAGTCACCAGGTGTAGTCGAGTGCTTCCTCCACCACTCCTCCGGAAAAGGGGAGGCGGAAGTCGAAGAAAGCGGCCCTGACGATGTCTGCGAGGCATGTCCATCGAAATGCTGCCTCTGGAGGCACAAAACGGCCGGTGCGGGTTTAGAAACACGCACACGCACCGATTCCCCTCTGTTACTAGACGAAGCTTCAGATTGCGAAGTGTCCGTGAGAACACTGCGACCTACGAAGCTGCTCGTTGAAGGACAACTTCCGCATAACGTGGACGCCATAGCTCCCCTTCACCAAAATAAGAATACTACAGCATTCACAAATCAACCTCTCGCAACTGAAACTTGCAAGAAACCGCAAGAAACGCCCTCCACAGCTTCACAACTTCAAACTCATTCAAACAATTCCAATTCCAGACCTCGCACTCCGCAGTTCTCACAACACACGACGCTCCGTGATTTCCGGTTCCACCGCAAGGAACCTTCCAATACCGAGCTCTGTGATCTCCAAGCCACAACACTTCAACCGTCACGTCTTTTTCTCGTTTTTTCCTTGACAAATCGCCAAATCAAACCTTGCAAGAAACCTCCAGAGGCTTCCTCCACCACTCCAAACTAGTTCAAACAACTTCAATTCGCAACTTCAACAGCGTTCTCACAACACAAACTACGCTCCGTGATTTCCGGTTTCCACTATCGGCCTTCCAAAACCTTCAATGCTCAACTAATCTTCCACCACAACAAATCACTTCACATCACTTCAATCGCCTCTCTTTATCTCGTGTTTTTTTCAGACGAACATGCGACCAACACGAAAACGAGCACACTCCGCACCAAACACTCAACCCTACGAAGGCCACGATATCGTCCACTCCACGCAAACGCGTTGCAACTCACACGCAAACCAGAATGAATTTTCCAGAACCGCGACTGCGGCTGTTCCGAATATGCGAGAGAGGCCTTCTTCCAAAGCTTGAGAGATTTGTGGAGCGGCTATACGCAATAGCGAGGCAAGCAGAGAGAAATGAAACTGAGGAAAGGCGATTATAACCACAGCTCTCAAGTAGGAAGCGATGTAGTCCCAAGCTCTCGTGTCGGGCCCGATGGCAAAAGCTCGCTCCCACTAGCTCACGGTCACGATCCCGCGTCCTCTTAATAACCCCGGCGCTTTATCCGAGGTCAGTCCTTGCAAATCAATCCTCCCTTTCTTTATTTTCAAACTTTCTGCAGTGAGGACTGCAACACACTGAAATTACGGCGCCTCAGAATTTACGCCACGGCTTACTTAGCGAGGCCGGTAGCGAGAGAGACGTTGGCGGGGCCCGCCGTGGATGAATGTGGAGGGAGAGTGGATGGATGCGTGGTTGTTGGATGGACGGTGGAGTGGTTGGATGGATGGGAAAGGGTGGATGGATGCGCGCTGAGCGCTGCAGGAGAGTGGATGCAGGAGAGTGGATGATGGGACCGGGCCGGGCCGGGTCGGGTCGGGTCGGGTGTTGGGAACGTGCGAAGGGGGGTCGTTTTGACCGTTCCCGTGATCCCAGACGGATAAAACTTGGCTCTCTATTTCTTTTTGTTTTTAATTAAATTTTGTCAAGGGTTAGCTTTTTTTTTCTGATGAGGTGGCGTCAGTTCTATCCAAATAGTGCGGAGCAACTACATTATTCAAAATAGTGTGGCTCTGATTTGATCTGTATGGGTGGCCTGCTCTTGACTGATGTGTACATTCGTGTCGTTGTACCAAAATTCATTGATTGGATAAAATTTGAAGTAAAATTTATCCAAATAGTGTGACTTCATGTCTATCTCTATCGGGTGCTGGCCTTTGCTGTCTTAGATGTACTATACATGTACATCCAAGTTGTTGCACCCAAATTCATACTTGGGATAAAACTTGCAGTGTTGGGTGCTCAGAAATCTGACTGGGAGGCGTAGCCACATAGCAGGTCTTTTGCTCTATTTATTTATTTTGAAAATAACTGACACGTTTTATTTCATAACCGGTTGTTGACTTTTCAACGCTGACGTGGCACCTTCCCAATGGCAACCCGTCACCATTGCCATTACAAGTTGCAACTCATAACCTTCTTTCTTTTCACCTTGCTTCCTACACCCTTGGATCATGAAGATCAAAAGTTGTGATTGAAAAATGTACAACCGGTTATGTACGATAACCTATTCGCCGCTAGCGCGGTTCATCGGTTATCTAATACTTGATTGGTTGGACCCCTCAGTAAGTGATGTGGCCATTATAAATAAAAGAAATGTTACAAAATTGTACATAGAGACATAGAAGTTATAACCATTTGTAAGTTCATTTTGTAACACACACTAATAGCACAAATCAATGTAGTGGTGTTGAAATATAAGAGACGATTTTTGCAATGTATTAACCCCTAAATGCCCAAGGCCTGTTTTTGGCTTCCTGGATTTTGCTCTAAATTGAACAAAATGCCAACATTTTGATAAGTTGTATCAATTTTTTTGGAATTGTAACCGTACAAATTCAAACTAGACATGTTAGAGATCTCATAGGAAAAGAAAACACAACAATATCACTTATGGAGTGAAAGATTATAATGTTTGACCATGAGGGTGCTAAAACTACAAAAATCTTTCAATCTTCTTTACATGAGTCAATTCTAAAAAGTTGGTGATCAAAAAAATATGAGGTTAAAGGGCCTAACTTGTATAACCCCGATCAATTTATGGCTTCTTAAAATCTACTCCACAATTTTTTTAAATTAAATTTGAATGTGATTTTTTCTCCAAGATCTAGTGTATTTGAGGCTCATTTCCAAGAGCTCTCAACACTACGGGAAGTCAAGATTGCAATGGGCACCCTTGTACAGAAACTTGAATAGAAAAATCACTATCATTTATTTTCAAGATCGGATTTTTGGTGCTAAAATTAGACTTCAAGAAGAACTTTCTAAAAATATAAAAATACTAAAAATAGCAACTTGGTTAGTTTTATTTAACTTCAAAGTTTTGCAAACACCAAATTTGGGTGCCTTGGGCATTTAGTTGTTAAAGGCAATGGGACTCTCATCTGCATGGTTGCAAATGCTATGATATCTACTATTTGATTTCAAAGTGTATAAAAGATTGACTTTTATGCACTAAAAAATGCAAATTCTACAGCAAAAGATCTTATGAACAAACTTCACCTACTTATTATGGTCCACATATGCATCTAAACATGGTTCATATTATTAGACCTATAAGTTTTGGTAGATTGTTTCTTCAGCATAGGTACATATCATATTGATTTGGGAGATGTCCACAGTGAGGACGATTTTAGGCAGGGTGCAATTCTGGGTGTACCCACCTCAGAGGTAAAGAATCATTGCGGGCCGGGTAGGGTAAGGTTGCTCTTGGACCATTCAAACCAAGGAAACCTCCAAATGCCATCAAAACCTAACTTGGCTCTCTACTGCAACGCCATCTGTTTCGTTTTCCACCATGCCAAATGTTTGGTTGCAAGATTTCCGAAGTGCCACAAGACAGTACGGCCGCTGTGTGCTGGAGCCTGGCGTTTCTATGCCATCAAATGCCACCCACCAAGTTTCGACAGTGTTAAATTATTTTACTTTCAATCCATTTGCTTGTGGTGGTGGTGATTCAACTGAACACTCCGTCACTCAGTCTGTAGGACTTGAGGTCCAAGAACATCACGTTACTTTGGGGAAGAGAAAAGCGGGTCCACGCTATTTCTGTGTAATTTTTTACGGTACATGGAAATCCTAAAGCACAGTATGATTCAGTTGTGGTCCCAAGAATGTCACCACCACGGCAAGTTCAGTTTCGACAGTGTTATTATTTTACTTTCAATCCATTTGCTTGTGGTGACTCACAGTACCGGTAACTTAGTCTGTAGTACTGGAGGTCAAAGAACATTACAGTACTTTGGGGATCGATGAGAAAAGCTGGTCCACGGTATTTCTGTGTAATATTTTCCATAGAAATGGAGAAACTACTAAAGCATAGTATGAATGTGGTCCCAAGAATGTCACCGCCGACGGAGTTTCGACAGTCTGTGTTATTTTTTTTTATTAAATTTTTTTATTTTTTGAACACAAGGACAATTTCCATTGATAGAGGAAACAGTACAGCGGACCAAGGGAAACATCCCCGGCGAGCAGTCTGTGTTATTTTACTTTCAACCCATTTGCTTGTGGTGGTGGTGATTCAACTGGCCGCACTCCGTCACTCACGGTAGTCTGTGGAACTGGAGGTTACTTTGGGGATCGATGAGAAAAGCAGGTCCACGCTGTTTCTGTGCAATTTTTTTACGGTACATGGAAATGGAGAAACTTTTCCCTTGGTTCGCTGTACTGTTTCCTCTATCAATGGAAATTGTCCATGTGTTTTCCAAAAAAAAGAAATGGAGAAACTCCTACTTAAAAGCACAGTATGATTGTCAGTGGTCCCAATGAGACCAACCTCGCCGCTGGCTCCCGATTGTGCACTCCAACAAGTGTCCCTGTCGAAACAGTTCCACTGCTATCTGTCGATGCTTGAAGCTTCATCCCGCCTGTGGTCCCAAAATTCCCATTCTGTGGTCTTTACATGTGTTGAGACCAGGAGGGTTACAGCCAGATTGTGTAATTGGCAAGCAGGTATTGGCGTGACGTGGGAATCTCCTCAGTCCCCGCCAGCCTCCGGGCGTCGTTTCCACTGTGTTGGATGTGTTGGATGATTGCAGAAAGGAGTTGAAGACGGCAGGTGGCGGAGAGAGAATGGATGAATTTTGGGTAAGGAATTTTCTACAGTGGATGCACACACAAAAAGACAAAGAATCGTTTGGTTATTGTGGATCACAAAATATTCTCCCACACTGGAGGTAGCAGGTCTCTAATCCCTAAACGACCCGTGGCCGCGTTCAAATTTTGAACAAAGATGAATCCAAGCACAATAAGGTAACGACACCTAATTTTGACCGCTTTCTAAAACCGACTAGTCTAGATTCTTGCCTAAAATGTACTTCTTTTGTTCACGAGAGCATTAGAAAAAAAAACAGCCCTCCGGAGGGTTGCTCCGGAGTAACATGCCAAGCTATTAAAATGCTTGGCCTGTCACTTCAAAACTGTCCTTTGATGAGCAATCAGCTTGGTTGACTGCTCGCTGAAACGGTCACAAATCGCTATTTTATTTTATTTTTTAATAATTTTTTTAAGACTAAAATTTTATTATATTTTTTACTCATAAATATCGGTTCCTCCGCCACTGTCGCTGCAGTATCTGCTTTGTGGAAATTGGAGAAAAACAAATCTTTTTGCAAAAATAAATAAATTTCAGGGTCCCTCGGAGGGCTGTGGAGCAGCCCTCCGGAAGCCCCAGATTTTCTCTAATGGTCTAGAGTTGGTTGCCCAAAATCCTATTTTCAATACTTTGAAAATTTATAGTTTATTCACAACGTGTCTAAAAAATGCATTCTAAGAGAATCTAGAATCTCCTTTTGACTACCAACAAGACCCCACAAAAAAAATTCAATATAATTTAATAGAAACCATGTTGAATTGCTTAATTGTATGATTTTAAGTGTAATTTAACAAAAACCACTCAAAACTGTCATTTCTAGTGCAAAGAGCACAAATTTTTTATTTTAAGTTTTTGCATATCCAACCATTGGATCTTACAACAAAGTGATATAGAAATGTGTGGAAGAATTTCAAAAATTCTAACCACATAGACTACAAGATATTTTTATTTTCAAGTGGAAATATAGTTTTTTGGCGCCATTGCAAATTAGATTTTAAGATTTTGAATCCTCTTAATTTAAATTTTTCATTTCAGATTTTGAATTTAAATAAATTATTGTAAAGAATTGAATCGATGGCTTAGAAAAAGGAATTTAAATAAGGTAATTATCATTCTTTAACTTATTATTATATAAAACAAATACAAGACAGACAAAAAAAACTAAATTAATAATATATCTACGATGGAATTGAAACACACCAATCCCAATGGTGAGATCGTGCTATATATTTTTCCTTGAAAATTGTAAATATTGAGCTAAAAAAACAAATCCAATACATTTTTTTCAAAGAAGATGCTACAATTGTCCCCAAAACAAGATGCTCCATAACTTTCACATCATTTATCCAAATAAAACGAACCAAATTGCTTCATATAGACAAAAGCATTGTCTATTAAAAAAAATTATTTCAGTTTTTTATGGTTTTCTTTTGTAACATCCACCTGATTATTTCAAGCTTTGTATGGCGTAGCTATTGATACTTAGCACTGATTGCCAAAAAATAAACTATATTTCTAAGAAGCTCATATATTTTTCTATCTTGGAAAAAAAATTCAAAAAATCATGCCAAAAATTGAGAATACATGAGCTTGTCCAAATTGTTAAATGCCCCCTAAAGGGATACTTGTGCATTTAGGGGTTAACAAAGTAAACAAATACAAAATCCAAACTTTGAAGGTCATCGTCAACTTGTGCATGTAAAAATTTGAGTTGTGTATTTCTAGTAGCTTGGAATGGAACTTCTTGCAATATAGCGTCACCAAAGAAGTTTCATCAATCTTGACGGTTTTACTAAGAAGATCTTTGGATGTCATCAGGGTTTAGCAATAAAAAATGTATGAAAAATAATGTAAATGAAAAAACGTTGGATGAAATCATGACATAGTTTGCATTTATTATATGAAGTAAGAGATGCTTGCATTTGTGTACGTGTCTCCTATGTGAAATCACTTCTGTATGTCTTGTATATGACTTGTATTTATGTATGTAGCTTTGATTGCCTATGTCTTGTATACAACTTTACTTGTGCAAATGAAAGCATGACGGATGAAAGCTTGACACAAGAGCAGTTGCATACATCCTTGCTTACGCTGAAGGATTAGTACAAGATCTTCAGCAGGTATCCAGTGAGAGTAGGCCACGTCAAGTCTTCAGTGAACTGGAGGAATCAGAGGTACACTGTACTGCTGTGACTCCCCGAAGATACGAGAGGACTGCAGTAAGTTACTGCACTTGTGTGCGTCTCCTATTTGAAATCACTTGTGAATGTCTTGTATACGACTTGTATATCGTGTGTGTAGCTTCACTTGTCTATGTACTGTACACAACTTCACTTTGATCCAAAAGCATCAGGTAACTTATGACTTCCTTTATGTACCCATGTGAGTCTCGCAGAAGACTTTCACCTGTACATGTCTCCTGCACGTCGTCTTGCACTGATTCCTCATAAACAGAACATCACCGGGTGCTAATCTCCATGTAATCTTAACCCTAACTCCAGTATCGACGCAACCGGACACATCTTCCCACTGTTCCCAGCCAAGGTCTTCCTCAAAACTGCAGTCCGACCCCTTTGCACGCTAAGTTCGCACTTCCACATGAACCCCTCCATTCCGCAACTGAAATCACTCCACAATCCTCGCAGAACTTGCTGCTGGAGCTCCGGAAGCCTCGGATTTGCAATCCAATACATCACCTTTCTGTTTCGTAGCGGGTCCGGGGGGCGGAGAAGCACGAGCGCAGCGTTTCGATCGGCACAATCTCTCATGCACACGCCAACCCAAGCGCGTCCGTCTTTCAGGGTTCCGTCCTCAACTGTCGACGAGGAATTCAAAACTGATGAAACGGAACAATGCCCAAATCGCAGTCTCCAAGAAGCCCGCACGGACGCCGCATTTACCGGACGAGGTTACCGGCCTACCGGGTGGGACGCCCGCAGACCCCGTTAATCCGGGGCGGCAAGGGAATCTCCACCGCCCGTTTCCCCTATCTGGAAATATCTCAGGGCTGTTGATGTCCTTCGCGTTGATTGGCGCAATTGGCACTGATCTCACGGAATCAACGTCCGCCACGTGGTTCCGCTGATCTCGCGGCCAGAGGAGAGATATTTCTGGCGACTGGGGGGAATGCATCTATGGGATTGCATGCGGAATCTAACTGTGGGTAGATTTTAGGGTCTACGTATGGGGGTAGATTTGGTCTGGCCAAGGCCCAAGGGTGTCCGTTCATGCCTGGCCGGTCGTGGCGACTGGGTGACCGGATGAAGCCGGTCGTACACGTGGCAGGTGCGAGGAAGGAGGAAGGGTGGGGATTTTTCCTCCACCCATGTGTCGTGCTCCCGTGTTGGACGTTCTCCATCTCCTGTTCCCCATGTTTTCGTATTCTGGGCACTGACAAACAAGTGGACAAGCCTCTGTTCCCCCATTCAAGCCTTGGTTCCCTGTTCCCCATGTTTTCGCACTGACAAACATAGTGGACAAGCCTGTGTTCCCAATTCAAGCCTTTCAGTTGGTTTCCTGTTGTGCTTTTGCACATGTGAAGTTTACTGTGGGGAAGTACTGTGATTGTTTGTCCTTCAGTTCAATTTGGACCCAAAATCTTACAAAAATACTGGAGTTCTATTTTTGAATTAGTATTTTAATTGTAATTATTTATTTTTGGCAATGAAATATTTCCTTTCAAAAGGTGAAAAGGGAAACACAACTCACTCCCAGTCTCCCACCAATCCCACTGGCACCCAACGTTCTTTTTCCAGTCTGGAGGCACATGCAAGTTTATATTTGCCTCCTCCGAACTTATATATTTGTATTAAAGCAAGTCCAGGTAACATTCTGTCAAGTTGTTCGCCAATTGAAGGGAGACCTAATCGTGGGACTGTGGGAGGGGTGTTAGTTTGGGGTTGTTAGGGAGTTTTTTTAATACAAAAAATCATGCACAAATAGGAGGAATTTGCACAATCCAGCAAGTAAGGTAACTACAGCGGTGAGGTAACTAAGCCTAAAATTGCACACTAATGATTCTTGCCTAAAATGTACTCCCACTATTCATGAGCATCTACGATCGCTTTTAAGATCACCTTATTTTCAGCACTTTGAAAATTCGTAGTTTATTCACATAGTGTCCTAAAAAATCATTCTTAGAGAATCTAGAATCCCTTGTGCGAGTTTAGGTGCAGTTACCTTATACCTAAATAAAATCGACTAGATAAGCAATTCAACATGGTTCTCATTATTATATTGAAAAACATTTGATGGGGTCTTGTTGGTAGTCAAAAGAAAATTCTAGATTCTCTTAGAATGTAATTTTTGAACACCTTGTGAATAAATTGGGAATATTCAAAGTGTTGAAAATAGGTGCTCAGTCTGAAACAAATCCGAGAGTCTCATGAATAGTGGGAATTCATTCTAGGCAAGAATCTATAGGGATTGGTTTCAAAAGGGGTTGAAATTAGGTGTAGTTACCTTAGATGAAGTCCAAGGTCAATAAATCAATGCAGTGATCATCTACGTACCGCAATCATTGCTTGTGCCAAAAACAAAACAAAAAACATACATGTGTATCTTCTTGATCAAAATTATATAGTAGCTCTCATGAGTTTTCATACACTTCAAAAACTGCCATAACTACTTGAGAAATTATATTTTTCAACAGTTTTTGAATACGTTGATGTAAAAACAAAATCCTTGCATAAAATGATTATTTTTGAAGTGAATTATATGTTAGAATTTGTGAAATTTCTATTGCAAAATCTCCAGAAGAATTTTTCATTCCATTTACTAAAAAAAATCTTGAAAACAATTTATTTGTCTTAGAAAAAAACAGGGAAAACAATTCACCAATAAATTTGATTAAAATAAAAAACTATTAAAAAAAAATTGAATTTTTTTATGCAAGTGCATTACGTACCCCCACAACATGTTCCAACAATTTCGTTGATAATCTCGAATTCCTCCATTGACTCTACAGTAGCAAGTTTTGTATATACGAAACTGTTTTTGAGCCACTTCCAACATTCCCCAAACAACTTTATCACTCATGGTGACCTTTAGGGTGGGTGGATTTTCTTCTTCTTTATCTTCATGTTTGACTTTTCTCTCTTTGCCACTCTCCACCAACTTATTGTTATAACTTACTTGAGCTTGGTTTTCTGCTTCCATCAAGGTCCAAAGATGAGTTAAGGTAGGAGGCTCAGAAATGGAGCATCTAAGGGTTGGTCCGCCTTTTTCATGTATTTCCTTGGACGGGAATATTTTTAGCTCATTTTTCAGACATAGAGAAATTGATGAGGAATCTAACCCAAATGGCTTTGTATTTTTTCGAGCATTTTTGAATTACTTATGAATTTTCAAACAAGTTGGGTCGCAGGTCCCTATTTGTGACCCTAGGTCTCATATAAATGTTTCACTTGCAATTCTAAATAAAAATGGGGAAAGCAAAGAGAATGATTGACTCTTGCAATTAATAATGTTTTTTTCCTCGATTCATTCAATAACTATACTAGTCAATTTCAGAACCAACTCATGTCCATTTCACAACCATTTATAAGTTAAGGTCCATTCTTATTGCCCGCTCCATTTTACAGCCTCCTACCTTAGAATAACTTAAGTTTACAGCAACCCAAAGAGTGATCAATAATGCTCATCAGTTCTCCTGCCACCCCTCAGGACAGTGAGCATGGGCACCCAAATTCTGTACCCTGTGCATTTGTAAACCCAACACCTGCCTTCAGTTCAGTTCGCCCTGCCTTGGGCCCATTTCCGCCTTGTCCGTCCACCAGTCTCCATTCAAAATATCGGCATGACAGTACAGAGCCGCGACTCCGCCCCTGAATGCCACACATGACATGAAGGAAGCACAGCACATTCAGTTGTCCTCAACGCCTCGCAGACAGACCCGTGTCAAACTCAGAAGGCCCGCGAATACGTTAGTAATAATTCTTGGGTTGGGTTGGGTTGGGTTGGGTTGGCTCCCACCATCAGCTTTGGGTTGTCTGTTGTGCGTCTGTTGTGGTCTGCACTCTGTCTTGAACAGGGACGGGAATTCAAAGTCTCGGGGAGGCTCGGTCGCAGTACATAAGTGGTTGTTGACTATTTCAAGACTATCGTGGCTCTATGCTATTGGCAACTTGTCACCATTGCCATCAGAAGTTGCAACTCATTAGCTTCTCTTGTTTCAATTTGCATCTTATGTCCTTGGATCGTAAAGATCAAAGGTTGTCATTAAAGAGTGAACAATGAGTTATGTATGATAACCTATTTGTCGCTACCGCAGCTCGTCGATTATTTAATACATAACATTGTTTACGAATGAGGCAGGGGATCCCTTTTGCATCCTTTTTGAAATGCGGATCCCTACAATGAATAGAATTGTCTTCTGTGGCTTCTCAGCCAATTCCAATCCTTGAATTATGTGATAAGTCCTTCCCAGGCATCTAGCAGAGCATAATACCTTCCCAACATGGAGGACGACAATGACCTAGTTCTATAGTGTTATATGAGAGTTTGTTGTAGTAGGAGGAAAGAAATGCTATGCTTTATCTTCTTGTACGTAATGTGAATGGGGTTCTCTCTAGGAAGAATACAAATTTTCACAAAATTAAAATTGTCTTTCAAAATCCTATTGAGTAGAACCAACAAATGAATTGGTTTTTATATCATGGTGGGCTAATTAAAGAATCTAAGTTCTTTCTTCAAAGGATGAGTCCAATCAATCAACGTTTTTATTTTTGAGAGATATAATGCTTTGTCTTAGGCAAGTTTGGCGCAATGCAAGGAGGTCCTTCCAAATTTAAGCCAACTTAGTGTCGCCACTTGACAATTATTGTTCCAAGAAGAAACCCAATACTACCATCAATAACTTTGAATGTTGTATTTGTGGGTCTTGGATACCAAACTCTAGTAAATAGTTTGAAGTTCCACTATCCCTTCAAAGTACCCCCCATTCCTTTAACATTGACTTATTTGAGTAGGGAGGGCGCAAAATGAGGGACACATTTGAAGATAACCACTACTAGAAAGAGGGGTTTAAATTAACACAATTTTTGCCGAATTGTGTTAATAGAAAATATTCATGCTGCAAAAGTGGCAATTTTACATGATTCATTTTGGATTTCAACATAGATTGCCTAAGTGCGTTGTTTGTGAAATATTTAGTACATCAACCCACTAACATGGCAACCAATACATGATATAGAACTCCATTGTAAGTTACTATTGATCTATTGCATGTGATAAAAAAATATGTGTATTACCTTCACGTAGTTCCGGCCACTCTTCATCAAAGCTTCTAGTTAACACTTTGTACTAGTTTTTACAATTAAATAAGGCCTACAATAATTTTTAATATTGGGATGCCACATGGCCATATTTTTGCCTTTCCTTTTCACCTTCTGCATTGCTTGCACAGTTGCCTTGTTCTTCAATTGTGGCTTGACAATTTGCCTTTATGCTGATATGGCAATTGGTTTCAGCTGATGTAATAGTTAGTTAGTAGCCGGCTTCACATTATAGGCAAGAAGGAGGCTTTCAAGCCACCACACTTCCAACCTGTCAACAATGGAAAAACAATTCACGTATTCAGTTTGGTGTGAAATCTGAAACGACAGGAAGATGCACTTGCCGCTTGTCCAAAAATAAAGTCCCAGCTACATAGGGAGTAAAAGCCAGGTTCGTCAGAGAGATGAGTGGAGAGACAAGTAGAGGCAAGTGAGGCAATGCCACGTTACCTCACAATCTTGTAGTCATGCTGCCACTTTACAAGGTCCCACTAGCTCGAAATTTATACAATAGGAGGATGTCTATGTTTGTCATCTAGGCATTTGAGACAATGAGGCCTCCGGGGGAAGTGCCACGAAAGAAGTACCTTCCAGCCAAAAAACTCCGGAAGAGTTTTGTTGCCAATGGCAAGACACATCAACTCCTTTTTCATCCATGCGCTTCCTTCCTGCCTCTCTAGTGTGAAATCCAACTTGCATTAGCGACCAATCACATCAAAAAATGTACTTGCCGCTTGTCTTCCTGCCTCTTATGTGAAGTGGCCCTTTGCTAATGTGGTAATTGATTTCAACTGATGTAAAAGTTAGTCTTTGTTGGCATGGTAGTTTTTTTAGCTGACATGGCAATTGATCTTGATTGATGTGGCAATTAGTCTTTATTGACGTAATAGTTGTTTTCAATTGATGTGGCAGTTGGTCTCTATTTACGTGGTGGTTGGTTCTCGATGATATGGTAGTTGATATCTACTGATGTTGCAACTAGTCTGATTTTCAAATTAGTATTAAATTATCTACTTTTTGAATTTCTTGCACATGTGCAAGATTTAGGGGAGATGGTTAGGGGGGGTGGTTAAGCTTCATTGTCGATTTCATGAGGTTTGGGGTTCAAATCCCATTAGCTTCATCAATTGTGACATGACAATTTGCTTTCAGATTGATGTGGCAATTGGTTTTCAACTGACATGGCAATTGGTATATGCTGAAAAGTGTCCAAATTAAGACATCCTAGCAAAATCTATGCTAAAATGTCCTAACCAATTCTATTTATTAATAGAACTATGCAAAATCTGTGCTAAAATGGACATTGATGTGCTCTAGTAGTGAACTGGTGAAAATCAATACCACATAACAATGCTGTAACTTACACAAGTTCAGATATGTTTCAAATAATATGGCTTTGGTAAACTAGTGTCCCAATCCCTTGCAGGATAAATTAGTGTAGTGACATAACATTGTATACTGAGCTCATGCGTTCCTCCTTCGAAGAGGGATAATTTCTCCCTAGATACCAGGGAGGATGTTTAGTTAAAATATAAGGATTACGATTGGCTGGTGACTCATGCGTTTGCTGAGTCGTGTCAAAGTTTTGACAACTTGATTGGCTGAGCAAAAAGTTAATAGTGCAGGGCGCCACGCACATGTAGCTAATTGGATAGTACATTGTTGGGGGGACTCCATGTTCCTGGGGAGCAAAAGGGACCCCCCAGCATTGCTTAACCCTTAAACGACGGGCTCATAACCGTGGAAACCATCTGTTTTGTCACCGTGTGGATTGTTGGATTAAAATAATGCAAAAGCACTCATTGGAAGTCAAACTACTGTAGATTATCTTCCCTTTCCCCACAAAATTTGGAGGATGAATAGTTGCACTTCTGTCCTACACAGGAGATTCTCTTGTCATTCATCGGCCTCAAAACGTCAGCTGCGTCGTTCAAGGGTTAACAATGTTATGGACATGAATATTGGTTTTGGACATGCAAAAGGCTGTTACAAAATCTACATTTGAGGAATTTTGACCGAATCCTTACTTGAAAAGCGAGCCAGTGCTGCCCTAGCTGCTTGTTTTATGTGAGGAGCGCAAATCTTTGCAGGACAAATGGGTCCAAGCTGAGTGGGCTTCAGTTGTTATGTTTGTGACCAGTGTCAAATTTTGAATGATGGATGGGTCTGGCATTTTGCTACCAGTACAAACTCTTTGAAAAATGAACCAACGCTTTCAGCATGTTATCTTATTGGCTCTGTCCCACTTAACCCTGTGACTACGTGGCAGCCTAAAAGTGTATGATGGATGCTAGAGAATCCTTCTGTATAAGACAAGAGAAGTGCAGATGTTGTAGGGAAGTCTTGTAGAGTACCTTGCGTGAAGGTCAGATTTGGCTTAAATTTAGCCCTGAATGCTGAAGGCAATTTTTCTCTGAAGTAACACTCAAAATTGCTCCTATTGCTGCGTTCATCAAAATTTTCAACAAAATCCTTTTTTTGAAAATTTAACCTTAGGATCTTGTATTAGACTTGTAGAAAAAGAAAAGGAAAAAAATTTGTAACATTTGATTGTACATATTGAAAGATATTAGCACTTGAAGGGAATGTTTTTTGTTTTTTTCACTGTGCGTGACAATTTCAGATGTCTTTGACCATTGATTGTGGCAAATTTTTGCACTATAGATTTTGTAGATTTAAAAATCTAGAATACTCAACATGATGTTAGTCATGTCTCTAAAAAATTTCAAGCCAAAAAAAGATGTGGAGCACATCCAAAAAAGCTCTTGCAATACAACAATGTCTAAAAGTTCACAATGCACAATATATAATTTTTCAAGCACGTTTGCCACCACATAATTTGGAACTTGAAAGTCCAAATGTTGGATGAAAGATACATTAATATTTTACAAGTTCCAAAAAATAAAATTGGATATAAACAATTCTTCTACTTTCTATAGAATTTAGAAGGATTGTATGAATAATATATAGGCAAAGACTTTGGGCAACCTTTAGAAAATGGGTTCCCTTGCATTCCCAATCTGTTCCCCTCCGTTGAGAACTCTGACCTCCTTCATCCGCCCGGTCTTGTAATTCAGTTTGTTCCTACCTCAATTTTCTACCGTAGCTTTAGAGTAGGGTCAGAACACTCATGCCAAATTATTAAATAAAGTTCCAAAAGAAGATTCAATGCTTCCAAATTTAATTATTAAAAATTTGACATTATAATCATGTAAAATTCTTAGTATTCAGCAATATACTTTAAATTCCAAGATGGGAAGAGTAGCTCTTTACACAAGTGGGGTGGTAGGATATGTAAATTAGGATTAATAGGAGCTCAATTGCTAATAGTTAAGTCAAAAGCACAAAATTGTATTCAAAGTAGAATTTCAGACCTCATTTAAATATATTAAAATATATTTTTTTAAATATATTAAAATATATTTTTTTAAATATATTGAACTAAATTGATGTGTAAAATTTAGCTAAATTTCATCTCCAAAAATCCATTTGAGATTTAAAGACTCCAATCAAAAGTTATGGACAAATTTCAAAAAGGAGTTGGAAGAGACATTTTCTTTGATATTTTTCAAACAACCTCTCTGAATTTTGTCCATAAATTTTTTTAAGAGGATCAAAGTCACAAACGGTTTTTTGGAGATGAAAATTAGCTTAATTCCTCAACTTTTTTCAGTTCAAACATTTTTGAAAAAAGTTAATTTACTATGCCTAAATGAAGTCTAAAATTCTACTTTGAGCACAATTCTTATGTTTGACAATGAGTGGTCAAGCTCTAATCTTCAAATTATCCCACACCCTTTGAGGATTTATGACGGATAATAGATTTCATTATAAAACAAACTCTTCATCCTTCCCTCTCATCCAATGTCAATGAAGTAGGTCTTTTACATTGCCATCATAAAACCGTTTTGATGGTAAATGGTAATTGAACTTTATTTTGGACATTATTTTTTTACAACTTGGTCATTTAGTTTTTGCTGAATTTGACAATTTTTCTTTGTTATTTTTTAATTCCTTAAAAATAATTCTTTTTTGCTGACCTTGCCCTATAGCTATGATAATTGAGTTTGTTCCCAGCCCTTCACCTGCTGCCTAGTCCAATCCTTGTCCTTTTGACTAGTGCGGCATGTGCACATGTCCCTAATTTCAGTCAATCAAATATTGGCAGCCCAACTTGCCCCTTGAGATGAAATTTGTCTAAAATAGCCTATAATTTCTTCACCCAGTATTCGATTGAAATAAAAATTACATATTCACAAAGCTCTCGTAGAATTACATGTTCTCAAAAAGTTTCATCAAAAATTGAGATGATAGAAACCTACCCAAACTCTAAATTGTCCCTCGAGGGAACAATGGACCTTTAGGGGTTAAGTCATTTTTGTAAAGAAGTGCCACATGTCATCTTGTGAATGGTGTGAGGTGACTTGGCTCCCTGAGAATCTGACGTGGAAATTCAATTTCAGCACTTGAGTGTCGAATGAGACCTTCATGTATAGTAGTTTGATCTCCAATGAACGCTTTTGGATTTTTTGATGCAATTGATTCACATAGTACCCAAAAGGAAGATTTCTATAGTGACCAATTCATCTTTTTGGAGTTGAGCAAAGATTAGAGTGGGGTCCTAATTTAGAACTCTCTATCTGAAATTGACCAGGCTCTAAAAGCGTCCCCGCAATGTAGAGGTACATTTTGCTTTCTTCAATGTATTAGATATATACATTTCAAGAGGTGGACACTTTTAATGAACATTTTGCTTCATCTTGAAAAATTCATAACTAATTCCACAAAGGTCCAAAAAGTATGAAACGACTTGGATTAGATGCCAATTCCATTTTCCTTTCAAGAAAAATTTGCTCAAAAATATTTCAAGGAGTTTAGCTTCCTTGAAATGCAATCAGATCTTAAAGGCACGCTTTCTAGACTTCCTACCTTATCTCACAATTTTAATTTTGTGAGATCCCACTCCCTAAAAAAAACATGTTCACACTGCAAGTAGATGGAGTCCTACACCTTTTTCTCTCACTAAAGTACATAGCTCCTTACAAGGTTAATATGAAGAATCTAATTACAAGCAAATGACCAAAGTGACAACAATGCGTTTATAGTCCTGCCTAGATCATGAGAATTCAGCATGTAACAATTATACCTCTTCTTGTTCCAATGGCAAGTTGCCGGTCTTGACAGCCAATTCTCGAATGCCTTAGTATGCCTGCAAGGTCTCTATGAATTGCAACTGTGAGTTAAACTGCATGACTTGTAAATTGTTGAGAGCATTCATTTGGCCGTAATGAAATCTGCGAGTCACACATTTCTTGCTTTCGGTCTGCGAAGTTCAAATTTGAATGTCAACGGAATCAACAACATCATCAAAGTCTTTGCTCAGCTGGTGATCAAATCCACAATAGCAAGGTCCTTCCAGAGTTTTGTTGTCTTTGATAGCAACGGGGTGCAAGTGGGTTCTTTCTGAATCAGTCCCTGTCGAAAATTCAGAATGATTAATGGACGCCTTGGGCGGTGACTTTGAATTCGTGGAGAGGATATATATCAGCTCTTCTTACAGACAATTGGTGGGACTAACTTATCATGAGTATGAGTACTCCCCCAAAGTTGTCCGTGCAACAACAATTAATAGGGAAACAATGTGACAGCAGGTGATCCTTATCCACACTGGAGTTGATAGAATTCGATTCAGAATTTCTTGCAACCGAGGGTGTAGGACTGTCAAATGAAAGAAGATCACATCTCTCATTAACCCTAGAAGGACACTGTGGACACTAAATGTCCAATGGATGACTTGAGAATCCTTTTATGCAAGACAGAAGTGTAGATGTTCATCTGATTTGAAATTTTGGGTGAAAAAGGGAGATCTTGCACAATAGTTTGACCTCCAATGAGTACTCTTGAAATTTTTTAAGCAAATGATTCACATTGTACCCAAAAGGATGATTTCCATAGTGACCACCCGTCCTTAGATTAATAGATTGGATGATGAATATGTAGTCATGTTTTGTTTCAATGGCAACTTCCGAAGCGCCAAACTTGTGATGTTGAAGTGCTCACATCTTTCTAGAGTAATGTTGATCTATTGTGGATGTAACAATACCTCTTCTCCTTTTAATCAAGTTGCCATTCCCGACAGCTAATTCTCAAATGCCTTTGTGTGTCAACTTTGAATTAAACTGCATGACTTGTTAATTGTTGAGAGCATTGGCCGTAATGAAATCTGCTTGCCACACATTTCTTGCTTTTGGTCCACAAAACACAAACTTGCACATCACTGAGGGAACATCAACAACATCATCAAAGTCTTTGCGCAGCTGGTGATCAAATCCACAATAGCAAGGTCCTTGGTTGTTTTTTTGGCTTTGATAGCAACCAGAAGCAAGTGGGTGCTATCTGAACACGTCCTTGTCGAAAATTCAGAATGATTAATGGGCGGTGACGTTGAATTGGTTGAAAGGATATACTCTATATGTTTTGTGCACCATCGTGTACAGAGGGCACCCACAATTGCAAACATCTTGAGTCAGAGGTACAGTAAGACCCACAATTATATGACAAATAAGACTAATAAGATAAGGCATAGGAATTGTTTGACCTAGTTGTAATTTGACCCCTATTAACCCCTGAATCCCCAAGGCATTTTCTGGCTCCAAAAGCACTGAAAACTGCCATTTCTGCTGCGATCACTCCCTAAACCAAAAAAAAAAATAAAATTAGAATCTAACCGTAGGATCTTGTACTTCACTTGTCTCAGATCATGTTGTAAAAATTTCATGAAGTTTGACTGTACAAATTGGAAGATATTAGCATTCAAAGTTGGACAAAAAGTTTTTTTCAAGAACATCCTTAGATTGCCCAAAAAACAAGATTGTCCATAACTTTCTCATTCTGAATCCAAATAGAATGAATCAAAGCTTCAAATGTAGAAAAAAACATGATCTTTGAGAAAATTAATAATAATAATAATAATAAATTAAAAATATAATAGGTATGACATTAATCACTAATTTTATATATATATAATTTTAATTTTAATTTTTTCTATCCAGCAGACTGTTTTTCTGACTTCGGATGGCATAACTTTTGCTCCTGGGCACCGATTGAAAAAAAATTATATTTTAAGAAAACTAATGTGATTTCCTATCTTAAAAAAATTCAAAAAATTAGGTCAAAATTTCAGGTCACACAAGCCTACCCGAAATCCCAAGTATCCCCCGAGGGGACTTTGGAGATTTAGGGATTAATTCTTGTCTAAAATGTATATCTTTCGAACATGAGATCCAAGGTTTCTTTTGGGTGCACCAACAATAAACTTTTGAAAATTTATAGGTTATTTATATAGCATCCCAAAATTAGATGCTAAAAGAATTTGGAAGTCTGTGTCAACTACCAACAAGATCCAACAACAACAAGATCAATTTAATAGTAGGAGACAACCAAGAAGCTTAATATGATATTCTTAAGTGTACTCACTTTTGCATAGATTTGTCTTCAAAGTTTCACAAGTTTCATTCAAATCAGCCATTTTCACAAATATTTGGTTACAAGGATTTTAGATTCTCTAACTATACTAAAGTGGGCTAACCCGTTATGGATCATTTTTTTAATTGCGTCCCTATGTACACCTATCCAACACTTTTTTGGGATCACAATAGGGACAATTTGATTTCAACATGATAGAAAGCCATCAATAA
Source organism: Pseudisothecium myosuroides (assembly GCA_951799445.1). Taxonomy (NCBI): domain Eukaryota; kingdom Viridiplantae; phylum Streptophyta; class Bryopsida; order Hypnales; family Lembophyllaceae; genus Pseudisothecium; species Pseudisothecium myosuroides. The sequence goes on from OX637288.1 coordinate 45,751,714, forward strand.
CATGTCAAGCATAATCAATGCTTCTGTGAGTCAACAATTTAGAAAAAACACAATAAGACCTCAAATGAAGTCTATCCAATAATTCAAAAGTTGAAATGTTAAATAAATATAAATATGAACTTAGTTGGGAAGAGGGTCCATAATAGTCTAGTTTTGTTACCATGGCACAATGGCCAAGTTCTATCCTGAACCATTTCATTTACAAACATGGAGCCCTTCTATGTTCATGCCCAAGTGGAAACTTTTAGCCTATCAACATGATTTTAAAAATAAAAAAATTTATTTAGATCCCAAAAAATATTTTGCTTATGTATCAATTTCACTTCTTTTGGTAAAGATTTGGATAGACAACAATCCTTTGCTAGATACGTTAACCCTTAAAGGTCTTATGGGGATCTTATATACGATCTCGCATTTTACTCTTCGAATATGAAGTATATACTAAAATATGACAAGACATATACCATTGAATTGCAAATTCAACAACTAACATCTTTCATTTGGACGCTATTTTAATATCTAAACCTTATCATGTTCAAATACAATATCATATATGGCCATACATGGCCATTTTACAACTTCTAATGCATGTAGGAGGTGCAATAATGATTTAAATTGCAAGTGCCATGTATCATTAGATTTGGCTCAACATGAATACCAACTTTTTATAATTGTTGTAAATATCAATTCATGCACCTTATACGTCAAACAACATGTTACCACCATGCTGCAATCCAAATTGGGCTTCTCATACTCTTCAGGGTTAAACTTGCATAAAGTTACACACGGGTTGAATAATTTGATGATTTCCAATTTTCCACACACTACAATAAAACCTCTCTTAGTGCATAGTGCCGAGACTGTGCAATTGGTGAGGTTCTGTACTAAACTTTGCCTTATGTGGCCTCCAACTGTTGTTCACAAATAGTACGACCTCTTTTAGTGCATATTATGCACTAAGATAGAATGCACTAAGAGAGGTTCTACTGTACAAGGTAACAAACATATCCCTATTGTGATGATTGCCAATTGGTTGCCCCAAATTATACTCTAAAATGCACAACTTGTGAAGATAAATAATTAGAGTATAGTCTAGTTCAACCAAATGGCAATATGAAGGTTATATAAGTTAATTAAGCACCTCGAGGGAGAATATTGCCTTGCTATGTTCCAACTTCCAAGTGGGTGCTCACAAGGATGAGCACAAGGCTTTTTGGAGTCCATAACAATCCAGAGAGTGGGAGTCCGAGCAGTGAGAAGGCGCGCATGATGGCGGCTTCCAAGCTTTTGGGGCAAAGCAAATCTAATCTCTTGTCTGAGCCAAGTGCCCACTTGTGGTAGGCCTTCATCTGATATTCTTTTAGATAACTGTCCGCTGACGTCGTCTCCCTTTTTTTAAAATTTGGTACTGTCCTTGTGGCTAGGAACTCGCTTGCAGGCTTGGCCAAGTCCAGGAATCGAAAAAAAGGAACTGAAATTCTGCTCTCAGTGGATTCAGATTGATTGAGAAAACATGGCAAGAATGGGAAAGAAAGAGATCAGAATTCAATCATCAAAACATGTCAGTTATGTGGTGAACAATGCTTCATAACATGGGCTACAACAAGTACTGCAATCGGTGTTGACACCACTTGCAGATACTGTAAGTGTTTCATTGTAGTCCACTTAAGTGACTTAACCTAACTTGCATAAAAAATGGTTAAACTTGCCATTTCTGCACATTAGAATTGCAAGCATCCAATGGGTTGAATGTACTCTGATTTGGTCACAATATGGACACAAACCCTCAGCACAAATTAATCTGAACGCTGGTAATAAATTTTGTATTGTGTAATCCACATTGAAAAGTAGACTAAGGTAGGAGGCTCGAACTCCGACCGGGCATTTTGAACCGATCAGGACACACAGGTACATTTTGCTTTCTTCAATTTCCCAAAATGTACAAAGGATGTACATTCTAGGAGGTGGTCGCTTTTACAGCCCTTTGGCTTTTCACCTTCAAAATTTCATAACTAATTCCACAAAGCTCTGAAAAATATGAAACAACTTGAGCCAGATGCCATTTCTTCTTGTCTTTCAAGGAAAATTTACTGAAAAATATTTCAAGATGTTTTACCTCCCCAAAATTCAGTTTCAGCACTTAGATGGTCGCTTTATGGACCTCCTACCTTACCTCAAGGCTGCTCAAATGTTCTGTTTGGATATACTAAGAAGTTTTCAGTTCTTACTCCATAAATTGGTGAGTGAAAGGCTTTTGGATACACTAGGATTCCGGAACAAGATTGAGGTTTATGAAATTAATCTGGAATAAAGGGAATCAATCAGTAGATTGTTGGTTTGAGTGGGTATTTGTGGTTGAGAGAACTTTACATTTCATGTTCTTTTGTACAAAACATGAGCCACAAATTTCAGGTAACATGAGCCAAAAAGATGATCTGCACTCTGCAGGCCTGCTTGCCACAAACAGTCAGTATTAGGACTGCTAATTCATTGCAATTCCAATAATTCAGTCACATGACACTCTGGAAAGCTGATTCTGGAGATGAGCACCACATATCTATTTTTAAGGCATGTTGGCTTTTGTCCAATCCAATGTCTCATTGTTGATTTATTCAATGACCGAATGAGTTCAATCCCGTGTCACCCTGATTCATGTTTCCAGAAGGCAAACTAGATTTGGTGTTTACGATGGAGTTTACAGTAAAGTAGTTGAAACAACAACAGCACAAAGAGAAAAGTGCTTTGGTCTCCTTTTTGAGAATAGTAGTATCAATTGTCAGTCCGTGAGTTCAAGGTTTTTCTTCATTTACCACAACCAATTTTGTGTGTAACTGAAATGTAAACCCTCATAAGGAGCACTTGTTTCTATTTCCATGTGACACTCCATTTGAAGTAACTACCTCCAAGGAACTCTGTGTTGCAGCTCGTCTTTGAAAGATAGTTGTTGTTCTTCGCAAACAAACACAACAAAACAACACACTTCGAAGATACGCACACAAGATCCGAGGCTGCCTGTGGGCCTTCTTTGAATCGTTCAGACAGAGTTGGAGCCTCAAGGCTGGGTGCTTTTAGGGACTTTTGGGTAAGTTTCAAGTTTTTGGATGAGAACGTCCCCACTTGCCTGTATGCACGCTTTTTTCTTTGCATAGGTTTCTGTTCTTTCAGTGGTGTTTATCCCTCAAGATCTTCTATTTGATTCCTGATGCCTTTTCCTCTTCAACGCTCTAAGCATCAACAACGTCATTGAAATAGAATTGAGTTTAAATCAGTTCTGAGTGGATAGAATCACTGTATGGGTATCTCAGTTGATAATTTCTGAATTCGAGACTGAGATATATTTTCGTCATTTTTGGCCTGTGTTCACTACAAGACATGATATTTTTTCAATTCCTGCTTTTCAAAGTTGCCAACGCCAAGACACGTAAATTGACAATAGCCCTATGGACGGAAAGTAAAGTTGATCATATGACATGCATTGACAATGCAGTACTGTATGGAAAAAAAATTGGATGACAATGTCAATGCCTGCTTCAAATGTGTACTTGTACTTGCGTAGCTCACTATCTTGTGAGCTTTGTTGTGAACCTTGGATGCACAGACTCTTTGAGGACCTCAAACTGCAATGGAAAAATGAATTATTATCGTGATTTTCCACACACTATTAGAAAGGTGGTCTTGCTACACCAAGCTCTGGTTTTGATCGAAGCTTCGACTCGATCATAGCTTCGGGTGATTCTAAACTGAAGTGGCTGAGATGTCATTATGTAGGACACACAAATTTTTAGTTTTTTTTGGAGCAAAGTTCCCCCAATTCCATCAAAGTCACAGCCAAGGATACCACATCTTTCTTCACATAACAAACAATGTAACCCAGATAGATGAATCCATTTAAAAATAGCACAAAATAGGCATTTTTCATCTTGCAATTTATCACAACGTGAGCAATCTGCAAAAAACACAAAAATTTAGGGTGTTCTTCTTCTGGACCTGCTTCCATCATCCACACAATATATTTGTAAACTATATCCATAACCCATACACCCCAGGTTACTAATTTATGGTGAATGAAGAAGTCAAATTTTCAAATTTTACAGTTGCCAAATCTTTACAATTTTTTTTTTAACAAACGGGAGTAAATCTTTACATTTCAAATCCAGCCAACATGTGCTACAGACCCAAAGTTGACTATCACTGTAGACTTTGAGTAGAAAGTGTTTTTTAACATAAAGCACAGATTTCCCAACTTTGTGGGGTTAACTTACCATATCTTGACCCAAAACTGTTGGGGAATGTGAGCGTGGACATTTGATCAAGCACCCAATATCTGCACATATCGTACTCGCTACAACCATCTAACTATAATTCCTCACTGGGAGCGGGAGCCAGAGAGGGAGCTGCAAGTACTGTAACTAATTTCTAATTCCCTTGCTTGCATGCATTGCGAATTGTCCGACTTCGCCCAATGCATGTCAACAATCTACTCTGGAAAAGGCATATTTTGTTTCAGTTGCTTGCTTTGTTCTCTGACTACTTGGTTGTGTAACAAGATTTTTGTGATGCCGGGGCCAATGGGTGGGTTGGTGGTCTTGGTACGGTCGACAATGTTGGATTTCACATGATTTGGTCGTAAGTTTAGAGGATGTGATGAGTAGAAACATGGTGTCCGCATACAAGTTAGGAGGGAGGTGACCGACAAGAAGACATGCGTGACTCATCATCGGTAGATTAGTTGTGGTTCATTTTGTGATTCAATAAAGTACACCCAATTGCAATCCTACCTAATTGCAACCCTACTTAATTGCATCATCATTTTGAATCTAAATTCAAGGTTGTCTCACTCATTCTTCTCTTAATCATATGATACAACTCTTAGAAGACAAATACAAACATCCTAAAATTAGGTTTTGAAAAAAAGAATGGTTGTACATATTGATGCAATTGGGTGGAGGTGCAGTTACAATAGGTGTCACTAGTACAAACTTGGATTGAGTAGATTAGGAAAATGACCCACAAGAAGATCCACATGACAAATTTGACTACTAGTGGGTCTTCATTTATAGTCATTTTCTTAGTTTGCACGGCCTAAGTTTCCACTATTGTGTACTTAAATTAATTTCTTTGGTCTATACAAACCATGTTTCTATTAGAGGGATAAAAATTCCAAAGTATTTTGTTTATAAATAGAAATAGAAAAAAAAATAAAAATGAGATTTACTACTAGTTGACTAATTGTAGCAATGAGAAATGCCTAATCTAAATCATATTACATGAGTGTGATCCTAAGGGCCGCTTCACACTATGCTCGAAGGTCGAGAGTCCGTCGGTTTCCACCAATCAGATTTCAAAAAATCAAGACTTTGGACTCTCGATTCTTCACACTATGCTCGAAGATCCAAAGTCCGTCGCCCTCAAAATTGCCTATATGGCAACAAATCTCAACCATAGTTTGGAACTTTGGGTCGGCCAAAAACAGCTACCCAAACTATGGTCGAGAGTCCGTCGAATTTTTTTCAGAAAAATGTCAGAAATGACAAGATTGCAGCCGTTAGATTAGCCCCCTTTTGTTATTTTTTATTTGTCGCCATTGGGGTTTGAAGCCTAGTCTTGACCATTACAATGGAGAGTCTTTGCATTCAATGAACCTACTTCCCTTCATCTACTTCCCTTCAATGACCAATTCCACCCTTTTATTCCATTTATGCCTTTCATATTCCTTGTTTGATGAGAAGAGCTTGTGCTGTGCTTTTTTTTCCAAGGCCATGTTGGACTCCTTTCTCATGTTTTTTTATCTTTTACTTGAAAAAATTGACACATGGGTGAGGTTTGGACTATGGGCTTGGCCTTTGGAGGCTTCACACTATGGCCAGCCAAAGGCTCCAATTCCTAAATTTCAGGGCCTATTTATTGCCTATTTCTTTGGAGTCTCACCAAAGTTTGGACTCTCACTTCCATGGACTCTTGACTTGGTCGGGCATAGTAAGAAGTGGCCCTAAAGTTGTCAAGGTATGGAATTATGATGAATCAAATTAGACCTTTTTGCACTACAATATATAGTTCATCCAATTAGTACTTGAGTTGAAATAGAGCAAGACCATTTTACACTATTTTGGATGATTTTTTTATGAATGTGCTTTATTTAGTGTAAAATTTTGGATTAATTATTATTGAAAATTGGATGAAAATAGATGAAATAGATGAAAATTAGATGACAATCACACTATTTATATGAAAAATTTATTGAATACATTTTTTAGATTGGATCTTTATTATTGTGAATTACAATGTTAATTCTCATTGTAAATTTGCACAATTAAGGAATTAGTGCAGATTAGTTTTATTAGTATGGGACGTAGTAATTGAATTGTGTAATGAAATTGGCAAAACTTCATTAAGTTTTTAAAAAAGGTTGAAAAATGTCTTCCTATATTGGCAAATATATTTTGATTCACAAGTGTTGCAACTCACCTAGTGGTGCAACTTACTAATTTTGATCCATGGAAAGTGATGAATAGCTTTTCATTGCTTAGGCTCGCTATCTAGAAAAAATTTTGTATACCGGTACCCTTTCAATGTATTTGGATCCACCTGTATTTTATTAGTCCTTTACATTCTCAAATATAACTTGATCTTTATGAACCTTCCATTTTCTAAATGCTTATAGGATTAATTCCTAAAGGATCAAAGTGTCCCTTTAGAGGACACTACAAAGTTGAGGTAGATTCTCGTGATCTCAATTTTTGACATGATTTCTTGAAACTATTTTTGAAGATAAGAAAACATATTAACTTTTGGAGAATTTAACTTTTATTCTAATCAATGCCTAAAAGCAAAAATTATGCCACCCTAAGCCTGAAAGGAAGTTGGTGGGCAACACAAAAAAATCCCAGAAATTCAAAATAAAATTTTAAATTTTTTGTTTTTCATAGAAAATACTCTTGTCTACCTAGAAAGATTTGATTCATTCTATTTGAACTAGTAGTGAGAAACTTATGGGCAATCTTGTTTTTTGGGGCAATCTAAGCATCTTCTTGAAAAAACAACTCATAGCATTCATTTTTAAATGCAATTTTCAAAAAAATTCAAAAAAAATTGTTTGACGAGGTTAAGTTTGTTTGCTAGAACAATCTCACGGTTGGAATTATTGTGTTTTAATTCCATCTTAGAGCTATTAATGATTTAGTATTTTTTTTCAATCTCGGACCTACTTTGACTTAACAATTTTTTATAAACAATGAAAATGAAGTGTGTGTTTTTGAATTTTTTTTCCTATACTCTCAATTCTATTCTTTAATACAAAAGGTTTTTAATTCAAAAAATTTAGTGCAAAAATTTCAATTTAAAAAGATTCAAAGTCAAAAAATCTAACAACAAAAGGTGCCAAAAAAATTGTTTTCATTACTTCCCGCATACTTTAAACAGAAATATCTTGCAAATCTATTCCGTTAAATTTTTTGAAATTTCTATAATAGATTTTTATACTTGTCTAGAACAAGATCCCATAGTTAGATGTACAAAAAAATTAAAAAACTTGCACCTTGCAATAAAAATGGCAGTTTCAAGTGCCTTCTAACCAAAAAAGGCCTTAGGGGTTAAGACATTTTTACAATAATTTCTACAAAAGATATCCCATTGGTGATAAGTTTGGGTAACCAAAGGAGTCTTCAAAAAGTTTAGAAATGTCAAAAGCACAAGTGAAATCATTGAGTTGGAATCATAAACAAACTATGAATATCTACATAAGGTGGTATGCAAATTGTCCACTTTTTGAAAAAAGTAGAAAAGATTTATTAGTATTTCATAGCCCATTGTGTGGCCATATGTTGATATCCTAAAAATATATAGTAGAATATTGTACAAACCATTATAATTGGTATTTTGGAAAAACTATAGTTCACATCTAAACAATTGTTAAATCTACTCATTATATATATGATTGAAGGTTGGCCTAAATCCTTCTCAAAGTATGAATGTCAAGTCAAACAGAATGAATGGCACTTCAAAAATATTTCATGGCTTATAGCCCCACACATAATAAAGTCTACTATTTGCGAACACAATCACTACAAGCGTGTGTGCACAATATTTTAAACTTACATGTAAGAAATCTACCGTACATGAAAGTTTGATTTAGCACCTGAGTGCCGAAATTGAATTTCTTCATCAGATTGTCAAGGGTTCACATCACCTCAGACCATTTACAAGATAACATGTGTCACTTTTTGCAAAACTGACTTGATTTTTGTCGAATTTGATCTTCACAAAGGATACTATGTTTTCATTTTTCCTATCATATAATTTTTTTACAAAATTTTACAAAATGGGTGGTAGAAAATTGTTACTGCAATTATATTTTTGACTTGCATGTCAATCCTTACAAAAAAATTTGCATTACATTTGGAACTTCCATCCATTGTTATGCCCTTCTGAAGTCACTACATACAAAAAATTAAATTTTTTGCCATATTATAATTTTTGCCAATTCTAAGCATGTAATATATTCTTGATTATGCCTCCCCTATCCATAACATTCAGTAGCCTTCAGAGAGGCTGCCTTTACCTCTCTCGAGTCCTCATCCACAAAATTCATCCTTGGATAATTAATGTGAGTTTGGGTACGGGGATAGTGGCAATACAATACGGTAAGTTCCATTTTTTTTTGTTAATTTTAGGACCCGACATACAAGTCAACAAACATTTGTAGATGAAGATGTTGGCAAAGAATCCAATGAATAATGCTGTACAATCATTTTCCATCAAGAACTTGTTTGATTATTTAAGTGAAAAGACAATTGTATATATACACATGGGGTGGTAGGAGGTAGAACAACCCATGTGGGATAAATATTTTAGAATTTGTAGTTTCTTAAGCACTCCTAGTTAAGTCAAAAACAAAGAATTGTGTTGAAAGTAGAATTTCAGATCACATTTAGGCATAGTATAATAAGTTTTCTTAAAAAACTTTGAACTACAAAATGTTGTTAAATGAAGATAAGTTTCACCTCCAAAAATCCGTTTGGCATTTTGAATCTCCAATCAAAAGTTATGGACAAATTTGAGAGAGGGTTTTTTTAAATGTTAAAGAAAAAAGGTCCATTTCAAACCCTCTCTCAAATTTGTCCATAACTTTTGATTGAAGATTCAAAATTCCAAAAGGATTTTTGGAGGTGAAACTTGTCTTCATTTAACAACTTTTTGTAGTTCAAAAGTTTTTTAAGAAAACTTATTATACTATGCCTAAATGTGATCTGAAATTCTACTTTTAACATAATTCTTTGTTTTTGACTTAACTAGGAATGCTTAAGAAACTACAAATTTTAAAATATTTATCCCACATGGGTTGTTCTACCCCCTACCACCCCATGTGTATATGTAGAATTGTCTTTTCATTTGAAAATCCAAAGTGCTTTCGGTTTTGTATGAAAGCAAGTTACACGCTTGGTTCATTTTTTTTTCATTTCTTTTGGGTTTTGTTGTGTTACAAAACACCCAAAAAAAATGAAAAAAAAATGAACCAAGCATTTAGCTTGAATTCATACAAAGCCAAAAATATTTTGAGTTTTCAAAACACACAATGTATGAGTACAAAACGTTTATTGTGTTTTATTTAATAAGTGTACAAACTCTGATTTTGTTTTAATTTTAAATGTACCTTGAATTGTTATGGCCAGCTGATTGACTTTGACAAAATCGACGCGTGTATATTAGCTACTGATGGTGTGGAATATACCACACCATTCTGTCCGGGGGGAGGAAGGCAGCCCAGCAGTCTGCTACTGAATGTTATGTCTATTTTAAACTTCCTTCTTCATTCAAATACAACTTTGTTTTCTAAAACTTTCAACATCTAGGGACCAAATGTATTCAAGTCCCTCACTAATTACACTGACGAACAAAATTGAATACAAATTTGGAACTTTTTCTGATTCAATCATCCATACCATTAGCATCAATGGGCAAATTACAAAAGTTGTACTCCATAGTATGCAACATGTAACACATTATTGTGGAAGTGTCAAGAAAAAATTAGTTGTTATGTGAAAGAAGATTAATTTCAAAGTTAGCTATGTTAAAACTCGGTTTTGTACGCTATAATTTGGAGCTACTTTATATCGTGCCAATTTTTTTTTAAACTCCAAAAAACCTTTTTGTGCCTTAGCATGTTGGTGTACATCATTTCAAATTGTTGTATGTACAAAATTTGAAGGAAATAGACATTTATAGAATTTAAAATATCAACAATTTGACAAACATGCAAATTTTATTGGTTCTCACAATATTTGAATTTTTTTGGGGGGTTGAAAGTATGGGATTGCATTAGATATTATAGAAAGAGTATAGGTTGCAATATGGACCATTGTTATATCTTAATGCCCTTGCATTTGAAATATTTGTTGAAACGGACAATTTATTTAATTTGTATTTCATAGCTGTATAATTCATTTTTAGGTTCAATTTTTTTGTCCAAAGACCTAAGTGAGTTCATGATGCACATGATTGACCCAACAAATCCAAAAAAATTATAAACATCATTATCAATACCATCAAAAAATTATAAATATCATTATCAATATCTAAAAATGACTCCTCCACCTTTTGTTCCCACTAAACATCAATAAAGCAATTCCTTCATTTTGTCATTAAAATTTTTCTTGATGGCAGATGGTCAAGTGACAAATTGGTATTTGACTCGGTGAATTCTTTGGACTTTGGACAAACCATCTCTATATTTATTTGTAAATTTGGGTGTGTGGTCTCACAATTAACAAAAATATTTGGTACATCATAAATATTTTGCCACCATACTGATATTGTAGCTTATTTTAATTCTTCATGATATGTCGTGGATGAACTTTGTAGATGAACTTCATAGATGAACAATGACTCAATAAAGTGAAAAGTAGCCTCTCTGAAGGCTATTAATTGTTATGGTCTTCAATATGAACATCAATAATACACAAACCATAGATAAAATATTCCTCTTGTGACAAAAATTATAATCCTATCAGTTCATTTTGTAACATGCATTATGGTAGAACCACCCATTCTTGAATAGGGAACCATACCCAACCAAAGCAGTTATAGGGTGCAGTTATTTCCAACCAAAGTTTGGATTGTTTTTGCTTTTCTTTTCCAAAGTTGGGACTAATAAGGTCACAACATATGTCCTGAAGTAGTAAGCAAGAAAGTAGGAAGTAGTGAGTAAGAAAGTAGGACTTGAATGATCAAAAGTAGAAGATTTTAACTTATATGTTGGATATGGGTTCAAGCTAACTTTTGACTTATAATACTCCTAGAAATTTCAATTCAAAGCATAAAATTACCAAAAAATTGCCAATCCCCGTGATTTCTATCTTTCTACATGGTAAAAAATCACATTGCCTTACAGAACATGTGCGGATTCGCTTAAATGGTCGACTATGGGTGGTTCTACCATATGAACTTAAGGTAGGAGGTCCTATAATGGAGCATTTAAGGTCTAGAACTGAATTTTGAGGAGGTGAAATATCTTGAAATTTTTTTCAGTCAATTTTCCTTGAAAAACAGATTGAACTAACATCTAACCCAAGTCGTTTCATATTTTTTCATGCTTTTTTGAATTAGTTAAAAAATTTTGAAGTTGAAATGGCATAGGGCTCTAAAATGGTGCCCTAGCTAAAATGTACACAGTCTGTACATTGATGGAGGCTATGAAAAAATAACATGTACAAACAGTTTACATTTCAGTTAGGGCTCCATTTTAATGGCCGCTCCATTTAAGGACCTCCTACCTTAGTACAAATCAATGTCGCAGATTTCAAATGATACAAAATGGTCCCTGCAGCCCACTCATATGATGTAACTTACTTCACCCTCCCATTCCGATGCATTTGGCCGAGTGTTTGTACTGTGGGCCACACTAATCTTCATTTTTCCAATGTTGTGATTTCTGAAGGTGCAAGACGGACAAATGCTTTTTTTTTTTTTTTTTTTTTTTTTAATGCATTTCAGGGCTCGATGACCGCCCACCCTCCCTTGGGAATGAAACATGTGTGTGTACTTTTTTTACCAATTCATACTAATTCTGTGCCTGCACTAAAAGCTGAACCGACCGCCATCACGAAAAAGTATTCACCTACCTCTGATGTCAAAAGAGATTTTTCCATATCCCAACCAACCTCAATGATGCCAGTTGGAAGTTCGGACCAGGATTTGGAAGGAAAGTCATTCTAACTAAGGTAACAGGCTCTAAAATCGCATAGGCTCTAAAATCGCCCACCCTATTCAAATGTACACTGCTTGTACATGTAATTATTTCATAGCCTTCAGCGATGTACAAACAGTGTACATTTTAGGAAGTGGGCGATTTTAGAGCCCAATGCCACTTCAACTTCAAATTTTCATAACTAATTCCAGAAAGCTCCAAAAAATATGAAACGACTTGGGTTAGACGCCAATTCCTCTTGTCTTTCAAGGAAAATTTACTGAAAAATATTTTGAGACATTTGACCTCCTCCAAATTCAGTTTCAGCTCTTAGGTGGGCGATTTCTGAACCTATTACAGTAGAACCTCTCTAAGCTGATCGGTCCCGGACCGGTCTGATAGATTGGATTATAGAGATTTATTGACTTCTGGAGGGTCATTTTTAGTCACAGGCTTTGATATGTGGCCCAGTCCAGGACCGGTCTGACATGATTGATTTAGGGAGGTTTATCGACTTGAAGGGGATCAACTTAGAGAGGTTCTATTGTACCTTACTGAGTACTGACCTCACCTGACCAAATGCTAAGGTTACCACACCTAAAATCAACTAAGTAAGGAATTCACCATGGTACCCATTATTAAATTGGGCTTTTTTTGTGGGGTCTTGTTGGCAGTCCAAAGGGTATTCTAAATCCTCTTTCAATACATTTTTTGGACATTGTATGAATAAAATATGAATATTCAAAGTGGTGTTCTGAAATCTGAATGTAGAATCTTATAAAATAGTGGGAGTACATTTTAGGCAAGGATATGTAGAATAGGGGTTGGTTTTAGAAAAGGGTTGTTTTTAGGTGTAGTTCTTTTACCAAGTCAATTCCGAGTCAGTATTGTAGGCAAATGTCATAACATTCTTAGGGGCGCTTCACACTATGTCCAAGTTCCAACTCTCATAGTCTAAATTCAAGGCAAAGTCGCGTGATTTTTTTTGGATGTAGAAGGTGAATAAAAAACATCAAATGTGGGACATGGGACTTAGAACTTCATAGTATGAGATTTAAGATATAAAGGGTAATATCTTTATGCTAACCTTTTTTCTTGGAGTGTCTATAATGTTTTGGAATTCAATGATTGTTGGTATAGAATGTTATATTTAGCACAAATATCAACTTTATTTCAAGTAAGGGTTTCTAATTTCATATTTCGGAGCAATGCAAAAAGCAATTTTCACTTAAACTATAAACTTCTTCACTTCTATAGACGTGGATAGAAGATACAAAATGTGAATGAAGACTCATTGAGTTAGTAAATTGAGGAGGTGTGTAAAACACCTCACATTATTGCCAAAGCAATGGATCTCAAGGTCCAAATGGTCATCAAGTTCGTGTCCATTTGGGATTTGGATACTATGCCATTGCATTCGTTTGCATTTGGTTGCATGGTACTCCATGACCCCCCTTCAACTATAGACTCATTTATTCATCCCAAAAAACATGCATTTCATCCAATATGGAGCTATAATAATGTCTAAAGATTTTGTGGCAATTTAGTAATTTCATCAACTAAAAAAGGCAAAATATATAGCCAAATGCATTCTCAAAAAACATTAATTTTATTTGAACAATTTTTTTGAACAATTTTGAGCGATTTTTTGTAATTTTGGCCTATGTATACAAAGAAAAGATGGTAAAATTAATTTTAAGAAATCATAATGAAGAATAGAAACTCTTCTAATGTATCTTTATCATTCATTCATACAAAGCACTTAAAAAATATCATTCTATAAAATATATTACACACTTTGCATAATTGGGAGACATTTGATGTGAGACCTTGATCAAGTAGACTGTTTACAAACACTAAGGGCAAACTTCCTTGCTTTGGCAGAGTAATTGCAGGTTCAATATTTTTCATGAGTCAATAAAGTATTTTTCCATATTGATAACAACAATTTTACAATTCCATTTCATGTATGTACGAAGTAAATAAGTGAAGGAATAGGATTGTCTTGTTGTTAAAGAAATCTCTAGTGCACGTAGATGATTGAAATGTACTTTTATTAGTTTGTTAATAGGGTCTAATGCGCTTATAGTTTTATCCAAACTAGACATACAATGATTAATTAGAAAGCTTTCAACTTTAATTTCTAAAATTATTTTTATGCTCAATTTGAAACTAAATTGCAATTTTGATATCAAATACAATTGACTACAAAAATAATGGTGACTTCCTATAGAAAGCAAAAGTTAGTAACTAAATTCAATCAAGTTCTTAGTCAACAAGAACTCCTTGAAACGTGGGCTCCGATTGGTGAATTGTTGAAACTTATTCCATTGTTATAAACTAAATTTACAGTAGATTTATTGAAGTAGGTGGGTGAAAAGAATGACCAAGGACGTGGATACTAAATTTTTAGAAATGGAACAAACTTCACAATTTTCACTTATAATTCAAAAAAGTGAGCGCAAATCTTAAAAGGTTGATGAGCTAAAATGCAGAATCATTGTATTAATATTGAGAAGTGACGTTTAATTGATTTTTTTTCAGAGACAAAAATTCCAAATCTAGTATTTATTGAGTTGTTCTAACCCGAAAGGCCCAAGGCTATTTTGGTAACAAAAAACACTCAAAATTGCAAATTCTGCTGCGTTCACCTAAGAGACAAAAAAAATATTTTTTTAAATCTGACTGTAGGATCTTGTACTTTACATGTCTGAAATCACGTGGTAAAAATTTCATGAAGTTTGATTGTACAAACTGGAAGATAATAGCATTCAAAGTTAGGAAAGAATATTTTTTTGAACATTGTTTTGGCGGAATATTAGATGACTTTGACCGCCATTTGTGGAATTTTTTGCACTATAAACTTTGTATTAAATTTTTTTTTTATGTTGAAGAATTGAGTTGAGTCTAGGATAAAAATTTCAAAGAAAATAAATTAGATTTTTATTCTTTAAATAATTATAAAGTAGAAGTAGGTTTAAGATTAAAAGAAAAAATAAATCGTTAATAACTCTAAGATGGAATTGAAACACGATAATTCCGACGGTGAGATTGTTCTAGCAAGCACACTTAACCTTGTCAAACAATTTTTTTTGAAAAATTGTTAATTTTGCATTCAGAAATGAATCCTATAAGTTATATTTTCAAAAAGATGCTCAAAAAACAAGATTGTTCATAACTTTTACATCACTAATCCAAATGGAGTAAATCAAAGCTTCACTTAGACAAAAATATGATCTATAAGAAGAAGAAGAAAATTAATTTAATTTCAATTTTTTGTGGATTTTTTTTCCTGCCCGATGAGTGAAAATTTGGTCTTTTCGTGGTATAAATTTTGCTCCTGGGCACTGATTGAAATAATAATTATATTACCACAAAGCTAATCAATTTTTCTATCTTATGAGAAAGTTTCAAAAAGTTTTACAAAAAATAGAGGTTATAGGATCCTGTCCAAAATTCAAGTTGTTCCGTAAGGGGACAATGGTCCTTTAGGGGTTAATTGAAGCAATGACATACATAGGTTAGACTAGTGAAATAATATAAATCATATCTATACAATTAGCATAATATATAGTAAATTATGTAGGCAAAAAATTTCAAATGTTTCCTAGAGTCTTAAATTTGTGCATTTCAATTTGGTATTCAAACTTCAAACGGCTTAGACTAGTTTTCACAAGTTTCTTAGGAGTATACTAAATATGCCATATTTAACTACTTTTGGTCTTTCATTTATTGAATTTTATTATTATTCTCTCTCGATATATAAAATATGAGGTAGAATTCTCTTGAATTTTTTTGATGGTCGTAAATTAGTTATAGTAAAAAAGTATATTTTCTAGTGCAAATTTTGGTCCAAAATTTGTGCAAATAGAGCATTTCATGCACTCGAATGCATGATTGGACTTAGTATATTATGACCATAAACATAGAATATATTTAAATTTATTTTTTTGAAAATCCAAATGCATTTTAATACATAGTATCAAATCTTTACTACTAACAATCTTTCTTTACAATTTAGTAGGAGAATTTACAGAAGTCACATGTAATTGCAATCTTAACATTGATCAAAATGCTTTTGAATTTTGAATGATGTGATTTTTTTATTTTTATTTTTTAAAGAATCATGCAAAGTAGTATTAGGGCTTTGTTTATCTTAACACTTCAAATGACAATGGAAAATTTCTTCAAATTTTGAAGTAAGAAATTTTCAAAATCTTAAACTCTTGAAATCTACAAACATATATATTGAGAACTTTGAAACAAATTTAATTTGGTATCATGTCAAATTGATATCTTATTTATATCTATTAGTATACATACGTAAAGGTTGTTCGTGGAATAATATAAATATTTTTATTGTCATGTTATGTATTATTGATTTTATCAATGAAGTAAATTATTTAGATCTTTGATTAAATTTATTGAAATGAAATTTGATTATAGCTTTATGTGCTTTAAAACAATCAAGGCATTTAGAAGAGAATGAACATTTACCTCTTCTACATACTACATTCTAATTTTAAAATCATAATTATACTTTAGCTTTTCAAAGACTTTAGTTATAATTTAATTAATTTGATTCATCAATACCAAAAATCGGTCAATAAGATAGGAGGTCGGTTAAAGTGACTAAGCTTTAAATGTATTGTCTAAAATGTATGTATATGTTGCCTTCATCAAAGTGTCAATTGGATTTATCAATATATCAATTGCATTTGTCAATGTACCAACTATAAACATATGTGGTAATGACTCCTTTTAGTGCCATATGTAATATTAAATTTGAAATTCATAACTGCTCTCTACAAAGGACCAAAAAATATGAAATGACTTTGATTGGATGACAATTCCATTTATCTTTCTAAAATATTTTTTTGAAAAATATTCAAAGAAGTCAAACTTTCCAAAATTGCAAATCTAAATGATAAATGGTCACTTTGTAAACCTCCTATTATTTTAACCATTATGACAAACTAAGATTAGTTTGTCATACAAGGTTATTCATTTAACTTAGTACAAGTGATTTATTACAAATTGTAAAACCAAAAAAAATTGGGAGTAGTGCTCATAGAGGTCATCAATCCAATAACGACAATTTGTAAACTGGACATATGTTGCAATTAGTATGATGCCTTCCATACAAAACTTGAGGATTCAAAAAAATATTGTATGGAAAATTGAAGTTGTATTCTTCCATTGATATACCTATCCAACAACTAGCAAGTTGGATCCAAGTGCTTATGTAATGAATGCTTTTATACAAAGTATGTAATGAGAGTGAGTTATAAGAGAGTGAAGAAGTGTATGGAAAAGTTGCAATCTTGCGAGGCTTATTATTCAGAAATGGACTCTAGAGGTCCATATGAAAGGTTGCATCTTGTGGATTTAGATGTGGGGCTCTTGAATAACCAATCTCTTCATTCATGCCAACTTCTTTTGTAAGAATCAAAGTTCTTATTCTTAGAACATTGCTTCAAAGATGCAAACATTTCTCTCTAAACCAAGATGTGTACTTACACATTCATTTGGTGGTTTATTGTACCATTTTACTGCATAAAACAAACTTGTTTACAATCTAAGATTTTCCTTAAATACTCTAACTTGAAATTTCAATATCAATTTGTGTTCAACTTTGCCCTATTGGGAATGACAAAAACACCTATTTGCCTATTGGAGTATCATAGTTGCTGAGTTTACAATATAGTTTACACCTTAAAATTGGAACCATTGTCCCACCTACCATGGAACATGGAACATCAAGTCCAAGCCCAAAGTACATGATTTTGCCCCTCTATAGTTGCTAAAATGTTTTTTTTTCTTTTTTTCCTTCATTGGTGGCTTTTCGTCCAAAGTCCACCTTAAAAGAGACCATCGAACACACCATGACTTTTCAATTCCCTCTATCATTCACCACGCGGTACACTATTATTGGTTAAAACGATAGTGACAAGTTTTGGTGAATTGCGTCAGTATTGAATAGTTATTACGGAGTATTATTCACCAACTGCAACCAGTTCATTGCATACAACGCCGTCTCAAAGCTAAACGGAGAGACCATTCGACATTCTCATTCAATCCAGTGTACTGAAAGTACTCCGAGCATTCCTGCACCTGGGCACTATGAAACAAGGATCATGACCACTCCACGCTCATTGTAACTGAAACAAATCCAACCTAGAATCCAATCTCCAGGAACAAACGAGCAAGCTGTCCAAGATTGAGGCCAAAAGTTAAGCATCTTCACACTTCGACTGACTTAATTAATTAGGTGAATAGAGCTTGCAAGCCCAGTAAGTATGTCACAAGCACAAGGCAATATGCCAGAAAGTCAACACTTCATCAATTATTATACAACCTGAAAGTTGCAGGAGCACTACAATACTGGTAATTTAGCATCACAACAGGTGAACTCTCACGTCGTCCCGGATGGTCCCGGCACCTTGGAAGTGGGCGGATTCGCCACCTGTGGGGGGAAGCCCGTCACCGGATACCCAGTCTGCACAGGAAATCCGTTTGGGGCTGGATACGCATACATGGCCGGATTTGCCGAAGACTGCGTTGTGGCAGCAGGCGGAGGGTAGCCGTAAGCACGGTGTCCCAGTGGTTCCATGGGGTAGCTGGAAAGCTGGGCTTGGTTCCGCCGGTATCCCAGGCAGGACAGACACAAGTAGAACATCAAGGAGAAGGCGATGACGGAGCCCAGGATGTACACCACAACACGCCATGTGGAGTATTTGCCTGCATACACCACATAGCGCGCAACAGCCAGCAGCAGCATTAGGCACTGAATCTGGGTATGTAACAGGAAAGCGAATTCTGTTCTAAAGGGAATGTTTTTTTTAACATTTCTCAACGTTGTAGATGTACTTACAGCCTAAGAGAAGAGTCTTTGCAAAAGGCAATGAACAAAATCATACTCTAAAACAAAAAAAAATGCGCAATATAGAAATCAGATTAAACAGAAGGTTCCATTTTCCGGTATCCCTGACAGAAATCCCACACAACACAAGCCTATTATCAATACAGCAAACTCAAAGGCTACTTATCATTTGAGGCTTCTACGCTATATGGAGATAGTAGTACAGAAGATCTACTGTGCAGACCTGGCGTTCCATAGGAAATGGGAGGCAAGAAAGTCCTACCCAAAGAGGATGCTAGTGTATTTAGAAAAGCCAGAGGTCAATGGGATCAAACCCTTTTGAAGATGATCCTAAGCAAGATGGTCAGCAAGGCCATTCTGGACTTGTCATAAACCCTACTTATTATGCTTGTCGGGTTAGTGATTTATGAGGGTCTTCAAAGAGCACCCTAAGCCTGGATCGGGGTTCCTCCAAGCATCGAGCCTGGAGGAAGAACCCTATAGTATGCTGGGTTCGTCTTCCAGGTTCTCTATTGTACAAACTAGCCCACAATGTTTATGCCAATATTTGTCTAAC
This sequence comes from Pseudisothecium myosuroides, assembly GCA_951799445.1. Lineage (NCBI taxonomy): Eukaryota > Viridiplantae > Streptophyta > Bryopsida > Hypnales > Lembophyllaceae > Pseudisothecium > Pseudisothecium myosuroides. The sequence continues at coordinate 45,771,334 of OX637288.1, forward strand.
CTGGACAACTACAAGTCACAAAAGTACCAATAAACATGCATAACTATAAGTAAGGAAGAGCTAACAGGACTACGGAAGGAAGACGGGCTGGATGAGGCAGGGTAGAATGTTACAATAGTTGCAAACTAGAAGATGAAGGGACAGAGTTTGAACACAAAAGATGAACTAAAACAACTTCAGTTCCCAAGAAAGAATTGTACTTACAGGTCATGCCATTGCCGGTATACAAACCATTGCAAGCGCAGAAATTCCCGCGATCAGATGTATAACAGGTTGCATGCGAGTCACAGTCAGCCCCCCCAGTTTGCTTACATGGAGTTCCTAACCACAACAGATGCATACACAGGGTTTATCAATGTAGTTTAAAAACATGTATCATTGATTCTCAAATCATGCTAATACCACATTCCGACTGCGCACTTCTGCTGCAATCGGGGTGATGCTTAAACCCTAAAATAGCAGGAAGCGAAACATTCATTTGGCAAACATTCTACCACTGCTAGCGGTAAGGCACGAGTGGCACCACCCCTAAAATATTCACCACTGGTACATTCTCTCCGTGTACCATACAATGCTTGTCACACACAATGTTATTCGACAGATCCTAAAGCTTCAAAACTTCTGTCCAAACCAGTAGGTTTAGATGTGTCTAAGTCTCACCTTGCGCATCCACAGAACCAACTGACAGAAACGAGATCAAAGCCAGCACCGCCAGCACCAGCACCATCCTCCATCCTCCTCTTGTCATTGTATTCCTGATATGATCCAACAAAAAAACCAGATGGTCACACACACACACTGTAAACGTAAAAATTCCTACTCCCAATGCGGCATTCCAAATACACACGCATGCATTCTCAAAGCCCTACCACAGCAAAACAATCAGCAGCACAATCAACTAACCGACTAATCGACTAATCGACAGAATTCCATATATACAATGTGCTATACCACGACATGACTTTACACACACGGCTTTCCTCTCGGAATTCCAACAGAGCGTAAACTGTAAACCCAAAGATCCCTGAAACGAATGCCACATATATGAAACTTGCATTTAAAATCCACAAAACTTGAATGCAAGGGATGCATTGGGCATAGGCATGCAATGCGAGGGCGGTACCTGATGGGTCGATTGTGCACGAAATCGTGTGAAAAGAGGCTTGATTGATCACCGTAAACCCAAAGATCCCTGAAACGAATGCCACATATATGAAACTTGCATTTATAACCCACAAAACTTGAATGCAAGGGATGCATTGGGTGTGCATGCAATGCAAGGGCGGTACCTGATGGAGGTCGATTGTGCACAAAATCGTGTGAAAAGAGGCTTGATCGATCACTGATGGGAGTGGGATGCGGGGAGTGACGAATGCGCGTGATCGGGGGAGGAGTCGGTAGAGCGAGAGATACGTTGGTGCGAAAGAAAATAGTCGGTGGTGCAGCACGAAGAAGGCGACGACACGCATGGAGCACTGGAGCGCAACTGCAGCGCGGTCGCCGAAGGTTCCTGGGATTTAATTAGCGTGGGTGTAGGGTTTTAGAGTGGGTCGTGTGACTAGTGCTTTGCCACAGTAAGGGAGGCAGTTTAATTTTTTTTTTTTTTTTAACAAATGGCAGCAGCTTTTACCTCAACGAATTCCTATCTTTGTGTAAACCAAACTTGCATGTGAAACAGACAGTCTCCTATTTAGAACTTGAGTAATAATGTAGGGCCGGGGTGAACTGACCCCTCGCTCGGCCCTGCGGGCTGACCCTGTTTTCCGCACAAATTTTTTTTTGCAAATTTTGAATTCATATTCGGGATCAGAGACCTCCAGTTAGTTAAATGAAAGCAATAATATTCCCTGGATCGGCCCAAAATAGGGGACTTTTTTTTTACATGCACCCATTAGGGGATATTTGAACCCACAAAGAGGCTTTGAGTTTTCTTACTAATTTTAATACTAATGGAATGAGTGGGAGGGTGGCCATAGATTCATTACTTCCACCACGTGGCGTGGGCTCCATTCTTCATGATGAAACCATCATGAGATTTATGAGATTGTGGAGATGGATTGGATAATGATGACAAATTTTGAGTTTAATATGCAATTCTTGGCCCGATTAGTGAGTTGAGAAGGCTCTTTCCACCTAAATTTATGAGATCATGGAGATGGATTGTGTAATGATGACGAATTTTTGAATTCATCATGCAATTCTTGACCCAACTAGTGAGTTGAGAAGGCTTTTTCCACCCAACTTTTTGCATTACAAAGCGGCCTCTTTTGGGGTTCAAATATCCCCTAATGCTTGGTAAGGCCAAGCGAGGGGATCAATCCACCCCGATCTAAGGTAGACTCTATTGTAAAAGCGACCGTGTTCTTAAAGCAATCGTGATACAAGCGTTTCAACTTCAGAAGTTCACAACTAATTCCACAAAGGTTCAGAAAATAAGAAACGGCTTGGGTTAGATGCCAATTCCATTTTTTTTCCTACAAAAATTTATGGAAAATTGTTTCAAGGGGTGTAGCTTCTCCCCCACAGGCAATCTGCTCTTAAATGGTTGATTTAAGAGCAAACCTCTAAAATGTGTTGTCTTTTCTTGAGCGTGTATAAGGAAAATATCACAAATAATTCAATATTTGAATAATATTGATAAATTTATTTTTTTGGAGAATTGCAATTGTTTTCATCATGAATTTTTTTTACAAATAAATTTTGGCCAAGTCTAAAATTTAGATGCTAAAAAAATTGTATTTTGATGAATTGTTGAAGTCAAAATCTTTCAAATTGATTTGAAACAAATCTATAAACTATTATTCTCAATTTGACTATATGGATAATTTTTACTCTATATAATGTACCATTTGTTATACAATTAGAGGTATTGAATGTATAAATGAGGATCATAGATTCTATTGAGTATGGAAGACATTTAATTTCTTGTGAAGTATTGAAATCTAAATACTTTTTTTTATAGAAACGAAAGGCGCAATGCTTGTGATGGAGTCCACCACCCAAATTATTTGGGTGAAAATGGACCAAATTGCACCATCAACAAATAGCAGGTAAAAAAGATTATGGAAAAAAATTAAAAAAGGTTGAAATTGCCTAGTAGCAAAATAATCTTCAACTAGACAATGGATCTAGAGTTCGATAGTAGGCTACTTCTTTGTCACCCAAGTTTAGGGTTCAGGTGCACCACTAGGCGATGATGCTTTGCTAGAGTTTTGTCACCTAGATTGCATCCATTGTCACATTTTTCGAATTAGGATTTAGTCAATTCCCTAAATTTTTCATCCACTGATGTGATTATGCTCTTTGTTTAAATGAGAAAATCGCCAAAGTGTTCTCCATTGAAGACCATTTTGTTGCTAGAATCAACTAACTACTCCGGCTTTTATAATCACCAAGTAACTCCGAGAGTTTTTGGTACATCGCCATTGGTATGAATTTGACTTTCTTAAGCATGAATTGTACAGAGGCTTTTGTAATTCGTTTGTCTTTTTAGAACAATACATTTTCATTGTTAAATGTCTAAATTTGAGTTTTCTTATACCTATTCAAAGCACTTTGGAGATGCGTTTTCAATTTTAGGTTCTAATTATAAACTACTAAAAAGATAGAAGTTTATTTTGAGGGACAATATACTAGTTCTATTGAGGACACCCTTAAATAAACTCCGGTCGTGATGTAACTAAACCACAATAACAACTTTCACCACGTTGAGCCCCAATTAGAAATAAAAATGAGCTTCAATAGGCTTGTTACTAGATTCTGTATGCTTTTGGCTCCTATTTATCCTTCACAGCTTCACCTATTAAGAATAATTTGATGACTCCGTAGTAATGCACACCAAGTATGAGTTTTTGTACCATGGTTAATTTACCTGCGTCAACAATCCAAGATACATTCCACCCATTATCTCTCACATTAGAAGCTCAAAAAATTTGGGCACCCACTAAGTTTAGGATTTGTGAAAGTGATCGTGCATGAAGTTGCACCTTCACCTAACTATGAGGTTGCAACATCAATAGGCATGCAACTTGAACCATATTAGGCTGCTTTTCTAGTGTCAATTGAGGTTGCTTTTATCACCAAATGTAGACAATAACTAGTGAATTGACCAATTCGGCACAAGTGAAAGGTAGGAAAATTTAGATTAAATTTAGTGATAACACAATTATAGGGTTGAATGTTTAGAGAAAATTTGAAGGGACCCAGAGCACTTTTGAAAAACTTTGATTGTGTGTCAAATTCTCCCAGTGCAAAGGTGGAAGCTTTAAGGTTGCTTAATTGATATCCAACAAAAAACATAGTAAGGACAAAGCCAATGACTATCGAGTCAAACTTCAAATGTTTGTGCTTACTATCAATTAATTCCATTTGCTATTATATATGCATGATTTATTTTTAAACATGCCAATGGCACTTCATTTTTTTGGGACAAAAAGGGCATGTAGCATGGTGACTATGGTAGTTCACCAAAATTAGTCGGGCACATAGAGATGAATGACATTGAACACAAAAAACATACTTTGCCCACTCAAAAAAGTAAACATATAGTTTGATCATCAAGAGCTTTTAAAGGTTATCCTTGTTGAATTTTGTATGAATATGTATCTCCTACCCCTCTTTGAATTTGTCCATTATTTCTTAATGAAGGCTTCAAATCACAAACAAATTTTCACAATTGAAAGTCAAATATGATTCTCCAACCTATGTTACTTGGTAAACAATGTTATGGAGTGGATTCTTTGGAGGTCTCTCCATCTCATTGCCCAAGAACCAATATTTGAGAAGAACTAGGATATTGTGAATTGATGAAAATGAAAAAAAAACGTGGTTGGAGTTTGAGACTATATGACTAAAAACGACACAATATTTTCAAGAATACTAATTAATTAATGGTTCGAGATGACCCTAAACTACCGCGTAAAGTCAATGAGGTACCCAAACCGAATGGCGTGGTTGCAGGTTTGATACACATATTGGCAACAAGTTCTTTACCTTGTGTGAAATCATCCTCTCTTCTTCATAGAAAACCCTTGCAGTGTGTTTCCTGAATAACGCTTGTTTAAAAAAAAGAAAAAAGAATACTAATTACTATAGTTATAGTGACTTTTAACTGAGGGAAAGTTCATGGGTGCAGATGCTGTTACATTCAATTTCAATTCCAGTTCCAATTTCAATGTTTTAGGGTTTAGGGTTTAGGGTGGTACAACCCACTCCCAGCTGTGAAGCCTGCCCTTGTGATGTCCATGACTCTTTTCCTCGAGACACTGTGCGAGACAGATCCTGGCAGAGCTCCAGAATCATCGACATTGGGCAATGGGATCCGCGTACAAAAATGTGGAGCTCCTGTCATTCAGTCACATGCACCTTCCATCAAGGCGGTGGGTGCAGATCGGATGGTGAGACGAACTTTTGCAGAATCGATGACGCAGGGCTTGAAGATGTGAGCATGGTCAGACAATGCATCAGGTACAGTACTATGGTATGACGATTGGTTGTTGAATGTCTCAAACAATTTGAACTCCATTCTAACCTTAAAACCCTGAAACCCTAGATGTAAATTTTTTTTTTAAGTTGGTGCACTTATTCAGAATTTGTCGTGTGTAGTGTCAGTGGACGGATTTGCTGAGGATTTTGTGAAGAATTTGCAAGCATGGTCAATGCAATAGGTACTATGGTCGGTCGATTGGTTGTTGAAGGTTTCAAACAATGTGAACTCCATTCTAACCTTAAAACCCTGTAACCCTAGATGTGAAATTTTTTGAAGGTTTCAAACGATGTGAACTCCATTCTAACCTTAAAACCCTGAAACCCTAGATGTGAAATTTTTTAAATTGGTGCACTTATTCAGAATTTGTCGTGTGTAGTGTCAGTGAATCGGATTTGCTGAGGATTTTGTGAAGAATTTGCGAGCATGGTCAATGGATCAGGTACTATGGTGGGTCGATTGGTTGTTGAAGGTTTCAAGCAGTACGAATGCTATTCAAATCTTAAAACCCTGAAAGGCTGCAATCCTAGATTCCAGTTTGCTAATGATGCGCTTTTCGTACTTCCTTGTATATGTGGTGTCAATTGTCCAATTTGCTGAAGATAAACAATGTGAACTCCATTCTAATTTTAAAACCTTGAAACCGTAGATTCGAGTTTGCGAATGGTGCATTTTTTTCAAAATTACTCGCGTGCGCTGTGCATCATCACGATACGAATTCTTTTCGCAAATTTTTTGCTCAGACTTTAAGCTCGAACGATTGCGTGTTGCATGTTACATGTTGCAAACAATGTAAGCTGCATTCAAACCCTAAAACCGTGTATTCCCTAGACGTGAGTTTGCAGATGATGCATTTTTCAATATTCCTCTCCGGCGCTGTGCATCATCACGATGTGAGTTCTCTTCGCAAATTGTGTCTCAGACTTTATGCTCAAACGATTGAATATCGAATGTTACAAACAATCTGATCTACACAACATTCAAACCCTAGAACCCTGGAATTCCCAGGTGCGCGTTTCCCCATGGTGCCCTTCAATAATTTCCTCGGGTGTGGTGTCAGATTGATTGCCGTGACTCCCTCGATATGACCTCTCTTCGCTAGTTGTGAATCAGATTTAAGCTCAAACCACTGCATATTGATTTTTACAAACAATATGAGCTACACCACATTCAAAACCTAGAGCCCTGAAAATCCGAGATGGTAGTTCACCCTTGGTGCCCTTCAATAACCTCCTCGTGTGTGATCTCAGATTGATAGCCGTGACTCCCAGGGTATGAATTCTTTTTCGCAAATTAGTGTCTCAGATTTTAAGCTTGAATGATTGGTTGTTGAATGTTGCAAATAGCGTTAGCTGCATTCAAACCCTAGAACCCTGGAATATGCCATAGTGCAATTCCATAACCTCCTCGTGTGTGTTCTCAGATTGATTGTCGTGCAGATATGAATTCACTTCACAAATCGTGACTCGGATGTTGAGCAAGTGAGCTTTCCTTTTCGTTTCGCAATGGAGATCCAACAAGGCTTTGGTGATCGTCACGTGGTGCTGGTGACGGTGCCGTGTCCGGGGCACATCATCCCCGCAACACAGATCGCTCGTTTCCTTCTCTCTCGCGGCATCCTGGTCTCCTGCTTCACCACAGGCATGAACTTCCCGAGCGTGGAGCCCCACCTGGCGGACACTTTCCTCGGCGAGCGGATCCTGTTCCGGCCCCTCATCTCCCCGTCGGAGTTCGTTCCCCCCGGGAAGGAGATCACGGACAACATCCGGTGGATGCAAGCGCCCAGCGATGAGGAGATGGCCAGAAGGTTGGAGAAGGTGATGGAAACGATGGTGCCACCGCCGCAGTGCATCGTCTCGGACTTGATGGCTGGGTGGACGCAGGATGTGGCGGATGGGAGGGGGATCGATAGGCATGTGCTCTACACCATGCCGGCCAATGCGCTCCTCTTCTCGTTTGGGGTAAGTAAGGGTTGCACACCCCAAGAATTGCCAAATCCTAAGAAGACATCATGGAGTGAGGAATCATCAGACATGGAGGAGCTGAGAACAGTTTATATTACTAAAAATGGACAGATGCTTAAGTATTCTTGTCATTTGTGGTAAGGTTTGCACACCGAATTTCCAAACTTTAAGAATACATGGAGCGAGAAATCATCATTCATGGAGCTGAGATTAGTTTCTAGTACTGAAATGGCCAGATTCTTAAGTATTCTTGGTAGCAAGTCAAAGGGGATTCCAACGCTCCTAGGAACGCATTATATAGATACCACACGCATAATTTATGAGGGTCCAAAGTTTTGTTGATGAATGATCTGAAATTTCTGGTATTGTGGTGGTGTGCACTCTCAAAATCAATATGTACTCATTGTCTACGATTCTAGAGTGTCACATTTCAGTAGTGTTGAAGTTAGGTGTGATTACTTTACATGATATCGCGATTTCTCTGGATTTTCCGATTGCTTTTGGGATTTAGGGTTCAAGCTGTTGATTGTTAAGGTGAAGGATACTTTTTGCAAGCAATAAGGAGGAGTGCATTTTCATTAGGAGAGATCACTTTTGATACTACAGATGCCAACCTCTCTTTCAAGGGAGCATAGTTTCTCTCAGTCAATGAATGATGATTTCTTGTGCAATCTTTCAAATTGGGATTTTGTTTACTACTATTGAAGTATCGTAGGCGACCCCATTTCCATTCAAAGACATTTTGCCAAGTCATGTTTACACCCAATAGTTGCTTTTTGAAGCCCAAAATCGGAAGAGACGAGTTGGTGCTGGTAACAAGGAGATAGGATCAGGTCCCTAACAGTTTTAGTACTCTATCTTATATTGGATCCACAGAGTAAGCTGGTGCTGCTAAGATCAATCGGATTTTAGAGAGACTGAACACAGCGAATGATTGAAGCCTTATAATTATCTTAATGAGAGTACAATAGCTTGTTTAGAGTTTAGGGTTTAGTCCAAAAATTACTGACAGCGTTGGTATCCTCTATTGCAGTGCATTCCATCCGTGTTGTCACCTGAAGTGGCACCCGTGCATCCGCCAGGCACGTGGAATTCCATGATCGATACGACGCACTCGTTTCACGACTATATGATTCGGAACACGAAGCGGATGCCGGAAGCGTCCCTCATGCTTGTCAATACGTTTGAAGCCCTGGAAGCGGACTTTCTTCGTGTCCTCCGGACGGGCCTCATTGACAATCGCGCTGTGAAGATTAAGAACATCCTGTCCATCGGCCCGTTGATTCGAAGCGCTGGCTGTGAGCTCGAGGAGAATTTGATCACTCCCACTAATAAGGTAACTCAATTACATTTCTGCTGATCCCACCACATATTTCGGCCAGGACGTGAGCTGAGATTTTCCATCAGACCGTTAGTTAGCAGATGAGAGTGAATCACAATCCGATTCCTTTTTTATTTTTCAATATGCCAATTAATCTGTTCTTTAGATTTTCAAAGCTGAAATCTTAAGGGAACGAATGTTTGACACTAGTGCTCATTCTAACCATCGCCTTTTGAATTCCGTCTTTACTTTTGGGGGGTCACCTGAATGAAGCTAGATTTCCGGGGAGAAAGCGTGTGTGGAGAAGGAGGTGATGCAGTGGTTGGATGCACAAGAGCAGTCGACCGTGCTGTACGTGTCGTTCGGCAGTCTGCTCACCGTCACGGAGGTGCAGGTCCATGAGCTCGCCCATGGGCTGGAAACTTCCGGGAGGCCGTTCTTGTGGGTGTATCGAGCTCCGAGTGCTCCTCAAGTGCTGCCTACCGATGCTGCAGACAGTGCTCTTCTTCTCGATGGTCTTCCTGCAGGTGTACTTCGCATTCAAGCCCCTTCCTGGTGGTCAATTAATATGGACTCCAATATAATTGCTTCAACTATAACACGCCTTCTAACTTGGAGTAGTGAGATCACACAAGTAGCAAGAAAAAGTGCCGGTCAAATTAATGTGACAGCAGAATGTATAGGGAGCCAACAATTAACAGTTTGCTTTGTTGAGATTTCTTGCTCATTTCTGGTTGAATTCATGTGAGTGATTGGATGGACAATGCGCCTCTAATTAACCATTACGCATGTTCTGATTCAAGTGCTCTGTTGCTCAGGTTGGTGATGTTGCTCATTCATGTGTTCTGATCTGGAATGGTGGGTTTCATTCAGGGTTTGTGGAGCGCGTGGCGGGGCGAGGGAAGCTGATCCATGGATGGGCACCCCAAGAGGCGATTCTCGCCCATCCCTCAGTGGGCGGGTTTCTGTCGCATTGCGGATGGAACTCCACCTTGGAGGCTCTGTGGGCAGGGAAGCCCATCGCCGCATGGCCTCTCGCCGTGGAGCAAAGACTCACTGCCAGGTACGTTGCAACTCAATCTTTGATAACAGAATCATGTTGTTGCTCTCCTTCCTACTATCTACTTCCTTAGCAACTAGAGATGCAACTTCCCATTCTTTTTTTTTTGCGATTTTTGGCAGCGGCTACTACTTCTACAATGTTCACGCTCTCTTTTGGTATCAATGCAATCAACTCTACTCTCAGTAGAGTTCAATAGTGCCAGGGTCTTATGCTATTGGCCCAAGTCCTCCACCTCCTTAGCAGCTTGAGATGCAACCAGTGCATCTATATTTTTCAAGCACTTTTTTCGTATCAATGCATCCAACTCCAATTTTTTGCCCTTTTTTGCTGAGGTGAGTGGTCCCCTGTTGTTGCAGGTATTTGGCGAATGATCTGAGAATAGCGGTGCAGGTTGCCAAAGACGACGATGGCATGGTGGCCAGATCTGAGGTGGTCCGCACCATCTCCGTGCTCATGGACGACAAGGAATTGCGAAGCAGGTTTTGGAATATGCACGAACGGGCTCATTCGGCACTCCAAGAAGGCGGCCCATCGAGATCCAATTTGCAAATACTCGTCGACAGTATCGGCCGCCATCTTAGTCAAAAAGAAGATACTGCACTTGTAAACTGCACGTAGCTCATGTGGTCACAATTGTGAACACCAACAATGTAGATTCCGTACGCTCACAAACTCTGTACTGTACATAGTTACACACAAAAAGCACAGCATTGACTCCAATTGTTAAGCAGGAGTTTGTAGAGCAGACGATTGGATCATTTGACAGCCTTTGGAGCTGAATTTGTAGCTTTCTCTTGCCGTGACCTTTCCGTTATATATCTTCTTTTAGTGTACATTCTGCTGGTTGTGTATATCTCCCTTGAAATTTGATAAGATTGAAGAAACTGTTTGAAAGATTCTCTGCACTGTCTAGTGAAGCATCACCCTCTCCAAATCCTTGACAGACGAATTCTTAGCCTGTGATGTGGCATCCGCCTGCCCTTCACTTCTGCATTTGATGTTTCTAGGGCATGTCATTTACCAACGGAAAACAGAAATCGTTCATCGCCTAATCGTTCGGATGCTGGACTTCGGTGGGGTATCTTCATCTAGATGATGCTGCGTGTAATGATGTCGATGATGTTGCGCGGGCACGGTCCTAGTATGTTGCCGTGTTATGCACTCACAATTCGAAGTGCTTGTGGGTGTATGTGAACGCGCTGTTTGATGCTTTAGTTAGGTCGTGAGATCGTCGTGAGATTCTCGTGAGATCGTCGGCAATGCTCCACGGCAATTTTCAGTGAGTTCTTCGGCAATGCTCCAGGGCAATTTGTAGTGAGTTCTTCGGCAATGCGGCTAAGTAATTATATGTGAAGTATTGGAAGAGCTGAAGGGCCTAATGGTTGAGGAAGGGGCGCACTTGGAAATCCGAGTGCGGTCTCTGGATGGCCAGCAATTGCAATTGAAGGTGCCCTCGCATTTGCGGGTGGCGGAGCTCAAGTTGCGCTTGCAGGAGCTGGAATGGCCCGCACCTGGCGTCACGCAATTCCATCTCTTTCTTCGAGTGTGTTTGCTCCCCCCCGTCACGCAATCGCAACGAAAATTCGTAGAATCAATAATCTGAGTGCGAATCCTGCGCAATTGGGGTTTAAGGTTTAAGGGTTTAAGGTTTTTAGGGTTTCGTGATTGCACGGTTGAACACAGCCTTCTTTTCGCTCTAAAGATTGAGTAATTAGTACTTCAAACAATCTTCTTCCATTTCAAACTTGGGGTTGTTCTTGCCTGATCGACGATATGAGAAGTACCGAAGGAACTAGGGTTTTTAGCCTTTGCTTCCTATTTGCACGGTTGTGATTGTTGCTTGGGAACTGTGGTGGGACAGGGAACGAAGCTGAATGTGGAGGCGACGGTGGCATCGCTGGTGCCCCTCGACGGAGAGTTTCTAGTGCTTATCACTTTTACCACAAAGAACCAGAAGAAGACTGTTCAAGGCTTGCAAAATGGTAGTAATCTTCAAAGCCTGTCAGCAGATGCTGTTTCATCACAGGGCGTATCACATGCAGATTGGTTGAATGGTGATGCTCAATCTCGTGTAGAAACACAAGCCTGCGAATTGACGGAATTTGGTACGCTTGGGAATACTACGCACTGTCGTGCTTCGGAAGAGACTTGGCGTGCCGTTGCTGCCGATCTAGCAACTTTCAATGCTTCTCCACCTATGGATCCAATTGTGTTGTCAGATGGTAATGCGTGTTCCTCCTTCAAAAGCTTTGAAGTGTCCATGTGGGCTCTTTGCTAGTTTGAGCCTGTGGTTGGCACTGTGACTATAAGAAGATCTCTACATGAATCATGGGGAAGATGCACATTGTGATGCTGTGTAAAAGTTCTTGAAGCAGTCTAATATTCCTGAAAAACCTTGTTTTAACCTTGTAGGTGCAGAGCTGCAAAAACCTCACTTAGTTTTGAAGTGTGGGTTGCTAAAGAGACAGTGGTGGTGCAGGTGTTTGATGAACTTCAAAGTGATCATGTTGAGATCTTTGTGAGCTGTCATAGTGAGCTTTTTGCCAATTTGAGTAGCTTTTGTTTGAGGCATCTGTGGTTGGCCTCCCTTAATACCCAGAGAATCCTTTGTGTGATCACTGTGAGATCTCCTCACCAATCGCAGAGAAGATACTCGCTATGATGCTGCCTAGAAGTTCATGAAACCATTTGATGTCGGTAAAATTTTTGCGTGAATTCCGAAATTCCAAAATTGCAAAAGCCCTCAGTGATTTAGAGTGAGATTTGAAATGGCCATGTTTTGATGAGACCTTAGTGAACTGTCTTTTTGAGCTTCTTGACAATCTTAGCAGCTTTATTTGAGGGGTCTTTGATTGGCTTCGCCATGATACATAGATTGACCTTTGTACGGCCACTGTGACAATAGGGAAATATAAATTTGGGGAAGATACTTGTTATGATGTTGTCTAAATGTTTCTGCCAAAAATCTGGTGTTTTAACCTCCAACAGGCACAGAACTGTGAATCCCTCAATGATGGTAGATTTGAATTCGAGGTTGCTAAAAGGGATTGATGCTGCAGATGAATGTGATGTCGACAAGTCTGGAAGTTTGGACAGCGACGAAATGAAACAGAGTACTGGAAGGGGGAAGACGAAGAGGACGAGTGACAATGTTGCAGGACCTTTGCCACCAGCTCTGGAGGAGCTAGAACGGGTGTTTACTGCGCTGAATACAGTGCATGGATTTCTTCAGAGACAACGCATGCAAGCGACATGGGTTAATGTGAAGCAATCGCTGCAGCAACTCTGTTTTTCAGAGGGCGATGAGAAAATTTGTTTGCAAGCTGTTAAAAATATAGCGATACTCTGCCCTAAGGCAAGTCACTACAATCTTCATTCTTGTCATCCCCTGGGATGCCTTACTTGTGTGAATCCCATCCTGAGGTATTTGCAGCTGTTTTCTAGAATGTTATGAAGGCTTGCAGAATATAAGTGATTGTTAATGATCGATTGTGTTGCTTACAGTTGATGGTGCTGAGCAACATGTGTGAGGAGGGCGAGAACTCGTCATTCAACATCGATATGTTTGACCCTTCTAAAGTTAATGGTTTAGATCCAATGCAACAGTCGAGTCTCCCTGTTTATCAATTACAAGAAATTGGGGCCGGAGATTTGTTACCTAGTGGCGGTATGCTTTGAACTTTGTCTCCCTTGTCTGTTGTGTGATCATTTAGTGTGAGTTGTGCCTAGAGTATATATGGGCAAGTTCCTAAGCCTAGAAGCACGGGTGTATGAACAGATGGGAAGCGCATGACGGATAAGCAAATGCGTAATGCTATTGATAGTCGCCAGAAGAATTTTGACGCGTTGCTTTTTACCCTATTAAAACATATTCAGGTACTGTATGACCTTATGGAAGTTTTTTCTTATTCATTGTTTCGTCATTTCTATGTTTCCTGTCCATTGCATATTAGAGGTTTACTACCCATAGCATTCTAAAGAACCTTTGTTGAGCTTCCTCTGCATTGTCATGAAAAGTAAGCCCTAACATATGAAAAGGAATCTCTGACACTTTTTTTGCAAAATTGAGCTCAATGTGAGCAAGTAAGCTTCTCATGCCAATGAGTTTTGGGCTTTAGATATGAGAGTATGTCAGAGCTTTAATTTTGTTTATTTTGTTCTGATTTGACATGATTTTGCTCTAAATTATTCTTAGTTGGCACTTTTTGAAAAGATGCCTTGCCACTATTACTCAAAAATGATATGGTCTCTTTTGACTGTGCTAGAATGTCAGTCTCTTACGATTTTAGAATTATATTGTTTCTGTTCCTAGTGCTGCTACTGATATATTGTGCCTGTGCTTGCGACAGGCAAGTTCAGAGCTTCAGAATCGAGACCTTAATAAGATGACTATACAAGAATTTCTGCAGATTGCCAAGGACATAGCACCCGAGGATGTTAGAGAATTGTCAGAGCCTGGGCTACCTTCTGCTTTGCCACGCCCCCCCCGACACCACAAGAAACTTACGCGCTGCACAGTATGTTCATCTGAATTTATGTGCATTTAATAGTTTAAATATAAAGAATAAAAGTAATGTTATATTGGTAATGGATACCATATGATTGCTGCATTTTCTGTCTTAGAATACAAGTCTTGCTTCTGTATTCTTCTCATCTCAAATATGATTTGTTTCAATTTGTTACATTCGTTCAACGATTTGACGCTACAAGATTGTTATATCTACGTTGTTGACTTTGAAATTGGTGTTGATAAATGTTCAGGATGTATCTGATATGAATGCGGAACAAATGCTAACCCATTTGAAGGACATGCTCGGCTCTCTTGGACAGGTGTGTCCATTTTTGACATTAAATTATTATTACATGATGTTGAACCTTTGCACATGAATTGTAAACTTGAAGAGTCTGCTTTTTTCTCCTGCGAATTTAGGGTTATTTGAGGTCTTGGAATTGGGTCTCTGGATCTATTATTTGTACATTTTTTGCACAATGCAAATCAATCAATATGGTCATATCTGTTACGTTGGTGTAAATTTCGCTAAATTGGTGCATTCGGAAAGGGGCTCTCAACTAGGAACTGGAGCAGTTTGAGACAATCATCTGAAATTCCAGATCAATATCCGTCCTAGATTTAGAGCTCCGAGGTTTCAATTGGGCAATTAGCTACCCATCTGAGCACTTGGAAGTCATAATTTTCAGCACTTCACAATGTGAAAATATGGAGTTTGCGAAAATAGAGAATATGAGGTTGAATGCAGTTTTAGACCTTTCAATTGACTTTTCGTAGATTACCAACTTAACTAGAAACTGGAAATCTAAACCTGACAACAATGTTTGTGCGGTATTGTGCAGATTGTCCATTGTGAAAAATTAAAAGCTCGTGCCGCATCTTATGGACACCTTGAAAAGGAACTATCCCAGTTCACTAAGGCAGCACTTGAGCGATTCGGTATTACGAAACTGTATACGCATCAGGTGAACTGGTTTCTCTAATATATATATATATATATATATATATATATATATATATATATATATATTTTTGAACAAATGGAACGGTTCTCTAATATTTTGCTATAAGAAATGTTTGGACCAGAAATTCTCTTGCATCGGTTTTGTTAATGTTTTAGTGTCGTCACCGTGCAGGCCCATGGAGTAAATGCCGTGAGAAACGGAAGGAATATCGTGGTGGCCACCTCTACTGCCAGTGGCAAGTCTTTGTGCTACAATGTGCCGGTCTTGGAGGAGCTCACAAAGAATCCCTCTGCTTGTGCTCTTTACTTGTTTCCAACGAAGGTACGGCACTTGGATGGCTTGTTTTCGCTCTATCGGATTTGATTTTTGTTGAATTATTCAGTATTCATACTTCCTCATACTGAGCCTCTACATCCCAAGAGATCCCTCTTTTACATTCACGAAGTAATTAAAGGTAAGTTAATGTTAATCTTATAGGACAGAAGATCAATATTGAGATTATCTTAAATCAAAGTCAAGTTAGTGTTAAATTCATGGTTTCAACATACTTGTTGTCAGTGCAGTATCCAGTCAATGCCAGTGACGCTTATATTAAGTTCACACTGTTAACATTACTCTAACATTGCCGTAATTTTAATTCAACATGAGGATTATATGAATATTAACTTAACATTGAGGACTGTGTCAATCTCATTGGGGGTTCTTTTGTGATTTATGGTTTTGAAATCTATACTGATATGAAAGATTTTACTTTTGAGGCTTAGGCTTTAGCGCAAGATCAATTGCGAGCACTTCTTGAGCTGCTAGGAGAGAAGAGCAGCTCAATTGGGTTGGGTGTATACGATGGAGACACCAATCAGGACTTACGCTTAAGGCTTCGAGAATCAGCTCGCTTGGTACGATATTTCTTGTCCAAAATTGAAGATTGCTATTTACATACACTAGTGTGGATTGCTGTTTGTATTCTATGAGAGAATATGGACTCTGTATTTATTTCTTCGAGTGCCCTTCTCGACTAACTGCAGTACTCCCTCAAACAGCATCACCTGCACTAGTTTAGTACTACCATTTAGTGCCTTAAGGCATGCTAGCTAGCTGAAGTTAACTAACCTTATATGTGTTATCAATTTGCTAGTTAAGACTACTTCGGCACTATAGGCACCCGTTAACTATTTCCAGTTAGCTAAAGTATTTCTTGTTGAAGTGCTAATAATGATAGTACTATGTGAAAATGTGAAATAAAATTGATTGTGTTATAATTGCAAAATGTAGGGTTGTATTAATAGCTCAATGGGGAAGAAGTTGGTTGCGTAAATGAGGTTGTGGTTTTCCAAATATTAAAGTTCTAGAGTCATGCTTCCTGCAGCTCATTACGAATCCAGATATGTTACACGTTTCCATCTTGCCATCCCATCGCCAGTTTGAGCGCTTCCTCGCCAACTTGAAGTATGCTAAATCATTCAGACCCTTTTCAGTAACAGGTTGTACATAGGGCTTTAATAGGCGAGTGTTCTCTATAGTTCACTTTGTAGGTTTTAGTTCATTATATTGACTATTCTAGTTTGTCGTTTTTTAAGGTAGACTGGTCTAGATGAATACTTGTCCTTAAATACTGAGTTATAAATCCTTACACCTTATTGCAGGTTTGTGGTGGTGGACGAGGCGCATGCATACCGTGGAGTATTTGGTTGCCACACAGCACTCATATTGAGGCGTCTACGTCGCCTGTTACATCATTGTACGTCATCACAAGAGACCAACTAATTAGATTGACAAAGTTATTAATATTAAATTAATAGACATCACTCTCACATAGTCTTCATATAGAGTTAATATTAGCTAATTGATATTATAGTGGCAACTATTAAGGTTAAGTTACTTTTAATTGAATTGAATTTGACACGATCTTAATATTGATCTAATTTTTTTTATTAGATTAACATCAATTTTTTATTAATAACTTTATGAATCTAATAGGGATATGTCGAGATAGTTTTTGTTTTCAGTAATGGTTTTCATGTACTACTGTCAGCCTGCAAACAGAGATGAGTTGGAAGCTGATCATGATCAATTGTTTGCAGTGTATGGAGCCGAACCCACCTTCGTTGTGTGTAGTGCTACTGTGGCCAATCCCCGTGAGCATGCCATGGTAACTATTTTCATGGACCATCTTCCTTTTCTTTTGATCAATTAATTGTAATCTTCGAGTATGCGTTTTGCACGACGGTCATGGAAATCGTGTATGGCTAATTCTCGAGTTCACTAAGCATTTTTTCCATGTAAAGATAATGTAATAATGCGAACATGCTTGTGTGCTGGTAGGAATTGGTCGGGGTGCGGGAGGTGGAGGTCATTCAAGAAGATGGCAGTCCTCACGGAGAGAAGACATTCGTGTTTTGGAATCCACCTATCCTTTTTATGCCAGTAAGCACTCCGAAGTCTCGTACTAAGTGCAATTCATATTAGCACTTGTAAATGCGTACTCCTCTCTTACCTCTTACGTCCCGGTAGTTTAACCCCTGAAGGACCTTCGAAAATTGAATGAACGTAGACTTATTATAATATATTACTTCTATTACTTGATGAAATTTGCTCAAAAAGAGAAAGGGTGAGATATACCGGTAGTGACCTTATCTATACAGTGAAAGTTGAAAAAGTGTTTTAAATTTGTCATCAATTTAGAAGTATTAAACTTTGAATATAGTCGTTGAAAATACAAATTTCACTTTTACGAGTCAAATTTTGACATATCTCGATATGATTATGCTTTTGCGGTACACTAATCCCCCGAAGGATATTTATGGGTGCAAGCTTTCATTGAAGAGCTGCCATGTGGCAGATTTCATGATTTTTCAAAATTTCCTTTTGTTCTTTTTAGAATTTGTATAAATTAAAACATGAAACGCTTAGTCCAGATCAAATGTAGAGAAGCTTTTCATGTTGATGTCATCTCAGTGTTAGGTTGTACTTGGGTGCTCATGAAACTATTATGAGCATCTTGTGGTTTTGTAGCCCAAAGCTGATCGTAAAAGCAAAAGGCCCAAGCCGTCAGCTAAACAAGATCGAGGAGTCGTTCCAGAAATTCAAGCCAGGCGTGCCAGGTCTGTTGCTATGATACTGGTTGAATGCTGCTGGGATGAGATGGGTTGCCATACTTCATTCCTGAGGATAATTTCGATGTCTTTTTAAGTGAACACCACAGCAATGAAAATGTATTGACAAACATTATGCTTAAAAGCCTGGGTCCTCATACATTTTCCCTTTTGGTGGGAATTGGGCCATCAGCCCGTTGGTGGAGGTAGCATCACTGCTTGCAGAAATGGTCCAGCATGGTTTACGCTGTATTGCATTCTGTAGCACGCGCAAGACGGTCGAGTTAATCCACAATTATACGTAAGTTCCTCAAAGCATGCTTCATAAATAATGGAGAAGATTCTCTATATAGATAATGGAGAAGATTCCTTTTATGATTTTGTCCAAAAGTTCTTGAGACAACTTAATTTTACTGAGAATCTTGTTCTTCAGATGGTTTGGCAGTAAGAAAGGTTACATTTTGTGGATCCCCAACTCTCTTTGACTCTATGATTGGTCCAAACTATTATTAAATTCCAAGACTTGCGCAATGTTATCTTTGATGCTGAGATCTATAGGGTTTTAAAAGGTTTTTGAGTGAATGAATTTCTATCGATGTCTTATATCTTTTGAATTTTTTCTGGGCTTCTTCTGCTCATCTGAATGTTTTGTTTATTTCAACTGCAGACGGGAGATTTTAAAGGAAACTGCTCCAAAATTGGTAGACACACTTCGAGCATATCGAGCTGGCTACACTGCGGAGGTTTGTCTTCAACGTTGGGATTGAAATCTTGTACCCTGCTTGATTGGACTTCTATTTGTACGTAGTGATCATTGAGACTATATTTTTTAATGAGAGTTATTCCATGTCATTAAGTCTCCAGTGGTTTGAAACAGTCTCGACGTGAAATTGAGAAAGATTTGTTTGGTGGTCGGTTGCGAGGAGTGGCTGCAACTAATGCGTTAGAGCTGGGAATTGACATTGGTAGCTTGGATGCCACACTACATCTAGGTTTTCCTGGATCTGTTGCAAGGTGATCAGATTTCTACTTTGCATCTTTCTGAGTTGCATGTCAAGGCCGCTAGCAAATTCATGTGACCAGGGAGTCAGTGAGGAATTTGTGACCTGGATACACCATTTTGAAGGTGTTATTGAGGTTCTTCTCTGGAGCAATGTAACTGAAGATTTAGGATGAATCTCAAATTTAAGTTATTCTTCACCAAATCATTGTCTAGAAATAAAATAGGTCAACAACCGTGGGGACGTCAATTAAGTCACTCAACTCTAAATTATTGATAGAAGAATGTTGGAAGCAATGAAGATGAATAATACACACCAAAAATCCTCCTTATAGTGTTCAAAACAGACCAAAATCAAAAATTTGACGCATATGATGACCATTGCAGTGATTTTTGACCAAATTTTTCGCTTTTTCATTTCGCTGGACTACGTTATGTTCAATCAATTGCCTGAACCATTCAGGAATGTGATTCTTTGTTAAGTCTAATGTCTTTTAATCCAAATTCTGCGTAACCAGTGCAAATTTGACGGCCGATTCTGCATTGCAACAGCATGTGGCAGCAATCAGGTCGCGCTGGTAGAAGAGAGAAAGCTTCACTCTCCGTGTATGTTGCATTCAACGGCCCACTTGACCAGCACTTCATGAAAGCGCCCAAAAAACTGTTCTTGGAGCCCATTGAGAATGCGCAAGTGGATGCCAGTAACCGGCAGGTTAGTATTTTCTCCTTTCTAGTCAACTGACTTCCATAGTACCCTTGAGCAGTAGTGGCAAGGCCAGCAGTGCCAACTAGAGTTATTTAGAGCAGAGTCATGTCAAATCAGAGTAACATCAAGTAAAATTAACGCTCTGACATGCTGTCAAATGTGAAGACAATGGCCTTGAGGACCTCATCGACTTTTTAAAACAAGGTGATAGGGATTCATTTTCATGCCAATTCAGAGGGTGCTCAACAAAGGTTCTCCAAGGGCTCTCTAGAATGTTAAGCCTGTAGCCTACATGTCTAAATGTAATGTGGTGGTGTAGTTCAAATTGAGTGCGTGGAAAGCTCCCATGGATAATATGTACCCACTTAGCTTGGGTTAGATTTTCAGCAATTTGTAGAGATGCTTTACTTTAAGAAGGCCCCAATATCGTGTCAGGTGGTTTTCACATGTGCCACTTGGCTCTCTAGGAAATAGGAAACATTATAGGTGACTTCATATTAATCTCGACTTTAGATTTTTGGCCTATTTTGATTGTGGTGGACCTCGTTGTATTTGACTTGCAGGTTCTTGAGCAGCACTTGGTGTGTGCAGCTGTTGAGTATCCTCTCCATATTGAACATGATGAAGTATTCTTAGGTTCTGGGACCCAATTTGGTGTAATGAAGCTGGTTAATGAAGGTTTGATGGGACGTCATCCTACTAATGGTGCACAAGACAAGTCGTGGCACTACATCGGACACGAGGTACATATGCCTCATATACGATTCTTGAATTTTGAGTTAACCGTTCAATTTTGATTTGCGAGGTCTTGGAGAAACTTCGATGTGCTATAATATGTGATTTCCACAACTTTCTTGAAGCTTATATAAATAGACGTTAAGCTTGATGGCAAGAAACTATCAATATAATGGAACTTTTCAATTTTTTATAAATTTTTGTTAAATCGATTTTGAAACGTTTAAATTGAACGTTCTCCTTATATATAATTCTTTTTTTTAGTACGTGAATTTTGGTATGACAGGCTAACATTGTAAGGCTATCAACGCGGTACAATAAGTTCAAAAATTTGCTATTTGATGTTTTTTAAGTCTTAAGTTTTTCTAAATATTGTAATTTATGAACAAAGAGACAACATGAACATACTTGTGGTTTTGGATTACTTTGATTCGAGGAAGCATGCATTCTTGAGTTTGAAATACCCAATATTATTCTAAGAAGCTGCCTATTGGATGAAAAAAGACTTTGACAGGGATGATGGGGACATATATGTCATGGACGGCATTTAGGGCTCTAATGTCTGTCACTTCTACGTAATGTACGCCTTGCTTTTCTTAGAAGTATGAACTCAATAATAACACTCGTAATGCGTGCCCGCAGAAATCGCCATCTCAGGGTGTGAGCATCAGAGCTATATCTCCTGAGAAGTATACAGTCATCAATCAAGCCACAAACGAAGTGATTGAAGAGGTCGAAGAAAGCAAGGCGTTTTTTGAGGTGCTTGTCTGTCTTCAGATTGGAAACAACCAATGAAATTTGTTGCTTTTTGCGTAGAATTATCGGTGTAATGAGAGTCTTTTATATAATTTTGAAGTCTGGTATGACTCAAAAAAACACTGCAGGTTTATGAGGGTGCCGTCTACATGCATCAGGGTAAAACATTCTTGTGCACAAAGTTGGACACATCTGCAAAAGTGGCTCTGTGCACAGAAGCAGATCTGAAATACTACACAAAAACCAGAGACTTCACAGATGTGCACGTCTTAGGTGGTGAACTGGTGCGTGATTTCAACTTTCCTCTTGCGTACTTGACCATTCCTTTACAGTATTACTACTCGCTTTTTGTCCTCCGGAAAGAAAAAGTAGGGATGTATAATCAGCTACAACCGCAACTTTCATCTTATAGTGTGCTAATATCATCCCTGTTCTTCAATTTTTCCTCCTTGTCGATCTTGGTAGTTATGGGCTAGATCTGTTTCAGAGCTCGAGAGCATTATCGAATATAATGTCAAGTTGTTCTACCCTTTTGAAATTGTACTTATTGATTGATCTGAGGGTTTAGAATGAGAAGTATTATGGATTAAATTCTCTTCTGCCTAGCCAATGAGGCAATGAAGCAGTTGCATGAACACTGGACTTGGCATTATATAGGCAATATAATACATGAAATTTAACTGGATTCATGTGGCGAATACTTACTTCGAGAGAATAGAATGACCAGGATCTGGAAGCTTGATTCGAGGTTTCAGAAGCGTGAATGGTCATGGATAACTTAGCGACCTGGAAGATTGTGTTCTCTGGCGTTCAGTCATAATTTTTGGTTGTTCTATCCAGCCCCAGAACTTGTCAGTAAATAGGATTTGAGGTCAGGATGTCTGTATATCTTGATGCTCATGTGTGCAGGCTTATCCAGCTAAAGTGGTTGAAGGAAAATATCCAACAACAACAGCACAGGCCAGCCCCTGTAAAGTCACTACAACTTGGTTTGGATTTCGACGGATCTGGCAGGGAACAAATGAGACTTTTGACACCGTTGATCTTTTCTTGCCAGAGGTTTCGTATGAGTCACAGGTTCGTCTTCCAGAAGAAAATTATCGACATATATTCTAGTATGCTTTGATGATTTACTGGATCTGGAGTATGTGACATATCTGTTTGATCTTCTATCAAGGGCCACTTTAGATGCACAGGTTGAAGTAACAAGCTTAAAAATTCAACCAACATTATGTGCATTTAGGGGTAAGATAACAAGCTGAAAATAATCCATTGTATCTATGACACCTTCTGACATACTTGAAGTATTAAGTCTCCAATCCACCTCAAAAAGTTAGCTTGAAACCTTGTTATCTGAAATATTTTCACGTTCCATATTGGAACCATGTAAGTGCCACCTACTTGGACTAGTAAAAAGTTGACATTGAACAAAATGAGATTAAAAAAAAAAGATTTTTTACCAATCGAGGTTTTAGGATTTCTTATTTTCTCAAGCTTGTTGTTTGACCTGTGCAATCTAAAGTGGCCAATTTATATGATACAAGTACTGTGACCTTCTGACCCATCGTTTCTTTTGTCAGGCTGCTTGGATTCGAGTGCCACATCTAGTGAGGGGAGACCTTGAGGCCGAAGGGCTATCATTGCGGGAGGGCATACATGCTGCTTCTCATGCGCTTCTCAATATTATGCCTTTGTACGTCCACAACTCTGTTGACACCTGGCTTTGGAACTTTGACGCTCTTTGAATTGGCATGGAAAAGAACCCCTCACTCACATGAAAAGGAACCTCTCACACATGAAAAAGAATCATTGACACCTAGTTTTGGAAAATTGAACTCAATTTGACCAAGTTTGAGCTCCTCAAAACATTGTCTTCGCATGTTTGCTTTTGCTTGATTTGCTTTTATGTGGTACGACTGTTCTAACTAACTCTTAGTGGGCTTTGTTCTCAAAGGTGACATCACTACTCAAGCGTGTTATGTTTGATTGCTATCACGTTTTCCTCCCTTGTTAAATCCTCTTATGTTTTTTAGGCTCGTGAATAACATCTGTGATATTCTGCATCCTATATTTTACCAGGTATATCATGTGCAACTCAAGAGACTTGGGTTGTGATTGTGCTAATCCTCATGATACACGCTACTATCCTGAAAGGCTTCTTTTGTTTGACAAGCATCCTGGAGGCATTGGCATTGCCGCTCAGGTACATACATGCCTACTATAGAGTTTTGGAAGTTTTCTTTGCTATTGCTGACATATCTTTCGAGAGAAACATTGCTAAGCACCCTTTGAATTGACATGATAAGAACTCCTTGACAAAGTTTTAGCTCCAGTTGAACAAGTAAGAGGTGCTCAAGACAATGAGCTATTGTCTTTACATGTGAGTATGTGAAAGCTATAATTTTGCTAAAGTTGCTCTAATTTGACACGACTTTACTCTAGATAACAAATTACTTCGCACTGTTCTCAATAGGTGGCATGCAGTGAAATATAATGTTATGCAGTGAAAATTACTTACAGTTCTGTTTACTTTTATACAGGTGCGTCCCATGTTTGCTGAGCTTCTGCAATCAGCTTTGGAGCTTCTAGTAGCTTGCGAGTGCACCTCAAACAAAGGATGCCCCGCTTGTATCCAGGTTAGCAGTTCTTTGCTCGTAGCATTTAATTATTAGCATTAAAAAACAAACCGATGCCCTGTTTTGCAAACTCGTGGTAAATTTTGAACAAGAGCTCCTCAAACCAAGAAGCAATTGTTACAACATCAGAGTTTTTAATTTTCCTTGATTTACTTTGCTTTGGCATGACTTCGTGCTAAATAACTTGTTGGCACTGTTCTCTATTGATGCCATGCCACTGCTATTATGCTCTTCACTGAAATAGCATTAGTCATTGGTATCTTAAATCTGTCACATGACACTGATGGCTGGATAGAAGGTATTCATAATGCAATTTTATGTTGGCAAAATCATTACAGGTGTATTCATGCAACGAGTATAATGAAGTCGTAAACAAACGCGCCGCTATACTAATCCTGCAGGTAATGTCCGGTTCTTTTTTTTGAATCAAGGATGTTATTTTGAAGCTTTGAAGGAAAGGAAGACCTTTTATTTTAATTGAATGATTCCTTTGCCTGTGATTGAGCTTATTCAAGGTCAGGTTACCCTCTGGAGAACACTAATTGTTGTTGCTGATGTCCTGTAATTTGCAGGGGGTGATTAACTCTGAAAACATGTACCGGAACAGCCAGCAGAAAGCTTCCCTTCCAGAGGATGGGTTTTTGAAGGAACCGCTCATAGTGTAGTCACTGCAAAAACTCATGATTTTTCAAGGATTAGAGTTATCCTTCAACCCTTTTTGGTGATTCAATCACAAATCTGTAGTGTTGAATTTTAAGGAAAATTCTATTGGTTGATAGTTTTATTCAATGGTAACTTGGTTTTCCCATTCTCATTCTCTTGCTGTGGTGGTCAGTGTCATAAAATAATGATATTTACAAACACCGCAAGAGATTTTAGAAGACCACAGCCATCTGAGATTTGTTCAGAAGGAAACAGTTCACCTTTCATTTTATAGAACGGAAGAACATTTTGTCATGTATAAATCCAACCTGCAAATCTTAGGAAACACAGTTACATTAACCTTTAAAGGACCACAAGGCCACCAGGTGGCTTTTGCAATTACATTTGCAATTTATGAACAACAAAAAGATCCTATACAATTCCTTTTTGTCAAATGCATTGGTGCAATTTGATCAAGAAATGATCAACTGTACAATTTTTGGTGAATTTTTGGAGAATAGAAAAGGTGCTTTGGGCCGTCACTTCATATCCTCACATGTTTTTTTCCACACCTCAAAATGATTTGAAAAAAAATTATACATCAAAATCATGACAATATATACCCATGGGAAACAAATCAAAGTTTTTGAAGCACTTTTGAGTATTCCGATTTCAGCATATGTACAAAGTACCACCTAACCAAACAGCTTTCATCAATCTTGTCAACAATGGCATTTTTTCAAAAATTGTGCGATTTTGTCAACCTTTTCTTCACAAGAAAACTACATAAGTTTTCTTTCATTTCAATAGTGACGATCATCAAAAATATTCCACACAAATGACTAGTTACAAGAACTCGTCAAGAAAACAAGAACTACGCTCAAACCCCCCGATCCTTTAGGGATTAAGGTAAATGGGCTTATTTGCAACCTATTTCTAAACTAGACCTAAAATATACAACCTATATTCATGAGAGCATAAGGTTCATTCTAGGTACAACTATTTTAGCTGAATCTATTTTTGATAATTCATAGTTTATTCATATTGTGTCCAAAAAATGCATACTAAGCGAATCTAAAGTCCCCTTTTCCTCTTTTGACTTCCAACAAGCTAACACAAACACAGATAACTCAATTATAGGAACCATGTTCAAATGCTTACTCAGACAATTTTAGGTGCAGATACCTCAATTGCAATGTCGTTGAAGGCAATTTGTAGTTCTCGATCTCACTTGCACCATATTCTAGTCCAGACGCTTTTGTGGCGACCTCGTGCGGGTCATTGAAGAAAGGTACCGGGCAAGATTGGAGAGAAATGGCGTGTAGAAGAAGTAGCATGCAGCCACCCATGTTACCGTACTCTGCACCAAAAGCTCAGCCCATTAATCATGAGTCAAAACTGAGATGAAACAACAATGAAGAGAAGCGTCAGTCACAAAATTACCATAAAATGTAAAGAGCTATAAAACTAAAACAGACATGTCTTCAACCCTAATTACTATTATCCAAGTCCTCTCCGTTTCACAATTCTTCAGACAAGTCATCAAGACAAGCAAAAGCTGAGGCCCATGGCATAGCTATTTGGAGCCCTGTGAGAAGATGTCAAAACATCAAAAAATAAAAAAGCTAAGTGGTCTTGTCCATTTGACCATTTTGTGAGCTGATGTTATCTGGAGTATTCCACAAGTTCACAACAGTCAAATGGTCAGGACCATGCACAAAAGTATTGCAATAGGAGCATCTATATGTCATGTTATCTTTCCTTGTCAAGATTCCATTTCCGTGGATGTTCAAACAAATTTAAAGTCCCTAAGAACAGTTCTCAACCCTTTGACCAATTGCATTGCTAAATTTTTTTTAAATGAATAAAATGTCTTGCCCTCATTGTCCTAAAGCTTGTTTAGAAATATGTAAACCAACCCCTACAAGAAACATACAAGAAACAAACAAGCATAGTTGAGGATCTTTTATACCTCACCAAAAATCTCCACATTGGCTCTCGGATAGTGCCAAAGCCCAAACATCCTGCGCCATCCAAGTGGTAAGCGATACAACAATACACACCAAGATGAGACTATTAAGAAGAAAAATTATCACAACATCTAAAACATTAACAATCAAACATCCAAAGTCCATGTGAGGGTATGTTCACTTTATTAACTTTGATTTGACATGACTTTGCTCTCAATAACTCTTATTTGACACTACTCTGAAAAGGTGTCATGATAATGCTACTCAAGAACGTTATGAAAGGACGCTCTAACTCAAGGATGCTCAAATAAGCATTCAAGGATATCAGCTATCACAAACATCTATCAATCAAATCCAAAAAAAATAATCAAGAATTCAACATTAAATGCATTGTAGGAGGTTCCTTCAATCAAAGATAAAGCAAACAAGGGTCAAGATGAGATTATTATTAAGAAAAGTAATCAAAGCACCTAGAACTTGTGGTCAAGCATTAAGAGTTACATGCTTACTTATTGATGGGCAATTCAATAAGTGGGCATGCAATGCCCACAAGCGTGGCAAGCCCAAACCCCCACCATGTGTTCTCAAATACAAGCCAATTAGCCTCTGCCAAAAAGAAGAGTATGTACGCCTCAATGTTGAATGGAACACCTGCTTTGTAAAGCTCCGCGCTCACTTCAATCAACGTTGTCAATGTTCTGGACAAGCTCAACAAATCATGTGCCATTCATGCAACATAAAAGGTACTTACCTTTTGCAATGGGTGGGACATGAATAGGATATGAATACCCCAAAAGCACATATCTAAGATGTAGTAAACATGATCATGTATCATAGTTGAAAAGTCAAAAATTGCTTACGGTTTATTCACACTATGAGAATAAGTTCAAAAAGTCATAACTTGTTCAAACACTATTCAAAACTTATAAATACATTAAACTGGGTACATCCAAAATCGCACCCTATTTAAAACCACTATCATTACTCTATGTATATCTCTAAAATCAATATGTACCTATGTTAAAGAATGATTTTAAAACATCTACCGTTTAATGGTATCCAAATGTTGCATTCTTTTGTGCATTGGAACCTCCTTTCATTTGCCAACAAGAAAATATGAAATTTGAACCGTCTAATAATAGTAACTGTGCATAGTGCAAAAAAAAATGGTGCTTTTGGGTGTCCCTACCTTAGTGCACTGCAATCCTCTCAAGAATGAGGACAATAACCAAATAAAAAAGTAAAAAAACTTCTCATAAGAGAAACCACTTAAAAGAGCTAAAATTCATGGTTTTCAAAACTGCCAGAAGCAATTGGCATCATGTTTTGCAAGACTTACATAAAAGATAACACGACCTTCTTCAGGTCTGCAGTTGGCAAATTACCCTTCGGTGCCAAGTATTTGTCAAGCACAAGCTGCAAAACTCCCACAACGCTGTAGAACAGACCAAGCATCGGAAACACCTGCTCCACAAAATATTGCAACCCCAACATTAGAAGCGCATCGAACGCTCATCACTCTGGATACTTAAATACTATTTGCGTCACTTTCAAGGTACGTTCGCACTTGGTTTTAAAGAGTGGCGTTAAGAACAAATTTAGACCTGGATTCACATTGCAAACATCGCCCCTAACACCAAGTGCAAACATACCATAAGTATGTAAACCAATATGTAGGAACCAAACCCGAACACAACTCTGGCTAATTGCTAAATAATGTTATGAATGGATTTAGTACCTTAAAGGCCTTGTTTGCCATCCTCACATAGTTCCGTTCAGCAAAACCTATTTCTACTGACAATTGGACAGAAGAGAGCAGTATTTACCCAAATGTTCGTGTGAAGAAGGCCAGCAATATCGACAGCGCCCCGGTCATAGATTTGCAGCTGGACACGCGAGTGGATGCCATCCAAAGGCGGGCCAAGCAGGAGCCCCAAAGCGAACAGGTACAGCGCCACCTTGGGCCACCCTTGCAGCAGAATGTCTACTCCCACCACCACCATATTGATTGCCATCTCAGTACAGTACAGTACCACCATCTCCTCACAAAAATCCAACAAAAGTAACACTAACAACACTTTCATAACCCTACTTCGCTCCAAAACCGGCTAAAACGGAACACATGCATTATTTCAATGACAAACAATGTCAAACAACGCAAAAAGAAACTTCACTATGTTCTGCAAATCAGAATTCGCCTAAATTATCCTGAGCTTTGACATGTAAAACCTGTCCATTTCTAATAGAGTACTGAATTCAGATCGTCATTAGGTCTACTACTAACTCCAATTACACCATTCGTGTTTACATAAACCCATATAATCACTACAGCTAGAAATTCTCCACGGTACAATCCCAAAGTCAAAAAGAAATCTGTCACTGTTAGCAGCTGAAATTCGACAAGTCAAGAATGATGAAGAACCAGAACTTGACGAAAGAAATCAAACTGAAGAACAGCACACTTAAAGTTCACTTTTCCCTGCATGAACATCAATGACACCCCGACTTCAATGCTACAAACTCTTCTGTCAATTGATTGGTAACCCTAAAATTGGCGAACTCATACCCAACATCGAAATGTTTGCCATCCCAGCGACATCAAGCTTCACCTTTTGGGTCTTCCGAAACCATCGCAGCCTCGGCTTCCGCTTTCGCTTCCTCCTCTTGTTTCTGAGCCTTACAAGAAAGCACTGCTGCGTAGTCCGTTTGAATCCGAAAGGGAAACGAGGTTGACGACGTCAAGCGCAAGGGTGCAGTGAAGCTCGTGACAGAAGAGATGCCGCATCGTCGTGAAGGCACAATCCTGTGTGAATGGGAAGGGATTCTGTTCGAATGGTGCACAGTAGTCAGCGCCCTTGCGAGGAGAAGCACCATTTTGAGTTGCAATTCGAGGAGTGATTTGGAAATTGGAGTGATGAGAGTGGGAGAGACGATTGCAAGGCTGGAGGAATTTTGTAAGTGAGATTGCCAAGTGGGGGCGCCATGGTGGTGAGGAATGCGAAGGGAGTGTGATGAGAGTGGCCACGTCTCAGTTACACCCACTTCGGATTTCTTCACTTTCCTGCAAATGTTGGACCATAGCCGCGATCAATATTAGAATTGGTATGTGGTTGAAATTTGATGAAAAAAGGGAGCAAATTGGATGAAGTGTCACTCAAAATGGATGGAAAATGGTTGATTGGATGAAAATTCAGGCTATAAGAAGATAAAATTTATATCTAAATTTAGGGTTCTAAAAGTAGGTTTCACCATTTGAACTTTTATAAAGAGCTGGGATGGGACCGATCTGATATATTATATTAGAGAGGTTTATTACATCAAAGAAGGTCATTTGCATTCATGACATTTATGTGTGAGCTAGGCCAGGATTAGCAATTAATATTACTTTAGAGAGGTTTATTACTTTAGAGAATGTTGTCTATTAGAAGTTCTATTATATATAGCTGTCTCAAAAAAAGATGGTGTGTTTTGTGAGGTTCACATAGCTTGATGAGTTCATAAGAGATTCAAATGAAGCTTCTCCAATTGCAAATTTCTTGTCTATCTCTAAAATCTCTCACACGCCATTACACCTAGAAGGACAAGCTGTTCACTGTGGAAATCATATTTTTTGGAATAGTGTATATCATCTATTTTTTTTTGGAGAGCATTTATTGGAGGTCAAACTATTGTGCAAGAACTCCCTTTTTTGTACAAAATTCTAGGGATGAACATATGCACTTCTATCTTACATAGAAGGATTCTATTTCATCCATCGGACCACTCTACTCCACAATATCTTGATAGGATTAATCTTAATAGGACAAGACTTATCACCAAGGTAGTTCCCAAAAATGATTCAATTTTTTGGCCAATAGGTCCATTCTTCATTTCTATACTAATCTTGGAAGTCCTCTACTTTGGCCACTTTGGGGCCTCAAAGTCCTAATTAGTTTAAGGTATGTGCACTCATAATAGGCTCTAATTGCAATTGAGTATACTTACCACTGTAAAACCTAAATTGTTTTTATTTGAGATCCTATTGGCAAGTGAAAGAAGATTCCAACACACCTTAGCATGCATTATTTGGACAACATTGTACGCATTAGAGGCACCTTTTTCTAGAAAAAAATATTTTTGCAGTATTAAGCAATTGAAAATCATGAAATTTAAAAAATAAATAATTTTTTAGATAAGGCATCTAATTTCTATGAATTTTCAAAGTCAAACTCCCTAGGACACCCTAAACCGCACTCTAGTATATTAAGCTACCTTGGTTCTAACACCAAAATCTAAAAAACTCAAAACCCACCAACCCCAATTAAACATGGATACAGTTTCAAGGTACTTTTGGGGACACTTTAAGGGAATTCTATAGTGCAAGCATGGGTACATGGAAGAGAATGGATGCACCTACTTTATCCTGGACCAAGGAGGATTGACTTCCTCAATTGTCTAAGTCAAAACTAAATGTAAAAAATTATCAGGCTTCTATTTTGTGCCACATTTTCTTGTATTTCTTCACCTCTCTCACCTAATTTGTGGCCTTTGGTTGCAAATATGAATTCAAAATCTTCAAATTTCATCATGTTGCAAATAAAAAAATTTGGAGTTTTCTTCGAGGGTAAACCGGGGGGCAATGAGAGGATCAATTTGCTCTAACCCCTTTTCCTGCATCAATATAAAGAACTCCAGAAATTGCTCTTGTATAGTGCAGGAGTCCAAAGGATTTGGAAAGAACATTTATGTGCTTCTTTTGGTGTATTGGAATCCTCTTTCATTCACCACAAGAACATAAAGAAATATGACTAGTAACTCTCCAAATAGAAACTACACTAAATTGTAAAAGAACAAATTTTGGATGTCCCTACTTTAATCATTAGAAGAGGTTGACCTTAAGAACACGAGGGCCATTTGGACAATATTTTGAGGCCAATTTGTATTATGAAGCTACTTTTTGAGCCCAATTTTTTTGCTTGAGTTCCTTGTAGAGGCTAGTATAGCATAGCAAACATTTATGGACATACTTTGATGGCCAAAAATTTGTAAAAAATATAGAAATGAATCATGATTCCTAGATTCACCATTACTTCTTATATGTGATGATTGAGTAGGAATGCTATGTCAAAACAAAGTGAGGCAATACAAAGGCATTGTACATGTTACTTGGTTTATAATCACTTACGGTTTAGGTATAAAAGCATCCGCAGTGCGGTCTATATAAACAATCCTTGTATCGGCAAATACAAGGACATTCCACGAGGCCTGCATAGTGCTGGGCTTTTTTAAGAATAAATCGATCCAATGCAAAAAACAAGCAGTTCAAACGTCAAAATGGACTTTTTGCATTATAAAAAGAAAGAAAGAAAATAATCTTACATTTAAAAAAGACTTTTCATTGAAACAAGGGATTGATTGGCACGCTTAACATGCGGAAAAGTGTTGACAATCATAATTATCTCTACCGGAAGCCAACTTGCGGGCCCTTCGCATTTTGGAAATTTTTGCCAGAGTGAGGGGGTCGCATATCGAGACTATGGAAGTGCCGGGACCCATAACGGTTGCACTGGAGCCCAACTTTTCTTACAAACTAGTATTTCCCTGGCACACTGCCGATACAGGCGCTGTTTCCAGGTGCACTGCAAATGCTCTAACGCTTTATGTGACAAGGGAGCCCAATTGCCTTGTTATATCTCATAGGGAAATAACTGCCTAGTTATAGGGAATAATTCACAAGGAAATTGATTCCAAGGACTATATTGTCTAGAGAGACATTGTGTGAAATTTAGAATCATTGTTTTTATAGAGGAATAGAAAATGAAAATGTTGCCTCTACAACAAGCTAAAGTAGGAGGTTCTAAGATCACACAGGCATTAAGGCATTAAGAACCGTTCCTATGAATAGCTATAAAATGAACATGAGGTGGTTCTTAAATTGACCTCTATAGTCATTGAATGAATCAAGGAAAATGAAGCATTATTAATTGCAAGAGCCAATCGTTCTCTTTACTTTTCCCCATCTTTCTTTAGAAGTTGCAAGTGAACAATTCATGGAGGACCTAGGGTTATAAATAGGTGCCTACAAGACAACTCATTTGAAAATTCATAAGTAATTCAATAATGCTTCAACAAATATGAAACCACTTGTGTTAGATTCCTCATCTATTTCTTTTGTTTGAAAAAGGAGCTAAAAATATTCCCATCCAAGCAAATACATGAAAAAGGTGGACCAGCCCTTAGATGAGCAGTTTCTAAGCCTCCTACCTTCCATGTAGTTTTGAAATCCGCTTGAACTATCAGATTCAATAACTAGGAATTGAACTAGGAATTCAGTTGCATTTTTGCTAGCAACTTCAACAGAAATTCTTGCGTATTGTCTTAAATTGGATACGGTAAAGGCTATAAGATCATAAGCTGAAATCTCTCGTATCAACATTGAGAAACATCAAAAAATTGTTTGAATTTCTTCTGAGTTTGAAAGCAAGAACATCCTTGGTAGCCAGGAAGCTATAGCAGCACATACCGCGGTAACTCGTCACTCTTGATTGCCACCATGCCATTCAACGTTCAATATTCAATGTAAGGTAGAACCGCAAAATTTGTCACTCGGCAGCTCAGGGCCTGAAGAATTTCGAAGTTGACATTTGAGGTTGTTGCGACTCTACTCTGGAGCACGCTTTAGAAAACAATAGATCTTTTGTAACGGTAAGGGAACCAAACCTAAATGCGACAATTCAATCGTCGAGCATAGATATTATTCTTGGAATTGTCAAACTTTGAAAAATTCATGTTACAAAATCAAAGAGAATTCCTAACAATGATAACTATCATATGCAAAGTTATAAATTGCTTCTTGAAACTCGAGTACCGGTATGCAGGACGCAAAACACCAGTAAGCATGCTTTTGCAGTGGAAGCTTAATTCGTTTTGAGCTTCCAGCAATAATTCTCATACATATCAAATTGCGCATGGTAAGTTTAGGGTTTTAGTTTTCAGAAGAGGGAAAAAGAAAATACTGGACTCACACTTACAAACAAAAGTGACTCATGCTGGAGTAAGTTTCTCAAAAACGTCACTATGCAAGGAGTGCAAGTTCCAAAACTTCAGTTTCTTGCAAAAACTGTAACTCTCGAATAGAAACTAAGCTAAACTGGAAATTTTGGGTGTCCCTACCTTACTTTGAAGATGGAGTCCAAAATGTGTGAGCATTGAGAGGATCCAGGAGGTCGTCTTTGTCGACCAGCAGAGCTTGACAGCAAACGAAGGCAGAGCCAGCAACGATGCCAACAAAGGCTTTTTTTTTTTTTTCCATTTTTCATGAAGTGCCAAAGTGGCGATATAAATTTTTTTAGTGGTGCTAGAAATTTTAGCATTCATCCACATATTGGATAGAAAAAATCGCATTAGGAATTTAGGATACATCACATGACAAAAAAGAAATCCCTCAGTAAATTTGCTCGGAGACCATGTGGTGCATAAATCCCACCTTCCAATCTCATCTGCAATTCACTCCACGGTTTGGGTCTTAGAATGGGTGATTACTCAAGTTCTCCACATTACTTCGTACAGTACAATACAATTGAAGCTGAATGTTAACTATTCCTCTGAGGGCATTGAAGACAGACAAATTTCATATGCCACGCATTAATTCAATATGATAATTAAATGAATCTAGTGCAGATTGACTTGACACTAACAACATTGTCAATTGACAAAGGTAACAAATGCAAAAGAAAGTTCCTAAGAAAATTCCAAACCTACCAATTAAAGATGAGAAAAGAATATTTGATGGAAGAACCACTAAACAAGAATCTACTTACCTCAGTGACCAAACTATTGAAGGTAGGTCACAAACTTGGAGCAATTCAGAGGTCTTATTTTGGAACACGCGCTTTTTTTTTCGCAAAGACCTCAATTTTGTCCCACGTCTTCCGATCCAAGTTATACAAAACGGCCCTCTCCTCAGTCTCCAAGCAATTGTATCCAAGCACATGCTCACCACAAAATGTAATCAGAAAATTTTGGTGCCCTGAACCCCTCATCATCCATTTACGCAAATCTTTGGGCACAGTCCACGTCGTGTCAAAATGGGTATTCATCTGCCACGCCGCAAGAAACGACTTGGGCTTCATTTCAAACCACATGCCAATGCCGCGATACTCCCACTCACCGGAACTCCCAACAAAGTGAAACAAATCGTAACCCGACACACGTTTCTCGAGATCATACGTCTCGATATCAAAATATTCTCTCAAAAATTTCTCAGTCAACATATTCAAAAACTTTTTATAATGCACGCTCGATAGTGTGAAAGGTATGGCCGCCCCCACCACTTTAGTACGAGTCGGAGTCGGAGTCGTCCAGGCACCGCTACTCGAGTCGTAAGTACTGGTTCCAAAGCCCTCGGTGATAAAAACGCTAAATCCATAGGGAATTCGGGTTGTGTCCACCGTCATCCCCACGATACAACGAGAATCCTGCATGAATGCCGGGTACAATCCAACTATCATTGGAAGAGCAACCACGCGAATACACAAATTACTGATTCAAATTAAGGTAAAATTCACTCAAATTTCAGAAAAACTCTCAATCAAAGACACGGCTAACCGAGACAAATTCTCACAAATTGATGTCCCAGGCACTGACCGTAAGTTTCCCGGAAGGAAGAGGCGGCAAGGAGTAAAACACGCGAGTGTGCACATCGAAGACGCGGTGGCGGTCGGAGTCTTCGTACAGCAAGCCCGACACGTCACATCGTCTTCGAGGCAGAGGCGATGAAGTCCACGAGGAGGAGTCTTGGGAAGTCCAGAGGCGGTGTCCCGTTCTTCGAGCGACGACGAAGTACAGGTTGGAAATCGGAGGTTTGAAGTGTCGTTCCAGAAATTGGCGATCCGAAGCCAGGCGGTTCCATTCCTTGCAGACTTGACGCAGGCGGAAGAAGGGCGCCAGGGGGAGCTTCACGTAGATCAGCGAGAGGTCAACGAAGCACTGCAGCTCGCCCCAGAGAGAAACATTCATGCATTCGCCTTCCCCTTCGCCATCGCCACCGCCATCGCTTGGTGGTGCGGCCACGGTTGTACGTCCGGAGCGCAACTTCATCGGAGCGGTGCGTCCAGCGCAAGAAGGGAAGAAGCTCGAACTGGCAATTCGAAGAACAGGGACTAACGAAGCTCTTGGCGGCGTCAAGGGACTTGGTTTAGTGTTTGTGCATTGCTGTGATCAAGGCTGAGGAATATGGTTAGTGTTAAGAAACATCTTATCTTATTAATACACTCTCCACTTGAAGTTCAGTGTAGTTCACTGTAGTTCATTGTACTGTAAAGACATCTAATCTCTCCACTTGTAGTTTGCTGTAGTTTGCTGTAGTTATAAAGACATCTAATTGTAAATGAGAATCCCTTGAACCAATAGGAGAGAAGGACTACTCATTTTCTCTCCTGGGTATATGTTTCATACTTCCTTTGAAAGGAGACTTCTTTCTTCTTGCATACTTTGGTTTTACAACCTTTTGTAGTTTTATTTTGTTTCCTATTTTCAATAGTTACTGTAAGATTTCCTCCTCTTTTTGGTCTCCTTCCTTCAGTTATTAATAGTGTGCCTTGTGCCGTTGCCACAACCAAAAATGAAAGTAAAAGTATAATTTTCTAAATTTTAGTTCATACAAATAAAAGTAAAAGTATAATTTTCTAATTTTTAGTTCATAAAAATAAAAGTATAATTTTTGAATTGTTAATTCATAAAAACTTTGAAGTATAAATATCTTTCCTTCTGTGACTTGGAACGCCACGAAACAAAGCTTGTGCATCCCTCCTCCCTAAAGACTTTCCGACAATACCAAGAACACAACCAAAGAACATGGGGTCCAAAAGATCTCACTGTAACAAACAAAACTAACAAACAACCTAATTTAAGGTACGAACTAGTGTACCCTGTGTTGTTGCCACAACCAAAATAAAAATAAAAATAACATTTTAATCTTTTAATTTGTAAAAACTTTGAAATTCAATATCTTTTATAAACGAAGGAGTCCAAGGACTCTATTGCAGTGGGAGAGGTTGCATTCTTGATACGAGTAGAAAGCTAGTCATCGAGCTAGTCATGCACAAAAGAATGCAAGGGCTAAGCTTTGTTTTGTGGCATTTAAACATGCATACAATGTGAAAGTTATGGTTTTTAAAAATAAATGCTAATTTAATTCAATTTTCTAATTCACAAAAACTTTGAAATTGAATAAGTTTCACTCTTTAGATCCAAATGCCATGTGCAAAACAAAGTCAGTGCACCCCTCTTTGCAGAGATCTTTCCAACAATACCAAGATCATGGCCGGGGGACTCACAGTTTCTTATATCTGAGCATATTAAATAAACAAACAAACAAAACAAACAACCTAATTCAATGTATAGATATTTCAAAATAAAAATAAAAATAATTTTCTAATTTTTTAATTCATAAAACCTTCAAAATTCAATATCTGTTTTGCTGTAAGTCGGAATGCCACGAAACAAAGTTTGTGCACCTTTCCTTAGCATTGGAGAGAATTTGGGCCCTCTAAAGGGCCGCGAGTTCCCATGAGTTCTCCACAAGTTGTGAATAGTTCTTGACTGCTGAAACTGCGCCACCGCAGCAGGGTGACATGGCCGGGACTCGGCCACATCAGATTTTCAAAAAAAAATAAAAAAAATTTATTTTATTTTATTTTTATTTTTGAAAATACATTTTTCGAACAGCCCATACCACTATTCACAGCATGGGGACAGATTGGGACACGGGCCTGAAACAACCCTTTCTTGGCCCCAAATCTCTTCTAATGAGAGAGCTTTCTAACGCTACCATGAATACAACTTGGGAATGCAAGGTCTAGGAGATCTCATTGTAACCAAGTGAATAAATAAATAACCTAATTTAAGGTATAGATGCTTTAGTGATTCTCTTGCAAAAACCATCGCTAATGGTAAAAGATTGTTGTCTTTGACTACTAAATTTCTTGAGATCCATTTTATCATTGTGTATGAAAGTCCTAATCTTTTCTAATGAACAAGAATTTCTTAATTTTCACCAATGTATAGAAGACTATGCTGATGGTGCACAACCAGATTACCTCCAAGTAGCAAAGCTCTAGCAAGAGTAGCTGAGCGCCTTTCTACATTGAACAGGGATATTAAGGAGACCACTCGGGGGACCAAAAAATTAAAGGGACTTACCTCACAATGAATGCATGCAGAATATAACTAGTAAACATGTGCATGAACAATGACTACTTAACTAGTGAACCAGTGAATATGCATAGCCAATGAATATGTGTAAATATTTATATAGTGAGAAATGTCGATTTAGTAGTATGGGTCCCCTTTAAATCCCTATTCAGTATAGAAGGTGGCACTAACAGGAAAGAACTTTATAGGGAGAAGTTACAACGCTTATCCTACATGGCCGGTTTGCACAAGGTTGTTTTATAGGCCTTCATAAATCCTATTCTTTAGGAAAGTCTTCTAAGGGATTTGTTGGTGCTGGTCTTGGCACGTTTGTCAGAGCCCTAAACCACCCGCCTATGATGCCAACTCTCTAAGGAATGGACTATCAACATGTAGTTCAACCAAGCATATGATGAAGCAAACCCCAACATGGTGGCACTTCTTTTGTACGTTGAGAAAGCCAATGAGCTCTCGGTAAGAATCTTCAATTTCAACAAATTCTTATGGCTATATGTATATTGCTTCCGCTCGACACATCAAAAGAATGCTCAAGGGAATGTTGCTAGTAGGATCCAGAGTGTTTGGATGCCGATGGCTAGTATTGGTGAATTGGTATGCTTTGCCTCTACTTGGAACTACATAGAGGCAAATCCCTTGTGCATTGTGGTGATCAATTTGTTGACACAAGTTTAGCATGAGCTCCGTCCTCTGCAACATGTTTTAATTGTCCCGCTCACATTGGTGTACATGAAAGTGGACTCTGCGACCATAGAGTATAAGGTGGTTGTTGTAGACAAAAAGAAAGATTGTTACAAAGTAGAAACATATGGTTGGAAGATTGAATGTGAATAGAAGATTGGTGCTTGCGATTGTTTCCCGCTTGAAAAATTCTAGTTCATGTGCATATGACCTTGAAAAAGGACAACTGAAGCTTTTGGATAAGAATTTATTCTTTCAGACCAAAAGAGCATGTGTGAAGCAATACATGTTTGCGGGTGACTGTATGATTGTACTGCAAAAAAGTTGAGTCAACATAGTACTGGGCAGCGATCCCTAAACTGGCTAAAATTAGCTGAGTTTCTACCCAAAACATCCTTGTGCTACTAGTACAATAGGTGCATTCTTCAATTCTATACTACTCTTGGAAGTCCTCCATCGGACACTTTTGAACCTCAAAGTCCTTATCAAGTTTAAGTATGTGTACTGATAACAAAAGTTAATTGCAATTGAGTATATTTACTATTGTAAAATATAACTTATTCTTATTAGATCCTATTGGCAAGTAAAAGAGGATCCCAACATACTTTAGCATGCATTATTCAAACACCATATAATTAAGTTATGAAATTTCAAAGTATTGTCTATAGGGCTACCAAAAATCAACTCAAGACTCTCCTAGGCTCTCATGTTTTATTTTTGTATAGCTTGCAGCATCAATATCTACATTTTTGTTTTCCTCTTGGTTCAAATGTAGGTGTTTCATTTGGGGCATTGATGATAGTGGATGCACATACCTCAAAGCATTTCCAGTGGTCCTTTGCTTCTTGGATGAAAATTGAACAATGAATGTGTTTTTTGCAATGAAAATCTCTTTGATATAATAACAAAATTTTGAATTTTTTCCATTGTTTTGCAACTTTACCAAATAAAAATATTCATCTCCAAAATAGTATATTGACATCATCAATGATGGGATTCTTTTCCCTTTGCACAAACTTGTCATTTGTTGAAAGTTAAAACAATAAATAGCATAGATGAAGCACACAAGCAATCCCCTCTCCAAATCTTGGCCATGATATTTGACATAAATGAACTTTTGATATACCATTGGAGATGTTTTTAGCCTTCATTTTTTAATCATTGCAAAAGGGCCCAAATGGTGATTATTGATATTTTGGGTAAGCAATAGATTTTGACTATCATCCATCTATGAAACAAGAATTCCATTTTCAAGCTACTTCAATAGACCGACATAGTATATCAAAACAATGTTGGAATTTCTTTTGGCATTACAATTCCCAAAAACAAGTCTGTTGAAGCTAAAGTGTAGAGATATAGAGATATTATTTTACAAAGTTTGGTCATGCAACACAATTGAATTAAAAAAATTCATTACCAATTGTTTTTAAAAAAATATTATATAAAACCATGAAAATTGCCTTTAAAAATTCACTGAGAATGAAATTTTGCTTTTTTGGTATGCTTGATTGGGATTGCATAAGATTTGAAAGTCAATAATGCAAGACAAAAATGCCAATTCTATTCTATATTATGCAAAATTCTTTGAATAACTAGCTCATTTACAGTTCAGTTAATGAACTGTAACTCAATGTATTGTACAAGTTATACGGTTTATAATCACCTGCAGTTTAGGTATAACGCTTCGTGTGACAAGGGAGTCCATTCAACTGCTTTGTTACAAGTTTCAACTCACAGGGAAATCACCGCCTAGTTAAGGTAGAAACACCCAAAAGTGTCCTGCTCCCATTCCTGTACCCTATAGGTCCACTAAATGTATCCCTAGACATTTGTTAATAACTCCGACAAATGCTTAACTCTGATTTGTTGATGAATTTAAAGAACACATACTTCACTCTCATTTGTTGACTGCTGATTTCTGTAGATTTTGGTTCAAGGTGCACCTATGTGACAGTTTCAGTGGTCTAGGGAGCCGGCACTTTTAAAAATCATAGAATTTACATATTGCATCCGAAAAATCTATTTTTTTTAATATTCATAATTTCAACTCACTAATACTACAAAAATATTATATTTAGGAAAAGATGCCTCCAACTATGCTAAATTGCTAATATTGACGGTTTTGGGTGTTTCCACCATATAGGGAAATAATTCACAAGGAAATTGATTCCAAAGATTATATTGTCTAAGGTGGGAACACCCATTTCCTGCACTTGTCTCCATTGTTTGTCCCTAGATTCACCCAAATAAGTCCCTAGACTTTGGTGAACGTGTCCTCCACATGCTTTATGTTGATTCGTTGATACATTTGAATGATACTTACATAATTCTTATTTGTTGACTGCTGGTTTTGGCAATGTTCAGATTTGGGTACACCTATAGGACAGTTTCAGTGGTTTAGGCAGCCAACACTTTGAAAAATCATAGAAATTACATACAACATCCAAAAAATCATTTTTTTTTTAATATTCATGATTTTCACTCGCTAATACTAGAAAAATATTAGTTTTTGGAAAAGGTACCTCCAACTATACTGAATTGCTTATATTGACGGTTTTGGGTGCTCCCACCTTACAGAGACATTGTGTGAAATTTAGAGTCACTGTTATTAGAATAGGGGAATAGAAAATGAAAAATGCGGC
This sequence comes from Pseudisothecium myosuroides, assembly GCA_951799445.1. NCBI lineage: Eukaryota > Viridiplantae > Streptophyta > Bryopsida > Hypnales > Lembophyllaceae > Pseudisothecium > Pseudisothecium myosuroides. Next base: position 45,812,692 of record OX637288.1, read on the forward strand.
CTCCGCAACAAGCTACATGTAGTTTCGAAAACTGCTAGAACTAATAAACTGTCAATAACTAGGAATTCAGTTGCATTTTTGCTAACAACTTGAGCAAAAATTCTTGCGTTTTCTTTTAAATTGAAAAAACTATGTGATCATAAGCTGAAATCTCTCGTATCAACATTGAGAAACTCCAAAAAATTGTTCAAATCTCTGCAGACAGAGTTGGAAAGCAAGAACGTTCCTGGAAGCCATGAAGCAATAGCATGTGGTACCCGCCAGTCCTGATTGTCACCTCTCATTTGAAATTTCATGGTGCGTATTCGTTTTGAAGAGCTAGCTCTGAAATCAGAAGCTGGAATCTCTTGCTGGAATCTCTTATATCGACATTGAAAATCATTGAAAAATTCTTTGAATTTCTTCTGAGTTTGAAAGCAAGAACGTCCTCGGACGTCGCTCTTGGTAGCCAGTATATTCAATGAAAGGTAGAACCGCAAAATTTGTCACTCAGCTAAGGGCCTGAAGAATTTCGAAGTTGAGATTTGAGGTTGGTTGTGGCTCCACTCTGGAGCACAGTTTAGAAAACAATAGATCCTTTGTAACGGTAAGGGAACCATTTACCTCAATGCGACAATTCAATCGTTGAGCATACATGTTATTCTTGGAATTGTCAAACTTCGAAAAATTCATGTTACAAAATCAAAGAGAATTCCTAACAATGATAATTATCATATATGCAAAGTTATAAATTGCTTCTCGAAACTTGAGTATGCAGGATGCAGAATACCAGTAACAGTAAGCATGCTTTTGCAGTGGAAGCTTAATTCGTTTTGAGCAGCAATAATTCTCGTGCTTATCAAATTGCGCATGGTAAGTTTAGGGTTTTAGTTTTCGGATTAGGGAAAAAGAAAATACTGGACTCACACTTACAAACAAAAGTGACTCATGATGGAGTAAGTTTCTCAAAAACGTCACTATGCAGGGAGTGTAAGAGTTCCAAAACTTCAGTTTCAGGCAAAAGCTGCAACTCTCCGATTACAAACTAAGCTAAACTGGAAATTTTGGGTGTCCCTACCTTAGATTGAAGATGGAGTCCAAAATGTGTGAGCATTGAGAGGGTCCAGGAAGAGGTCTTTGACGACCAGCAGAGCTTGACACCAAACAAAGGCAGAGCCAACAACGATGCCAGCAAAGGCTTTTTTTTTCATTTTGTATGAAGTGCCAAAGTGGCGATATAAATTTTTTTAGTGGTGCTCCAAATTTTAGCATTCATCCACATATTGGATAGAAAATATCGCATTAGGAATTTAGGATACATCACATGACAAAAAAGAAATCCCTCAGTAAATTTGCTCGGAGACCATGTGGTGCATAAATCCCACCTTCCAATCTCATCTGCTATTCACTCCACGGTTTGGGTCTTAGAATGGATGATTACCAGCGTTCTTAAACCTGACTAATTTGCGCTGCCATACTACCAAATTCAGACATGTGTGAAATGTACATGGTGAAATTTTTTTTCGAAACGCAGATTTGAGCCACGTTCCAGACCGATGACTCTGTTCGTTCGCCAAAGTGTCCATTCATCCGTACCTGGGTCGCAGACGCGTGCCACATTTTGAGTGGTCTGTCGCTGGGGCGCGATCTGGGCCTTCCATCTGTCGTCAGACGGCGCAATCCTAGCCGCCCATTTCGCAAGCAGAGTTTAGGACGTCTTCTCCTCTTGCAGATGTCCATTAGCGAAGTTTGCTCCTGCAGGTGTTCGTTAATTGCGTTTAGTTTAGAATTAGTTGTTTTGTGCGCCTTCAATTAGCATTGCCGTCGTCTTGGCCTCCCTGATCCCCCGCCTGAGTATTTCCATTTATTCTGTTTTGAAATAGCATCTTCTAGACTTTTGGAGCTCCGATTCTCAAATTTCGAGGGCGCCACTTCCAAGCTGCTGTGAATTTTGGAGGCGCGCATTTGTGTTTTGCATTCACTGCAATTCGGAATTGGAGGCTCTGATTGACAGCGTGATCGCCTGATCGGGTTCAGAATTGCAGAGAGCCACAGAGGTCTGGATTTTTTGCGAGACGTTGGCAAATCCGGATGAATTTAAACACTTCCTTCGGATTCATTTGCACCTGCGATCTTGTGTTTTCTGCTTTTGCGTTAAACGTCTTCCTCTGTTGTGAGTGTTGTGTTTTTGAGTGAACGAGTGCGCATTTGGACATCTTGTTGCTTGCGAGGGCGTGCTTGAGTGCGGGACTGCGGGTGTGCTTTGTTGTGCAGGCGTTTAAGGTAGAAATGGCGCCGCGGTTGAAGCTGCCTGATAATTTCAAGGTTCGATGCTTCGGTTCAAGCCGCAATTCCAATGGCGTTGGTAAGTACCTACTGCCAAATCCCAGCGCTTATGGTGAGTTGGCGACGACCCCCGCGCGTGAAGTCACACACATTTTGGAGACGTAGTTGTCTCAGTCATTGTCGCAAGCAGTACTGCGTGATCCACCTGCCGATGAGACGGTGGTTTCCCCTACGGCTGCGGACCCTGCTGTGGAATTGGACAGCAAAAGTGATGCTGGTGTGACGGGGAAGAAGAAGAGGCAAGGTGCTGCAAACAACTCCCGAAAGAGGAAGAGGACCGCTCCGGCGACCATCACCAGAAGATGGCAAGAGGTTTGGGCTTGTCGCTTTACCTGGGCGGAGGGAGTGTTCGATTCGAATGGCGACCTTTTTGGTGTTATTTGCCAGAGTTGCACGTCCATGACGGGGAGAAGGAAGGTAATGGTCCCCAAGTTGGACAATCTAGAGAAGCACGAAGGCAAGCGTACCTGCATGGAAGACGGTGTGCCTTTGGCGCACTTGAAGAAGGGCGAGACGTTTTTTGAAGACGAACTGCAAACACGTGAAGCTCTGCAAACTATGGGCGGGCAGAAAGCAAGCTGGAACTGTTGCTGAGCAACTGACTGCGGGTTTGGAGGGCGAGTACAAACGGAAGGGAGTTCAATTTTCTTGTCTCTTTCAAATTCTTAGCCATGGTCGGCTGATGTGTGATTACGAGAGGTCTCAATTTCTGTTGAAGCACTTGAAGGTTAAGAGTTGTCCTCAGAAGCACTGGTCTGAGAGCACTGGCTGGGAAATGGCTGAGCATTTGCATGGTTCTGTTCTAATTGCCTTGAAGAATGTTGTGCAGTTTGCAAAATTCATTTCCATAAGTGCAGATGAGGTCACCGCTGTTGATAACACATCCTAGATTGGCGTCCATGTGTACGCAATGGAGAATTGGCAGAGATTGCCGCACTTGCTTCATCTGTCGTGTGTCAGCGAGGGTGGTACTGCAGACCACCTTACTGGTGTGATCATGCGCGCATTGTTAGATGAGGGAGGGCTTTCTCATGAACAAATTGCTTCTAAGTTGGTGTGTTTTGGGGCTGATGGAGTAAGTACTTTCCAGGGTTCTAGAACTGGTGTGACAGCCCAGATCAGGGAGAAATGGGCTCCCTTCAGTTTGGGAGCTTCTTGCGTGAGTCACAGATTGAATCTGGTGGTGGAGACGCTGTTGAAATATCCGATGGTGGCGCGACTTGAAGGACTTTTTCAGTCCATTTATTCCTATTTCTGTCGCTCAAACAAGTGACACGCTGAGCTACAAGCTTTGGCAAATCTCATGGAAACTAAAGGGAACCGCATGGTTCGCAACGTTGAGACTCGTTGGATCTCCATGAGGAGTCCCGCTCGACGTATTATGGAGGAATTCATGACCTTGCTCGTGAAGATGGGGCTGGATACGATTGGAGGGCCTGGACAGAAGAGTGTCGCTGGCGCTGGTGACAATTTCGACCTCCTCTCCAATATCGAACTCTTGTTGTCCCTGTCTTGCTTTATCCCGCTGGTTAGCGCTGTTCATTGCCTGATGAAGTTGTCACATAGCCGCGATATCTTTGTGTGTGACTTCATGAGTGCAATCAAAGTCTGCCAACAAGAGCTGGCCCGATTGTTTCTGGATCGAGAAACCGCCTTCAACAAGGAGGATTTCCCAAAGTATAACCAACTGGTTTCTTTGCGAAGTGAGGAAATCCCGCTCAAGTGGAGAGACGTGCCTGGAGATTCAGGTATCGCACATTTGTACTTCGATTTGTCCGTTACCACCGTATATGCGCGGTGCCATGACAAAGAGACTGGGCAGCACATCTTTGTTACCCAGCAAGATTTCCTTCGCGTGCAAGACACTATTAAGCGGCAGTTTGCAGGTTAGATCACTTTGAACTTTTCTGGCTTTGCAGGTTTGCTCTTGCACTTTGCATTTTCTGTTTGTTTCCATTTGAATGATGTATAATTGTATATTGTTTACTTGATTTCATTTCTTTGTGAACCTAATGCATACCTTGTGTTTACTGTGGTCTTGTGCCGATCTGGCTTAGTCCCTCTGCAATGAATTGGAACGGAGGTTCCCGCAGCAAGAACTACTTGATGCTTTTGGTATCATATACCCCCAATATTGGAGGCAAGACGGGGCTGATGCAAGTTTTCCCCATCACTTGGCAGTTCTTAAGAGTTTCTATGGGTATTGCCGACTTGTAAACAAGGGGCAGCCTCTCTATGAGGGAGGCCAGCCTTACACAGCCCAAGAACTGCTTTCTGCTTCTAATCTGGAGTTACAGCAAGGGCTCTTCAAGGTTACCATGAAGGCCAATTGTGAGGCCGCCTGTGGACAGCCTGTGGACTTGAATCCGGTCATAAAACTTTGGCGCAGACTTTCACAGTCACGCCATCTTCGTAAGCTGATTTCTGAGTATTTTAAAGTTGCAGAAATAGGCTGTTGCTTAGTCCTTGGGTCCGTTGAGGATGAAAGGTTCTTTTCAACTTTGAAGTTCTTGAAATCTTGTCACCGGAATAGATTAGGAAAACACTTGCCTCTTGTGGTGCGCATGTTTGGCCAGAGCTACTATACCTTAGAAGATTTTCTTGGCAATTGCTTCTTGGAAATCTGCGGTGAAGGTGGGGAGGCAAGGAGATTTCTAAAGTAGTTGCAGACTTGGAGCGCAGCAATATCCTTTCTAAGTAGTGAGTATCCAATTGATTGCCTTTAGTTTTCATGAGGTTTTGCCAAGCATACTGTTCTGGGTTTCTTAACGTCGGACGGATTCAGCTGCGACAGTACAAACAACAAAGACAACATCGGCATTTCGGGACAGTTCTCTGGCGAACTCGAGTTCTGAAGTTTTCTGGCAAACTGGTATTTCGAATTTCTTTGGCGTACGAGACTGCTCGTTGGTGGAGCGCTGGAGTGGCGATGCGAAGTCACTGTGTTTCATGTTTCTAACCTGTTCATTAACGTGGCTTGTTTGTCTTGTTTGCAGAACACTAATACTGCATCTGGGCAGTCTTGCATATATGCAAGAAGGGTTCAACTCCCTTATTAGTGATTTACTTATTAGATAATAGACTAATGAAACCATCTTAGACAGGAAATTGTAAGTTCAACAATTGAATACTTTAAACTGAAATTGCAAACTCAAATTGCAAACTCAAATTGCAAACTCAAATTGCAAATGCAAATCGCAAATGTTTCAGCAATACTTTCAATCGTATAGCAATCCCAACGACTACACAACAGTAAAAGTAGCCATGAATGTTCTCATTATATTTTTGCAGAATCGCAAATTCACAGTAGGTGGAAAAAAATTGGGAGCAAAACTACCACCTTTTTTTCACAATTTTATATGCCTGTTTTTATAAAAAAAAAAAAGGAAATCGCGGACATAGCCACCCTTTCTCGCGGCTATAGCCAACCACAATCAAGCGCTTATGACCGTTCTGGGAACGCTGGTGATTACTCAAGCTCTCCACATTACTTCATACAGTACATTACAATTGAAGCTGAATGTTAACTATTCCTCTGAGGGCATTGAAGACAGACAAATTTCATATCCCACGCATTAATTCAATATGATGATTAAATGAATCTAGTGCAGATTGACTTGACACTAACAACATTGTCACGCATTAATTCAATATGATGATTAAACAAATGCAGAAGCAATTCCTAAGAAAAATCCAAAGCTACCAATGAAAGATGAGAAAAAAAATATTTGATGGAAGAACCACTAAACAAGAATCTACTTACCTCAGTGACCAAAGTATTGAAGGTAGATCACAAACTTGGAGCAATTCAGAGGTCTTATTTTGGAACACGCTTTTTTTTTTACAGAGACCTCAATTTTGTCCCACGTCTTCCGATCCAAGTTATACAAAACGGCCCTCTCCTCAGTCTCCAAGCAATTGTATACAAGCACATGCTCACCACAAAATGTAATCAGAAAACTTTGGTGCCCTGAAACCCTCATCATCCATTTACACAAATCTTTGGGCATAGTCCACGACTTGTCTAAACGGATTTTCATCCGCCACGCCACAAGAAGCGACTTGGGCTTCGTTCCAAACCCCACGGCAATGCCGCAATACTCCCACTCACCGGAACTCCCAACAAAGTGAAACAAATCGTAACCCAACACACGTTTCTCGAGATCATACGTCTCGATATCAAAATAATTTCTCAAAAATTTCTCAGTCAACAACATATGCAAAAACTTTTTATAATGTACGCTCGATAGTGAGGAAGGTGTGGCCGTCCCCACCAATATATAAGTACGAGTCGGAGTCGTCCAGGCACCGCTACTCGAGTCGTAAGTACTGGTTCTTAAGCCCTCAGTGATAAAAACGCTAAATCCATAGGGAATTCGGGTTGTGTCCACCGTCATCCCCACGCCAGAACTAGAATCCTGCACGAATGCCGGGTACAATCCAACTATCATTGGAAGAGCAACCACGCGAATACACAAATTACCGATTCAAATTAGAGTGAAATTCAACCAAATTTCAGAAAAAATCTCAATCAAAGAGACGACTAACCGAGACAAGTTAATACAAATAGATGTCTAGGGTACTAACCATAAGCTTCCCGGAAGGAAGAGGCGGCAAGGAGTAAAACACGCGAGTGTGCACATCAAAGACGCGGTGGCGGTCGGAGTCTTCGTACAGCAAGCCCGACACTTCACATCGTCTTCGAGGCAGAGGCGATGAAGTCCACGAGGAGGAGTCTTGGGAAGTCCAGAGGCGGTGTCCCGTTCTTCGAGCGAGGACGAAGTACAGGTTGGAAATCGGAGGTTTGAAGTGTCGTTCCAGAAATTGGCGATCCGAAGCCAGGCGGTTCCATTCCTTACAGACTTGACGCAGGCGGAAGAAGGGCGCCAGGGGGAGCTTGGTGTAGATCAGCGAGAGGTCAACGAAGCACTGCAGCTCGCCCCAGAGAGAAACATTCATGTCTTCGCCGTCGCCATCGCTTGGTGGTGTGGCCACTTTTGTGCGTTCGGAGCGCAACTTCATCGGAGCGGTGCGTCCAGTGCAAGGAGGGAAGAAGCTCAAACTAGCAACTCGAAGAATATGACTCTCAAGGGTGTCAAGGAAACTTGGTTTAGTGTTTGTGCATTTCTGTGAATATGGTTAGTGTTAAGAAACATCTTATCTTGAAGTTCTCTGTAGTTTACTGTAGTTATAAAGACATCTAAGCCGCTCTCCACTTGTAGTTTGTTGTAGTTAACTGTAGTTATAAAGACATCTAATTGTAAATGAGAAATCTCTTGGACCAATAGGAGAGAAGGACTACTCATCTACTCTCCTAGGTAAGTGTTTCATACTTCCTTTGAAAGGAGACTTCTTTCTTCTTGCGTACTTTGGTTTTACAACCTTTTGTAGTTTTATTTTGTTACCTATTCTCAATAGTTACTATAAGATTTCCTCCTCTTTTTTGGTCTCTTTCCTTCAGTTATTAATAGTGTGCCTTGTGCCATTGCCACAGCCAAAAATGAAAGTAAAAGTATAATTTTTAGTTCATACAAATAAAAGTAAAAGTATAATTTCTAATTTTCAATTCATACAAATAAAAGTAAACGTATAATTTTCTAATTTTTAATACATAAAAATAAAAAATAAAAGTATAAATTTCTAATTTTTAGTTCATACAAATAAAAGTAAAAGTATAATTTTTTAGTTTTTAGTTTATAAAAATAAAAGTATAAATTTCTAATTTTTAGTTCATACAAATAAAAGTAAAAGTATAATTTTTTAGTTTTTAGTTCATAAAAATAAAAGTATAATTTTCTAATTGTTAATTCATAAAAACTTTGAAGTATAATATCTTTCCTTCTGTAAGTTGGAACGCCATGAAACAAAGCTCGTGCATCCCTCCTCCCTAAAGACTTTCCGACAATACCAAGAACACAACTAAAGAACATGGGGTCCAACAGATCTCACCGTAACAAACAAAACTAACAAACAACCTAATTTAAGGTACGAACTAGTGTACCTTGTGCCATTGTCACAACCAAAATAAAAATAAAAATAACATTTTAATCTTTTAATTTGTAAAAACTTCAATATCTTTTATACACGAAGGAGTCCAAGGACTCTATTGCAGTGGGAGAGGTTGCATTCTTGATACGAGTAGAAAGCTAGTTATGCACAAAAGAGTGCAAGGGCTAAGCTTTGTTTTGTGGCATTTAAACATGCAATGCATACAATGTGAAAGTTATGGTTTTTAAAAATAAATGATAATTTAATTCAATTTTCTAATTCATAAAAACTTTGAAATTGAATAAGTTTCACTCTATAGATCCAAACGCCATGTGCAAAACAAAGTTTGTGCACCCCTCTTTGCAGAGATCTTTCCAACAATACCAAGATCACGGCCGAGGGACTCACAATTTCTTATATCTCAACATATTAAATAAACAAACAAAACAAACTAACTAACTAATTCAATGTATAGATATTTCAAAATAAAAATAAAAATAATTTTCTAATTTTTTAATTCATAAAATCTTCAAAATTCAATATCTTTTTTGTTGTAAGTCGGAATGCCATGAAACAAAGTTTGTGCACCTTTCCTTAGAGAGAGCTTTCTAATGCTACCATGAATACAACTTGGGGATGCAAGGTCTAGGAGATCTCATTGTAACCAACAAAATAAATAAATAGCCTAATTTAAAGTATAGATGCTTTAGTGATTCTTTTACAAAAACCATCGTTGATGGTAAAAGATTGTTGTCTTTGACTACTAAATTTCTTGAGATCCATTTTATTATTGTGTATAAAAGTCCTAATCTTTTCTAATGAACACAAATTTCTTAATTTTCACCAATGTATAGAAGACCATGTTGATGGTGCACAACCAGATTACCTCCAAGTAGCAAAGCTCTAGCAAGAGTAGCTGAGCGTTTTTCTACATTGAATAGGGATATTAACCCCTAAAGGACCAAACTGCATTTTTTGGCAACATAGCGATTTTGGGCAGCTCTGTGGGAATCCAAAAAACAAGATCCTAGCTATTTAAGATAGAATTAGAAGTAAGGAATCCATTCTTAGTAAATTTTTTTGGTTCTATGAGATAGAAATAGAGAAATTAATGAGTTTATCTATTAGCAAAACATAAGATTTCTTAGTAAGATAAAAGGGTTAAGGAGGAAAATTCATTTTCTGTCCTAAACCGAAAACTAGAAACCAGAAACCGGAATCAGGACGAGGTGACACGTATTACCAAAGCCTCATCAAGTGGAAGTGCCTCCAAAGCGGCTTAAGAAGACTTAGGATCAGTTATTTTTTAGGAGCAGAAGTAGGTAGGCGGAGAAAACTAAAAGTCATTTGATTTAGGAAGTTAATTGCAAATTGCTTTATGTTAGGAGGAACCTGGACACCCGGATCCGGATTTGTCGGATCTGAAATTCACTTTTTTGGGGTGGGACTAGAAGTAAATAGGAAGTTTTTTAGGATAGACTTAGACCAGTAGGGCTAAAGCCTAAATTTTGGATAGGTAGAAAGCTATTAGCTAGCTGCTTTTCAGCTACATGCACCTGGACTGGCAGTTTCCGGGTTTTTAGGATCTGAGATCCGCTTTTTGCGGATCGGCTGGATTGGTAGAAAGTCAACTTAGATGGATAAGGAATGACGCGTGTCATTCTTTGGTCCTTTATTTTGGATTGCTGGGGACCTTTAGGGTTTCCCTTGGGTTGTTATTTAGGGGTTGGAAGTTAGTTTCAACTCCGGGCGTGTTCATATTCTTGTTTTTCTATTCAATTTCTGCAAAGTAAGCTTGGATTTCAACTCCATGAATACTGGTCTGAAAAGTCATGGTCTTGTGTTGAGGGGTTAGGCGATGTTTTGATCATTGCTAGTTCAGGTAGTTTGACAGTGAAGATTTGAGGAGAGGAGTCGTCCCCGGATTCTGTCCGGATCCGTGTCCGAGAGTATTGAGGATTGGTTCTGTAAACTTTGTGTATTCGGAGGAAATTCTATCCGCTGATGTTCTTGGGAGTCTTCTGAGCGAGATAGCCATTCCTAGGTTAGGTGAGTCCTTGAGAGGAAGGGCAAACGCTAGCTGACGTCTGAGAGGTCTTGCTGTAACCGAAAGAGAGGAACTAGAAGGTTGGAGGAATCTCCTAGTTAGCAAGGTACCACGTACTCCTCTTTGGATTGCGTCCAGATTGGTCTGTCATTGTAGTAACGTAGGGATTGTAGGGGTTTCTTGAGTGACCTGCTGGCGCGGATTAGTTTCCGGGTTAGTTGTGAGGAAGAACTTGCGTCCTATTCTTTTTCTGTCTTTTTATTATTTTCTTTTAGTGAAGTCTTCAGTCACTTTAATCATCTGGAGGGTAGGATTTACACGTCCTTCCTTAATCTAAGAGCGAACCCCTCCGTATACGAGGTTAAACTTCTACTATCTGTTACTAAGGATATAGGGTACGGATCCGGATTTGGAAGAGGAATAGGATCATGACAATCCTTCCGATTCCGCATCCGCAGTGCTGGGTGATAAGTTGTTAATCTGGATAGGGAGAGGTACAGGATAATGACACTCCTCCATGTCTAGTGAAGTAGCATGAAATTGTATGGGTTGGAAGAGAGAGTATTTTAGAAGTAAGGGTATTTAAGAGGCAGTATCCGGGTTTAAGTTCCGGATTCCTGATGTCTTGGGTTTTGGGTTTCCTAATCCGAATCCGAATCCGAATATACTGAGGAAACTACGGTAAAATCCTTTGGGAATGATACACGGGTCATCTTGGGTGTTTTGTCAATTAAAACGCCTAAAGGTAGGATTTGTGCTTCCTTGTGCTACGACAAGCTCACTACGAATGGAGTTTTTATTTTCTTTCTTTGAAAATTTTACACAACATGTGTCCAAGGAGTAGCTTTAAGGCCCAACAATTTTCATAACTTTTGACTACATAGGAAAAATGTTATTGCATGATATATGATTTTCTTTAAACTTTGGGCAGCCTGGGCAGCTCTAAAAATTTCTTTAAAAATGACTTTTAAGAAAAATAAAAATTTGAAATTGTTTATTTAGATTTATATATACACGGGAAACTTTGAATCATTTAATTTTGATCAATGAGTCAAAAGTTATGAAGAGTTTAAGTTTGCGGGTAGTAATGGTTTTGAAAGACTCCATGCCTACCTATAGGATTAAATCCTATTCTTTAGACTCCGTGCGCATGTTTACTAGTTACATTTTGCATGCATTTATTGTGAGGTAAGTCCCTTTAATTTTTTAGTCCCCTTAACCCCTAAAGGAAAAAGCTGCGTTTTTTGGCAACAAAGTGATTTTGGGCAATTCACTATGAATGGAGTTTTTATTTTTTTCCTTTAAAATTTTTACACAATATGTACCCAAGGAGTAGCTTTAAGGCCCATTAATTTTCATAACTTTTGACTACATAGATAAAAAGTTATTGCATGATATGTGATTTTCTTTGAACTTTGGGCAACTCGGGCAGCTCTGAAAATTTCTTTAAAAATGACTTTTGAAAAAAATAAAAATTTGAAATTGGTCCTTTAGATGATAAATCCTATTCTTTAGGATTAAATCCTATTCTTTAGATGATAAATCCTATTCTTTAGGAAAGTCTTCTAAGGGATTCGCTGGTGTTGGTCTTGGCACGTTTGTCAGTGCCCCAAACCACCCGCCTACGATGCCAGTTCTCTAAGGAATGGACTGTCAACATGTAGTTCAACCAAGCATATGACGAAGCAATCCCCAACATGGCAACACTTCTTTTGTATGCTGGGAAAGTCAATGAGCTCTTGGTAAGAATCTTCAATTTCAACAAATTCTTATGGTTATATGTATATCGCTTCCGCTTGACACATCAGAGGAATGCTCGAGGGAATGTTGCTAGTAGGATCGAGAGTGTTTGGATGCCGATGGCTAGTATCGGTGAATTGGTATACTTTGCCTTAACTTGGAACTACACAGAGGCAAATCCCTTGTGCATTGTGGTGATCAATTTGTTGACACAAGTTTAGCATGAGCTCCCTCCTCTGCAACATGTTTCCACTGTCCCGCCCACATTGGTGCACATGAAAGTGGACTCTACGACCAAAGGATATAAGGTGGTTGTTGTAGACAAAAAGAAAGGTTGTTACAAAGTAGAAATGTATGGTTGGAAGATTGAATGTGAATGGAAGATTGGTGCTTGCGATTGTTTCCGCTTGAAAAGTTCTAGTTCATGTACATATGACCTTGAAGAAGGACAACTGAAGCTTTTAGATAGCAATTTAATCTTTTAGTCCGAGGGAGCATGTGTGAAGCAATACGGGCTTGCGGGTGACCATATAATTGTGGTGCAAAAAAAATTGATTCAACATGGTACTGGGCAGCGATCCCTAAACTGGCTAAAATTAGCTAAGTTTCTACCAAAAAAATCCTTGTGCTACTAGTACAATAGGTGCATTCTTCAATTCTATACTAATCTTGGAAGTCCTCCATCGGACACTTTTGAACCTCAAAGTCCTTATTAGATTAAAGTATGTGTACTTATAACAAACGTTAATTGCAATTGAGTGTATTTACTATTGTAAAACATAACTTATTCTTATTAGACCCTATTGGCAAGTAAAAGAGGATCCCAACACACTTTAGCGTCTCGTTTAGCATGCATTATTCAAACACCATTTAATTAAGTTATGAAATTTCAAAGTATTGTCTATAGGGCTACCAAAAATCAACTCAGGACTCTCTAAGGCTCTCATGTTTTACTTTGTATAGCTTGCAGCATCAATATCTACGTTTTTCTGTTTTCCCCTTGGTCCAAATGTAGGTGTTTCATTTGGGGCATTGATGATAGAGGATGCATATACCTCAAAGCATCTCCAGTGGTCCTTCGCTTCTTGGATGAAAATTGAACAATGAATGTGTTTTTTGCAATGAAAATCTCCTTGATATAATAACAAAATTTTGAATTTTTTCCATTGTTTTGCAACTTTACCAAATAAAAATATTCATCTTCAAAATAGTATATTGACATCATCAATGATGGGATTCTTTTTCCTTTGCACAAACTTGTCATTTGTTGAAAGTTAAAACAATAAATAGCATAGATGAAGCATACAAGCAATCCCCTCTCCAAATCTTGGCCATGATATTTGGCATAAATGAACTTTTGATATACCATTGGAGATGTTTTTAGCCTTCATTTTTTAATCATTGAGAAAGGGCCCAAATGGTGATTATTGATATTTTGGGTAAGCAATAGATTTTGACTATCATCCATCTATGAAACAAGAATTCCATTTTCAAGCTACTTCAATAGACCAACATAGTATATCAAAACAATGTTGGAATTTCTTTTGGTATTAAAATTCCCACCCACATCTTCCAATCTGAGTTATACAAAACGGCCTCTCCTCAATCTCCAAGTAATTGTATACAAGCACATGCTCACCACAAAATGTAATCAGAAAACTTTGGTGGCCTGAACCCCTCATCATCCATTTACACAAATCTTTGGACACAGTCCACGACTCTTTATAATGGGTATTCATCTACTACTTTGCAAGACGCGACTTGGGCCATATTCCAATCCACATGCCAATGCCACGATGCTCCCACTCACCGGAACTCCGAACAAAGCAAAAGAACTGGATGGCCATCCCCCCCCACATAAGTACGAGTCGGAGTCGTCCAGGCACCGCTACTCGAGTCATAAGTACTGGTTCTAGAACCCTCGGTGATAAAAACGCTAAATCCATAGGGAATTTGGGTTGTGTCCACCGTCATCCCCACGATACAACGAGAATCCTACACGAATGCCGGGTACAATCCAACTATCATTGGAAGAGCAACCACGCAAATACACAAATTACCGATTCAAATTAGAGTGAAATTCAACCAAATTTCAGAAAAAATCTCAATCAAAGAGACGGCTAATCGAGACAAGTTAACACAAATAGATGTCTAGGGTACTAACCATAAGCTTCCCGGAAGGAAGAGGCGGCAAGGAGTAAAACACGCGAGTGTGCACATCGAAGACGCGGTGGCGGTCAGAGTCTTCGTACAGCAAGCCCGACACTTCACATCGTCTTCGAGGCAGAGGCGATGAAGTCCACGAGGAGGAGTCTTGGGAAGTCCAGAGGCGGTGTCCCGTTCTTCGAGCGACGACGAAGTACAGGTTGGAAATCGGAGGTTTGAAGTGTCGTTCCAGAAATTGGCGATCCGAAGCCAGGCGGTTCCATTCCTTACAGACTTGACGCAGGCGGAAGAAGGGCGCCAGGGGGAGCTTGGTGTAGATCAGCGAGAGGTCAACGAAGCACTGCAGCTCGCCCCAGAGAGAAACATTCATGTCTTTGCCGTCGCCATCGCTTGGTGGTGTGGCCACTTTTGTGCGTTCGGAGCGCAACTTCATCGGAGCGGTGCGTCCAGCGCAAGGAGGGAAGAAGCTCGAACTAGCAATTCGAAGAATATGGACTAACAAAACTCTCAAGGGTGTCAAGGAAACTTGGTTTAGTGTTCGTGCATTGCTGTGATCAGGGCTGAGGAATATGGTTAGTGTCAAGAAACATCTTATCTTAATACTCTCTCCACTTGAAGTTCACTGTAGTTCACTGTAGTTATAAAGACATCTAATTGTAGATTAGAATCCCTTGGACTAGTAGAAGAGAAGGACTATTCATCTTCTCTCTTGCATATATGTTTCATATACTTCCTTTGAAAGGAGACTTCTTTCTACTTGTGTACTTTGGTTTTACAACCTTTTATAATTTTGTTTTGTTTCCTATTCTTAACTATTTTTACTTTATTTTTTTTTTACCTCCTTCCTTTGGTTATTAATAGTGTGCCTTATGCTGTTGCCATAGCCAAATAATGAAAGTAAAAGTACAATTTTCTAATTTTTAGTTTGTAAAAACAAAAATAAAAGTATAATTTTGTAATTTTTAATTCATAAAACTTTGAAATATAATATCTCTCCTTCTGTGAGTTGGAACGCCACAAAACAAAGCTTGTGCACCCCTCCTCCCTAAGGACTTTTCGACAGTACCAAGAACACGACCAAGAGAACATGGGGTCCAAAAGATCTCACTGTAACAAACAAAACTAACAAACAACCTAATTTAAGGTATGAACTAGTGTGCACTGTGTTGTTGCTACAACCAAAATAACAAGACGTGTAGTCCCCAGAGAATCACCTACAAAATCATATGAAAAAATATCCAAAATGGTACGGAGTACTTACCATTTCCATCAAAACTGTCGCCCTCTCTGAATCAGATTCTGCATCAAAACTGCCGCCATCTCTAAAAAGACAGTTGAATACAAACTGAAGCAACTCAAAATGCTGCCGCCATAGTCATTTGGGGTTTGATTGTTGGGGTTCTCAAGGATGTGGGACTTGTTGTAACGGTGATAAGAGACTGTCAATTTCAGGAACAATGACGTATGGAAGCAAAATACTTTTGTGGATACCTGCCAGCAGCTCAACATGGCCCGGGAGGAGGACACTACTCAAAGTCTGCTCAAATGCTGCAAATGCCCTACAATATGCTTCAAAGAAAACCCTACATTAAGGCCTGCATCAATGTTTGTCTCCTTCTACATGATTAAGATTCAAGGAGACTTCAGGTTTGTAGAGCCTCAAAAAATGTGGATTAATTACCATTGACTACAGGAAGAGGTCCTGATTCCTGCACGTTACAGGACCTATACTTCACTTCATAGGTCGAAAAATTTGCCAAGGATCGAAAAGAAGATAGAATCATGTAAGATTAGTCAGTGTTGAAGTTATCGAATGCTTGGGCACGGTCACCACTCCTGATCGCTCTCTCAGAATTAGGTTGAGGCGGCAGAGGGCGCCGGTCGTTCTTGTGCTTGTTCTCCTCTGCAAGCAACCACTCCTTTTGGCATTGTAGAATGTGAATTGGTACACTGTGGTTCCCATTGAGGCTGCGTGTTAGGAGATTGCTCGCTCCTCTGTCCACTAAAGTTTCCTGTGCATAGCATTTCTATGCTACTTTTCATGAAATTAGTTTATATGAGTTACGATGAGAACCTCCTTGGGCCCTATTCTAGACCGCAAAGGTAGCACATGTGCATCCGAGGTCTACTGCCAGGCCTGCACACCAACCCGAATCCATCTCTCCTCCCCTTCACAACCTTGTCACACCCTATCAAATATGTGAACCTACCCTACATGCATAGCTCTTGTCTTACCGGCTTCAAAGGAAGGAACGGAAAGAACTTCAGATGGCAATCACGCACACTCTGTCGTTTGTGATGTAGCTGTGCACACAGTCCGAGTCCCTAGTCCCTGCAAGACAGTGACCACCCTCTTGACGAGTCCCAAATCAATCAATCATGAATCTGATTTCATAACATATCAAATTAGCGACACGAAGGACCTAAGAGACGCAATACTTCAAATTTCTCGGTCATGTCTTGCAATATTGTAGTGAAGAGAAGCAAAAGGTAACAATGATAACGGGATGCATCAGAAACTAAAAAATTGAAAATGCAGCTCTAAAACCCAGCTTGCAAGAGATGCAAGTTAGCGTTGTTGGGATAACACCATGAGAAAAGTTGTTGGGAAGCACAGTTATGGTACATGACTTCAATTCTCTGCTTCCAGTTTTGTCTCACATTCAATCTTACGATCTGAAGATTGGGTAATCGATGGCTACAGTTCAGCATAATCTTCACAATGTCTACTTCACAGCTGAAGACGGCCGCTAAGCATTGAGGTACAGCTAGAACAGTGCACCTCTTCATTGATACCTCAACATTCCGCCCAGTCACACCGTCCCTTCAGTTGGAGAAGTCCCATGGCACTGAGGACTTCTGAACCCATTTAAATGAGAGTTTTGAATCTGTAACGTAAAACTCATATAAACGTAAAACTCATACAATATATTGAGGTGTAATTCAAGTTGAGCTGCTAAGGAATCATGGGATTTCAGGCATTGGCACTCCAATTGTTGTAGCCCAGTTCCTTCCTAGCTCCATTATTGCCAGTAGGTGATGGCAGACTAGATCGTGGGCAATTTCTTTGTCCCAGCTGCATCTCTGCTTTTGGGGATTCTTTTACTGACACAGGAAACTTGCAATCGGTGCTTCCAATAACCAAGGTCAAGTATCCCTTTGGAGAATCGTATTGCTTTCCTGACCGGCCAAAAGAGTAGACGCGATTTTCCAACGGCCGACTTGTCATTGATTTCATCAGTTAGGAACCACCTCCAGCTGTTTAGGTTAGTGGCTTCAATGGCAACTAATTCCAGGCGGGTTGGAGCAAATTAAATCGTTACAACTTCAATTTCGTTTGTTCTATGATACTGGTCCGAATGCTCTGAACATTGATTCAATATTGTGCAGCTCAAGCATTCAAGTTTCTGTTCATTGAACCTTATTTAAGGCACTTTGGCGACGAGGCATACAAGACGGGTGTCAACTTTGCAATTTCCACCGGTACTGCAACCGTTAACTACTCTATACTCGGGACAGCATGTTTTCTAGAACGAGAGACGAAAGACTACTTTGAGTTCAGAGCTGATCATACAGGTAAAAGAATCATGCTCTTAATTGCGATCCAGACACCTGCTATTTAATTTGTGTATCAATTGAGCACAAAATGGTCAAACCTTTACTCGTTGTAAATTACCCTCAAGAATCACTGATGACCTAAGTTCCACAATATTTTAGTGTCACTGTTTGTGCATGTCCGTTGTATGATGCACCTTCCGCAAGTCTGCACATAATACCAGAGATTGTTGGAAACGACTTCGTCGTCGCTTACACCCTTGCTGGTCAGAATTTGAGAACTACAATGCTAAGCTCCAGGGTCACCAGCAAAAGGAATTGACGGCGCTGATACAAAATAGACATTTAAACAACAGACGTACAGAGATCAAGCGGCAGATTACTATTCGAATGAGAAAATCGATGCCCATCTCAAACCAAAAGCAGATGAGAACCCGTCCAATCACTAAATCGTAATCACTATACGGTAGTTCAATTACAAGCTGATACGCGATATGCGTCGGCGTCAACACGAGCGCAAAAACATAGTGACGAACTAAGGATTCCCTGCGACGAGTTGACTTCCTGTTCTTTGCATTGGGAGCAACCGTTTCTTACATTCGTAACCAAACCCTAAAAGCTTAACCCCAAAGAAGCAAAATTCGACATAAGATATCCTAAAGTCAAATTGCACATAATGTTTGAGTCTAAAGAAAACAGAGAGAACGTCAGATTAAGTGCAAAAGACCAGATGAAACATGATCGAGCATTCAATTGTACAAAAAAAAAAAAAATTTGCTTCCCTGCATTATTCCTTTGACAAGAGCTTCCACGCATGCAGCAACTTCATAAAGCTATCAAGTTTTCGTAACCGCACCCTAAAATTTACTCCAAAAGAAGCAAACTTTGACCCAAGAGATCGTACAATCAAAATTGCACAATACTTCTCCAATTTCAAAGCTCACCGCTACTGAGACACTCTTTGCTTGCACATCGAATTGTCAAATGATGAAGCTCTTGAAATCGACTGATCACCTCCCATGGTGATCGTTGCGGAAGGCTGAAATTGAATGAGCCAACACGAATGAGCTCTACAGCACACAAATTCTACACCCTTGAAATTCTTCTAATTCACCAACCAACCAAGCAATTGGGCTGCTGATGCTACCACCAACTTCCGCCAGAATACTTCCAAACAAACGATTAACCCAGCAAGCAATTGGGCTACAGCAAATGTGACATTGAAGCTCAAGAAACACAAAACATGGTCACCGATACTAACAAATGTGCAATTGAATACGACCTACTAAGTTAATCCAAAACCGTCTCTGAAAAAAACCCTAATGCCAGTAGAAAGCATGTTCCGCGACCTACAGTATGTTCCCGGGCATTCCCGATGCACGTTCCTCCGACGCCGAAGTTCCCCTTCAGAGGAGCGTCCCCCTTTCCTGTAGGGGACCTTAAAAATAAAAATAACATTTTAATCTTTTTATTTGTAAAAACTTTGAAATTCAATCTCTTTTATACACAAAGGAGTCCAAGGATTTTATTGCGGTGCAAGAGGTTGCATTCTTAATACGGGTAGAAAGCTTTATGCACAAAAGAGTGCAAGGGCTAAGTTTTGTGTTGTGGCATTTGGACATGCATTGTGAAAGTTATGGTTTTTAAAAATAAAAGATAAATTAATTCAGTTTTCTACTTCATAAAAACTTTGAAATTGAATAAGTTTCACTTTGTAGGTCCAAACGCCATGTGTAAAACAAAGTGTGCACCCCTCTTTGTAGAGATCTTTCCAACAATACCAAGATCATGGTTGGGGGACTCACAGTTTCCTATATCTTAATATATTAAATAAACAAACAACCTAATTTAATGTATAGATATTTCAAAATAAAAATAAAAATAATTTTCTAATTTTTTAATTCATAAAACCTCTAAAATTCAATATCTTTTTTGTGCACCCTTCCTTGGAGAGAGCTTTCTAATGCTACCAAGAATACAACTGGGTAATGCAAGGTCTAGGAGATCTCATTGTAACCAACAAAATAAATAAATAGCCTAATTTAAGGTATAGATGCTTTAGTGATTCTCTTACAAAAACCATTGCTAATGGTAAAAGATTGTTGTCTTCGATTGCTAAATTTCTTGAGATCAAATTTATCAATGTGTATGAAAGTCCTAATCTTTTCTAATGTACAAAAATTTCTTAATTTTCACCAATGTATAGAAGACCATGCTGATGGTGCACAACCAGATTACCTCCAAGTAGCAAAGCTCTAGCAAGAGTAGTTGAGCGCCTTTTTATGCTGAATTGGGGTGATTAAGAGGACCAAAAAATTAAAGGGACTTATCTCACAATGAATGCATGCAGAACGTAACCACTAAGCATGTGTGCATGAACAATGACTACTTAACTACAATGTAGAGAGTAGCACTAGCAAGAAAGAACTTTCTGGGAAGAAGTTACGACTCTTATCCTATATGGCTGCTTTGCACAAGGTTGCTTTATGGGCCTTCATGACTGATCCTAGTCTTTGGGAAAGTCTTCTGAGGGATTTGTTGGTGCTTATCTTGGCACATTTGCCAGTGCCCAAAACCACCCACCTACTTATAGGCCTTCATGACTGATCCTAGTCTTTGGGAAAGTCTTCTGAGGGATTTGTTGGTGCTTGTCTGGGCACATTTACCAATGCCCAAAACCACCCACCTACGATGAGGGATTTGTTGGTGCTTGTCTGGGCACATTAACCAATGCCCCAAACCACCCACCTACAATGCCAGCTCTCTAAGAAATGAACTATCAACATGTAGTTCAACCAAGCATATGACAAAGCAAACTTCTTTCTTAGGCCAAGAAAGCCAATGAGCTCTTGGTAAGAATCTTCAATTTCAACAAATTCTTATGGCTCTATGTATATCGCTTCCGCTTGACACATCAAGGGAATTCTCGGGGGAATGTTGCTAGTAGGATCGAGAGTGTTTCGATGCCAATGGCTAGTGTTGGCGGATTGGTATGCTTTGCCTCTACTTGGAACTACACAAAGGCAAATCCTTTGTGCATTGTGGTGATCAATTTGTTGACACAAGTTTAGCATGAGCTCCCTCCTCTGAATGTTATGGATGTGTCGAGTTTCTTGGAACGTTATTGCATACGTATATAGGGAATTATGTAAGGAAGGCTCCGCAAAGGGTACTATTTGCATCAGTTTAGGCATTTGAAAAAGTATGCAGGAGTGTGCTTTCATTGGGAGATCCAGATAACTATTTTGTATCATTTCAGTGGGTTTACAGTTGCGAGGCAAGGTTGAGGGTGCGGTTCAGGTTGCCATGGCTGAGTTCTATCTACTTTTGAGAATCTGACGGGCTTTTCAGTTTGAAAATGTGGGTCCTTACATAATTAATACACCTAAAGAAACTTAGGTTTTTCCATCTTCTAAGATTTTTACATTTTTACATTATTTTCTCTCTTCATGTCATTTTTGTTTCTCTTGAGGGAGTCCAACATTAGGTCCCCTAATTTGTGCCACTAAATTTTCCTGCTGCTTCTTTTCCCTGATACACCCCTCTAAGTGCAAAATCCTCTCCAAAACTTCTCATATTCCATTAAAGAAACAAGGATGACCACGACAAATTATGACACCCAGAGCCCTGGAAAGTAGGACTGATGAGGATCTGATGTTTCAGTTGAGCGACTAATCTCACAATGCCAATCTCAGTGTTATCCTCCATTTTGACATAGACATTGAATTTTGTAGCCTCATGAGGTAGCCATTGATTCCAAATTTCAGAATTTTCGGGCATTAGCTGCTAGGCTGTTGAGCTTTCTGAAGCTTCCGCAGCTTGTTTGGGCGAATTGTGCTTGCGTTTGGTGTCTTTCCTGCTCTCGATGTGTTGCAGATCGAGCAATGTTCCCAATGTTAACATTGCCATCTCAGAAAATGGTTTGTGAAGACTTCCCTCTCCCTAATCCCGACCCGCACACATCTTTGACTGATTAGGGTTTAGGGCTATCCTATAATATCCTCACTAACTGAATGGGCAAATTAACAAATTTTTATCAGGCTGTTACCAGAAAAGTTCACGTCTAATTATATGACTATGCAGGGAGTGTAAGAGTTCCAAAACGTTTCGAGTTTCAAAACTTCAAGTTCATGCAAAAGCTGTAACTCTCCGAGTAGAAACTAAGCTAAACTGGAAATTTTGGACCATACTAGCCTCTTGCAGCAATCTGAAGATGGAGTCCAAAATGTGTGAGTATTGAGAGGCTCCAGGAGGTCGTCTTTGACGACGAGCAGAGCTTAACAGCAAACAAAGGCAGAGCCAGCAACGATGCCAACCTCATGACAGAAAAGAAATCCCTCAGTATATTTGCTCGGAGACCATGTGGCGCATAAATCCCACCTTCCAATCTCATCTGCAATTCACTCCACGGTTTGGGTCTTAGAATGGGTGATTACTCAAGCTCTCCACATTACTTCGTACAATACAATTGAAGCTAATGTTAACTATTACTCTGAGGGCACTCAAGACAGACAAATTTCATATGCCATGCATTAACTCAATATGATAATTAAATGAATCTAGTGCAGATTGACTTGACACTAACAACATTGTCAATTGACAGAGGCAACGAATGCAGAAGCAAGTTCCTAAGAAAAATCCAAACCTACCAATTAAAGATGAGAAAAGAATATTTGATGGAAGAACCACTAAACAAGAATCTACTTACCTCAGTGACCAAACTATTGAAGGTAGGTCACAAACTTGGAGCAATTCAGAGGTCTTATTTTGGAATACGCGCTTTTTTTTTCGTAGAGACCTCAATTTTGTCCCACGTCTTCCGATCCAAGTTATACAAAACGGCCCTCTCCTCAGTCTCCAAGCAATTGTACAGAAACACATGCTCACCACAAAATGTACTCAGAAAATTTTGGTGCCCTGAACCCCTCATCATCCATTTACACAAATCTTTGGGCATGCAATCAAACTCCGTCCACGACTCATGAAAATGGGTATTCATCTGCCACGCCTTAAGAACCAACTTGGGCTTCATTCCAAATGCAAACCACTTGTCTTGCCACACGCCCATGCCGCCATACTCCCACTCCCAGGACCTCTCAACCCCAAACACATCGTAACCCCACACATGTTTCTCGAGATCATACGTCTCGATATAACACGCTCCCCCCATAAATTTCTCAGTCAACATATACAAAAACTTTTTATAATGTACGCACGATAGTGTGGAAGGTATGGCCCACTCCATGGTCCCCAGCAGCATATACGCCGACGTCGGAATCGTCCAGGCACCGCTGCTCGAGTCGTAAATACTGGTTCCAGAGCCCTCGGTAATAAAAACCCTAAACCCGTAGGGAATTCGGGTTGTGTCCACCGTCATCCCCACGATTGCACCAGATTCCTGCACCAATGCCGGGTACAATCCAACTATCATTGGAAGAGCAACCACGCAAATACACAAATTACAAATTACGGATTCAAATTAGGGTAAAATTCACCCAAATTTCAGAAAAAATCTCAATCCAAGAGACGGCTAGTCTAACCAAGACAAATTAACACACGGCCGTTTCCTCAAATTGATGTCCCCGGGACTGACCATGAGCAACCCGGAGGAAAGAGGCGGCAAGGAGTAAAACACCCGAGTGTGCACATCAAAGACGCTGTGACGGTCGGAGTCTTCGTACAGCAAGCCGGACACTTCACATCGTCTTCGCAGCAGAGGCGATGAAGTCCACGAGGAGGAGTCTTGGGAAGTCCAGAGGCGGTGTCCCGTTCTTCGAGCGGCGACGAAGTACAGGTTGGAAATCGGAGGTTTGAAGTGTCGTTCCAGAAATTGGCGATCCGAAGCCAGGCGGTTCCATTCCTTGCAGACTTGACGCAGGCGGAAGAAGGGCGCCAGGGGAAGCTTGGCGTAGATCAGCGAGAGGTCAACGAAGCTCTGCAGCTCGCCCCAGAGAGAGGCATTCATGCCTTCGCCTTCGCCATCGCCATCGCCACCGCCACCGCCATCGCTTGGTGGTGTGGCCACGGTTGTGCGTCCGGAGCGCAACTTCATCGGAGCGGTGCGTCCAGCGCAAGAAGGGAAGAAGCTCAAACTGGCAATTCGCAAAACTAAGCTCTCGGCGCGAGGAAACTTGGTTCAGTGTTTGTGCATTGCTGTGATCAGGGTTGAGTGATATGGTTAACCCCTAAATGACGTACCTATAACCACTGATTTCAGGCCTCCATGCCTATCACTCAATTTGCTGCCATTTTGCAACTAGATATGTATGAAAAAAATTTAATTTATTTTTCAGAGATGAAATTACATGTCTTCTTCACTTCACAAAAAATTTAGATTTTTTTGTGGAAAATTGATTTTTTTGAGAATTTTTGAAGAAAAAGTGAAGAAAAATCACATCAAATAGAAAAATATTTCAAAAAATCTGAAATTTTCACCATGTGTGAATACTACAATGACAAACATCATGGTATAAACCCAATTTCCGTCTCATTCTATACTTAGAAAATAATAGACATTGAAAATACACCCAAAGTTCAAATTGCAATAAAATATTCAATATTAGGAATTTTTTCAAAATTCAAATTGGAGAAGAAACTAGAATAGGTGACCTTCATTTTGTTAGTTGGGCTCAAATTCAAAAAGTATCATTTTTGTGGAGAAATTTCAGATTTAGAGCAAGGAACAACAACTTCCCAAAATACACTAAAATAGCATATTTTGTGATCCGTTTTTTTTAATAACTTCACATTTATGTGAAGATTGACACTTGCATGACTACAAATTCAACTATACACTCTTTGTAACCCACCATGGAGGGTGAACAAAAAAGAAATGGATGAAAAAAAGTTTCCAAGCAATGTGCAGATGACTGCACAGTCATCCAAAAGCCACAAAATGGCTGTCCCGGCGTTACAGGGTTAAGCTTACTGTAAGGTAGGAGGTCCATAAATAGCTCATTTCAGAGCTGAAGCTGAATTTTGGAGAGGTGAAACGCCTCAAAATTATTTTTCAGTAAATTTTCCTTGAAAGACAAGAGGAATTGACATCTAATCCAAGTCATTTCATATTTTTTGGAGCTTTCTGGAATTAGTTATGAAATTTTGAAGTTGAGGTGGTATAGGGCTCACTAAAATCGCCCACCCCCTAAAATGTACATTGTTTGTACATTGTTCAAGGCTATGAATAAGCAACATGTACAAGCAGTGTAGTTGCGTATAGTGGGCAATTTTAGAACCTATGCGATTTCAGAACCTCCTACCCTACTTTCAATTAACCTCCTTCCTTCATCTAATTATACTAAAGGTAGTGTGCCCGCCACAACCAAAAATAAAAGTAAAAATCCATTACCTTAAGTTAGGCTACCAGTCGTTGTTTATTTGTTTGTTACGTTGAGATCTCCCGGACCATGCGTCCCCTGGCCGCGTGCTTGGTACCGTCACAAAGCACTTGGCGACGAGGGATGCATGGGCTTTGTTTTGTGACGTTTGGACCTTGGAGTGAAAGTTATTGAATTTTCAAGTTTTTATGAATTAAAAAATTAGAAAATTACGTTTATTTTTATTTTAACTGTAACACACTAGTAAAAATAAAAGTACAATTTTCTAATTTTAATTTATAAAAAACTTTGAAAGTCAATATCTTTCCTTTCATGAGTTATAACGCCACGAAACAAAGCCCCTCCTCCTTGAGGACTTTTCAACAATACGAAAGATTTTACCGTAACAAATAAAACTAACAAACAACCTAATTTAAGGTATGAATTAGTGTGCCATGTGCCATTGCTACAGCCAAAATAAAAATAAAAATAATCTTTTAATCTTCTGATTTGTAAAAACTTTAAAATTCAATATTTTTGCACACGGAGGAGTTCAAGGAATTTGTTGCAGTGTAAGAGGTTGCATTCTTAATACAAATAGAGAGCTTTATGCATGAAAGAGTACAAGGGCTTTGTTTTGTGGCGTTTGGACATGCAATGTGAAAGTTATGTTTTTTTCAAAATAAAAGATAATTTAATTCATAAAAACTTTGAAATTTGATAATTTCCATACCGTAGGTCCAAATGCCACAACACAAGTCAGTGCACCAATAGTACCAAGAATGCAACCATAGGACGCACAGTTTTTTAGATCTTAGTGTATCAAAAAAATAAAATTTAAGATATAGACTAATGTGCCCTATACTATTGCCATAGCCAAAATGAAAATAATTTTTTTAATTTTTTAATTTTTTTAATTTAAAAAAAAAATTAATTTTAAATTCAATATCTTTTATGCACAAAGGAGAACAAGGGATTTGTTGCGGTGTGAGAAGTTGTGTTCTTGATATGAATAGAAAGTTTTATGCATGAAGGAGCTCAAGGGCTTTGTTTCGTGATGTTTTGGCTTAGCTATGTTTTTTCCAAAATAAAAGACAATTTAATTAAAAAATTTAATTAAAAAATAATTCAAAGCCCCATAATTTTCACACCATAGATCCAGAAGCCACAAATCAAAGCTTGTGCACCCCTCCTTGATGCGATGTGAAAGTTATGTTTTTTCCAAAATAAAAGATAATTTAATTCATAAAAACTTTGAAATTCATAACTTTTTCACCGTGAATTGGAATGCCACAAAACAGAGCCCATACACCCCTCTTTGCCGAGGGCTTTCCGACAATGTGAAGCATACGACCAGGGGACTCACGGTCAAGGAGATCTCACCGTAACAAAAAAAAAACTAAAAAAAAAAACTTAAAGTATGGATATTTCAAAATAAATAATAGTAAAAATAACTCTCTAATTTTTTTATTTATAAAAACTTCAAAATTCAATATCTTTTGTATTATAAGTTGGAACGCTACAAAATAAAGTCTATACACCCCTCCTTGCAAAGAGCTTCCCAATGCTACAAAGAACACAACCAAGGGATGTAAGGTCCAGGAGATCTTACTATATCAAATAGAACAAAGTAAACAAACAACCTAATTTAAGGTATAGAGCCTTAGTCAAAATTTAAAAAAAAGTAATTTTTTAATTTTTAATTCATAAAAACTTCAAAATTCAATCATTTTCTTAGTATAGGTCCAAATGCCACAAAACAAAGCCCATATTTCCCTCCAAAGAGTCCTAGCTGAGGGCTTTCCGATGAAACCAAAAATGCCACCGAGGGACACATGGTCCAAGAGATCTTGTCATAACAAAATAAAATATAATAATAATAATAATAATATTTTAAGGTATGGATGCTTTAGTGACTCTCTTAAAAAAAATCATTGCTAATGGTGAAAGATTGTTTTCTTTGGCTGCTGAATCTCTTGAAATCAATTTTATCAATGTGTATGAAAGCACTAATCTTTTCTAATGAATAAGAATTTTTTAGTTTTTACCATTGTATATGCATTTTCTAACCCCTAAACATCTAGAGTATTCTCCAAAATTCACGATTTGTTGAATTGTAGATTCCATCTGTATAGTTAGATTCACCAATGCTATCACCAATATTTTTTTTAATTTGAAAGAAAAATATCAAAATTCTTTCTAAATTTGATTATAAGCAAAATATTATCATTTTTTGAGTAAAATTTGTTGGAATGGATTTGAAATGAGGTTCTCTTCGCATGGTAATATTTTGATATTTTTTGTGTTCTTAAAATCTATGACCTCATTTTGGCAAATCTAGTTTTGAACTGGAGTCAATGTACTCATTAGAAGGGATTCGGGGGTCTTGGAGGATTGCGAGTTCCCCTGCATTTTCAGGCTGCGGGAACGCGCTGCAGCAGCTAGCTGACATGGCAGAATAACTGCCACGTTATTTTTGAAAAAAAAAAATTTTTTTTTTTTTTTGACAACCATACCACTGTTCACAGAATCGGGCCAGATCAAGGAACGGCCTTGAAACAGCCCTCTAGAGACCCCAAAAAACATCTAATGTTTAGCTTGGTCATTCACTTGACATACTTGCACATTTGTAATTTTAGAAAAATAACATATTCTAGTAGTACCAAATCCAACCAGTAGATAGAACAACAATTTAATAAAGTATCTCCACAAATTAGGATGACTTTCATCCCAATAGTATTGAAAATGAAACTTGATTTTCAATCTGTTTGCTGTCCAAAAATTAAGGGTTAAAAAAGAACTTCAAAATTTTTATTCAAAGAAATACGCCAAAAGCGTTTTGAAAAAACCACATAGTCATCAAAAACTAAGCCTACGGTTATGTTCAAAGCAACCAATTTAAGAGTTGTTTGCCTTTTCAAAGAAACTAAACTCCTTGAAACAATTTTCTATAAATTTTTATAGGAAGAAAAATATAACTGGCATGTAACTCAAGTTGTTTCATATTTTTTGGACCTTTGCAAATTAGTTATAAATTTTTTAAGTTGAAATGAAGTGGTCATTGAAACCGACCACCTCCTAAAATGTACACCATTGGTACATTGAAGAAAGCCAAATATACGTGGCTGCCATGATCGATTTTAGAGGCCAATCGCTTTTAGAATAGACTACTTTAGTGCAACTAAAATCTTGAACAACCCTAAAACCTTTGAAGCTTCTGTAAACTCTACATACAAACAATGCATGTGTTTGACATAGAGTTTTCGAATCTCTGAGACATTGAAGCAACTTTCGAGAAAGTAAGAACCTTTCCAAAATGAAACTCCTATAATTTTTAGATATGGGACCCACGGCCCAAGCTTAGAATCACAACAAGAAATGAAAAGAATCCATCCCGTCTATTCAAGATTTTATGCAAAGGTGTCCATTGCAAATCTTGATTTTATCAAGATCTACTGTTGAAGGCTCTTGGAAACAAGTTTCAAACACACTACACTGAATAGTGAAATTAGGTTTTCCCACACTAATTTCTTGACATTCTACATTATATCAATATGTACAGTTACTTTAGAAGGATGCTGGAAAATAAGAACTATGTTTGGCATGGGTTGGTGCACTGATTTGTAGCTCAGGATTAAAGATTGGCATGTGCCTCCATCTGGACAAGCATTAGTCATGAGGTAACTTCTCTGGGGTAAGGCAACTTAATTGTCAAGGCAACCCAATTTCACTATTTAGTGTAGATCTTGGAGACAAAATCACATTAAAAATTCATTTTAATAATTTGGTAAGTAGATTTTTAGAAGCCATTAATTGATTGGGGTTATGCATGTTAAGCTCTTTAACCTCATATTTTTTTGGTGACCAATTTTTAGATTTGACATGTGAAAAGAAGATTCAAAGACTTCAAATCACTTTCACAATTTTAACACCCTCATGATCAAACATTATAATCTTTCAATCCATAAGTGATATTGTCGTGTTTTCTTTTTCTATGTGATCTTTGTCTAATTTGAATTTGTACGGTTACAATTCTAAAAAATTTGATAGAACTTATCAAAATTTTGGCTTTTTGTTCAATATAGAGCAAATTCCAAAAAGCTCAAAAAAGGCATTGGGCATTTAGGGTTAAAATCTTTGTCAAAATTAGGGTAACTGAAGTCCAGCAAAAAATTCCACATTCACAATCCTCTCAAGAAAGCCAATGCAACTCTCAAAAAACCTCCTTGCTCCATCTCAATGCAAATGGGTCTATACACAACCTCAATTGCACAAACAGAAAGTGGAATCCGAAGAATTTACAAAAAAGACAGATGTTAAGAATTGGCTATCAAAAGTTTTGGAAATTTCACATTTGAACTAAATTTGCTCCGCAGAGGCAAGGCCCTTGTAAAACCTAACGCCAAAGCAAACCTTGTAAGGCATGTCACCACAAAACAAGAAAACGAGAGATCATTGACCTTGAATAGCCACAACAACAACGCTCCCTGACCTAAAAGCCCTCCTTGACGTTCTTGTAACATTACTGGCGTGGGAGTCCTTTGCAAACACACCTAGTCACACACTCTAAACCCTAAGATATAGATAGTTGAGATCAACGCCGACACTAATCGACGATTGGATTTTTTTTGCTCCACGTCACAAGATTGCCAGGATGCTACAACATTTTCAATTCCATCATCAACAGTGAGAATTCACATAGACATTTTTTTTGTTAAATGAGATTGACGACAAGGGAGGATGTCATTTTTTTCATACTCTGCTCAATGGCGGGGGATTTTCCACTTAGGGGGCAAGGCAGGGTTACCTGCCAGTTGTGAAGGGATAAAACAATACAATCTGATTGAAATTCACTAAGCAAAACCACGTCCTAGGATTTGCCATCCATGTATCGAAATTTGGTTGGTTACTTGATTTAACCCCTAAATGCTCCGACGTCCAAAAAATAGACTACGAACAGAATGGAAAACTCACAATTGATAGAGAAATGTGATGAAACGTGCATGTGACTTTTCAGGGGACCTTTTAGTTTCTTTTGATTCTCAAGTCACGTAAATACAAAGCTTTTAAGCTAAGATGATTCAAAGTTTGTTGGTGTTGAATGTTTAATTGAGTGCAAATAAGTATCTTTTTTCACTTCAAAATTCTATAATCTTGCAATAATCTATGTAGTCAATGTTTTCCAAAAAATTATCAAACACTCTTCTAGTAGTCTAAGGCAAGACCCTACAATTAGATACCAAAAGTACTTTTTTCTTTTCATTTTTCTCTTTGCACTAGAAATGATAGCTTTAGAGTGATTTTTGACAAAACATAATGTAAACCCACCTAATTTTGATCCAATTCTAAACTTGACCCCTACAAATTTCTGCTTAAAATGTACAACCTCTATTATTAGAGACTAGGATTTCTTTTAGCTACTCTTATTTTTAACACTTTGAAAATTTATAGTTTATTTTTATGGTATCCAAAAAATGCATAACAAATAATCTAGAATCTTTTTAAGTTTGAACTTCTAACAACATTCAACAAAAAATTAAGCAATTCAACAATATGAACATTGCTCAATTGCTTATCTAGATGCATTTAGGTGTAATTACCTTAAAAAGTTGTAGAATGTAAGGAGTTAGTGGCTTCATTTGGAAAGAGACAATGAACTCTCATTTTAAAATAAGGTAAACATGCATATTACCAAGATAAAAAAAATATACCTATTACTAAGCAAAATTGCTAACTAGGTACCGTGGAGAAGCTATTTGTCAACTCACATATTTTTTAGAGATTGAGAAGTTTGAAGGACATCATTTGACAAGTAGAATCACAACATTTTGACAAAAAATGAATTTTTTGTAATTTTTCAAAGTTTGTTGGAACCAAATTGGTAAAGTAAAGGTAGATTCATAATAAAACCACACGCTGACATTCCCCCTCCCCAAATACATTGTCATGATGCTAAATTAACCTTGTAAAAATGATGCAGGCCAAAGTGGTCAATGGATGACTTCAATTGGCACTGTAGGATGGAAAAAATGTTTATTCATTCATTTTATTTATTTGAAGGATACTTGAGTATATTTTTAGTAAATAGTATTGCAAAATAATAATGTTATGGTCTTATTGACTTTTCTAAAGAAGAAGATGCTCAATCCAGGGATCACCCTTATATAGTGTATTTTGGCCATTTTGTGCTATTTTCTCTTGATTTGGATTTCAGCCACAAAAATGATATTTTTTGAATTTGAGTATAGCTAATGAAATAAAACTTACCAAGTGTAGTTTCTATTCCTATTGAAAACTTTGAAAACTTTATAAATTTCAATATTTTATATCAATATGAACTTTAGGGCTATAACCATGGACAGTTTGTTGATTTTCTAATTTTCAAGTGACACGGTAACTTTGGTTCATACCATCATATTTTGTACTACAATATACATTTATGATGAAAATTTCAGATTTTTTTAATATATTTTGTATTTGATATGAATTTTTTTCATTTTTTTCTTAAAAATTTCACAGTAGTTTGAAATTTTCCCAAAAAAATTTGAAAACTTTATAACTTGTACTACACATATGACTTCATCTCTGAAAAATAAATATAAAATTATTCATTCATATCTAATTGCAAAATGGAAGGAAACACAGTGATTACAATTGAGGCTTGAAATCATTGGTCATGAGCCCGTCCTTACAGGGTTAAAGGGTTGCTAAGATTCAAGTGATGGGTGTAGTGAGTGATGCAAATAGGAGGGTCCATTAGATGCTAGAATTGGGTGACTAACAACACTAGATTGTTCTAAAGTAGAAGCACCAGTTCCCGTTCATGCACCCATTGTTTTACTGTAGACTCACTTTGAAGTGTCCCCAAAAGTACCTTGAAACCGTGCCAATGCTTAATTGTAGTTGGTGCTTGCTGATTTTTTTAGATTACCGTGTCAGAATTTAGGTAGCTTAATTAGAGTGCGGTTTGGGGTGCCCTGCAAAGTTCTACTTTGAAAATTCACAGAAAATAGATGCCTTATCCAAAAATTCTAATTTTTGCCAATATTGCAAAAATACTTTTTTCTAACAAACAATGCCTCCAACTATGCCAAATTTCTTAAACAAACGGTTGTTGGTGCTCCCACCTTAAGTTTACCTTATATGATTTTATGCATAACTCGTGCATCCTCAGCCACACGCAAGAGCCACTTTTTTTTACCATATTGCCTTCAGTTGCTGGAAGAATACTCTACAAATTTATTGTGCGAATTTTGCAAGAATTTTTTGGGGGGAAAGTAAAAAGTTGAGCCAGATGTTGCAACCACGCATGCTCGTACAAGTTGGTGCCAAACGCCAGGGCCAAATGGTTTCTTGGACACAGAGCAACACTTTTTAAAGAACACCATGGCATGACTTGAATGTCCTCATCCACTCCAGATGTTTTACCTCCAGCACTTCTTTTTTTTTAATTTTGTGAAGTGCCAAAGTAGCGATATAAAATGTTAGAGTGGTGCCCCAAATTTCAACATTCATCCACATATTGGATAGAAAATATCACATTAGTACATATCACGCAATCTGGCGATTTTATCTATGATTTTTTTTTTTTAATTTGAAGTTTTTTTGTAAAAAACTTCACCATTTTTTAGCCCAGTTAATTTTTTTTGGATGCAAACTAGCACTATTTTGCCCCTCAAAAAAGCATTGGTTACCTACCAATTGCAAGACCTAGGAGGTAGGACTATAGGAGGTAGGTCCATAAACTGTCCATTTAAGAGCTGGAAATTGATTTGGGGAGCTTTAGACTTCTTGAAAAAAAATCTTGAAATTCTTTGCCTGAAAGACAAATGGAATTGGTATCTAATCCAAGTCGTTTCATATTTTTGAAACTTTGTGGAATTTGTTATAAATTTTTTAAGTCAAAATGTAGTAATCATTAGAAATGTCCAATGTACATTGATGGTGCAATGAGAAAGAAAAATGTACAAATAGTGTACATTTTAGGAGGTAGACACTTATAGAGCCCAAGTGATTTATAGACCTCCTACCTTAGTTGTTCCATTAGCACTCTTGTGCATCTCTATAGTCAAAAGTGTGTAGTGGCACAATTACATTAAACACAACTTGAGCAAGACAATAGATTTACAAGTCAAAGTGAGCTTTGTAGTCTGTAAACTATTGTAGTTTTTGTGGATTTTTTTTGTTTTGTTGGTTAATTGTGGCTGTGTTCAATAGTCTTCCGGCATTTTGAGGTTAATTTTCCATAGTTACTGGTTAGTTTGGATTCTACTTGGATTTCATCTATAGTTGCGGTTGATATCAATTGAACAGGATGAATGGGATGTGAACTATAGTGGCGGTTGTTTCGGTTGCCAGCCGAATGGAGTGTAATGGGTTGGAGGCTATCAATTGTTCCTCAGTCTGGAGAAGGAATCCAGAGCTCCTGCAGCGGTGAGGCTGGCAGTGGTCGATTGTGCGTAGGAGTATTTTGTGTTTGAGTGATCGATAGTTTTGGTCTATGTGATAGGGGAGTTCAGTTGTGATATCGTGCATTGTTGATCAGGAAGTGTTGAATCGATAGAATTCTATGCAGTGAGGCTGTGAGGTTCTATTGTGCTGATAGAGTCTGTGAAGAATCAATTGTAATCAGTGCGGTAGTTGAAGCAAAGTGATCATTGTAATATTTTCAATTGTAATGCAAAGCGGAGTTGAATTGCAATTTGGAGTATGTGTGATTGTCTGTGTATGCCATAGTATTCATGTGTTTGTAATTGGTGGATGATTTTGGGTGTGATTGGAACGATTGTATGGAATGAAGAATGTCTGACAGGAGTGGAATCCTATTGTTTTATCTATTGTATTTCTATGCAGTAGGGATGTGTGAATTCTATAGTGTTATATGGATTCTAGGAGTTAATTTCAATAGTGTCTGTGAGGTTACTTTGAGAGATCAATAGAATTCGGAACCTGAATAATAGTGCAATGGATAGAGAATCCGCAAAATTGAAAATGAAAACCTGTAAATTTTGCAATCAATCGGATTATGGGAAATTAAAATGTGAACTCAAGAAAGAAGAGAGTGTAATGGAAAATAAATGGAAAGAATCAATTGAAGACAAATTGGAGAAGACTGGTCTTAAAGAGGAATCGATTGGAGATGCTGAGCAATCGGATGAGCAGGAAGATCAATAGTTGCCGTGCAGTTGCTGAAATCGATTGAGAAACCGAGAGTTGAGTCAAATCAATAGATGAAGAACAATTGATGAGTTCCTATCTATGGTTTTAATTATAATAAAAATATGGTCTTATCTATTGTATTTGTTTGGGCTAGGAATTTTCCAATCCTCATTTGTGCACAACCTTGGGATGGATTAAATCCTTCCATAGAAATTACCATAGGTTTCTATTCCTCCCTGAGAACGAACTAAAAACTATAGGTATTCCTCAATGGGTCATCCATTGTAGAAAACCGTTCTACAAGCTTCATGTTGAAATAGAAAGGAATAGCTTTGGAAAAGTATACATTCATCAACCAATTGAATTATCTGAGAAATATCTTATATATTAGAATGATACTCCCTCTAACACTTTTGGAATAGTCATTCTAGTGATACGAGGATTCAATTGAGCCAAAAAAATGAATAGAAAAGGAAAAGTAGTCCCCACCATATTATCTAAAATGGAAAATTACAAGTTTTTGCTTTGATCAAGAAATATCATATATTTTAGAATGACGCTTTTGAATAGTCATCCTAGTGATATGAGGATTCAATTGAGCCAAAAATATGAATTGAAAGAGTAAAAATAGTCTCCACTATATTATCTAGAATAGGAAGTTATAGGAATTTGCTTTGACAACCTAAAATCCCCATGTATGATTTTGATATGCAAAAATAATCAATGGTAATATGATGAGCGGAACTACACTAATACAATTACCAAAGTGAAAATAACAAATATATTTACCTTATCCTGAGCTAAGCCTCCAATAAGTAGCACTTATCAACATTTTCTAAATGCTCAAAACAAAGAGATAATGCAATAGAGTAAAGCTCCAAAGAATCCTCATTTGAGCCTAGAAAATGACCACCACAAATTGTATTGATATTATGGTATTTACTTCACCTCCTTATTAATCACACTTAGAGACCACATAGATTTCATCACCTTGGCTTATAGAAAACAACTCCTCATAGAACCCCTAAATAGCATTGTGATCTCACTACCAAAAAAGAGTGGTTTTTTGACACATTAGTGTCAAAGTCTTGTTTTTTCAATACTAAAAATGTAGGAAAAAATGTTGAAAAGAGTGTCAAACATAGAACCTTTTGTGGTTAGTTGTGACTCCTAAGGTAACTACACCTAATTATCGTACAAATTAGCAATTTAGCATGTTTTCTATTATTATATTAATTTTTTTTTGTGGAGTCTTGTTAATAGTCAAAAGGGGATTCTAGATTCTCTTAGACATTGTATACATAAACTACAAATTTTCAAAGTGCTAGAAATAGGGGTTTCTATAATCAACCATAGACTCTCATGAATAATGGGAGTACATTTTACACAAGATTCTAGAGCAATCGGTTTTAGAAAGCAGGCGAAATTAGGTGTAATTACCTTAATCTTTTAGCAATACATCGATTCATAAATTTATTTGGCATAGAAGGCCATGTTGTATACTTATGAAGAAATGGCTTTGTTGTGGTTGGAAAAACCTACACAAGACAATCATGCTGCTTGCCTGCCCAATAATGACAAAACTAAGGTAGGAGGCTCTTAAATCCACCATCTAAGGGAAGGTGGACCTCTGTAGGAAAATCAATAGAGCATAACATTTTTCACATGTTTTTGGTAGAAAAAAAAAGGAAAACAGTTCATTGACAATTTAAATCATAATTTTTTGACTTAGAATGAATTAACTATGAATTTTCAAAGTGAAAGGTGCGTAGGTAGCTATTGGTGCTCATATACTGGATCAATCTTAATCAAAATCAGGCTTTGAATGGAGCACTTCAAACTCCGGAAGTTTCTATAATTTTGGCTCTTAGAGAATGATTTACAGCATGCTTTTATTTATTTTAGCCTTACATGAATGCATATTTTACTCAAAAGGATTTAAGAACACAATTAAAAAGCAAAAAGCGCATTGAAGGAATTGTGATCCATTTTTTAAACTCTTTGCACTATTCATGACAATTCTACTGGGTGATTGTAATTGGCTCCCCGAGCATTGCATAAAATTTAATCTTGCTCTGGCCTGGTCATACAAGAGATGTGCCTTTGAGATTTCTCAAGCCATAGCAGTGTCAAAGCTTGCTCAGATACTTGGCCTAAGTTACATGAGATGATTTCATTTAATTGCATTCCAAAATTGAACAAGATGGGGTAGTACTTTGGGGGGAAGAATACTGAGGCATTTTGTACTCAATTTGGAAACAAACCTGTGAATTGTATCATAACATTCAGTAGCTCTACAATGATGGTGTGGTATATTCCACACCCCAATAATGCTTCATCAGTAGCTACTGATGAATTAGGCAAGTGGAATGTTGAGGCACACCATCACTGTAGAACCAAGGCAACATCAACACATGCTATTGAATGTTATGTATGGAAACAAACTTGGAAATTATGGAGAAGGAATCAGAAGGTCTACCACCTCTAATATTTACATATGCCCTGCAAGACTGGAGACGACCTTTTCTAAGAGTGTACTTTCTACACGTGCATAGACCACACAACTTTGCTATGGGAGGTTGAAATTAACACAACCACAAAATACAAAACAAATTTAATCCTCAAGTAGGAGGTCCATAAAGCACTTGGGCTCTAAGAATGTCCACCTCTTGAGTTGTAAACTACTTGTACATTTTTTTTCTCATTTTACAAGCAATGCACAAACAATATACATTTTTGGAAGTGATTGTTTTTAGTGACCACTAAGTTTCAACTTCAAGAATTCATAACTAATTCCACAAAGCTCCAAAAAAAATTAAACAACTTGAATTAGATGTCAGTTCCATTTGTCTTTCAAGGAAAATTAAATTTTTGCTCTCAAATGAGTACTTTAAAAACCTCCTACCTTACACATAAGGTAGAAGGCTTGAGAACAGTTCGGGCATTTAGAACCGCCCACCCCTTAAATGTACACAATTTGTACATGTTTTTTTTTCATAGCCTTCACTGATGTACCAACAGTGTACATTTCAGGGGTGGGCGGTTTTAGAGCCCTAGGGTAGTTCAACTTCAAAATTTCATAACTAATTCAAAAATGATCCAAAAAATATGAAACGACTTGGATTAGATGCCAACTCCTCTTGTCTTTGAAGGAAAATTCACTGAAAAATATTTTGAGAAGTTTCACCTGCCTAAAATTCAGTTCCAGTGCTTAGATGGTTGGTTTATGGACCTTCTACCTTACATAGAAAGTACATGATTACTTTACAACAGTGAGCCTTGGACATTTCTCATGCCGTACCGGTACTACCTCAAAGGCAGTACATTTTTGCTGGCATCCTAGCTCTGAAAATTTGGGATCCAGGCTTTCTGTTGCTTCACAATTGATCTGCTCACAAGGGTCATCATGTTTCTCCGCACTGATGCATAAACTGCACCATAGAATTCTGTACAACGGAAAGCTTTGTAAGGTTTATAAGCACAGTGTAAATTTTGGTAGTACATCAATACTCAAATAAGCAGTGTTGACTGTTGAGTGCCATGACCAAATTTTATTACATATTGCTTTCAGTGCCCTTTGATCTGAACCTAACAATGTAAATTATGAGTGCTAAATTCTTAAAACTAAGTCTCTACTCTGGGTTGCATTTGGCCACCCTAAACCCTAAACCCCTAAAATCCAGTGCTACCATTACAATATGATGTTCCTGTCATCCTGCAGCAGATTGTGGCTAATTGAATACTCGGAATTTACCTAAATCTTTGTGACAGGGTAAACTAATATCAGGCTCCAATGCACAACCACCACGTGGCTGGCTGCACTTGATTAGCAGAACCAATTGAAATAGAGTGCTTCAACCCAAGTATATGGCATGTTCCTTGTACAAAGAATTATGTGGATCCCATATCATCAATTACTTGAATCTGATCAGATTTTCATATTTTGAACATTAGATTCATGCAAATCCACAGCCAACCAAAGCCTTGTCAAGGCACAGCCAACCCTAAATAGGTCAAGTCTTCGCCTCCTGCATTCTGCCATCATAGTCAATACAAAACATGGAGAAGCCATGTCTTATTGATTGCTTATAAAAGGTCTCTCCATTGTCAATGCTTCATAA
Organism: Pseudisothecium myosuroides; assembly: GCA_951799445.1. Classification (NCBI taxonomy): domain Eukaryota; kingdom Viridiplantae; phylum Streptophyta; class Bryopsida; order Hypnales; family Lembophyllaceae; genus Pseudisothecium; species Pseudisothecium myosuroides. The sequence continues at coordinate 45,851,109 of OX637288.1, forward strand.
CACTCTTGAGCCAGTTGGGGAAAGACTACCCTTTTGGAAGAAATCATACATAGACTTTTAGTTAGATGAAGAGAATAGTAGAGAAAATGATAGAAAATTCAAATGTTTAGGAGAAAATGAAGGAACCATACAACCATCCCTGTGAGAAAAATAAGCTGTATGAATATTTGCAATAGTAATTCTACTAGAAATTGAATTGTAATGGATTCAAAAGTATTATAAAGTGAAGGATACTAAAATCCAAAGGATTCTAACAGCACCCCCTGTCTAAGAATGGGTGGCATGTTGATTGTAATATCTATGATTGTAATATCAAATAGAGGTTGTCTTCTACATGTGCATGTGCGTTAAAGTTTGCAGGAGTTGTGACTACCCATGAAAAATAGCAAGCCTATAACTCCACCGGAAGGGACAATAGCATAGAGAGAAGGAAAAACTCCAACCATTTCTAGATGACTAGTGTACATAGTGTGCCAATATAGATTTCCCTCTCACCAAGCATGGACCCTTCAATTCCAACTGATAGGCCGGGTCACCCCTCTCCAGGGTATTCACATTCCGCGACCCACCCCGACCCGCGCCCGCTCATACCGCCTCCCCTTATGCCGTGCCAGCCGCAACCCCGGCACCTTCCTGCCCACCGCCTCCCACGTCATATGCACCGCATCCCCTCTCTCACTCGGATACTGCCACTCAAACACACTCGCGACCTCGCGCAACCTGCGATGCATCCTCCCCCATCGCTCCTCCTCGAACCCCCTCAGAAACTCCAGCAAAAAACCCTCCCGCAACGCATCCCCGGACTCCACGAACAAGCAAAACTCGCTGTAATCCAACACATCCTCGAACGGAAGCTCAATCTCGTCGCTCACCACGAGGGGCACGCAATGGCTGGCGATCGCGTCGAACAGACGGTTCGAAGACGGCGTGTCGCCCGCGAGGTGAAGACAAAACTTGGAGCTGCGCATTCCGGTGGTTGCGCTCCGAATGCCCGCGCTCGTGGTGGCGCCGGTGGAGAAGACGACGTCAGGCTCGGGAGACAGAAGCGTGTGAAGCTGTTTGCGAATTATGCCGCCTTCTTTGCGCACAATCGCGCCTTGGAAAAAGAGTAATGTGGGTCGCTCGTTGAAGGAGCTGGAGGTGGAGGAGTCGGAGTCGAAAGTGGGGATGACGTGCTTGTAAGGAGCCACGATGTCTTTGCCTTCGGAGCCGTACCGACCGAAATCCGCGACGATAAACATGCCGGAGCGGAAGTGGGTGCGCATCAACGCCATGCTGTTGGGGTGGTGGATGACGAGCACGTGATCCTCCGCGCGTGCTCGCCACGCAGGGTGTGAGTTGAGAAAGGCAAGAAGCGACCTTTGAAGCTCCTGGTTCAAGTCCATGCTGCCCTTTCGTGAGAATTTGTTGTAGCTGAGGGAGGCGAAGAAAGGGATGAGGAGGATGTCTGCGGTTTGCCAGTCGCGGACGCGGTACGCGGTGCAGGGGCTGGTGCGATCCGGCATGTCGGAGGTCAGGAGATCGGAGACGAGCCAATACTCGGGGCTGTGTTGTTGGTATAAACCCCCGGGGTAGCGCGGCAAAGCGCTCACGTTCCGCGGCCAAGATTGCTGCGAGTTGTCTATCATTCCATAGTGAAATTTGGGAGGCAAATCGTACATGAACACCTTTAGGGCTGCGTCGCGTTCGTTGCAGCCCTCGCGGCTGGCGCGTCGTGGGTGAATTTCAGCCTGTAACTCGCCCTGTACCTCGGGTTGCAATTCTGTGTCGAGATCTGTGGGAGGTGAATCCTCCAGGTCGGCGTCCTCTTCCATTGGGGTGGCATCCTCAGCGCTGAAGGTGCGGAGGTAGCTTAAAACCGTGGGGCTGGTGATGGTGGTGAGTGTGGTGGAGTGCGTCGTGAGTAAGCCCGAGAGAAGGAAGAGGGAGAGGAGCGCCGCGGCCGCCACCACGTAGCCCTTGCGAATCCATACGGCGTCCTGGTCGCTCGCGCTTGCTCGTAACGTCTTCGTCTTCGCGATCGCGGCGTCGGCGGTGTCGAGAGAAACCAATTTTGATCCGCCTCCACGCCCTGGCACTGATCTCCACATCGCAAAACTGCAAATTTGTCTATCAATTGCACGCTTGCTATCTGCTAATCAAACTATCAACAGACCCTGGGGTTTGATGGCCCGAAACCACTTGCTCGAATTTGATTAATACGCGGTTCCACGAATTCCACAGCAGAGAGGGTGAGGAACCTTACGCCCTAATTGCAAGGTAGATGGAGAGTCCTCCATGGTGAATTCTCTCGAATTTGCACAACTGATGGAAACCTTAACTGGGGAAGACTCAACCGGGGAAGACATTCAATACCTCCAAGTTTGAAATTCAATTCAACCTAGATTTGAAAGCAGCTCCAGTAGAAGCTCTAAAAGGACATCACTGGCTAGTGCTGCAATCGCAACAACGCGTACGCCTTAATTCGACTGAACCCTAGTTGAAAATTTGAATCATTCAATTGAAGAAAACGGGTGGTCGATCGATCGATCTTATCGACGTCTTCTAATAAGCACTCATGATCGTTACATGGAATCCTATGTGCATAAATTCTTGGCAGGGACGACGTATCAATTCCTATCAACTCAAACCTCGAATTGAAGTGATGCATTCAAGGCTAGCTAGCTACGAATTTTTTTTCATAAAAATCAGTCGAAACATCCTGTATCCACTACCGATCGATCGATTCAAACTCCCGACTCAAAACTCCCGACTGTCTTCTCATCAAAAGATGCAATTAAGTAATCATTCACAGTACCACCAGCCCACGTCTCGTGACCGCTCGGCAATAGCCCTGCATCATATCAAACTACTGACAGCAGCTAGCCTGCACATCATGAATGAGCTACCTGGCTAGTAAGCACCCGTCCAGCCAAACTGAGACAGTTGAAATCCTGGGAAGAATCAAACGCTTCCTAGGCTGAAGCCTGCATCGATCACTGACACAACCTTAACTTGACCTATCCAAAAGGAAAGCTAATCAACTAGAGACTGAAGCTCGTGAGCAGCAGGCGCTTTCTGGTGAAGAGAAGGTGACTAGTTAGTTTGCCAGCACCTGGCCAGCTGCTTGCTTGCTTCAGTTTGTGAAGCGCAGGCACTGTGTACGTAACGGGGTTTCGGGAGACCGTGGCAGTTCTAAACTTTGCCAACGTGGTGTGCGACCGCATATGAGTTATATAAGTTATGTAGTTTGGGTTTTGTATCTCTTTGGTTTCAAATTAATGGTTTCGGTTTCCGTTTCGGTTCTCCATTTCGGTTTTCGATTTCGGTTTCCTTGGCACCAGGAGTTTATGAATCTGCCCACATGCAGTTTGACTGGCGTACGTTGCTTCCTTGCCACCAGGCGACGCTTGCTCCTCCGTACCCCACCTTCACTTGGTCAAATTCCGTGTCTGGGGAGGGTACAGTCTAGACTAAGTTAGCAATCCGCCGCTTTGCCACCCGAGCAATGCAAAGAGTATTCAGCCTTTTCTTTTTTCTTTTTTTGAAACACATGGACAAGTATTCAGCCTTTGGGCCCGTGGGCAAGATTTGACTACTGGGAGGTGGGTCAATTTTTTTCTCCTTTTGTCCCTTTGGAGGGTGTCAAAGTAATATTGGAGGACAGGCCTTTGATGGATGCAAGCATCTTGTAGGTGAGATGTAAGGTTGAGCAGCTATAGCTTTGTCCCACTACTGTACCACTAGAAACGTACAACAAACGGTGATGAACGATTAATGTCTTTCTTATCATTTTTTCTGTCCGTAAAAGTGGCTAAAAAGGTCGCTACTCAAACTTCTGCACAATAGCTTCTATTGATGCAAAGCCTCCACCCCTCTGGTCTAGAGCTAACAAAGTTTTGGTGAGTGAGTGCCTAGCTACACTGACTTGGAACAAATTGGCAAAATTTAGGTTTTGTTGGTAAATGAATTTATTGGAATCAATGGAAACTAAGTTATCAAGTAATCTTATCTTCTCCAAATTCCGAAATGGTGGTTTTCCAGAATGGGGAGTTGTCTCATTCTTACAAATGTCAGTTTAATTGTAGCGTTCAGATTGGAGAATCAAATTAAAGTTATGCCAAGGTGGTGCCAAGTTATGCCAATTTCAGTAGTTAAGTATGGTGTTTGACATGTATACTTTGCCTTGGGAGGGTTTCTTGGTGGGCTACTAGACTTGTGAACTTTAGTAGATAGAACGTGCCTGTCTGGGTTCAGCTATTTCTTCCGCATTTCGGTGACCTGTCTACTTACGGCACTTGCTTAGGCGAACTTTTTAGCTTTGGATTCAGCTCCCGAAGTTTTTTGCGTAATTTAGGTGATCAACCTGGTCCAGTGCATCATGAATGGGATCCACCCTCCCTCCCTTCCGCAATCAAGCCTTCAGGCTGTTCTGAGGCGACCAGAGCCTCTGTTTGTTTTCACAAAGGCCTCTTCTGCGGAGTTTCCTTTGACATTAACTTAGAGCATCCCAAACAGTGAGTTCCGTATCTCTAAAAATTTAGGGAGAGGACCTCAGATGCAGATAGAGATATAGAAATTTTACTGCACTGAACTTTTTCCAAAATCTGTATCTCGATATTTTACAGATATTTGTAAAACTTTGGCCCAGTTCTGTATCTAGAGGCTCATATATATATAGAACTCGCGAGGTCTCATCCCTATACAATCAAGTTTGAGATGTCAATTGCAGTCAAGAGATAGGGATACGGAACAACTGGTGGGGATGCTCTTATTCAATGCCATGTAGGATAGGATTGAGGTCCTTAACCCCTAAATGCCCAAGGCCTTTTCTGAGCTTCTAGAAATTTGCTCTAAATTGAACAAAAAGACAAAATTTTGATAAGTTGTTTCAACCTTTTTTTGAATTGTAACTGAAGAAATTCAAACTAGACATGTTAGAAATCAGTTTGGAAAAGAAAACACAACAATATCACTTATGAATTGAAAGATTAAAATGTTTGATCATGGGGGTGTTAAAACTGCAAAAGTGATTTGAAGTCTTTCAATCCTCTTTTCACATATCAAATCTAAAAATTTGGTCACCAAAAAAATATGAGGTTAAAGGGGCTAACATGCATAACCCCAATCAGTTTGTGAAATTTTTTAAATCTATTCTACAATTTTTTTAAATGAATTTCTAATGTGATTTTTTCTCCAAGATTTAGTGTATTTGAGGTTCATTTCTTAGAGCCCTCAACACTATGGAAAGTCAAGATCAAAGTTAGAAAAATCATTATCAATCATTTTCAAAATCAATTTTTTGATGCTAAAACTAAACTTCAAAAAGAATTTCTCAAAAATATAAACTATTAATAATAGCAACTTGGTTAGGTTTTATTTAACTTCAAAATATTATCGACACCAAAATTTGGTGCCTCAGACATTCGAGGTTTAATTTGACTGGATTCTAAATGCATCCCCTATCTAGGAATGAGTGACATGCTCCTTGAAATATCTATTATGGTCATTGATTAGGTAGGTAGGCTTAAATGGGCGATTCATGGACTTCCTACCTTACCCCTAGAAGGATGCAGACATATTATATCACCAAGGTAATTTAATACACAAAATTAGCACATTTTCGGTTGAAAAGGTGCATTTTTGGTTTCTACATTTGCTTTGAAAGTTATTCATTGGACACTTTTAGTCCTTAGCGTCATGAATGGTTTACCCTTTAGTGCCTAAATCTTTACAATTATATATTATTTATGTCAGTTTCATCAAATACATCATACAAAAATTTTGAAATGTGATTTTTTTAAAGTCAAGAATTGATTTAGATGAATAAGAAGTTTTGTAGTAAAAAAAAATCTATGGAAACTCTCTGTTCATTGTCCACATTTTGGATGTTGGAGTATTAAAGGATTAAGGTGGGCACTCCAAAATCCACCACTTTTTGCTATTGTACCTAGTTACTTTTATTAGATTGGTCAAATTTTCATATTTCTTAATTGTCAAGTGAAAAGAGGTTGTAATGCAACAAAAATGCAACATTTGAATATTGAATATTTAAATTATGAAGGGTCAAGGATTTTATGGTAGAAGTTTTACTACCACTATTTCTAAAAAAGCCCCATGTCACCTTTGTAAAATACAAAGGAAACAAGGGTCTCTTTCAGAAACAGAGGGAGTAAAAGTTTTTCTTCTACATATGTACATATTGATTTTGGAGATGTAAACAAAGAGATAATTGGAGTTTTAGGTCAGTGGCGCATTTGGGAAGGCCTACTTTAACCCTGATATTAACCTGTAAAGGTTCAAAGTCCTAGAACATGTTTTGAAGGTAAGGGAATGTACTAGCTTTATAGGAATATAATTTCATGTCAAATGTTTGGCGCTTGGGAGAAAAAGCTATGACCTTCTAAGCTCAAAATGCTTGAATTTGGACCACAACAAAAAAAATGCAAAACTTCAACATATAAATAAATAAAATTCTTCTTATAGAATATATTTATATTTTGTAATGCTTTGATTTTCTGTTTGGATAAGTAATGTGAAAAATATAAAGAGTCTTGTTTTGCATTCAATTAGTCATCTTTTGGTAGAAATAACAAATAGGATTTGTTTATGATTTCAATTTTAATAATTTTATAAAACTATAATTTCAATAGAGTGTAGGTTATTTGCTACTCAATTTTACCATTAGAGCTAACGTGGATTTTGGATTATAGAGTGTAGGTTACTTGCTACTCAATTTTGCCACTAGAGCTGACATATTCATAATTCCGTTGAAGAACTAAATCCAAAATGTCCAGTGGTTGTTGCCAATGTCAGGGGTTGCCTATATTAATTTATTTTTTGAAATATCATATTTTCTCATGTAACTTGTTAAGTTGTCTTTCCATAGCTAAAAGAACTTTTGATTTGGACAAAAACTCCACCTTGGGTGATTTTTCAAAGTCAAACATTCTAAGGCCCATGTAATTATGAATATGCTCATTAAGAAATTTTTAGTGTAGATTGTCTTGGTAGAAAAACCTAGCCAATCAAGAGCCATCCCAAGATTAAAAATTCCATGAGTGTCCAAGTGGCAAGTGGCTAATTGGTTGGAGCATAGAGTGAATGGTAGATACGGTCAAGTGAAATTTTTGTTTTCCCAATGTACCTCACTTAAATGCAAGGCTTTGAATACAATCTTCCATTGCTCCAATTTTTCTAAAAATTGCCATACATGTTTTAACTATTCATAATTGCATTTGGTCAAAAATGGCAAATTCTTTTTTTGTGAAAATTTGAAATATGGGCCCCTGAAACCACTCTATCACAGATTTTTTTTTGCTTTTTCAAAAACTAAACTTTGATCAAAGATTTCCCAAAATTCCTAGGGTTAAGGTCTTTGAAAATTAGAAAGTAGACTAATTTTATAGTGATGAACAAAATCATGCAATTAGATTTTTCAAAAAAATGATTCTAAAGAAATTACACATCAATTTAGAAACAATAATTTAGAGGTGTTTTTGGAGAGAGGACTCCCTTGGGCATTTAGGAATTAACGATTCAATTTTTTATTCCATCTTGTACCTTCTTCTACTTAATATTTTTTTCAAGAATGAAAATAATTTAAAGAAATTGAATTTTTTTTTCTAAATTCTCAATTCAATTGCCCATCGTAAAGATTTAAACCTCTAAATTATAAAGTGTAAGAAAATTTAAATTTAGGGGATTCAAAGTCTGAATACATAGTAAAATAAGGTGATAGAAAATGTTATCTTTTGACTTTTAATACTAATATCTTACAATTTACTTAGTCAAAGTGTATGAAGTTTTTTTTGCACATTCTTATACAAGTCTTATGCAAGATTTCACAGTTGAATATACAAAAAAATAGTTCTTTTTCATCATAGCTCTTTGGGCTAGAAATGACAATTTTGAAGTGTTTTTTGGTGAAACATAGTCATGAACCTTGTGGGATATTAATGTGCGCATTTGCAATTATTAGTGCCTAAAATGCAACACTACAACCTAGATATTGATGACACAAGATATACTCAATCTAAAATGAGATTCTAGTATTGACGCAACATGTAAGTCCCTTCTATTACCACTCCAAAGCTTTGTTGTAATCTCTGCTCCAAAATAATATATATGACGACTAATTTCTTCTTTCATGTTTCTAAAGTTTTAGTATACCCATATGAGCCTGAATAGAAAACTAGAAATGAGCACTTCAAATTTGAGGTGCTTACTTTTATAATCACCAAAGGTCTGCGTAGGTCGGTTCAATTGGCAAGTTTCTTCTTTGAGGAGGAAAATTTGAAGTCTTTGGATCCTAGGAGGTCAATTATGCCAGTCTTAGAACATAGGTGACCTCAACACCATCAATCTCTTCATGATAGAAGCACGATTGACCTCCTTAGATCCAAAGGGGGCAATTATGCCATTTTCTTTAAATAGTATAGTAGAACCTCTCTAAAGTAATAACTTCTCTAACTCTTGAAGGACCGAAGCCTTTTCTTTGCCAAAAAACACTCAAAACTGCCATTTCTATCGCAAAGAATAAACAAAATTGAAAGTTATTATTTTTACACTACAAAGTATTGAGGTTTAAATTTTTATTATGGGGAATTGACTTGAGGGTCTAGGGAAAAAAATTCAAAAAATAATAATTTTCATTCTTAATAAAATTGTTAAACAGAAGTAGATATGAGATGGAAGGAGAACCTAAATTATTAATATCTCTAACTTAAGATGGAATTAAAACACATTAATTCCAATGGTGAGATTGTTCTATCAAGCAAATTAAACCATTTGGAACTTTTTTTTTTGAAAATTGTAAAAATTACATTAACTGAAATGAATCCTATAAGCTATTTTTTCAAAATGAAATGAATAAAAGCTTTACTCATGCAAACAAAAATATAATCTATAAAAAAAACTAATTAATTAAAAATTTTGAATTTTTTTTTGTTGCTTGAACTCCCTTGTTTTGAGTTTATTTGGGCATAAGTTTTGTTCCTAGGCACTGTGAGCCCCTAATTCGTCACTGGGGACTCACAATTTTCTTTTTTTTTCAATTTTTACAAATTTAAGTGTAGTTTTATATACAAAAAGCCCAAAAAAGAGTGTAAAACCAAAATAGGTATGTCACGTACCAATATAGCATTTTGGTCCCTTATAGGTTGTTTCCCCCAAATAAATCCCATTTCCACTTGTATATAGGTTAAAACGTAGAAATATCGGTAAAAAATAGAATTAAGGGCTAACCTGACCCAAATAGCCCAAACCTACGGTACATGTGACATCTTATGGCTAAAATTGGTCCGAGGGAACACCGTTGAGGTCCTAAGTCCATTCTCGGAGATAGGTTTCACTTTCCCCATAGCATCGAAGAAATAGCGGAAACCCCAATTGTTGGCCTGCAGGAGTTACAAACTCAAGATGGACCCGTAAGAGGAATCTACGGGTGGCATATGGTGTTCTAGGGTAGAAATCACATTTGGGACTCAATGGCGAAATCGGCTTGCCAAGATTCCCTTGTATGTGAAAGATTCCCTAGTTGCCAAATTCAAAAGGAGAAGACAGAATTTGATTCTCCTCTGACCTTTGTGCAAAGTAAAAATATGGGCTTGCACATCTTTTGAGGAATTACATAAGAGGTTCCATAAAAAGTTTCGTAATTTTCTGACTTACAGAAGATGCCCTTCGAGACGGTCAACCGCCAAAACCTACGATGGGAAATTCCTAGAAATTACACAGGTTGCGGTAAAATCTCACTAAAAATTAGATTATTTTATTTTATGCTAATAAGATGCCCCACCAAGTTTCAAGACATTCCAATAGCCAGAAGTGCCCGAACCGACGAGATTCCCCAGAAATTGGCGAAATTGAAGTTGACGGTGGAGTTGACTTGCGTACCGGGAGCATACAAAATCGGAATGAGGTCAAAGCTAGGTCTTTTCTTACTCCCCCATACCTACTAAAGAACCTAGGCTAGTTACTTTTCTTAGAAAAGTCAACCTCCAAGATTTGGATTTTTACCCTGTTTTGGTGTTCAGTTAGCGGTAGGTTATGTTGCGTTTTTTGGAGTTTGGTTAAGGGGTGGGGGGTTCTTTAAGACTAACAAGACGTGTGGTCCCCAAAGAATCACATACAAAATTATACATTGAAGAAAGTTGGATCCATTGTAAAGACTAATTTTTTTTTATTAAATATTTTTTATCTTTAAAACATTGAAAATAACTATAATAGGTGCAATAATGTAGACTATCTTTAGACTGTTTGTAATGAATGCTTAATGTCTAAATCTTTTTGACTTACAACATACTTTGCCTCTCTTTTACCTCACATGTTATTAATTGTAACATTTACACATACATATTAAGTTTTTATGTCTAATTGTAAAATTATATATATAGTGGTAGACAATGTAGAGTCTACCACTAAAGTATAAAATCTTAGGATGTAGATTGTTTATAACAACATTAAAAAAATTGGGATTGGCATTTTTCAATTCCATAATGAAATTCTTAACAATTTTGTATTTTGAACCATTCTCTACTTCTTTCTACTTACTTTTTTTTCCTATATGTTGTACAATTCCAAATGCTCTGAAATTTTTCAAGCATGTGGCCAACTTGTTTAGGAAAAATAGTCCAAAGAAGCACCATCATTTTGGTCATTTTTTCGTAGAAAAGTGAGCTTGTGAAGTGCAGCTGCTCTGCTTTTTGCAAGGCGGAAAAAACGATTTTAGTGAATTTGAGTGCTTATATCTTGCAATCCATGTGGTGGAAATGTCTGAAATTTTTATCACATGTTTTTGGTACTACATACTACAAGATCCTACAGTTACAAATGTCAAAAAAAGTTTTTTTTCAAGAATTTGGTACTTGTACTAAAGATGGCAATTTTTGAGCGTTTTCGGTGAAAACATAGTCATGGAACTTTAGGGGATAATCAACTCATCTACCAAGAGTAAAAAACAACATTAAAAGATTCACATTTGTAGCAAATTGCAAAAAGAACTGAAGAGATATTACAAATTGTTGATTGACCTAAAATTTGCACAATTTGCACAATTGCACTCCAAAAACTTAAGTTAGATCTTGAATTCTTACATGAAGATTATAGGATCTCAACGATACTAGGGCGTGAGCATAGAGACGTGAATCTGCAAGCCTTGAATCTTGTTGTAAGTATGTAAGGTAAAACTACCCAATTCCGTCAGTGATTCAAATCCGTGGTCTACAGCTTTGTCCCAATTCCGTCAGAAAAACATGCAAATCCGCTTCAGATTCTGACAACAGTAGTTTATTAATGCTATTAAAAGACAACGTGTCAATTAATGATTGGTGGATCTTCAAGTGCTATTAGATACATTGGAAAGTGGTATTGAGTTGTAAGAGGACGTTTATGAATCCAGTCTAGTGGCGGTTGTGCAATTTCACTTCAGAAATTCACAGAAATTACAAATTTTTATCAAAAAATTATAATTCTACTTGGGTTTGACTCCTGAAACAAAAGCACACCTCTGAAAAATATGTGTCTTTCCTAGAGTTGGCCCCAATATAGTTAGATTGCGAATCAAGGTGGTAATGGATAGTTCTACCTTACCTATAACCATTTGACGGTGTTTATAACATATCTACCCGTAACATAGGTACACTACAACATAGAAAGAGTGTATAACATAGGTACCTATAATATAGACACCTATAATTATAGAAGGTGTCTATAATATGGAGTCATGGGCTCATAGATTCTATGTTGACATGCTAGCACTTCCTCGATTATAAATAGTTCGATTTGCTTCTAATTAAGGTACTGTGACGTGGTAAAGGACAATAAACCCTTTGTAAAAATATTCAGAATAAGGAATTTTCATCTACTATTGATAGTGTGCATGTAGAAAAATTCAAGATACTTGGATTTATTTTTGAATGCCCCATTGCAATTTCAAGTTGAGTTAGATTCTAGCCTGGTTACAAATTCCCTCTATTATTTTATTTTTTTCTATAATAAAAAATAATGTATTGTCACAATTGAAAACATCAGGATGTCAATCATGACAATGAATTATTATATTATATCCATCACTATATATGCTAAGAAATCTAAACATTTTTGTTACTTAAAAATAGGATTTTTATAAAAAAAACATAACCAATAGTAAAGAAAAATTTACATCAATAGGCTACCAAATCCAAAAAGAATCCTTGCAAAGCAATGATTGGGCTCAAAGACTAAAATTTGACTAAAGGTCTCCATCAAATCCAACAATATCTATTTACTAGAAATTTTCTATTTCAGATCATTTGAAATCAAAAACTCAAAATCTACAACTTTTGTTTGAATATCAATTCCAAAATATTCTTTCAAATAGTACTTTATAATGATTTTTCGCAAATCATCATTCTGAAGAAGGATCTTGACATTTAGGTTTTAATGTGACGATTTTACTGCAACAGTCAGCTTCTGAGGAAATGGCCATTGATAATAGGTTAAGCTTACTGCAAATTGAACTATATGAAACATTTTTTCCCTCTCTCAATTCTAGGGTTTGGGGCTTTGCAATTTAACGAAGGTTGTCTGGAGTTTGAGCAGGTTAATGTCAAGATGTTCATGATGCCCCTTGGTATAAATTTATTTACGTCCTTGGGATTTGATAAGATGGTGACTTGGTGAGCTTCAAATTTGCATATAATAATCCTCTCTTCTCTGACCGGATTGTTCAAATGGAGGTGGCTCCTTCACAATCAAGCTTTTGAGGTACTGCTCATGACCTAAAATTCTCCATTTAATGGGATTGCGTTTTTCAATTACTTTAGGTGTTGAATTTTTATTTTTATTTGATTTTGAGCTCTGCGAGTGACATCAAGAGAATTGCCCTTAATTTCGGCTTCCCTTCATGACACATTCAGCAATTGTTTTTGCATATCGTTTTCTGTCCGGGAGAAGAATGAAAACCTTAACAATTGAGTTACTCATTGCATGGTGATTTTGACTAGGTTGTGGAGAAGAGCGAGGAGCTCCACCCTGAGAGGAAAGAAGTTGGACTTGGCGCTTCAATCACAAGTGCAATCGAGAAGCTCCACGTTTACTCTTGCTGCTCACTTTGAGTACTAAATGAGAATGTTCTCTAATAGTGGCATGAATGATGGCATGAGTGAGTTGAGCTCTGGAGTTGCCACTATGCACGTTAATGAAGAAGGTACGTTCTTGACAAAAACCAATTTTGTTTGTCTACTTGTCGAGTGATAGTCTACATGAATTGGGCCTGTCAAAGTCCTTGAAAGTTGAGCGATTGGTTCAACCTATGGTTGAGCATTTCCGCAACATTCTTGCTTCGTAGTTTCTGGCATGAAATTGTTTGCAAACTTCTCAAAAATTCCTCAAGTTTCCGACTTAGGTTCAGTTCTTTGTTTTTCAGATTGAATTGACATCATATCTAAGCATTACAAACTGAAGTCTGAGCATACTTGAATTGTAACCCCACAACATTAGTTTTTTTGTGCTTCTAAGTTTCTTGCTTTGCATTTCAGGACATATCATCAAAAAAGTAGACTTTAAATCATTGTCGATCGAGAGGATGAAAGCAATTCTCGACAGTGACGCCCTGACAGTTGCCTAAGAAGAAGAGGTGTTTCAAATCTTCCTAGACTGGATTGATGCCAACTGTCGAATTGCAAACGAGAAACAATTGAGAAACAATTGGCAATCGAGGAAGTTGCTAGTGTGATCCGATTCCCCTGCATGATTGATGACTATCTTATCGATATTGTGGCGAGAAATCCTCAAAAGCACAATGCAGGATGCTAGGGTGAGATCAAATTCAATTAAATATTTCTTTTTCCTGCATTTGTTTGGTGCTCTGCGATGTAGATTGTCATCATGTTTGATTGCTATACTTCGATTTTCAAGACATTGATTGTTTTCTCTGCATCTTTGTTGGCAAGTCTTTAATGCTTCGAAGTTAGATGTGCAACTTGTCGAGGAAGCCAATGACAAAGATCATTGAGACTGGGGTCGAGCATTCACAAGGTAAAGCGTCTTGCATATGTGGAGCACGCATTGGACCCCGAAGTAGCAGCTGCACAAGTTTGATAATAGTGAGGGTTTGGAATCTGATACTATCGATGAACTTGACGACGACTTCATAGTGTATGGCGATAGTAATCCAGAGGGTTCTACCTCTCAGGAGTTTCAAGCTTTGGGAAAAGCAGCCCCCAGGAACCGGAATTGCAAGCTGGAGAATAGCGTACAAGGAAGTACAACTATGAAGCTCCAGACACTGCCAGACTGTTCTTCGAGAAGTGGGTATCCACCAAAATTTCTTCAAAAAGAAAAAGAGGAGTGTCTGAAACCCTAATTTGAGACAGAACATCGGATCGACAACCTCTCGAACGCCCCAATTTCTCAATCCAGGCGAATCAATCAAACATTCCAGAAAGAGCGACTGCCAACATCACCCTAATCACGCCGAAGCATTCCCCGACGCTCCCCGCTCTCGACGTTCCCCTTGGGCACCGAAGTTCTCCTCATTGGGAATGTCACCCTTTCCTATAGGAGACCTTAAAAATGGCCTTCTGAAGCCAACGGCGCAATCGATTTTCAATTTGGAGTTAATCTCCAAAAGTTAGACGTTTGGACCAGCGTAAAAAGTCAAAAATTGAAGATTAGGATGAAAATCTTAGTTGATAAGATTACGGCTTAGGAAAAGAGGGGGGATGAGCACCCTTGAAAATGTATATAAGGGGGCTCATTTTCCTCTCACAAATACCCCTTGTAGCCATATTTTGGCTCTCTTTGCACATTTAGGTCCATTTAATTGGATTTTGGCCATTTTAGGCCACGTTGGCAAATTTGTGTGTTTTTGAAGCGTTTTAAGTTTCATTGTTGGTGTTGTTGGAGCTCTCTTCGAAGGACATTGGGATGCCTTCAAAGTCTTCTCTTATTGCCTTGTTTGAAGTCTTATTGCGGAGTTGTTGTTTATTCTTGTTGTGTCTACTAATTCTACAGTATCCCCCCTCCGTACCTTGGCGATGCCGCTTAGGGGGGCTCTCTAGTGTCATCTTTAAAAGTGTTGTGTTCTAATCCATCTTGACTACCTTGTATTCGAATTTTAGACTCTACCAACCATCCAAACTCCCCTCGTGTTAGTTTTGTATTGGTTTTTAGCCCTTGTAGTGTTGTACTAACAATCCTCCTTTGTTGGTTTGGACCCTTGATGTTAGAAGGCTCTCTAATATGGCGGAGCTTTGACTTTGCTTTGATCGAATTGTCTAGAGATTTGGAGATTTTCTAAAATACGGCGGAGCTTTGACTTTGCTTTGTTACAAGAAAGAGTCTAAAACCATTAAATGCTAGTAAAAATCCCCAATTTTCCCTTGTCACCAAGTTTAGTGTCCAAAACACTATTTTGGACCATCAAGTTTAGCATCCAAAAGGGTAATTTAATTATTGCTGGAAAAGACTAGAAACTTTGAGACCAACCTTAGTGTAAGCAACCTTTCCTTTTTTTGTTTAAATTGTTGTTGTTGTTTTTCGTAAAAATCAAAACACCAAAAAAATCAAAGAGCCAAAGGGCCTGGATGGACCAGCAAACCTGTTCGGGACAGAGGCTGCAAAGACAGACGGACGGGACTGCAAGGACGGACGGGGGAGCCGGGCCACCACGCCTTGCCACGTGGCGTGGCCACGCGACTGAATTGTTGTGACTGACTACTTGACTGAACTGCTGTGACTGAATGCTGGGTACTGAATGTTGGCTGCGAGCTGGCCATGACTGAACAAAAACTCGGCTGAGAAAAAAACAAACTTGAATTCAAGGCTGGTTGGAAGCATGCCTCGGCCCAAATTTTGAATTTTTATAAAAAAACCATCACACCTTCATCTTGCATTTTAGGAATTAGAAATGTTAGGAGTCTAGGAAAATAGAGAGAAATTGGAAGTAGGATTAGGAGAAGAGAAATTAAGAAGGTAGGAGTCAAAGAATCTCAATTTGCAACGTTTCCATTGCAAAAAGAGGCTCAAAAACCATAGGAAGTACAACACTTGGAACTTTTAAAACCATTTTGGAAATGGAGAGAGATGAAGTGGCAATTTAGGAGTTTGAAGAGGATTTAGGAAGAGACAGGATTAGGTGGAAATCTAGGAAGAGTAATTAGAACCATCAAAACTTGGATAGAATAATAATTGACTAAGGAGTTGAAGAGTCAACTATTAGTTGGGAGTTGATTCAATTATTTTAGTTCAAGACTAATCAACCCTTTGAAGTGAAAATAATTGAATTAAAATAGTATAGGAAGATAAAGAGAAATTAGAAGAAAAAGAAAAGAAAAAGGAAGTACAAGAAATTGGCAAATCTTGTACTAAAACTCCTACTTTAAGCCATGGGCAAAATTACCAAACAATTCCGAAACATGGCAAATGACAAGGATTTTGAAGGGGTATACAATTACCTAAACAATGACACCAACTCTGAGGTAAGCTCCTAACTTTAAACCATCCATTTCAATTTCTCAAAAATAGGCGTTTACAAGTAGGACCGAACTCTCAAGTCAATTCAGAGTGTCTAGAATAGGAATATTTCAAGAACCAGGGTAGTGGTGTTGTAGAGTCTAGTTAGAGGTTTTCAAAACCATCTCACACTTAGGATTTGGAGCTAAAACGAGTGAGATATGGAAGGATGAAGTTTAGGACCTAATTTGGATGAAAAGTGATTAGAAGATAAACAAGACAAGTTAAATTAGGAAATATCAACTAGAAATAACCTAAGTCTCAAAAGTGAAATTAGAAGTTAATTATCAAATTAGGGTTAGGAGTAATCAACAGATGAAGTTTTAAACACCGATTAGCGGTCAAACTTCATTCATCAACAACTTTTGATAGGATAGGTGGATTTCCAAGTAAGATATCATTTTGGAAAGCTTAGGCTAGCCTCTAGAAGGAACAACTCCAAAATTTTTAAAAATAATAATTGTCCAAAACTCAAACAAAACCTCAAAGAACAAGGATAGGAAGAACTAGGATGTTTTAACTTGATCAAAGGAAGAAGTTAGTAATAGTAGGTCATAGTACGACCCTTAAGTAACCTTGAAAAAGTTCAAACTTCAAGAAAGACCAAAAACCCTAGGAACTATTCAAGGATGAAGTTTAGGTCAAGGAACGGATGAAGTCAACCTAAAATAGTTCATCCAAGTTAAAACTTAGAATTTAGGCAGGTCCTAACCACCTAAATTTAGGGTTCAATTTTCAAAGGTAATTGAATTAGGAAGCACGTCTTACATCATGGATGAAGTTTAACCCCTAAAAGCCAAAGTCCCCTCGGGGACACTTGGGATTTCGGGCAGGCTCGTGTGACCTGAAATTTTGACCTGATTTTTTGAAATTTTTTTTGAAGATAGGAAATCACATTAGCTTTCCAAAAATATAATTTTTTTTTTCAATCGGTGCCCAGGAAAAAAAATTATGCTACCCAAAGTCAAAAAAGCAATTCGCCGGGCAGAAAAAAAAACCTTTAAAAAATTGAATTTTTTTTGGATTTTTTTTCCCTCAAAGATCATGTTTTTGTCTACATTTGAAGCTTTGATTCGTTCTAATTGGACTCAGAATGAGAAAGTTATGGACAATCTTGTTTTTCGGGCAATTTAAGAGTCTTCTTCAAAAAACAACTTATAAAATTCATTTTTGAATGCAATTTTCGAAATTTTTCAATTTTTTTATTTTTAAAAGGTTAAGTTTGTTTGCAAGAACAATCCCACCGTTGGAATTATGGTTTTTTAATTCCATCTAAGAGCTATTGAAGATTTAGTGTTTTGTTCAATTTTGGACCTACTTCTACTTAACAATTTTTTTATATGTGAAAATCAAGTTTTGACATTCTGAAATTTTTTTTCCCAACTCTCAACTCAAATGTTCAACATAAAAAATTTTAACTTTATGGTGTGTAGTGCAAAAAAAATCCACAAATGGCCGTCAAAGTCATCTGAAATTGCAATCCAGAGTTCAAAAAACTTCTTTTTCCAACTTCAAACGCTAATATCTTCCAATCCGTACGGTCAAACTTCATGAAATTTTTACCACATGATTTGAGACAAGTGAAGTATAAGATCCTACGGTTAGATTCTAAGAAAAAGTTTTTTTTTTGGTTTAGAGAGTGATCGTAGTAGAAATGGCAGTTTTCAGTGGTTTCGGAGCCAGAAAATGCCTTGGGCCTTTAGGGGTTAAATAGCCCCGGAAAGGCTAAACTTCATCCGCCCATAACTTTTGCTAGGAGAAAGGGGTAGAGTCGAATTTTATGTTTTTAGAAATGGCATGAAATGTTTTATCACTTAGGGTGGTTAAATTTTGACTGTTACTAGTTCGAATTCGAAACCACCGTGACCTCTTTTGATTAAAGAAGTTAGAGTAGAAATTGCCGTGTTGGATTTCTTTGATTTTTGTGTACATTGTGGAAGTTAGGAACTTAGAAAAAAGATCCATTGCTTGGAAGGCACAATGGATTTACGCTAGGCACCCGTAGGACAAAAATTAAACACCAAAACACTTAGAGCCTGGTTGTGCTCACTTATTTACCAAGGGTGGGTAAATAAGCGCTCACAAGCACCAATTGAAAAAAAAAATTATATTCCCACTAAGCTAATCAATTTTTCTATCTCCAAAAGAAATTTCAAAAAATCATGAAAAAATTGAGATCACAAGTACCTACCTAAAATCCAATTTGTCCCCCGAAGGGACAATGGTGAATGATCCTTTAGGAGTTAAGGTATTAATATTGATTGTGCATGCAGACTTATATTGTGCAGCATACAAACGTCTTTACTGTAATGACCCTCCCTAATGTAATAACCTCTTTAATGTCATATTGTTCGTCCAACCTTGGCCCTATTATTTTAGAGACGTTCTATTATAAAGGGTAAATAATGCCTGGAGCAAGATTGCGTCACCCAACGTAAATTGCCTGGTAGAAAATTCAATGGAGCAATAGTAACATCCATATCTTAAATTAGGTTGTTTATTTGTTTTATTTGTTACAATGAGATCCTTGGAACCGTGCATTTCCCACTTGCATTCTAGGTATTGTTGGAAAGCCTCCTATGAAGAGGGGTGCACAAGCTTTGTTTCATGGCATTTGGACCTATGGTGTGAAGGTTATCAAATTTCAAAGCTTTAATGAATTAAGAAAATTCCGTAGTAAAAAATTACTTTAGTAGCAACAGCATAGGGCACATTGGTATATACGGATATTGATCAATTGGAATTCTTTAAATTTATGTCCGCCATAGCATTTGTGTGCTTGCAAATATTCGATCAGCCATTGCTCTATTAGTTGAGATTGACCTTCACAGAGTCGTCTTTTTGTGTTTGAATTTTTCAAATCTTGCATGTGTTGCACCAAGTACGAATGTGTGCTCTCAAATGAAAGCATATGTCAAACACGGCCCTCACAGCTTGAAATTTACGGTACCCGAAAAATGTCTCATTGTTGTTGCAATTGATCAATTGACTCCAATTGATCGAATCTCACTATCTACTGTGATTACACCCCTGGTCAATTAATTAGCCCCCCCCCTCCAAAAAATAATTTAGCAGCCGTTGATCGTTTTTGAAAAAAAAAAAGCCCCCTTCCCTGCCGTTGATCTTGGAAAATAAATCATACGGATATGGGGATACGAATACTAGTATACGGATATGAATACGAATATTGGGATATGGAATTAGTATACAATACGGATATATATATAAAAGATAGACACTAATACGAAGATGGATACAGAATATGGATACGAAAACCAATTAACCCATATCGTTTGTTAAACAAGTTGATTTTGAAAAATTCAAGACTGAGGGGGGAACTGAGATTTAAAATTATTTCAAAATTATATTTCAAACCCCCCCTTATGACATTTAATTTAATTGATTCAGAAAGCGTTTGTAACTATCTGGTGTGAATACAGATTCGAATCTCACATCGAATAGTGATACACACTCTTGAAGGTTGGCTGTGGAATCATACTTGAACCTGATGACCTGAAATTGACTATGGTATTAATCCTAAGAAGAAAGTGCAAAAACTATTATACATGAACTACACTACAAAGGCTAGTTGCGTCCACTTCCAGTGAATTTTTAGTTGGTGATACTACAACTTAGGTTTAGCAAGCTGGACTGAACTTGGACTGTGAAGTTGATATTACCTCAACGCCTCAATCCTTTTTTTATTTTTTGCAAATTTTTGCTTATATCTTTGTACGAGAATGTCATTTACTGCAATTTTATGAAATTGGTCGTTAAAAAAAGGTTATCTTTTCAAGATTCATGTATTACATTGGATGAATGAGAAGTTGGTTGGACTAAACAGTGCCCTCCGTTCATGAGGGTTGCTATTATGTGAGCATAGGAGTATGAGCCCATGAGCCTAGAAGACTATACACCTATGTTATAGATGTCTATATTGTAAAAACCTTCTATGATTATAATGTAACTATATTATAAATACCTATATTATAGGTGTTTATATTATAAGCACCTTCATTGACGTGGCACTTTCTCGACCACGTCAGATTGTTGATGTGGCAAGTTCCCACAGCCCGGGAACTCAAGATAATTTCCGGCCCTCCCTTGCTTTCAAATCTCCCCTAATGATATCTACTTATATATATGCTCAAGGGTCACATGCTTGCATTTTCATGCTCACAAACTAGCACCATTGCTTTGTTCATCGTCCTAAATATGGACGCTAGAGCGCTTAAGGGTTACTTAATTGGAACTCTAGACTACTTATGCATGACAACGTTTTTAAATGCAATTTTCAATGTGATTTGAATAAGGTAGGAGTACCTGATAAACGGTTAATGGACCTTAAAATGTTAGAATGTACATGCTCTTGTCATGTCAAGGCATAAATGTAGCTCTAAAGTACATGCCTTATTTTTTGGATTCTGAAAAACTAATCAAAATTAGCAAAAAAAATAATATTCTTCAAAAATTGAAAATTAATGAATGAAAATTTTTTCTTCCTTTATGACATTATTATATAAATCTACTGTATAATAGACATACTTCAAAATTTTCTTGTACTTATTTACCAAAGAAACCAAGTTGTAGGATAAAAATGCTTGTATGCCTTGAATTACTTCAAATTAAATTACTACCCAGAAAAAAGAGTGAGGCCGGTTTGCTCAAGTAATTGCTACCCTGCTGAAAATAATTCTATGAAAATTCCAGGGGTCCACGTCAACCAAATCCAAATGCAATTACGATATGATTCATATATATGATATGGATTGCAATATGTATATGAATACATGTGTATACATACATACATACATACTAGAACGGAGTTCGTTGCAATGCAACACGACATGGATGCGATGAAAAAATGGGATGAGAAAATCTGGATGAAAATGTGACTGATTTTGTGACATTGGGTCGTGTCAAGGGTCGTGACCATCTGTACTTAATATAATAGATGAAGACCTTGACCCGTAAAGGACGGAGGGTGTTCTTTCAAGAAACATTGTCACAAACTTCTATTTTTGGTATATTGGTCAAAAATTGAAAATCAAAACTTTTCTTGAATTCCAAACAAACAAAATTGTGTTACATTAATTTGTCAATATGTGGAAAATACTTCAACAGAATTGACTTCACAAATTGAAAGATTATAATATTTGAATTGAGATTAAAAAAACTTCTTTTACTCCTGCAAAACAGGGTCAACAACCTTCAAGCCCTCTTAGATTAAATTTTTTTCTCTACACCAAAATAAAGATTTGCATCATTCATTAGTACATCTTCTTAGTTACACTCATTAAAAATTTCTAAAGCAAATGAGGGGTCTACCTTACTGTAAAGCATCTTACTATACAAAGAGGTTATATATTCAAGCAAATATACTAGGCATTTTTCCATGATTTCTTGTGTACTGTAGAATATATTTAATATTTGAAATCCAAATGGTGAAATTATGGAACCAAAAATTTAGAATATGTGGAAAATTTTTATGTAATTGATTTTAGAGGTTGCAAGATTATGAACAACATTAAAAATTAGAAGAAAATGTATTTTTTTCAAAACTGCCTCGACATAGTTCACAAAGTTTGACACCACTTGGAATGTGATTTTAGAGCTATTTTTTTTTTGAAAATATAATATTAATTACATTATGCCAATTTTTGAAAGTCAATGGGGGATCTAGCAAAAGATGTCCAAAAGATGCGTAAACTGCCCAAATTTTTGGACTTTTCATCTGAGCATCTAATTGGAATAATTTTTTCCTTCTTCCATGTGAATAGTGTGTGCACCTTGAGGCAAAATTTTACAAACATCCTTTTAAAATTGACTTTATAGGAACTTATCAAAACATTCAATTGTCTATTCAATGGACAATTGTCTTTTAGTGTTAATGTAATTTGAACACCAAGAACTAACTAAAGCTTCATGGGATCGAAACAAATTGAAAGAGTGGAAAACTAAACACCATGAATCTCAATAGTGTTGCCAATATTACCTTGCATCTTTGAAACTTTTCTTCTAGAATGTCACATTAAGGTAGGTCCATTAAACACCCATCTAGGAGTGGAAATTAATTTAGTGAGGTTGAAATTCTATTTTTTCAATAAATTTTCCTTGAAAAAAAAATAAAATTGTCATCTAACCCAAGTTGTTTCATATTTTTTTTATCTTTATAGAATTTGTTATGAACTTTTGAAGTTAAAACACAATGGTCACTAAAAGCATCCAAATCCTAAATTATACACTTTTTATACATTGTTGGTGCAATGAGAAAGAAAAATGTACAAATAGTGTACATTTCACTAAATGGACGCTTTTAGAGCCCAAGTGTTGTATGGACCTCCTACCTTAACCCCTAAAGGCCCAAGGTCCTTTTTCTGCCAAAAAACACTCAAAACTGTCATTTCTATAGCAAGGAGTAAAAAAATTTGAAAAATGTTTTTTTTGCACATCTAATTGCAAGATCTTACACCTAACTAGTATGAGAATGTGTGGGAAAAATTTCAGAATTTTTGACCGCTCAGATTGCAAGATATCTGCGTTTAAAGTGGAAAAAACAAGTATTTCAGCACATTCTGGGACTAGATTTTTTGAATTTAAACATTTTTAACTTAAAATTTTTGCACTACAAAGTCTTGAGCTTCAAATCTTTATAGTGCAGAATTGAGTTGAGAGTCTAGGAAAAAAAAATATTCAAAAAAACTTAATTATCATTCCTAAAAAATTTATTAACCCCTAAAGGCCCAAGGTCTTTTTTCTGCCAAAAAACACTGAAAACTGCCATTTCTATAGCAAAAAGTTAAAAAAAATTAAAATTGTTTTTTTTCCACATCTAACCGTAGGATCTTACACCTAATTGGTATGAGAATGTGTGGAAAAAATTTCAAATTTTTTGACCGCACAGATTGCAAGATATCTGCGTTTAAAGTGGAAAAAACAAGTTTTTCAGCACATTGCGGGACCAGATTTTTTGTCTTTAAACATTTTTAACTTAAAATTTTTGCACTACAACGTTTTGAGCTTTAAATCTTTATAGTAGAGAATTGAGTTGAGAGTCTAGGAAAAAAAAAAAACTCACAAAAACTTAATTTTCATCCTTAAAAAAATTGTTAAGTAGAAGTAGGTATGAGATAAAAGGAAAACCTAAAATATTAATATCTCTTAGATGGAATTAAAATGCACTAATTCCAATGGTGAGATTGTTCTAGCAAGTAAACTAATCCATGCCAAAAAAAAAAATTTGAAAAATTTGAAAAATTGCATTCAGAAATGAGTCCTACAGTTATTTTTTTCAAGAAGATGCTCAAATTGCCCAAAAAACAAGAATGTCCATAACTTTCTCATAACATATCCAAATGAAATGAATAAAAGCTTTCCAGATAGCCAAAAATATAACCTATGAGAAAAAAAATATTAAAAAAAAAAATTCAAATTTTTGTCCATTTTTTTTTTGCTACCCGGGCTGCCCCCCGTCCCCTGTTTTGAGCTTATTTGGTCATAACTTTTTTTCCCGGGCACCGATTGAGAAAAAAATTATATTCCTACGAAGCTTATCAGTTTTTCTATCTCCAAAAAAAAATTCAAAAAATCAGAACACAATTTCAGCCCGTAGGTACCTGCCCGAAAACGCATTTGTCCCCCAAAGGGACAACGGGCTTTTAGGGGTTAAGTAGAAGTAGGTACAAGATAGAAGGAAAATCTAAAATATTAATATATTTTAGATGGAATTAAAATACACTAATCCCAATGGTGAGATTGTTCTAGCAAGTAAACTAAACCATGAGAATTTTTTTTTTTTGAAAAATTGGAAAAATAGCATTTAGAAATGAATCCTACAAGTTATTTTTTTCAAGAAGATGCTCTAACTGCCCAAAAAACAAGAAATCAATGTCCATAACTTTTTCATAACAAATCCAAATAAAATGAATCAAAGCTTTCCAGATAGAAAAAATAATAATCTACAAGAAAAAAAATATATTTTTTTTAAAATCAAATGTTTGCCAAATTTTTTTTGCTGCCCAGACTGCCCAGTTACGAAAAAAAGTAACATATTTGGCCATAGCTTTTGACTCCTATTTCCAAATGTCCTGAAATTTAGTGCATATGAAAGATATTCCTTGCTCCCACCTTCTATTAAAATTTCAACTTAAAATATGAAAATCTCTAGTCACACGTACCTGCCCAAAATTTCTATATAGCCAAAAAACGCATGCCAATCCTTTAGGGGTTAATTGAAGTAGAGTTTTATATAAATTTCTTTTTAAAAAGATAGTTCAAAGAATTTTTTTAATTCATCAATGTGGACTTGTATTTCCTCAAGGTAGGTTTCTAAAAATTAGAGGTCAAGCTATTTGCTCAATGCAATTTTTAAAAGTAAGTAGAATGTTTTTATACATTCATTCTATCTTACGCAAAGGTCATATTCAACGTAAATTAAGTATTTTTTTTATTAGAAAGTGACACATGGCATTTAGTGATTGGTGCAAGGTGATGTGGACTTCTCAAAATATGACATGGAAATTCCATTTTGACACTATTTTGCCAAATTTGACCTTCTCATATGATATTCTTGCAAAAAGGATCTTGCAATACTTTCATATTCTTGCTTCGGTTGTATGTTGTATTGTAGGGTCAAAAAGCACCACATCTTCTAATTCCTTAAGAGCCAACAAAAAGAAAGTACGGAGTAATCTTTTGCATGTCATCAATACCTTGGTAGTTAAATTCTAAAGCATGCAAACTCTTCTTTTTGTTTTCATCCATTCAGCCTCTAAATGATATCCAAAGTATTCATCTTAATTGACAATATTTTTCATTAATCTTGTCAACTGCATTATTGTGGATGAAGATGGGAGTCGAGTTGTTGCTAGCATAGATATAGTGGACCTAGCAAAAAACTAGGTGCATTGGATATCACGGCATTGTCATATCATTCACTATAAGAACTCTGTCTTTTTTTGGATGCATTCTTATAGACATCCACTTCTTTTCATGTACATTTTGATGTGACGTTTGACATCAAGATGGATATAAAAATAGGTGGATGTGCATAAAAATGCAATTCAAAGAGTACGGATTTCTTATAGTGCATCTTAAAGTACATCCACTTTGGACCTAGGATTGTTTTTGTATTTGAGATTCATGCATTGTTTGCGACATCTATTGTAATTGTATTAGAATTCTATGTCATTTCAATTGTTAAAATTACCATTGGTTGCTTTAGCTAGAGGTAATTGGTCATGCTTCAAGTTTCTTAAAGTAATGTTCAACTCCTCACAACAATTGCATAGGTTCCGAGTTCTTCACGGCAATTGTGGGGAGTACACAATGCAAATATTAGCTACTAAAGTTCCAAAAGAGACCCCTTCACTCACTTGGTACTTAGGGCTCTTAATAATATCATCACTCACTTTTCTACACCCTTTATTTTCTTGCTCTTCTTATGAAATATATCCAAGTAGACACTTATTGTGCTTTGTTAGAATGACATTGCAAATGCCAAGGCAACTCCATATTTTGCAATATATATAAATTCAAAATAGGTGAACAAGTCCATTCCATTGATTTGTAGTAGGGAATGACACAAGTAAACTGAGAGAGTCTATTCGCTAAAATTCCACAAGAACAAGGTTTCCCAAAGGATTTTCTTTCTCTTGTAATCTAAAATTAAACTAGTAGGCAAGATATATAGACTTTGTGAGGTTTAGTAGCGCACTTGCATATGAGGGTTTGCCCACACTAATAATGAAGGTAAGAAATGTTAATCAAAATTGAAGGCTGAAGTATGAAAAGGTAATTTGCAATATTAGTTGTTTCAAGGTGAAAACACCCATTCTTGTCCTTGTACTCAATTCCATTTTCATATACCAATTTTCATTTTTACTAGGAAAATGTGTACCATTGGTACATCATGACAAAATTGGTATAGGGATGGAAATGGATGTTTTCACCTTAATATCATTTCAATTAGAAAATGTGAATGAAAATTACAATATTATATCTTTTGAATTCTAAAAGATGGATATTGCAATGGCAATAATTAGAAAAAAAATTTAAACAAATTACAATAAATTTTGATTTTTCTAAATATTTTGAAATGGAATAGAATTTGTATATGTAATGCTTCATTTC
Source organism: Pseudisothecium myosuroides (assembly GCA_951799445.1). NCBI lineage: Eukaryota > Viridiplantae > Streptophyta > Bryopsida > Hypnales > Lembophyllaceae > Pseudisothecium > Pseudisothecium myosuroides. The sequence goes on from OX637288.1 coordinate 45,877,716, forward strand.
CTTATTTTAATGTCAAATGCAAAAAATGAATATTTGAAAACTATAATTGGAGATTGATCAAGGCCCACTCAATTTTTGTATGCATGGACATCTACGGGTTAAATCTTTTTTTCAATTTCTTTCAAATTATAAATAATTTAGAATGTTTTAAAATTTTAATAAATTAATAAATAAATTTGTGCCTAAAAAATTCTTCAATTCTCATTGTTTGCTCTTGAAACTTGTGGCAATTTTCAATGGCTATTGAAGGTCCAAATGTAAATGAAAGTATAAACCAAATGGATCCAGATCAAGCTTCAATTATATTGCTTTGGGTGTAAGGACTCAAAATTCTAAAGCAGTTGAGACTTCAATTATGACACTTTAGTCACGTTATTTCAAAATTCTACAACTTTAAGTTAAACAAATAGACCATAAAACGATAAATATTACTCCATATAGTTCAGCTAAACCAATTCCAACTTAAAGGTTGTTACTTGAATTTTGTATTTAATTTGGATTAACACAATGAAGTTTATCATGTTTAGTTTCTTCTACATCTTTGCATATTTGAAAAAAATTCAAAATTTCAATTAAATATTGCAAGATTTGTACACTATTAATTGAAATTACATTATATTGATGGATTTTTTTTTAAATTTCCATTTTGAAGATCTTCTTTTGAATTGTAGTCTAGTCGAATTGATTATCATCATAACTTCCACTTCTGGCAAAATAAATCAAGATTATTCTAAAAAATAATTAATCGATATAATTTTTTTAACACATTTAAAAAAATAGATTCTTCAATTGATTCCATTAACCCCATTGAGTCGGTAGAACCGATTGGATCCATTTAATCAATCCACAAATGCAATTTTGTTCCATGTATTAGGTCGGGATTGATGGAACTGAAGGAATCTAGTGGATCCAGTAAAACAGATAAAACCGATGGGATCCAATCAAACGGATGGCATCTCTTAATCATTTCATTAATATAATTATTCCATCTGGTTGATGGGATAGATGGACCTACGGGATCTACTGGATTTAGAGAACGGATGGAAACAATCGCATCCTTTTATGGATTTCAATATCATGGGTTCCATCACTTCCATTTGGATTGATGGGATAGTCTATGGATGTGAGCGGATTTGGGGAACCAATGGAACCGATCGCATCTTTTAATGAATTTTATGAATGTCATTAGTTCCATTGCTAGATGGACCTAATGAGATCAAGTGGATTTGGAGAACGGATAGAACCAATTGGATCCTTTAATGAATTTCATCCAAATATCATGGGTTCTATTACCTCCATTGATTGATGAAATAAAAAATTCATGCAAATTTATAAGAATTGGGTAACAATATTAAAAAAATTTAGCTTATTTTTTTGAAGTTAATTATTGCCAAACCTTGCTACCAATGTACAATAGTAGAATTTAACTTAGAGGTCATAGCTAAGAGTGTGAAAAATCAAATTTGTGGCTTGATTTTTTTTCATACTACATATTGTATTTTGGACTACAATTTTTTTTTTTAAGTTCTTGAATTTATACTATCATCTTTGCCTATAAAATTTGTAATAATTACGTTTTTTTAAAAGAAATGTTGAAGAATTTTCAAATTGATAGAGAATACATGTTTTCCTACACTAAAATTATAATTTGAAATATACTTATAATCAAATTGATCAAGTTGCATCAAGAAATTATGTTTGACAACTTTGGCTATAACAATGTAGCCATAGGAATAAGGTATTAATAAACAAGTGCTATATTTATTTAAAAAGAAGGAAGAATGGATTTTTTATGTTTATTTGATAAGGTTACTTCATCATATTTTTTACACTAATTTACATAATTGCTAATATTGGCAAAAAAAGGTCTTTAGCATTTAGATTTTAATCCCTAAATGCTTATGGCACTATATTTGGGTGTCTTTTAAATTTGAAATTAAATAAAATCTTAGCAAAGTTCTATTTGGGTATTTTGTTTGGTTGATTACTTTTTTAAAGTCTATTTTAAGCATCAAAATACCAATTTTGGAAATAATTGTTTATGATTTGTCTATTGAAAATTTTGTTCAAGGGTTTCCATTGCAAAGCTTGATTTTTAAAACACTTCTAACACACTAAATCTTTACCCTTATTATCAAACATTCTAGTTTATCAATCCATAAGTGATATTGTTGGGTTTTTGTTTCCTATGTAAACTATCACACATCTAGTTTGAATTCATACATTTACAACTTTAAAAAAATTGATAAAAGTTATCAAAGATTAGGTTTGTTTATTAAATTTTGAGCAAACTCCAAGCAGCTCAAAATGAGAAGGTGCAAATTTAGAGATTAGATACAAATTCAGTATTTCAAGTATTTCATGCAATCCAATCTATAAAACTTTCAACCTTACTAAATCAACAAATGGATATGGTAGATCTTAACCTTAGTAGCATTGCCAATCAAATTCTATGATTTGGGAAGGAGTTGCTCACTCCTTCCAAAATCGAAGAATGTGGCTGGTGGTTTTTTGCAAGGAGTTTAATCATTTGTCAAATCAAATCACAAGATTTTTCACATAGATTACTAGTGAGTCATCCGACAGACAGACGGAAGCTGAACGGGTATAGTGGCTAAATATGAATCAGAGCAGATGCAATGTAAAGTTGTGTCTTCGACACAAAAAACTCACTAACCAAATATGTTATGAATATTTTTTAAGAGTTGCCAAGAAATAGTTCTAGAACGAGTAACCACTCCCTCCAAAAACAGAGAAAGTGATTAGCAACGCTTTTGGAGGTATCGCCCCCCAAAACCTGAATTAGAAGCCCATTTGTCTAAAGTCAGTGCAATGTGCAATTAGAGAGAGCTTGAGTGTACAAGATCCAGATGTTAAAAGATCCAAATATTCTGCGACTGCCAACTGAAGTGCTTCTGATGTGCATAACAGGTTCCTTCCATGACCTCAAAAAGGAAATTTCTAATAGTTAGTAGGACTGAACAAGGAAAATAATGAGATTGCACAACCCGGAAGCTCAAGGATTAAAACCAAAGGACACATCTTGAAACACCCATTCTCACCCTCAACCAGCATCTGTAGTAAATTTTTGGACGTATCATTGAAAAATCCACAATGAAAGTCATCAAAACAAATTGAACAAATTTCCAAAACACATCCATATATTGAGCTGAAACCACCGAAGTCTTGGAACTGCTGAAACTTCCAGACCTGGACAAAAAGATAAATGCTGAAGACCAATGTAGAATCCCAGTCCTAGTAACAAATTGATAGGCTCAATCCTTACGTACACTAGACGGACACTGTTACTGGGGCAGCCACCTTCTAAATAAAACATATGCAGATATACAAAATGCCACCGGAACTAACACGCCCATCCAAAAATCTTCGAGAATGCAAGATTCGTTGGCCAAAACTCTGATCCAAACTGAAGGAAATGCCAAAACAGGAAAAGTAATTTACATTCTGCTGTATACGATGGTTCGTTGATGAGACACGATGATGAAGTCTGTTGAGTAGCTCTCAGAAAAGTTGGGAAAGAAGGAAAAGAGAAGGCAGATAAGGAACCCCAACGCTAACCTGCAAAAGTTCAAAACCTGACAACCTAAGTACCTTGCAATTTGGACTCCATTCCTCGTGACAAGTACAACAGCAAACGACGGATACAAAAGAAATTGTATCAAAAGAAATTTAAGCGAACAAGGGGTTAAAATTGTCGCATAACAGCCTCAAAATCCCATCATTGAAGATCACTTGGTTCACCTAATCCAACACTTGTACAAACTACTTCAAGAAACAAAACAGCTCTCAACTACTACATATATGTAATTTTGGACTAAAAAGAGAATCACCAGGTCGGTTGATATCTCGCTACTACGGAACGTCATGTAATGCTATTTCCTTGAGAACTTCACATCCTCACGCAGACAACATAGCTTCCCAGGGTAATATCCAGTGCTGAATATAATCAAGTCTTCGCAAAAATGGCAAGCTGCCTGACCTCGTGGGCATTTAAGACTGTTTCGTGTATGAGTTCCTCGTGTGACAATTACAAGAACACGGTATACCTCATCTGTAAAAATCAAATGTCTACTTCGTTGCCACCACCTTAAATTGAATTCAACAAGAGGTGTATGAAACTCAAGACTGAACCTACCACAAATCTGAATATCTACAAAAATCACCCGTTCAGGACCTTACAAGGATCTAGCTGGCCACTGAAGTAACTCGACGGCACAGCCGAAATCTCTTGACGCGCTTTCCATTCTTCACCGGGTTTCAATGTAATCGGCTTCTCCACAGCAGCTGCCTCCACGCATAGCATATGTTTGTACTCGTCGTCACCGAAATCAGCCATAGATTTGGCCTTTTTCTCCCAAGGATTCCACACCACAGCATCTGGAAGACCCTCCTTCTTCAGCACAAACGTTCGTTTCTTCTCATGATCTATGATGGCAATTTTGGTAGGAGTTCCCAGATAAATACGATCTACTTCAGCATCGAAGGTGATCGCATCTCCCTGCTCAGTAAACCGGTCCCTCTCCTGCAAATTGTCGAGAAAATCAAGCGTCTCAAGCCCCTCTATACGGACCTCGCTGATGTCTGAGACGGACAGGTATGTGTGCAGCGCGAATGTGAAGGTGAAAGGCTTGGTATCGACGTTGCGGACGCGGATAATCGAGGTGAGCTCACCATTAAACCCTAGCATGATCCTCTGGTAGAGTTCGAACTGATGAGGCCATATTTTCAACTCCTCTTCTGCCGGCTTTAAAATTAGGTCAACGTAAGGCTTGTTAGGGCCACTGCTTGCGAAAGGAGGTGGAGGGGGCGGATTCGAGTCGAGCTGCCACACGCGATTTCTGGCAAATCCATGCTGCTCTAGCGCACCAAATCCACCAAACTGAGGAAAGCACACTGGGATACCGCCACGGATTGCTTTTGGAGGCTTGAAGATAGCTTTGGAGCTCAGGAAAATAAGCTCGTCTCCTTTCTCGTTTTTCCAGGAGGTTACGTGCCCCCCGTAGAGATGAATCTGTGCAGTTGCGCCCCCAGGTTCACGGAGAAGGACTTTCTCCATGCCCGTGGCCCCATCCCGGACAACCTCCACCATCTCTAACACTGCTTTGAAAGCCCCCCGAAGGGCCTTCGTAATCGACCCTCTACCAATCTCTAGTCACGAGCAAAAGTATCTCCTGAAAATCTAAACCGTAGACATGTAACTATACACCCGATACAAGATAGACACAAGTGAGAACCTGGCCTGCATTGACGACACTGCAATGGCAGCGACAATCTAATTCCGAAAAATCAAAATGAACAAAGTAAAGAAAGAAAGATCGAGAAGATTTAAAGCGGTCGAGAAGTGCTGGCGCGCGGCAGAGCGAGAAGAGTCACCCCGTCAATCAAAACATTAAACTAGTGAACTGCCTTAACAAGTGCGATCGAAACTCCTGCAATGGGAGCCTGCATTCCCTCCAGCGCTGATCTGCCATTACGATAAAAGAGTTCAAATGTCAGACCTACAACACCAAAAGATCAAGAAACACTCATTTTCTAGCTGGAATAGAAGAATAAAACTTCACTAATGAATGAATGTTCCAAATCAAATGAAAAAAAATAATTAGAGAGAGGAGGAGGTCTACACAGGTCGAATGAAGGTAACATGCAACACATGAACTGTGGCAGGAAAATGACAAGGAAGGCTTCGTCGCTTCGCTCATTTCGCGCATTGGCACACGAGCATAAGACTCCACTACTTGAAGAATGCTTCGAATATATTTATATTCAAATAAAGAGAGCGGAGGTCTAAGACAGGTCGAATCAGGGTCACGTAATAAAGATGCGCACTACGGCAGGAAAAGAGACAAAACAAGATTTTATCGCTTCAGCAAATGCGCGCTCATTCACTGAAGCAAAAGCACGGTACGAGCTGGAATACAAACCAAAAACTCCACGACTTGATTAACGCCTAGAATTATATTTTCTTAAAATAAAGAAAGCGGCGGAGTTTAAGACCAGTCCAATCAAGATAACATAATACAGATGCACTGCGGTAGAAAAAATGACATTAACGAAGTGCGCTTTCGTTGCATCTCATTCGCTCAAACAAAAGAACTTACGCCAAACACACCAAACGGCATTCCAACAGACACATCTACAAACAAATCCACCAATAGAGAGCCGCCGATGCAGCTCAAACAATCAAACTCCCCGAGACAACAACCACAAAGACCTTAAAACAACAACACGTGCGTCGATGTTTCCAATGGAAAAACTGGTACTAAGCAATACCTCACAGCAGCGCCAAGTGCTTCCAACAAATCTGGCACAAATCTGGCACAAATCTGGCACAAATCTGAGTCAAATCCTCAGCAGGAGCGCTCGTAATCAACCTCTAGCCAATCAGCCGCTCTGACGAAACAGCTTGCACACGGCCCGCACGAATTCAAGAAGGAGAAGAAGCGGGAGAGCGCACTGACGGACTTCGCGAGCAAGAGAGAGAGAGAGGCCAAGAACGGAAGCGGAAAAATATACCTGAAGAAGGAGATGCAACGGCGCAGGAGCGCGAGGAGACGGCGACGGCGAAGATCTGAGACAAGAGCCTGGTGGCACGCCCTCCGCGCTCTTCTCTTTGCGGGCGTCTCTCTGTAGCAGCAGCAGCGTGGGGAGTCTATTCTGGAGCATTGGCCATTGGCCTCCCGTTCACAGTGGTAAAGAAGACGATGCAGGCAGACCCAGGCAGGGCGACAGCCCGGGCCGGCCGGGGCCGGGCTCCGTCGGGTTCCTTCAGTTGCCCGGGTCGACGGACCTTTCAGTTCATAGGCTTTTCTGTTCGGTCGCGGTGTACGTTCATCCAACTTCCGTGCAGTTACTTCCTTGCCGGGTGGAGGCAGTTACTGACGGGCGATTCGTTGGCCCCTTTTTACCGATTCTTTCCATGGATTGAGGAAGCTGCCCTTGAATGTCGGCTCTCGGCCCTGTGCAACTCAAGGTAAGGTAGGAGGTCCATAAATCGCTCATCTAAGAGCTGAAACTGAATTTGGGGGAGGTGAAACATCTCGAAATATTTTTCAGCAAATTTTCCTCGAAAGACAAGAGGAATTGGCATCTAACCCAAGTCGTTTCATATTTTTTGGAGCTTCCTGGAATTAGTTATGAAATTTCGAAGTTGAAGTGGCATAGGGCTCTAAAATCGCCCACCCCCTAAAATATACATTGTTTGTACATCGCTGAAGGCTATGAAAAAGCAACATCATGTACAAGCAATGTACATTTGAGTAGGGTGGGACATTTTGGAGCCTGTGCGATTTTAGAACCTCCTACCTTAAGCTAGTCTATTACCACTTTCATCTCAATTCCGTCCTCATGTATTTGTGGTGTACATTTCAAAACAAAAATGTACATTTTAGTGTACATATACTAGAATAGAATCAAATTGAGGGTGGTCATAGGGTATATGAAGACAAAATTGAGATTTAAATAGTAGTAGCTGAGTGGGTATTTCATTCTCAGTCTACGTTCATCCAACTTCCGTGTAGTTACTTCCCTGTCGGGTGAGGCAGTTACGAGCTTCATTGGCCCCTTTTTAATTTTTACCGATTCTTTTTAATTGAATGTCGGCTCTCGGCCTTGTGATGTAAGGTAAGGTAGTCCATTACCACTTTCATCTCAATTCTACCCTCATGTATTTGTGGTGTACATTTTAGAACAATGTACATCACATGTACATATGTGAGAACATACTCGAAATGAGTGGTGATAGGGTACATAAGGACAAAATTGAGATTAGAATGGTAGTAGGTGGGATACCTTACTTGCATTGTTTATTGATCTAGTACCTTCTATTTGCACTTCAACATGGATTTACAACTTAACAAGTGGGAGTTGTCAGTGTTCATTTATATTTGTCAGTGTCCGTAACATAATAGGTGGGAGTTGTCAATATTCATTCATATTTGTCATGTGCAAATTGTTAATGTTCATTTGTATTTGTCAGTGTCCACAGCGTGATAGGTGTGAGTTGTCAACATTCATTCATATTTGTCAATGTTCATAACATGATGGATTAAACCAAGTGTGGATCTTAAAGCAATGTCTAGGTAACATGACGAGTGGGAGATGTAAGTGTTGATTCATATTTGTAAGTGTCTATAACATGATGATTTAACCAAGTGTGGATTTTAAAGCATGTTGTTTTACTAGTGTAGAATCAAAAAATGACCAAAGTTCTAAAAAAAATTGAAAGAACAAATGCTCTTGTTCAAAAGTTTCAAAACAAGCAAGTGGTTGATATTTGTTCTAGACATCTCAAATCTAGCTTCCCTAATCAGCTTCATATTGCACTAGATGCAAATTTAAAACAATGCAAATTTCTATTGCTTTCATATGATTTTTCTATAAATTTCATGTTAATTGAAATTATTATAACTTATAAAATTTACAATAATAGGAATTTTTTTGAATTGAAGTATGAATCTTTAACTAATTTTTTCTGAAATCTAAATATTTCCATTCTCTTTCCGCTGTCATTTTTGTGACGGCAGCGACTAGAGTAGACTCCTGGATTGCATGCTATATATCTAATAAATTATTGTAAAGTTCATATAAAGTAGCAAGAAGTCCAATAATGAATTTCATTCCCTAAAAGTCAATCATATGAACTCATACAATAATGATTAAGGGTTCCTTTTTGGATTCAACTCCTATGAATCTTGTGCAATTTCAAATTGTACTTATTCAAAAATCAAAGAAATAAACTAAAATACCTTATGTGAAGGTCACAATCGGCACATATTAATTCATTATGGTCAGAAAGTGTCAAATGTCATCTTGGAATTGGTTCAAAATAATGTGAACCTCTCAAAGTATGACATAGAAATTCAATTTTGGCACGTTTCTACCAAATCTAACTCTCACAAGCAATATGTTTCTTTCCTTGTTAATTCTAAAAAGATGGGCTAATCACCGTGGAAATTAGCCCTTTTGGTATAGTATGAATCATTTGCTTACTCCCCTTAGTGTTCATTAGAAGTCAAACTATTGTATAAGACCTCTCTTTTCATACAAAATTCCAAGGATGATCATCTATACTTCTATCTTATATAGAAAGATTGTTTGTCATCCAACATACCTTAAATTAGGATATGTTTGCACTTGGTGTTAGGGGTGATGTTTGCAATGTGAATCTAGTCCAAAAGTAGGTCTAAATTTGTTCCTAAGATCCCAAATAATAACAGTCTTTAACACCGAGTGCAAACATATCCTAAATTAGGACCGAGATAAATTGACTGCCTCGCTTGTTCCCCCCAAGTCATTCTAGGGGTGCATGTAAAAAAAAAGACCCCCTATTTTGTGCTTCATTCATTTATCTTCTACCCCTCTCCTAGCTAATTTTGGGCCTCTGGTTGCAAATATAAATTCAAAATTTGCAAATTTTATCATGCGTTGTGAACAAAAAATTTCAGCATTTTCCCTTGGGGACAAGCAAGGGGTCAGTTCACTCCAACCCTAAATTAGTGTCCGCAGCATCTTTCTAGCATTAACAAGTTATCTCCTATTTAACCCTTAAATGCCGCAGAGGACGTTTTCCGGCTGATGAATGACAAAGAATCTCTCCATGCAAGAGAGAAGTGCAACTATTCATCCTCCAAATTTTGTGGAAAAAGGGAAGATCATCTACAATAATTTGACTTCCAATAAGTGCTTTTGCATTATTTTTATCTAACAATTCACACGGTGACAAATCAAATGATTTCCCCGGTTATGAGCTCGTCGTTTAACCTCAGAGCACTCCGACGTCCAATTTCTGGGCGATGAACAAACTAATGTTCTTATTTCTTTTTTCATATTGCTTAGATGAAAGTCATCCAAATTTGTGAAGGTACTTTATCAAGTTGTTGTCCTATCTAATGATTGGATTTGGTGTTAGTAGAGTACATATTTTTCTAAATTACAAATGTGCAAGTATGTCAAGTGGTTGACCAAGCCAAAATTGCATTGACTCTAGTTCAAAACCGGATTTGCAAAAATGAGGTCCTAGATTTAAAGAACAAAAAAATTCAAAAAATCACGGTGTGAAGAGAACCTCATTTCAAATCCATTCCAACAATTTTTACTCAAAAAATGATGATATTTTGCTTGTAATTGAATTTAGAAGGAACTTTGAAATTTCCCTTTCAAAATTTACTTAAAAATATTGGTGATAGAATCAATGAATCTAACCTTATAGATGGAATCTACAATTCATAATCTACAACTTTTATTTGTATATTAACTCCAAAATATTCTTACAAATAGCACTTTATAATGATTTTTCTCAAATTGGCATTTCTGGAGATGAGTCTGGACGATTAGGGATTAACCCCTAAAGGTCAGAGACTATGTTTTCACCAAAATTGCTCCAAAATTGCCATTTCTAATACAAGTACCAAACTTTAGAAAAAAAACATTTTTGGACACATGTAACCATAAGATCTTATAGAACATTGGTTTGAGAAGATGTGGAAAAAATTTCAGAATTTTCCACTATGCGGATTGGAAGATATTAGTGTTTGAATTGACAAAACCCCATTTTTTGTCCTTGCGAAAATCCGGGCAGCTGCACTTCACAAGGTCACATTTGTATGAAAAAATGCCCAAAATGGTGGTTACTCTTTGCATTCATTCTTCTAGGCAAGTTGGCTACATGCTTGAAAAATTTCAGATCATTTGGAATTGCACAACATATAGGAAAAAAATAGTAAGTAGAAAGAAGTAGAGAATAATTCAAAACACTAAATTGTTAAGAATTTATTTATGGAATTGAAAAATGCCAATCCCAACGGTTATAATGTTGTAATAAATAATCTGCATCCAATGTTTTTATTTTTTTTCAAAATTATTGGAAATTGAATTAAATAAAGGACTTCAAAGTTTATTTTAGAGTAGAGATTCCATAACTACCCTCAAACTAAGAATCCTCATAACTTTTGACTCATTAATCCAAATGGAATGATTTAAAGCTTTCCACGTACATAAAAATCTAAAGAACCAATTTCAAATTTTATTTTTCTTAAAAATGATTTTTAAAGAATTTTTTTAAGTTGCCCGGGCTGCCCGCCATACACAAAAAATTACATATCATACAATAACTTTTTAACCATGTTGTCAAAAGTTATGAAAATTGTTGGGCCTTAAAGCTACTCCTCAGGCACATCTTGTGTGAAAATTTCAAAGAAAAAAATTAAAAACTCCACTCGTAATGAGCTGCCCAAAATCGCTATATTGTAAAGAAACGGTGTTTGGACCTTTGGACCTTTAGGGGTTAAGGGTTGAGAAATGAAATCCCAACCTTACTACAGTACCCAAAACAGGTGATGTTTCGAGCACTTTATTAGGCACGGTAGTTTCCAAAAACTGAAAGTGTAAAGTGTTGAAAAAGTCTCGGAAAAAGTGTCAGAAAAAAAAGTATCTGCATGCACACCCGGCCCATACAAATCCATCCTCGCGCATAAATAATAAGTTACATCCTCCATTGGATGTGAAAGATGAGGCACAGCACGGCCACCAGCCTCCAGACACTCTGGAGGCTTTGTACAAATCCCAGGAAGGCAGCAGGCACTGATGGGCGCAACTGCAAAAAAGCCCATAACTTACATGAAGCTCACGAAAGCATAGACACTTGTCGTTGCAACATCCCTGCGGTCATTTGAAGTTGGATCAAAAGTCTGGCTTTACGTTTACTTCCCGGTTTTTTTAATTAAAAGTTACTCAATTCTATGCTTTCCGTATAACTTTTCTGGCTTTGCATGGATGAGAGAAGGCCACATAAACATTCTTTCAGAACTTGGGGTCAGAATGATACTTACCCTTTCAGTTGCAAATCCATATGGTAGGGACTCCCAAAAGCGCCACTTTTATCCTTGCAATCATCATAGTTACTACTATTAGATTCGTCAAATTTTTATGTTTTCTTGATGGTGACTGGTCGGAATAGGATTTCAATGCACCAAAAAATGTTTCATTTGGATATGCCATGCAAAAGTTGTGGAGGGTTAAAGTGTTTTTAGATAGATGTTGAAAAATCGTTTCTTCGGTAGAGGTAGATATTGATCAAGTGGATGTACGTCTAATGAAGATGGTGCTTTGGGGAGTCTTTAGAACTTGGTTAGAGTATGTACTCTTTTAGTTGCAAATCCAAAACGTAGATAGGGATTCCCAAAAGTATTACGTTTTCTTGCATATTATCATGGTTGTTATTATTAGATTCAACAATTTTTTATAATTTCTTGTTGGCAACTAGAATAGGATTTCAATGCACCAAATATTTTATTTGAATATTCTATGCAAAAATTATATAGGGTCAAAGTTTTTTTTGGTAGATGTCTAAAAACCGTTTCTATAGTGGCGGTAGATATTGATTAAATGGATGGACTTCTAGTGAAGATGGTGTTTTTGGATAAGTGGCACATTTGGGAGTGCTACCTTATATGTTGGTATTATAAAATGTGCATACGTGTTATGGATCCTCAATTCAATTGCATCACTATCTACATTTGTACATCTGTCCAATATGTATGTTGCAATGCATATGCATACCGGTCAGTTGGAATTATAAATATGGATTGTGATTCTTACAACAAAACATTTCTATAAATTTGATGTGTTGCATGAACTATTCAAATTAAATCTAAATTGGTGCCTAAATGCCTATGCATTTTGAATTAAACTAAGAGATGCAATCATATGCAATTTTTTGAAGTTTGAACCACTTCAATTGTGAGGAAAGAATGTTAGAAATGAAAACTTGGAAATTTCCATTTTGAAAGAATTGATTTTCAAGATTGTTTTGGAGTTTTATTCTACAATGTCAAAAACAACTTTGAACACAAGATTATTGAAGTAATTTTTGGTATAGTAATATTTCAAACACAGTCATTTCTAGTGTAATCAACCAATTTCTTTAAATATTAGTTTTAGCAATTCAAGCATGATTTTTTATTCTAAACTCATTTGTGTGATTTTAAAAGATATTTGTACCAAACAACTACATAGATTGAAAGTTTGTAAGCTTGAAAGTAAAAAATTTAATTTTTAAATTTTTTTTCTAGGATACATAATTAAACTTTTAGGTTCATTAGGAGATCATTTAGAGGGCTAAATCCTACCAAATTGGGCCAAAAAGAGAGTAATTGAAATAAAATTGAAGCCCAAAAGTTGGAAAAGAGCACAAGTAGAGAACATTTTTGGTAAAAACACGAAGAGCAAGAGGGTAATAGATTGCAGAAGAAACTAAGTTGCTAATAACTTTGCTATGGAATTGAGAATTGTCAACATTAATGATGAGAATGTTCTAAAGACCATCTACACCAAAAGGATAATAAATTTTTATTATTTAAAGTTCATTATTTATTACAAATTCTAAATAAATAATAAACTTTGCATGCTATTTTTCATAGTTCAACTAGAATACAAAAATTCTCTTATCTTTCATTTCACTAATGAAACACACTTTTTCACTTCATGTAATTTTTATTTCATACAATAGAATTACATTAATCTAATTCTATGTACTTTCCAATTTGTAATGATCTAGGACTCAATGTTGATCTTTAGTTTCTTTAAGCTTTTTAAGTCTTGGCTTGACTTTGTGAGACAAGATCTTCTATTCTTGAATCTTTTATTTCTTTGGACTGGTTTCCTTTTTAAGCTCTTTGTCTTCGTTGTAAGTCTTTTATATCTTTTTGTCTTTCTTGTTTTGTTGTATTGCTTGAAAGTTGGTCTTTGGAAAGTCTTTCTTGTATTGTTGATCTTTTGAAAGTCTTTGTCTTTGTTGATGTTAAATAAGATGAAGATACAATGGAAAAAATTCCCTTTATATAGTTTCCCGCGGTCATAGGGGATAATTAAATTAACCCTAACCGTTTGGTCTTGGGAATAGGTCCTAAGACTATTCCTTCTAAAATTGCCTAACTAACTTTTCCTAACTAATTCTTTCCTATAATTAGCCTAGTAACTCTGTGTACTAAGTAAGTTGTATTGCCGCTTTGGTCTTCCTTGTCTGTGCTGAAGTGGTCTTTTGTAAAATTAATAACTTGTGAATTAAGATATTTTTCCTCATTATTAATCTTTCCATCTTGTAGTCTGAAGTATATACTTTAATATTCTTCCTTATTAAATCCAATTATTCATGTTTTAACCATTTTAATTAATTATGGAAAGTGCTCAAAAATACAGGAATCGATACAATTTTGTCATCTTTACAAATTAATAACTTTTGTATTTTAATATTTTTATACATGTGAATCATTTTGTTCCCTGTAGTCTAGCATACTTTATCCTTTGATTTAATTATCCTGAGATTCCTAAAATGTTAATAATTATTTTAAGTAAGCTAAAGTAAGCCAATTAATAATTTCTTTAAAGGATAACATAATGGGTTAACAACTAATAAAAAGCATAATGATGCAAAGCTTTTTATTGATTTAGATATATCCAATCAATTTTTTTTAAACATGTAGATTTTTTTTCTTACACAATCTCAATTTTCAAATAAATGTATGGAATACAATTGTATACTAAAGTATGGTAATTGAAATTGCCATATACCATTAACCTCTAAAGGACCGTTGTCCCTTCGGGGGACAAATGGCATTTCGGCTAGGTACCTAAGGGCTAAATTTTTGTCGTGATTTTTTAAAACTTTTTTTGAAGATAAAAAAACTGATAAGCTTTGTGGGGATATAATTTTTTTTACAATCAGTGCCCGGGAACAATAGTTATGACCAAATAAGCTCAAAACAGGGGACGGGGGGGCAATCTAGGCAGCAGAAAAAAATTGATTTTTTTTTTTTTTTAATATTTTTTTTTCTCATAGATTATATTTTTGTCTATCTGGAAAGCTTTGATTCATTTCGTTTGGATATGGTATGAGAAAGTTATGGACATTCTTGTTTTTTGGGCAGGTAGAGCATCTTCTTGAAAAAAATAACTTGTAGGATTCATTTTTCAATGCAATTTTTCAAAATTTTCAATTTTTTTTAGTGTGGTTTATTTTACTTGCTAGAACAATCTCACCATTGGGATTAGTGCATTTTAATTCCATCTAAAGTATATGAATATTTTAGATTTTCCTTCTATCTTGTACCTACTACTTAACAATTTTTTTAAGAATGATAATTAAGTTGTTTTGTTTTGTTTTGCTTTTACTAGACTCTCAACTCAATTCTCCACTATAAAGATTTAAAGAATAAAACTTGTAGTGCAAAATTTTTTTAAATGATTAAAGTCAAAAAATCTAGTCCTGCAATGTGCTGAAAAACTTGTTTTTTTCACTTTAAACGCAAATATCTTGCAATCTGTGCAGTCAAAAATTCTAAAAAAAAATCCACACATTCTTATACTAGTTAGGTGTAAGATCCTATGGTAAAATGTGCAAAAAAAACATTTTTCAATTTTTTTTACTCTTTGCTATAGAAATGGCAGTTTTCAATGTTTTTTGGTAGAAAAAAGCCTTGGTCCTTTAGGGGTTAAATCCAACTTAGGATGAAAACAATTTTTTTTATAACTAAATACTTCAATTAATGCACCTGTTGTGTCAAATGCACCCAAAACACCATGGTTTGATTACAATTGAGCTTTCCATACCTAGTGAGGTGTAGGAAGTAAGAGCATCTACACTCATGCTCCAAACAAGTGGCCTTGATGACTCCTCGAGGGTCCACATGATAAAAGGTTTCCCACCTAGACTCTTGCAATAGGTCGAATTTTGAGTGGGCTCTATAAAAACAAGCCAAGGTCCGTGCAACCACTCTAGAATATAGATATGAGGTATCTTTGACATTGTTTGGTCTTATAAGAGGTTGGGTCCTTGCTTCAAAGCATTGTGAGTTATTGAAGAAGCGCCACATGGTTGTTCAGAATTGGGAGTGTAGACAAGGGTGACTCATTGTAGACCTCTAAAACAAATCGTGACATAAATTGAAGGACACTTTTCTTGAATGAGTATAAGTGCGGGTGCTTTAATGTATCCACCTCTATTAAGTAGGGTGCTCTAAAAGTGACAACTTCAAAAATTTGTAACTAATTCCACAAAGGTCCAAAAAATATGAAACGACTTGGGTTAAATGCCAATTCCATTTTTCTTCCTCCGAAAATTTACTAAAAATTATTTCAAGGAGTTCAGCTTCCCTCCAAATGCAATCAGCTCGTACATGGTCGATTTAATAGCAGACTACCTTAACCCCAAAGTGACAAAGAGGACAGAAAGTGTCCTCATAGAGTTTCAAGTCCAGTTCAAAGTGCTGTAACTTTTGCATTCAAGGTTCAAATTCAATAAGACTTGTTGGAAAAGTTGCGTTCTCCCTTCTAGTTTGTATGGTAAAATTTTCAGATCAATCCAAGATGTATTGATTTTTTGGAAGCCAATCGAAGTTCACAACTTCAATTTGAGTTCACCAAACTGCATTTTAGGGCTGCAACTTTGGGGCCTTGTATCTCCTTCATCAATTGCTCATTTTCAATAAAATTTGTTGGATTTTTTCCCCCTTAAAGTATACTTATTGTGGTAAAGTTTTCATGTCAATCCAAGTTGTTTTGAATGTTTGGGAGCAATTCAAAGTTCAATATCCTGCCATTTTTGGAGTGTAGTGAACTTTGGTGGCTTGTTTCTTCTTCATAAAGAGTCCATTTTCAATAATTCTTTTTGGAAAAGTTGCGCATACTAGTCTAGTTTTTGTGGCTAAAATTTCATGTTAATCCAAGAATTAATGAGTGACTGAGAAGCATTTTAGTAGAAGGAGGTTCAGCTTTAGATGTGTTTTTTGCAATTTTGCTTGCTGATTTTTGACATTTCAAAGCCGTTTTGTAGACACAATGATTCAATTGAATGAATTTTTTTTTCACCGATGTGTTTGTATACTAGTTTTGAATTTTTTTGTAGTGTAAAGTTTTTTCATTTGAGTAGGTTTTGAAATCAAACTTCACCTCCAAATGTGTTTTTGGGAAAATTTCAGCATCCATTTTCAACACTAAAACATTATGATCTTGCAATCTATATGGCCAAATGACTTCAAATTTTGTACATGTCATCTACAACATGTACACTACAAGATTGTAGATTTGTATAACTTGAAGACATTTAGATCCATAAAGCTTCAAAGCAATGATGTTTTTGAACCTCAGAAATTGAATGTCACTTTGGGGTTAAATAAACAAACTTCTAAGTATCTGACAAGACGCTCTGCAAAGCCTCCTGACTACTACTGAACACTCTTGAACTATTAAATAAATGTCCACATACCTAAACTGGACAATGGTACTGGTTTCATGCTTTAATTTGAAATTCTCGCTATGACTGACCTGTGGGCATGAATATATTTTTGAAGCTGTCTTGCTGTATTTACACAGCTTGCAAGTTCCCAGTGCCGTGCTGAAGTACATTCTCACAGACACAACTGGCAAGTACAACAAGCTCGCAAAATCTATCAACACTTCCAGGACCGATTCAATTGAAATTAGTTGGGTTGCAATTCTCGGCAGTTAAATTCAGAATGCTCAAAAGTTCATCAGTTGGATGTCATGCTGAGATTGTACACTCACCTTCGATAAATTTATGCACATTGTAACTTACTGCACTTTGGAGCTCAGAATTTAAAGTGGACACCCCCAAACGGCCACTTTTTGCTATTGTGACTAGTTACTATTAGACTGATCCAACTTTCATATTTTCTTGTTGGCAAGTGAAAGGAGGTTCCAACGTACCAAAAAAAACGCAGCATTTGGATACAGTATGCAAAAGTTATGAAGGGTAGAAGTTTTTTTTGGTAGAGGTTCTACATTCGTTTCATCCACACACTTTGATGTACATATTGATTTTGGAGATGTACCCAGAGTGACGATGCCGGTTCTAGATCAGTGGCGCATTTGGGAGTGACCGTGTTTGTTGATTTGTTGTCTTTACAAAAAAAATTGACTTTTGCTATCAACATGTGTACCATGATGCATAATGCCATTGTTGAATGGATGTAATTATTGCTAGGAGTTCTTTTATTGTTTTGATAGCACATAGTCCTCTCTATTTAATTCATTTGATAATTGCAATCTGCAAATCTAAGCATTGTGCTTTCTCTAGTCAAGATTAAAACCACTTAATTGCAGGTAGTTTAAAAAAAATGATATAGTATTTTAATTGATTTCATTAATTGAAGTTGGCGGCTTTTAGAATGCAAGAGGGATGCACACTAAAAAAGGCTTAAACTTATTAAAGGTTTAAAATACACTAACTTTACATCAATTATGCAAGAGTCATAATAACTTAGGGGGACTCATGGCAGTGGAAAGCCCTCGTTCCAAGTATTCTCTCAACTTGGTGAACAATATAGATGGAGTGTTGTGGTTGGAAAACTTGATTGGCTTCACTGAAAAAGTTGAATAATTTTTATAAGGCTCAAAGGACAAGTAACATGGCCATAAATTCATTGAATAAGTTGGAAAAGAATTTTTTGCTTTTGTGACTCCCTCTATTTTTTAATTTCACCCTTAGTTCAGAGGTTTATGAGTCAAATAACATTTTTGGTTTCCAAATGGTCAATTGACAACTAACCATAAAAAAACTATGAAAGTATGTAAAATTAAATGTAAATGTCACTTTATTACCTTCATAACTACATGTGGTGTGACCAAAAACAACTTGAAAAAAGCACTTATGTTAAAAACACTACAAGTAGGAAAATAATTTCCAGTAGTATCTTAATTTTGACCCTCATGTAACAATCTTAACCAATAAGGATGACAACTACAAATTTAACCCCTAAAGGACCGGAATGCGTTTTTTGGCCGTATAGAAATTTTGGGCAGGTTCGTGTGACTAGAGATTTCCATATTTTAAGCTGAAATTTTAATAGAAGGTGGGCACAAGGAATATCTTTCATAGGCACTAAATTTCAGGACATTTGGAAATAGGAGTCAAAAGTTATGGCCAAATATGTTACTTTTTTTCGTAACTAGGCAGTCCGGGCAGCAAGAAAAATTTGGCAAAAATTTGATTTTTTTTTTTTTAATATTTGTTTTCTTGTAGATTATATATTTTTTCTATCTGGAAAGCTTTGATTCATTTCATTTGGATTTGGTATGAGAAAGTTATGGACATTCTTGTTTTTCGGGCAGTTAGAGCATCTTCTTGAAAAAAATAACTTGTAGGATTCATTTCTAAATGCTATTTTTGCAATTTAAAAAAAATAAAAAATTCTCATGGTTTAGTTTACTTGCTAGAACAATCTCACCATTGGGATTAGTGTATTTTAATTCCATCTAAAATATATTAATGTTTTAGATTTTCCTTCTATCTCGTACCTACTTCTATTTAATAATTTTTTTAGGAATGAAAATTAAGTTTTTTTGAATATTTTTTTTTCCCCAGACTCTCAACTCAATTCTCCACTGTAAGGATTTGAAGCACAAAACTCTATAGTGCAAAAATTTTAAGTCAAAAATGTTTAAAGTCAAAAAATCTAGTCCCGCAATGCGATGAAATACTTGTTTTTTCCACTTTAAACGCAGATATCTTGCAATCTGAGCGGTCAAAAATTCTGAAATTTTTTCCACACATTCTCATACTAGTTAGGTGTAAGATCCCACGGTCAGATGTGAAAAAAAAACATTTTTCATTTTCTTTTACTCCTTGCTATAGAAATGGCAGTTTTGATGGTTTTTTGGCAGAAAAAAGGCCTTGGGCCTTTAGCGGTTAAGGTCTTAAAAAATGGAAGTAAAGGTGAAAATGAATGCACTTACTTTAAAAAAATTCAATGGCTTTATAAATAACATATAAATTTTCAAAGTTCAGATATTTGGACATTCTATTTTTGGCACTAGATAATAAAATGGCCATTTGACACGTGTACTTTTGAAATGCAAATAGGATTTATCTCAGGATCCATAGTGTAAACTTTCCTCCCTCCTATTCTTGTGTTTGTGTAAGGTCCTTCCTCATATGGCAAATTGGAATGCTTGTAAGCCTATGTGCAAATAGAAAGTACTCAATCATGTATAATATATCATTGTACAATAGGCTTCTCTTAATGTGAAGTAAGAAATGCTTCAATTTCCATTGGTTGCCTCAAAGGACTCTTTGACTCTCATAGATTGTTTTGAAGATTTGTAAAGGTTTAGATACTATAGAGATTTTATTTTATACTATAATTAGGAGTTGCCAAACAAATGCAAGATGTTGCGATTAGATGACAATTGTTGAGATACATGTTGATTTTGAAAATGTACACTACCAAAACATTAAATCTTGTGGACTTTACTTTTAGACCACCTATCAATAAAACTTCAAACCCATGAAAATCAATGTTTGACATGTCAATTGCAAAATTGAGGGGATATCTGATCTAGGGATATCTTAGGAGACCCTCCCTAAACCCAAAAAAATGAAGGAAAAATACAAATAAGATCTAAATGAAATGTAAAAATGGTAGGTAAAAATTTTATTATGAAAAAATGCACTCATTAAAGTTAGTGAGGCTACGGTACCTTGAATTAGAAGGATGAAGTATTTCAAAATTCTAAAAATATTAACCACGCAATGGAATAAGATTCCTAAATTTAGTGTGCACAATGCATATGTTTGGTTCAAAAAGGTTAATCATGACTATGCGGAGGCATCTTTGACCAAAATGTTTTAGGTAAGTTTACAAATGCTGTAATCTCAATATTCCAAAAAATTCCCTTGACTTCAAAGTCTAGGCAAATTCACCGCAAATGTTTTTCAAAGTTGAAGGATTAGTACCATGTAGTGCTCCATGACAAAAAAAATTATATACTATAGTGTGCTTGCAAACACCCTAAGAATAAGGTATGTGATGTGTCATCTATATTGATGAGATCACTACACAAGTGGTCCATTTTTCAATCTTGAGGATGGTCCCAATAATAATGCCATATTGTCCACACTACACAGTGAACAAAACTCCCTTGGAAAATACTTCAAAGTAAGTTATGGAAGGCCATGGCTACCCATCTATAATAGTCTAGGAATAATGATCTCTCGTGGTTGAGGGAACCCAATTTTAGAATACAATTAGTATTTTATGCTCAATAACCAGAAGTCAAGCTCCAAACTTGACTTCAATGGTATTGTGAATACTTGCACATTTTTTTATTTTCTAATGTACATGTTTACAAATGACATTACAATGACATTATAAATACTGCTTCATAATTTTTTAAGAAATGTTCAAAATTTGTGATCACCAAAAATTTATCAAAGAAAATCAAAAACCTTATACAAAATTGTATATTTGTTTTCATTGAATTTTCTCTTAAAGTTTGTATTGTAAGAAATGCAATTATTGGACTAGTAGATGTGATAGAAAATGTAAACCTTATCAAAAATTTAGGAATTGTACCTCTTTTCATGAGTAATTGAACTAATAGAATATTTATGATTGAAATTCTACAAAATAATGCTTAACAATAAGTGCTTGATTGTAGAAGTAGAATTCTAAATTTCTTTGAGAGATTCTAATATTTCAAAATTGTTAAAATGTATCAAAATAAAAGCAAGCTAGTTTTAAATGGATATTGGAAATATTATAGGCTAAATCTATTATGACTCAATATTAAAAAACATATTTTGTGCAAATTTCAAAGTCTATAAAATTGTTCTTTGAATTATACAATTTTGGAGATGCTTTCAGTGGCTCGTAGTTTAATTTGTAAGAAATTCAAGCTAAGCTCCTATTGTATAATGTTAATCCTTCAAAGTCTACCAACTTCTTGAGAACATTGGTTGTGAATGAGTCAATCCAATGTAATTTTTTTTGCATAGAAATATGATTGAATTTTTAAAATAAAAGAGATAGTAAAGATTAGTCTGTTGAGTATGCATCAAATTAATTGTGGAAAATATTGACTACTGAATTTGTAGATTATAACATTTTTGCATGAATTTTCTTTTTTTAAATAAGAAAAATGACATGTCTTTAATAATAAAAATACTTATTTAAAAATTTTATTTTTTACAAAACAAAAAATTGAATTAGAATCTAGAGTAATTTTAATTCTTCTTAAAATTTTAAAATGAAACAAAAAATATTCTAATAGTATTATACTCATTTTCATGTGTGAGAGTTCAAAATAGCCAAAATAGAACCAATTAGGACTTACAAAATGTTCAAAAATATGCATATGTCATTTTTATAATTGAACGGAAGATATTTTCTGTGTAACTTTTGCCTTATCCTCACAATTTTGTTGAATCATGCTAGTTCTTTTATAATTTGGATTTGTAAGATTGAATGTGCTATTTTCAAGCAATATTGAGCCTCACCTTCATCCAATCAAAAGATTATTGTCTAGTTGCTTGAAGTTTATGATAAAGTAGGTTTTATCCATCCATTCCACTCCAGGCCTATAGTGCCATAAATTTGTTCTAAGATCTTGTCCATCCCTTCCTTGCACAAGATTTTTTTTCCTAATTTAATTTTATAATATTACACATTTGAAAATTTTGATATCAAAGAGTGCCATAAGTGTCTAGACATCTCACTTTCAACAACTTAGTTTAAATGTAATAAATTTTTTTTCCTACTTACCCAAATTTGTGTTTAAAATTTGAAGAAGATACATTTTGTCTTCATAAGCCTTGAAAGATTAAAACTCTAAACACCAAAATAAAACCGTTTTTTTCCTACCTTGTGACATAAATCCATTCCCAATATGATCTCAAATATTTTTCTTATAATGCACTATAAATTCAAATGTAAATTACCTAGGTAAAGGAACAAATGTAAGAGGATGAATGGAGAATGGTCTAATAAAGAGACTTTGTTATTTATACAAGTCCTTGCTATTTTTTATAGCTTAGAAATAATGTTCTTAAAGAACCACAATATGATAAAATGTTTCTTTTACATGCATGAAGTTGGATATAAAGCATAAATTTCCAAAACTATCCTTTCAAACAAAGTTTTAAAAATTTATAGTACTAAATTCAATATGCAAAAGAAACAAGTTGTGCATCTTTTAGTCACATTTGAGTATAGGAGTGTGAGCCCATGAGCCATGGGGGATCAGTCTTGAGATTTTGAGTAGGCTTGTGTGACCTCAATTTTTGATATGATTTTCTAAATGTTTTTGGAAAACAAAAAATTACATTGGCTTTTGAAGAATACCATTTTTATTTCAATCAATGCATAGGAGCAAAAGTTATTCCACCCTTAGTCCCAAAAGCAATTTGCTATGCAATACAAAAAAAATTACAAGAAATTGAATTCTTATAAATTTTTTTAAATGATTGCATTTTTGTCTATAAAAAAAAATTTGATTTATGATTCCATTTAGATTAATGATGTGAAATTTATAGAACTTCTTGGTTTACAGGCAATCATTGCGTCATTATGAGAAGATATTTCATAGGAGTAATTTCTAAACTCGATTCTTATAATTTTAAAAAAAATCATATAGTTGAATTTGCTTGCTAGGACAATCTCACCGTTAGGATTAGTGTCTTTCAATTCCATCTTAGAGATATCAACAATTTAGTTTTTCCTTCTATCTTTTATTTTCTTTTGTTTTTAGGGATTATAAAATCAAAAGTACTAGTGCAAAAAATTTAAGTTAAGAAGATTCAAAGTCAAAAAATATAGTAGAGTAAGGTGCATTATTTTATTTTTTTCCACTTTAAATGCAAATATCTTGTAATCTATGTAGTCAAAGTTTTTTGAATTTCTTCCACAAGTTTTTACAATACTCTTGTGCAAGATCCCGCAATTTGATATGAAAAAAATATTTTTTTATACATTTTTGCTCTTTGTAACAGAAATGGTAGTTTTAAGTGATTTTTAATGAAAAATGGACTTATAATTGTAGGGATTCTATAGTTGTACATTGCAATCTATTATGCATTAGAAGGTCTTTATAAAGACTTCGATGATATTAGTGTAACATCATTTAGGAAAGGTCATTTATTCAGCAATGAAACTTCAATCTTATATGAATTTCACAAGATTGAAGATAACTTAATATAAACTAGATTATACACCATTGCACTCTAAAAATTGATAAACCAGTTGAAAAGCCCTTCAATTTTTTGTTTTCTATTCTTATATAATTGCAAAAACATTATTTCTCTTCAAAGTGTAATGCATGGCTCAACTATTTTATGGTCCAATTCTTTTATAACTTACCTTATTGGGTCATTGCAAGAAAGACCGGTCCTATTTACTAGTCATGAAGCGAGTGACTCTCTTGTCATCCGCTATAACTTTTGAAGCAAAAGTCCAATGAACATGAAATTTTTATTGGAGATACCTTACTTGATGATAATTAGATCCCTTATTTTTTAGAAATAAAAATAAATCATTTTATATTTAAAAATCATTTTAGTTAATTTGTCACAATGTAAGGTTTAGGAGTTTTGTAACGTTTTAAGAGTCCCCAAATTTAATGATCTAGAGCTGAAATTTTCATAGTCTATTTTCATAGTCGAAAAGCATATTCCTATCGAAAGAAATCTAAAAATATATTATTTTGTGTCCTCTACATGAGTGCAAACAGCACTCCCATTGTGCGTAATTTCTGAACAATGAAGATGGTTCTAAGATCAATCTTTTGGTGAAATCTCATCATTATGAACTATTTCCAAATGGCCAATTTTAGTTGTTTCTTTTAAATTATGTTTTTTACAAATTATAATGTGAAATTACAGTGCAAGAATCCATTTTCTTGAGATTTTGCACTTTTCTAGTTCTCCTACTTAGAGAATTTTTCTATGCTTTTCCTTCCCAGGGTATCTTCTTCTTATTGGTGTATACATTAATCATATTTTTCACATTTAAAAAAAATTGATTTTCTAATTATAAAGCCCTTCCAAAAGAAAAAATGAGTAATGTGAAAAACGCTAGGCTTTTTGAATGGTCTTTCTTGCAATGACACTGTTGCCATTCTTCCCTTTTAAATCATCATCATTGTGTAAAATCCTTAACCCCGTAAAGACTACATGTTCAAATTTTGAACAAAGGATGAATACAAACATGTTTTAAGTATTAAAAAAATGAATTTTTCATCCATATAAATGTATGTAGTTTCTTGTATAAATCCTCTTACATTTGTATAGATTTTATGCCTTTTTTTGCAAATATTCTACAATTCAAAGAATAGAGGTATGATTAAACTCAAAAAGTAACTTTATCAATTTAAAACTTGATGCTTCAAAAACATGAATAAATAAATAACATTTTAAAAGAAAAAACTTATTTAAATTTAACAATTAGAATTGAAAAAAAAAAACATTATTGTAAAAATTACAAACATTCAATCCATTGTCAATTTTAGAAGGAATCCCAATTTAATTGTTAAATTAAATTCTTAATTCAAATTTGGAATTAAAATTTAACAATTAGAAATGAAAATTATTAGTTAGTATATTCTTGATTCAAAGGTATGGACATGATCTATGGATCATCTTACAACTTTTGTTTGAAAATCACCATTAAAATCTTCTTCTATGGATATAATCTATAGATATGATCTATGGATGATATTTTATAGCAAAAGCCATCATTAACTATTATTTTGAGTTGTATTTTATAATACATCTTCACAATTTTAAAATTTTGAAAATCTAGTCCACTCCTTTAGCCCCTTACTTTTAAAGGACTAAAGAGCTCACTTTGGATTTTTTGAGAACTTAGGCACGCTTTGTTGACTTCATAGTTTGAAAATTTTGCATGAAATATTCTTTAGGATGGATGCTAGTCATTTTAATCTACGTGTGAAGCTTTGTTTTCAATAAATATTGCAAAAATTACAATTTTTTTGACTTCAAAGTCACATTGAGTAACTAAAATGATATTCTAAAAAAATATTAATTAATTTTATTGTATTGCATAGCTACTTAGAAATACTTGAACCATTCAAATCCAAATAATGAGTTGAAATTTATGAGGAGTTGTTTTTTGCACGCAATGAATTTAGAAAGAACATTTAAATTCATTATTGGACTCAATAAAGGATACCAACTACTTACTAGAACATTCTCACCATTAGATTTAATAATTTTTAATTTCTTGAAAAAGTTATTAGTGGTTTAGATTTTTTTGTCATACAATACCACCTTCCACATTATAATTGTTTATGAAGATGAATATGAAAGTTTTTTTGGTTAAACTATTTTATATATATATTCTCAAATCATTTTACAACATAATGACTAGAACACACAAGTTATTTTACATGTTTTTTCCTAAAACTGTTGAAACAATAAACTTTATCTTTATGTTAACTCTCAAAAAGTTACATTTTGAAGTTTAGGGAGATGAAACTTGCAATTGGTGGGGATATTCATTCTAAAATTTTCAAAGGATGTACTTGAACAAGTTAATTGAAGAATCCTACGATTGAACTTGTTAAAAAATTAAATATAGATGAAGATTTTATTACCCTTGCATCAAGGACAAACATTTTGAAGCAACTTCAGAGCTCTAAACATTGAAGATTTTGAGGGGCTAAGGATTTAATCTGTATATGCCACATATCCAACTCCACCTTCAAGAAAACTCCTCCTCTACTCAACTACATGTGAACTTCTTTGGTATTATCCTCTTTGCCTTCACAAGATGCATCCATCAATCTAAATCTTGGTGTTTTGAATCATAATTTGAACTTCCAACTTTCACATTGGAAAGTTAGATATTTTTTTTTGAATAGTGGCTTTGAGGTTGTCAATGGCCTTCAGGAGGGCGGAAGCTCATAAAATTTTACATTTGGTTATTTGAACAAGTTGCATGATGCCAATTTAAGAAAGATTCTAAAATCTAAGTTTGGGCAACCCTCCCAAGACTTCAAATATCCTTTAAGGCTTAAATTGTGAGAACCTCTTTTCTCCTACAAACTTGCCTTGTTGGATGAATTTTCACCATAATCTATCAATAATAAATATCATTTGTCCTTGTGTGGGGGAACATCCACCATCGCTAAATGATGTTATGGTATGAGACCACCAATAATATTGCTTCCAATAAATTATGTCCGGATAAAAAACAACTACCAAGTGTGCCCAATTTTCCAAGCAATCCATGTACACCCTCTCCAACTCTCCATTCCTATCCTCCCCAGAAATTCCAGGGAAGGATATTCTCCCTCTCTCAGAATGAGGGGACACAAGACTTTTTTTTTTTTTTTTTGAAACACATGGACGATTTCCATTGGACACTAGACTTTTCAACCTGGTTTTATAAATCCTCGGCAAACAGTGGAAGCCCATCTCTAAGGAAAAGAAAGGGCATGCAATGATGTAACCATAACAAAGCTCGGGATTGCTGCATTTCATGGATTTGGGACTCCAGATGGTCGATACAATCTAAGTTATCAATGGACCATCTGTCATACATGACCAACCAGGACACGAGCTCTTATTGTGGACTGAGGTAGTCTGCTCTAAAAGCGACCGTGTTCTAAATGGGATACCTAAGGTAGACAAGCCTATTACCACCCTGATTTGCAATCTAAATATCGTGGGGCCAATTCCAAGAGGGTCACATATTTTTCAGAGGTGTGCACTTGTTTCACAAATCAAACCCAAGTGGAATTATAATTTTTTGAGCAAAATTGTAATTTCTATGAATTTCTGAAGTGGTCTATCCTAAAATTACAAAATTGTTTACTATTGAAGTCATAAATGTCTTCTAAACACCCTATAACCACCATTTCATATATCTATTAGCACCTAGGTATCCACCAATCAAAGACCGACACATTACCCTTGTTGGCATTAAGGCTCTAATCTTGTCAAAAAAACTAAATGGATTTGGATGAGTTCCATAATGGAGATGGGGCCAAAATTCATATGGCGGGAATAGGTGGATGGTGGAAATGGGTTGGTCTACCTTAAGATAGTCTACTCTTAAAGTATCCTAGGCCTACCTAACTCATTATTGACGATAATAGATATTTCAAACAACATGTCACTCATTCTAGATAGGGGTTGCCTTTAGAACATGGTCACTTTTACAACATACTACTAAGGTAGAACCACCCATAACCAACCAATAGCATTCAATAGGGTGTCTTAAATTCACGAGAGTATGTGACTAATTTCCAACCATCAGTTTTGGGGTTCCAACCATTAATTCCTCCATTCTTGTCATGACACATGTGCTTGGTTTGGAGTGCCAAAGTGAACAAGAAGTAATCTCCTAAATGAGTTGTTTTGGAATAGTCTAGACATTGGACATGGGTCCAGGCCAACTTTCGGCTTTCAAAATTTTGAATAATTTCAGTTCAAGCAATAAAATAAACAATTTTTTTACAATCCCCATCATTTCTACCAATGCACCTCAAAAAATATTTCCTTTGCCTTGCCTTACTCCAAATCATGTCAAAAATTGTTTATTTGATTGGTTATGGGTGGCTCAACCTTATATGCAATGACAACTTAGGAGGCGACTGTGGATTAGAGGAGAGGGACACGTGTTAAAAAGCCATGGGTTGTATGTTCATCTCGAGAATTCCTTGCATCTGTCAATTATTAGGATTAATGAAAAAAATAAAATAAAACATCTCAAGCAAAAACATCCAAAAACATTTTTGTATCCATTTATGACAAGCAGACTTCAATTCTATTGAAAGTGTCTCCAAAAGTGCAATTAAACTATTCCATACTTAATTGCTATTGGCTACTGATTTACTACTCCCCTACTATTGATTCTCTAGATTTTGGTATTGTAACCAAGCTATGTATCAATTTCAGTGGCTTGGGGTGTTTCAATTTGAAAATTTATAGTTATTACATGTTTTATCTAATTTTTTAATTTATTTTTAAATTCATGATTTACAATTGCTAATACTATAAAAATGTTTTTTTTCCTAGAAAGAGGTGTCTCCAACTATGTTGTATTTTAACGTTTTGAAGGTCAAAACTAGTCATGTCCAATAACCAACTCACTTTTCTATGCTGCAATTGATTGTCTAAGGTAGAGCCACCCATTTCCAACCACTAGCCCATACCCAACCTATAGGTGCAATTATTTCCGACCAAGGTTGCACCAAATTTTTTGAAGCTTAGAAAGTTTTTTTTTTCCCCCTTTTCAAGGTTAGAACTAATAAGTTCATGACACATGTCCCAAGTTGTGAGAAAGAAAGTGGGAAATAATGAGTAGGAAAAAGTTCTTGAATGATTGGAATTGGAAAAGTTTAGACATTGGCCATGGGTCCCGAGTACTTTTTGCCTCCCAAAATTCATAGTAATTTTAGTTCAAGCGATAAAATTTACCAATTTTTTTTGCAATCCCCACCATGTCTATTGATGCACCTCTAAAAATATTTGTTTTGCCTTACACTACTCCATATCATGTCAGAATTGCTTATTCTATTGGTTATGAATGACTCTATCTTAAGGTATGTTTCCACTTGATGTTAAAGGTGTTGTTACAGACAGGGTTTTTTTGGGGGGCGTTGAAGTGCCAGACTCTAGTGTTGTGGCTCATTCACAGAGGTGTAATTCTGGAGGGACCACCCTGTATTCCTTGCATGGTGACTGCTACAGTCCAAAACAAAAACGCTGGTTACAGAGGGTCTTAGGAATGAATTTTGACCTCCTTCTAGACCGGATTCACATTCCAAAGAACACCTGTAACACCAAGTGGGAACATACCTTTAGTCCATAACCTTCTCCTGTCACTTTCATTTTCACATGACACAACTGAAGGCAATTGAATGAGGGAGGCTAAGGTGGTCTCAAAAAACACAACCCCATTCTCTAAGGTAGGCATCCCAAATGCGCCACTGAACTTAAAGCGCCATCTTCAGTGTGTGTACATCTCCAAAATCAGTTATGTACCTTTGTGAAAGAAACGCTTTTAGAACCAAACTTTGTTCCTTCATAACTTTTGCATACAATATCCAAAATGTCGCGTTCTTTGGTGCGTTGGAACCTCTTTTTCCTTGCCAATAAGAATATAGAAGAATTTGAACAGTCTAATAGTAGTAATTAAGCACAGTAGCAATTAGTGGCGGTTTTGGGATACCTACCTTATTCACTTTTCGAGAGAGCCACAGATTTCACGGTCCTGATAATAGTTTGCTAGCAAAGGTTAAGTTGTATTTTGACAATTATACCGGTACTCGACTTGGCTTGACCAGTTATGTACACTGGGTCATGTTCTCACAAAGGTTCTCCCGGAAACTCAGCTTCCGGTCAATCTACGGGTATGTCACTGTATATCTATATCGGCAGCTTTGGACCCGGTCCCCTGCTTGCCCGCATATTCGTGAGTACATTACCTCCATCACACAACAAAGGCACTCGTATAGTACCTATCCATGACAACAGCACTTGGAAATGATTTTATAACACCCCCAAGAAGCCTCATCATTTTAGGGCCATCCAGGAGTCTCTATCAAATTGAAGGGCCTCTAGTCATGACTGAAAACGAAAAAAAAATGAAAAAAATTGATCCCATGGCTTTATACAAAAAAAGAAGGTAATTATCTACATCTACATGCATTGAAATAAGCAATTGAGCAATGTTTCTTCTTTATTAAATTACTTAATGTTTTGTTGGTCAAATGGAAATCAAAAGAGTATTTTAGATTTTCTTATTTTTGCATACTTTGGATACCACATGAATAATTATGAATTTTGAAGTGGATAACATTTAAAGTCTTGAAGTACATTTTTTGGGCAACATAGAGTTTTTGGTCATCCATTTATGAATGGAATTATCATTTATTTTCTTTGAGATTTCCACACAACATGTGGTCCAGGAACAACTTCAAGGCGCAACAATTTTTGTAACATTTGACTACATGGTTAAAAAGATATTATATGATATGTTGTTTCTTTTGAAGCCTAGGTAACTTAGAAAAATAACTTTTAAAAAAAAGAAGTTTTGAACTTAGTATTCTATGTTTATGTATACTTTGAAAAGCTTGAATCCATTCTATCTCAATTAATGAAATGAACGTCACGAGGAGTTTTAGTTTAGTTTATTTTTAATTAATTATAGAATCTCTACCCCAGAATAAACTTTGAAGGCTTGTTTTGAACTCAATTTTCAATATTTTTGGAAAAATTTGAAATATACAGTGACTAACGAAACTGAGCACTTTTGTGAAACGTTTTCATTCAAACAACCATACCATAAGCATCAATGGATAAAACCCAAACGTGTACACATGAAAGTTGTAGAGCACAACATACAACACATTACCATGGAAGCTTGAAGAAAAAATTAGTTGTGATTTGAAAGAAAATTAATTCCAAAGTTTGCTATGTCAAAAACTCGGTTTTGTTCAACATAGTTTGGCTTTACCTTATCTTTTGTCAATTTTTTCTTAAAACTCCCAAAAAACTTTTTGTACCTTAGTATGTTGGTATACATCATTTTTGATTGTTGTATACAAAAATTGAAGGAAATTCACATTCATAGAATTAAAAATATTAACAATTTAACAAACATGCAAATGATGTTGGTTCTCACAAAATTTGAGTTTTTTTGTAGAATTGAGAGCATGGGATTGCATTAGCCATAGTAAAGAGAGTATAGGTTCCAAAATAGACCACTTTTATATCTAAATGCCCTTGTATATGAAATATTTGTTGAATTGGGCAATGTGTACAATTGTATAATGCATTTTTAAATTCAACTTTTGTGTTCAAGGACTAGAGTTAATGATGTATATAATTCATCCAAAAAAATCCAAAAAAATCCATCATCATTGCCTGTATCATCCCAAAACTGCTGATTTTTTTAATGTCAATGTAATTTTTGGAAATTAGTAGTTTTGGGATGATACAAACAATGATGATGGGGTTTTTTTGGATTTTTTTGGATGAATTATACACATCATTAACTCTAGTCTTTGAACACAAAAGTTGAATTTAAAAATGCATTATACAATTGTACACATTGCCCAATTCAACAAATATTTCATATACAAGGGCATTTAGATATAAAAGTGGTCTATTTTGGAACCTATACTCTCTTTACTATGGCTAATGCAATCCCATGCTCTCAATTCCACAAAAAAACTCAAATTTTGTGAGAACCAACATCATTTGCATGTTTGTTAAATTGTTAATATTTTTAATTCTATGAATGTGAATTTCCTTCAATTTTTGTATACAACAATCAAAAATGATGTATACCAACATGCTAAGGTACAAAAAGTTTTTTGGGAGTTTTAAGAAAAAATTGACAAAAGATAAGGTAAAGCCAAACTATGTTGAACAAAACCGAGTTTTTGACATAGCAAACTTTGGAATTAATTTTCTTTCAAATCACAACTAATTTTTTCTTCAAGCTTCCATGGTAATGTGTTGTATGTTGTGCTCTACAACTTTCATGTGTACACTTTTGGGTTTTATCCATTGATGCTTATGGTATGGTTGTTTGAATGAAACGTTTCACAAAAGTACTCGGTTTCGTTAGTCACTGTGTCATGTAAATTGTTTATTACAACATTGCAACCTTTGGAATTGAAAATTTTCAATTGTACAAGTAATCCTTATCAATTTAGTAAATTTAAATTAGACTTTACCTCTCTCTTTCTGTTTACTATTTTTTCAAAGTATGAATACAATTTTTTTTTTTTTGAATTTTTTATATATATTTCTAGCTTATTTCTTCAATATATAATTGTTGAAAAATTCAAGTTGTAGGACATGAACATTTTGGGGTGAAAATTTGAAAAATGAAACTTAACCATTTGAGAAGAATTAAAATACTTCCTTTTGAAATTCAAACATCAAGATCTTGCAATTGATAAAGTTTTTTACTCTAAAATTTTAGAACGGTGTACTCTAGTAAAGTAAACTAAAGGATCCTATGGTTGGATTTGTTAATGAATAAATATTAATGAAGATTTTAGCCTTGCTTTGGATATAAGTATTTTGAAGCAATTTTAGGCCTAAAAGCACAATAGTCCTTTAGGGGGTAAAATAGGTGTACCTAAAATTGACCCTAGGCTCTCATGAATTGAGATTGTATATTTGAGGCAAGAATATCTATAGGTCAATTTTAGAAAGGGATTCCAACTAGACTCAGTTTTCCTCAAGATACACATACCCATTCTCGTTACTTTATGAATTCCTCCCTCATGTACCAATGGTGCAAATTTTCTTTTTAGAATGTATCCATTGATATATGAGGATGAAATTGGGTGCAAGGATGGAAATGGGTACATCTATTTTAGGGTGAAACTAGTGAATGAAAACCTAGAAAAGTAAATGCTTGTGGTGTAATAACAAGAGACAATCAAGAAAAGAGCTGACACTATAAATGACCTTGTATAATTCAAATGGTTGTATTTATGAGACAATTCCAAATATCATGAGATATTCATAATAAATTGCTCATGAGAGTTTACGACAAGAGTAACTTAGTTTTCATGATGTATCATTTTTACACAAATATGTACTCTACAAGATTGATTGGCCGCTATTGTATGATTAGGGCATGTTGTATTGGAACGAAGATGTAATTCACTTTGATAATATTAAGGGTATTTGGTGGGATGTATTACAGCATGTAACTTAATCTAAAGAAGCAATTGAAGAATGCTGCAGCATTCACACCTGATTACTATTAATCACAACACTTGAGACATTCAAACAAAGTTGTAACACAGTATGATACCATGATTAGTGGGATGTATTACAAAAAGCTCATTATTAAAATGCATTTTAGGATCGATGCTTGCAAGCTCTGCAGCATTCTCATTTGATTTTTAAAACACAAGCACGAGACATTTGATTTTAGAACCGATAAAATGAGTCAAACAATACTACTTAGGAAAGTTAGTCATGAGCATTGAAGTGACATTTTCTCCGCTTGTGATGACAGCACGGCATCCAGTGACCAAACAGAATCATTCACTCAGGCTTGTTGTTTTTTGGTGGGAGGTAGGTGTTCAAGCCCACATGACACCCAAGATTTCCTTCCTTATTTCACCATGAAATAAATAACTGATGATTGTGTAACATCCTCATAAAAAAGAATGCGAGGCAAATCAAAGATGAAGTTGAGTTGTAGAAGAAGTCTACTTATCCTTCATTATACATCCTTTGCTCAACAGATACCATAAATTACCACAATTATGGAACTTCAGATTTGAGTTACCTTGCATATTTATTTATTAGTGTTCCAACACTCCTTATCAGGAACCAGCACTTTTGGGACTGTGAAACGCACAAATTGAACTACTAGCATGACCATTATCAATGCTAGTGTTTTACAAGGAAGTCACCCAAAGTCATCCAGTCAATTACAACGAATCGCAAGAACTGAATTCCTTAGAACAGAAAATAGATGTGCGATATATTTAGTTTCTCTGTTTGCATATCTGACTCGTCTTGCAAATTGTTTCTTGCAAAGACCAGGAGTCCGTCATACAGGACTGCATTTTCTCAATGCAAGTTTTAGTGAGATCAAAAGTTTTAGAACTTACTTGTCGGAAACGCTCGCAGGAATTGGCTTTGTTTCTTTGCAAGCTGTTCAGTCAAGGCAGTCCTTCCAACAACCGGCATTCTTCACAGCCGCACCCTCTTCACATTCGCTTGATCAAATGTGTGTGGGAAGCACTCATTCCATTGAATGGATTCACCAATGGAAGTTAAGGTAAGTTTAATTGTGTGCTCTGTTAGGACTCATCATGATAATAAGCCATCCTATCTATTGTATGCTGCAATTCAATTGAAGTCAGTTTGTGCCACAATGTTAGTACTAGTGCTGCTCATTTCAGCGTTTGAAATGTACTGTACAAAACTAAGTTAGCACATAGTGGCCAAGTAGGGTCAAATGAGCTGTGGCTTATTGGTCGAACCACCACAAGATCAACATATTGCTAATAAGAAAAAGTGACACATGAGTAGCTCCAGATTTGGTCATTTTTTTTGGAAAACAGGGCGCCAAAAAAGTAAATGGTTAATCTGATGCAAATAGTACCCTCTGCGCAGCCTTACATGGTTCCCTATGGAATAACATTCCAAAAAACTCGACACATCAAAGAAACCTTTTGATTACCGTTTTTATTTTCCTGGAGGTTGTGCCACTCACTGGTCGAAAAGTTTAGAAAGGAACAAATCTGGTTTGTGTGGTAAATACTTTTACGTAGCATCAGAACATCTTCACATGCATAAAGATCAACTGAGCAATCCCCATCAAGAAAGCATTGGCCGTAGCTCTCCACTGGCACCCACACCTTAGCACCGTTTTGAAACTGAAACTCTGTGATGAAATAAAATTTTGATCCGATGTCCTGTCGATTCTCCTTTTTGTGCAACACAAACACACGATCGCCTGCAAACCTGTATTGCATCACACGCTCCTTCGGACTGAAAAAGCAAATTACAATCCAAGAGTTCGAGTTGCCCTTCTTCAAGATCAAAGGCACATGAACTTGAAGTTTTCAAGTGGAAATAATTGCGATCACGAAACTTCCATTCACACGCGTGACCCAAAACGCGACCCCAAGATGGCGCAACTTTGCTCCATTCCCTCGAAACAGAATCATACGTTACTATTGTGAGACGGCCTTCATTGTTGAATACGACAACCACCTTATACCCTTTGGTCTCGGAGTCCACTTTCATGTGCACCAATGTCGGCGGGACAGTGTAGACATATTGCAAACGAGGAAGCTCATATTGAACTCGTGTCAATGGATTGATCACCACAATGCACAAGGGAATTGCCTCCTTGTAGTTGTAAGTGGATATGAAACAAACCAACCCGCCATCACTATTCATTGGCATCCAAAGAGGCCAGAACCTGCTAGGTGCATTTTCCCGATTTGCCAAGCGGAGGCGATATTCATACAACCATACATATTTGCTGAAATTGAAGATTCGTACCGAGAACTCATTGGGTTCACGTACATACGAAACAAGTGCTGCCATATTTGGGTTTGCTTCGTCACATGCTCGGTTGAACTCCATGTTCATGGTCCATTCTTTGGAGAGCTGACACTGCAGGCGGGTGATTTCGGGCACCGGTAGACGTACCAAGACAAACACCAGCAACTCCCTCGGAAGACTTCCCCAAAGCACAGGATTCATGACAGCATATGAAACAACCTTTTGGGAAGTGGCCATCTCTCTAGACTCCTCCATGCTCGTTTAAAACTGTCAATCACACAACCAAAAACAGGTGAGAAATCCATTTGCAAAGGTAACCCCCGCCACACTATTAATACTGTACAGCCGTTGAGCTCGGTATCGCTCTCTCTTCGTGACCTTGGAAGGGCACCCTCTCCAAAGTCAAGAATCAAGGCCCTCGTGGTACAGGACTACTGAAACCCTAAAGTAAGCTTGAGAATCCTCGCTGTTTCATTCAGACCCCAAGGTTCCTCTCTGGCTTTCCTCGTTCTGTCATTCATGTCAGCAACTCAGTTCGGTGCAACAAAAGTATAAGGTGTAGTGAGCGCAATCATTGGCACAACGGAAGCTGAAAATCGTGAGTGAATAGCAAAGCGAATTTAACAGAATTGCAATAGCAAGAATTCGTATTTCCTCTAACTGTTGACAAGTCAAGTGAGCTACAAGTTCGAAGGACAATTCAAGAGGACTCAAATGTGATTATATAACCAGATTTTTGAAGACAAATTTTGTATAAATCGTAAGAACTTGCATTTCGGCAGAAGCAACCAAACTAACAAAAAAGCCTCATCCTAAATTGGCCAGAATTGGCATCTTCAACCCAATCATCTCCAAAGTTAAGAATCAAGACCCCCGTGGTACAGTACTACTGAAACCCTAAAATGAGCTTCAGAATTCTGGCTTTTCCATTCAGACCCCGTGGAGGTTCCTCTTTTGGTTTCCTCGTTCTGTCCGTCAATTCAACAACTCACTTCGGTGCAACACAAGCATAAGGTGCAGTGAGCGCAATCATGCGCACACGGAAGCTGAAACGCGTGAGTGAATAGCAAAGAGAGTTTAACAGAATAGAATAGAATTGCAGTAGCAAGAATTCGTATTTCCTCCAACTGTTGACAAGTCAAGCGAGCTACAAGTCCGAAAGACGATTCAAGAGGACTCAAATGTGATTCTATAACCAGATTTCGAGAAAGGTTTCTTGTAAATCGTGAGAACTTGCATTTCGGTAGAAGCAACCAAACTAACAAAAAAGCCTCATCCTAACTTGGCATCGTCAACCCAATTCAGGGAGCTACCAGAGCAATAAACTAGAAACAAGAAACAAGAATGCTACTGAATATATGGAGGCAGCACTCGTGAAAGAAGCTACATGCACGCAGGAGTATGTAATGAAGTCGAATGAACGAGGATGTTCTTACCATGATCATCGAGCAAAACTCTTTTGGCTTACGATTCGTGCAGCGAGCAGAACGACCGAGTGCGGCAATAAAACAGAACACACAAAAATCAAACAGACGAAGGAACAATGAAGCAAACGAAGGAACCAACGACTTGCAATGGCCAATGCAGCTTGAAACTCCGTCCTTCTCCGCAAGGGCAAGAGTGCCAGACCGGGGATGGGATAGCGGGTGTAATCACACAAAGCATCCCCAGCAGCACGGAGAAACATCAGCTCCGCAAAATACTGGCACACTGCTTTGTTGCTACAGATTTTTTATTTTCTTATCGGTGGAACTTAACTTAGTTGCTTCTAGTGTAGTCCTGTGCCGTTGCCACAACCAAAACAAAAGTAAAAGTCATTTTTTAAACCAAAAATAACTCAAAAATCCATAACTTTTTGATCGTGGGTCCAAACACCACAAAACAAAGCTCATGCACCCCTCTTGGCCGAGGGCTTTTCAATGGTACCAAGAACGTGACAAATTGACACATGGTTCAAAAGCCATACATGATTTACTAATTTTTAAGATCCAAAAATAACTCAAAAATCCATAACTTTCGCACCGTAGGTCCAAACGCCACGAAGCCAAGCCCGTGCATCCCTCCTCGCCGAGAGCTTTCCGATGATACAAAGAGCGCGACAAATATCAAAGTAAAAGTAATTTCCTAATTTTTTGACCCATAAATACTTCGAAATTTAATAACTTCCGCACCTTAACTCCAAACGCAACGAAACCAAGCCCGTGCACCCCTCTGCGCCAAGGGCTTTCTGACGGTACCAAGCACGCCTCCGGGGGATGCACGGTCCGGGAGATCTTGACGTGACAAACAAACAAAACAAAACAAACAACATGTCTTAAGGTATGGATTTTGTCTTCCAACCAACCTCATGAATCTAGGGTTCCAAACCTAAATGAATCTCCGTCATTGCTAATCCAATGAAGTATTTGTGGAAATAACTGTACTTTTGGCAAAATTGTTGTTTTTTATTAGCAAAATTGTAATGTTTGCTAAGTCCAAGAGAATATTTTGACAGGGTCCAACATTTATTGCACACTTTTCATCCTAAAACAATGATTTAAATAGGCTTATTTGGCGAACTACGTGAGTTGCTCTAAGCTTTGTTTGTTGATCGTGAAAGGATGGGTCTACGACCACTAATTCAAACTTCAAAGTTTTTCTCTTTTTGTATTCTTATTTTGCAACTCTATATGAATGAAATATTTTGTATTTATTTTTTAGAGATGTAATTACATACCTCCTTTAAGCCGTAAGAATTTCACATTTATGTATAAAAATTTGAACTTGCTACAATTTTTTGATTAAAAATTGAAAAAAAACCATATCAATCACAAAATATGTTTAATATTTTTGGAAATTTCTCTATAGGTGTATACTCCCTCTGTTTCTGAAAGAAACCCGGGTTTCAGAAAATGTGCAAACTTAAGGCCAATTGCGGGAGTTGAAGAGCTTAAATGCGCTTTTTGGAGAGGTAACATGCTTGTATGAGAGGTAGTGCGCTTTTCAAAGAAGCAATGGTCTTTTCGGAGAGGTTACACACTTATTTAAGAAGCCTCCAGAACATTGTCGATGCTTTGTCGCAGAAACTCTCTGCAATCACAAAACGATCTGGAGTGAATGCCCTATGGTGCTCATTTTTTGGGAGTAAGTTGCTAGAAGTCTGTAATTTATCCAGCAATGGTGACAAATACGTGAATTTTGACTTCAGCCTGCATAGAGTAGGATATGGCTAAATTATAATTTTGATCAATACTACGTACAGTTGCTTGGTCCTCCAATCCAATGTAGCTCCTTAGAATGAAGACTCCTTATGAAATAATAATGCAATTGCAATGTGATCATGAATTCATGCCTCCAGAGGAAGATGCCATTGAGCATGTCCCTCTCCATCATCATTCAACATTTGATTTTTGAAAGAATCAAAAATCCAGGTTTTAAATTGAAACAGAAGCAAATGATAGAATCCGGGTTTCTTTCAGAAACAGAGGGAATATTATAGTGTGTAATATAGCATGGTGCAAAAAATTACCAGGTCATTTTAAAATTTTAAAATCAATGTTCCATAGTAATTTGCCCAAAGTTCTATTTTGCAATAAAACATTGAAGTGAGGTAGTTTTTTTAAGATATTTCACATTGGTATGGAACTAGACTTCATAAGCTTCATTTCATTAGCTTGTCTCAAATTCAAAAAAATCATCTTTATTTTTAAAATTTAGATTAAAAGAAATCAACACAAATTGCAAAATTACAATATGTGGTGATTCATGGATTTGTCAATTTCTTATGTCAGAAAGTAAAAAATATCACAAGGAGAAAATGCATGTCTTCATTGAAATTGGGTTAAAATAGTCCCTTTTAAGAATTTAGATGAAAAATCTTTTTTTCCCCATCTTCTTGGCCTCTTTGAAATCATCCAAAGGACAAAAAAATGTCCTCAGAGGCATTTTAGAATTAAAGTATGATGCAAAATTATAGAACTTCTAAGCACAAGTTACAATTACAAAACTAGAGAGTAATGTAGTAACACCTTAGAAGGGCAAGACTTATCAAGAAGGAACTTTTCTAAAATTGATCCAAATGGTGCATTCTTTATTTCAACAATGATCTTGGAAATAATTCATTGACTAATTTTTGGCTTCAATCCTCTTCCAAGGCTTGGTTACATGGTCAATATAAGCATTCATGTGTCTTGTGTAGTCACTTTGTGAAGATATTGTTGAACCACATTTGTGAATGTAATGAAAAATGCGACAAAGAGAGCCTAAATTTTGTGCTACTCAGAGAACATGATATTAATTTTTGAAAGAAAGATGTGGTAGGTTCTCACATTAACTTAATAGAAAGCAATAGATTTGAAAGCTTTGAAGCAACAAATTGTCAATTAATTCCCTATTCAAAACTTGTGTAGATTAATAAGGAGGTTGTTTGATCAAATTAAAGCATTGTTGTGAGAACTAAGAATTGAAAAGGCAAGCATTTATGATATATATCTATACACAATTGGAATTTAGAAGTGGCAATTGTGGAGAATAATGAAGAACAATGATGGCAAAGTGGTGCTCTTAAAGTGGCCAAATGGTGGTGGCCAATTGGTGTTCATGAGGCAAAATCTTCATCCCTTGAACCACCAAAGTTAGGATTTTTGAAAACCTAATGGCAAAATCTCCTTCATTTAGGACGCCATATCATCCAATACCTAGCGTACTTCAGTAGACAACTTAAGCAAATCAATGCACATGTGACTACTACAATACCACCTTAGATGCTCAAGTAGCAAACTTGTAGAAATAAATAGAAAAATAAACCAAATCAACAGATTGTTGTCCTAATCAATAGAAAATTGTCCAGGACAACGCGACCAAATCAACAAAAAAATTGAATTCTCTAGTAATGTTGGACAAAGGAACCAACGACTTGCAATGGCCAAGGGCAAGAGTGTGAGACGGAGGATGGGATAACGGGTGTAATCATACAAAGCATCTCTAGCAGTACGAAGAAACATCAGCTCGGCAAAATATTGGCTAGGACACTTGTTTTTTTGCTACAAATTTTTCATTGTCTTACCAGTGGAACTCGCTATTTTGTCTTCCAACCAACCACATGAATCTGGGGTTCCAAAGCTAAATGAATCTCCGTCATTGCTAATCCAATGAAGTATTTGTAGAAATAGTTGTACTTTTGGCAAAATTGTTGTCTTTTATTAGCAAAGTTGTAATGTTTGCTATGTCCAAGAGAATATTTTGACAAGGTCCAACATTTATTGCACAATTTTCATCCTAAAACAATGATTTAAATAAGCTTATTTGGCGTACTATTAGAGTCGCTCATGAAAGGATGGGTTTATGACCACTAATTCAAACTTCAAAGTTCTTCTCTCTGTGTGCTCTTATTTTGTAACTCTATATGAATGAAATATTTTGTATTTATTTTTTAGAGATGTAATTATATACCTCCTATAAGCCCTAAGAATTTCACATTTATGTGTGAAAATTTGAAATTGCTGCAATTTTTTGATTAAAAATTGGAAAAAAATTGTTTTTTTCACAAAATATGTTTAAAAATTCTGAAAATTTCTTTATAGGTGTCTATTAAGTGTAATACATCATGATGCAAAAAATTACCAGGTCATTTTAAAATTAGAAAATCAACGTTCCATGGTAATTTGCCCAAAGTTCCATTTTGCAATAAAACATTGAAGTGAGGTAGTTTTTTAAATAGGAAGCAACAAATTTAAAAGCTTGAAGCAACAATTAAATTGTCAATTAATTCCCTATTCAAATTTTGTGTAGATTAGTAAGGAGGTTGTTTGATCAAAGCATTGTTGTGAGAATTAAGAATTGAGAAGGCAAGCATTCATGATATATATCTATATGCAATTGGAATTTAGAAGTGGCAATCTTGGAAAATAATGAAGAACAATGATGGCAAAGTGGTGCTCTTAAAGTGGCCAAGTGGTGGTGGCTAATAGGTGCTTTTGAGGCAAAACCTTCATCCCTCCAGCCACCAAAGTTAGGGGTTTTAAAACCTAATGGCGAGATCTCCTTCATTTAGGATGCCCTATCATCCAACACCTAGCGAACTACAACAGACAACTTAAACAAATCGATGCACATGTGCATACTATAATACCACCTTGGATGCCCATGTGGCAAACTTGCATAAATCAACATGAAAGTAAATCAAATCAACAGATTGTTGTCCTAATCAATAGAAAATTGTTCAAACAATGTGACCAAATCAACAAAAAAATTGAATTTTCTAGCAGTGAATTGGATCATATTTTCTTTGATTTTTTACAAAAGAGTTTTGCCCAACTTTATTTTTGAATGCAATCTAGCATTATAAAGCCAAATTAAATAGCCTTGGTGGTGGATGATTGGCATATTTCACCTAGTTTGTATATATAGCTAAAGTTATTAGCTCAAATTTGAAATGTAGGAGATAATTAACCAAGTGATTTTCCAACGCCACCATGAGGTATGTTATAATAAATACCTATTGAATGAGTGCACATTTTAGAAGGCAATTTTGGTTTCACATACCTTAACCCTATATATCACCAAGGTACTCGTTTGAAAATAATCAACTTTTCATATGAATAGCAACATTTTTGTTTCAATAGTTATGCAAAAATAATTTATTAGATGCTATTTGTAGCTTTTATTCTACAACATTTTGAAGGTAATACCCAAGGAGATCACTATCGATTTTTTAGAAAACTACGTGAGTTAAAAGATAGGGTCCATTTAATTCAAAGTGGAGAAATTTTATATAATATGTAGGGCTACTATAGGATTGATAAAATGCTACATAATCTATTATACATAAATTAGGGTATATAAAAACATCATGTTGTAGCACTACAAGAGAAAGAGGTGTTTTAAGTGAGTTTTTAAGTATAGTCCTAGACACACGATTTTAAGTAATGACCTTTAAGGAGATTTTCAGCAAAATTTTACTTAAAACACATGTGTTTTAAGTAAAATTTTGCTGAAAATCTCCTTAAAGGTCATTACTTAAAATCATGTATCTAGGACTATACTTAAAAACTCACTTAAAACACCCCATTCCCTTGTAGTGTAGGGATTTTTATTAATAAGTTAGCCTTGACATATAGAAGCCGTGCAAATTTTTCATAGTACAATGAGTATAAATGTGGATATATAAATTTATGTGGATGATAAAATGGACATAGTCAAGAAAACCTACAATGAAGCCGGATGGTTGACTAAATTGTGTGACGGTACTAGTAGTGTACATATCAAAAAAATTAAATGTAAACGTAAGGCATTGACTACAAGTGGCAAAAATTGTCACATTGCACAAATAGGGAGGATTTTATTAGTAGATTCAACTAACTAAAAATAATATAATATAAAAATATAGTTTATAATTTGTTTAACTTCATTCTTTGAAGCCATAGATGTTAAATACACTTATATTGAATGGGATGTTCACGGAATAGTTTCAATGGGGATTTTGAATTGTTTAATAGTAAACTAATCATTAACCCCTAAAGGACCAAGGAGATGTCTAGGTTGCAAAATTTTGAAGATCTATTATAGAATGCAACTTAAAACTATATGTTAATGATGACTCTCAAACAACAGTTGTAAAGTATGTTTTATAAATCATATCCATATGGTTAGATTAACAATTACACAGACCAATATTTTACAATAAAATTTGAAACCAAAAATTAAAAATTCCTTCTAAAATCAATTGTAGATTAAATGTGTATGATTTTTACAAGAATTTTTTCTATAAGTTTAAAATGCTAAGTTCTAATCATAGTGATTTTTGAAGATTTTTATTTAATTTTTTGATTCAAGTTGTTTTTGAAGAGTCATTTTTTTAACTGAAAAAGTTACTTTTTGAGGATAGACCTACTGATATCTTTTGAACTATAGAACATTTGCAAAGCAAAATCTTAATAACCAGTACCGCATAGATGTTAAAGAACTAATACAAGAATCTTCAAGAAAAATTGATGGATGAAAAAGCGCATTTCAGTGAGTTTGGGATGTGTTTCCGTCCATTCATTGTTCAAAATTCTACACTCATGGTCCTTAAGGGATTAACTTCTAAAGGCAGGAGCACACTGGGGGGGTGACTCTTCAGGGTTTTTGCATATCACGTGTGATCGAGGGGTATTATTTGGGGGGATATTTTGATAGAGAGGACTAATTAAATAGACCATATCATTACCTAATTTTCTAATTTGTCATAATTTTAAGTACCATACACTTACTTTGCATTTGAAATATAGTCCAATTT
This sequence comes from Pseudisothecium myosuroides, assembly GCA_951799445.1. Classification (NCBI taxonomy): domain Eukaryota; kingdom Viridiplantae; phylum Streptophyta; class Bryopsida; order Hypnales; family Lembophyllaceae; genus Pseudisothecium; species Pseudisothecium myosuroides. Next base: position 45,921,809 of record OX637288.1, read on the forward strand.
TTCATACCATTACTTCATTATAATTAAAGGATCTTGAATTAGAAACATTCTATATGTAACAAAATTCTACCTTATAAGTAACAAAATACTACAAAATATGTAATATTAGTGGTACCATAGAAAATAGCTAAACACCTAACAAATTGAGTAATAATTAAAGATTGTGGACACATAGAGGTTATCATATGTAAATGCCATTCCGTAGGAATTCAAAACATACTGAGTGTCTACAATGAATGTGACTCTTGCACCCAAACAATACAAAACACCAAGATAGAATAACAAATCAACTCAAATTCAACATGTAACACAACCTTCATTTGCACCACAACCTTCACATAACATTGATATACAATTGAATCATTCATACAAACCCTACTCATAGCCCCAACCTAGGATACTTTTACTTCATGGTACATTAGATTTAAAAAAACCAAATTGGCAAGATTATTTATGTCCATATATTTATTATAATTGTGATTACCTATTTTTTCTATGATATATTATCTCAAATATTTTTCAAAAATTTAGGAGCAATGAATAAAATGTACCATATCTTTGGTCACACGTAACATGCTAAATTTTACTAAGTTATCCCCCCGGGCAGGAGCATTAGAGAAAATTTCAGGCCTTGGAAGGATTGTTTTAATTTCCTATATGAAAATGTGCAATTGCAAAAAATATCAGCCCAAACTAGTTCACAGAGAATCTTGTTAATGAAAGTCAACATATGTGCTCTGTCAAATTTTTGATTGAAAAATTATTATTGTTGTTGTTATTATTATTTATTATTATTTTAAATATTTTTTTGATTCATTGTATTCATACATCCGCTAAAAGTCAAACCACCCTCCACAAGGAACAAATTTTTTCTAATGGGTGTTTGGAAGAGGAAAAGTCCAAAATTGCCCATTTTTGATGCATTATCCAACATTGAATTTTTTTTTTTTGAATTTCAACCATAAAAAAGTTATAAAATAAATAAGGCAATGTGTGGAAAAAAATTTAGCCTATTTGGCTACATGGATTGAAAGATTTTTTACTTTTGAAGTGAGAATTTTTTTTTTTTATTCCTGCAAAATAGGATCACCATACTTCGAGCCTTCCTTGAGTAAAATTTTTGCTCTAAACAAAAATGAAGATTTTAGCCATTATATATGAAATGTTAGGTTTATCTATGAAAAATTTTATAAGCAAATATGGAGTCTAGCTTACTCTAAATCAACCTGTAGTGTAAGGAAATTAAGCATATTGACAATACACTAGTCATTTTTTGATGATTTCTTGGGCAATGAGGAAATTTTTTATTTGAAATCCAAACAACAAAAATTAGAAACAAACATATGGAATATGCAAGAAGATTTTCAAGAACTTCAACTTCACATATTGCAAGATAATAGGGCTTGAAGTTAGAAGAAAATGTTTTTCTTTGAAGCCACTCCAACACAGTGAATAAAGTTTGATTCCCTAGACTCTCAACTCAATTCTCCACTATAAAGATTTGAAGCACAAAACTCTGTAGTGCAAAAATTTTAAGTGAAAAATGTTTAAAGTCAAAAAATCTAGTCCCGCAATGTGCTGAAATACTTATTTTTTCTACTTTAAACGCAGATATCTTGCAATCTGAGCGGTCAAAAATTCTGAAATTTTTTCCACACATTCTCATACTAATTAGGTGTAAGACCCTACGGTTAGATGTGAAAAAAAAAACATTTTTCATTTTTTTTTACTCCTTGCTATAGAAATGGCAGTTTTGATGGGTTTTTGGCAGAAAAAAAGCCTTGGGCCTTTAGGGGTTAATATGTAATTTGAAAACTAATTTTTTTCTTGAAAATTGTATGCCATATCTTATTAGTTACGTGTATGCCAAATTTCAAAAGTAGATGAGCTTTTTTGCAAAAGGTGCCCAAAAGATGCCCAAATTGTTTGGGCTGCCAAAAAAGTTCAAGGCAACATAACTTTTGATTCGGGTACTTAATAAAAAAATATTATATTTTCACTAAAGGGGTACATGTTCACACTTTTTATCAAAATTTAATAAACTTCCAACCAAAATTGACTTCATAGGATCCTACTTGGATTTTTAATTGTTCATTCCATAGAAAATTGGTATTTAGGGGTTAAAACATTAGAAAAAATTTCACCCCTCAACAAGACCGCAAACCTTGCCCCCCGGTGCATTTAGGGATTTTTTTTTTAAAATTTAAAAAATGACGTGGCACTGCTGGAGCCACGTCAAAGCCATGTCAGATTGAAAAATAATTCAATTAAAAAAAATCATTTTTTTTTTGTAATTGCACCCCAAGGGTCCCAAAAATAAAAAACTAGCAACCTTCTTGAGGGCTGAAATTTTTCCTAATGACTACCTCTTGATCAGTTGGACACTTAATTTTTATATGTAAGAGAACCTCACTTAAAAAATTGAATGAATGAATTTACAAAATATATAAGGTAATGGACATATGCCCCTTGCGGCTTTTTATGTAAAAATTTGGTCTTTTTAAATACAGTAATTAAGCTAAATAGCCCCACATCAAATACCCTCTTAACTTAGGTGTATACTTTAAATTACAAGGAGTGATCTCCTCGGGAGGTAACAATATGGTATTTTTTGTTTTTGGAAACATTTTTGGATTGAATTATAAAAGAAAAAATATTTGGGATCATATTATTATAAATTATATTTCATTGATATAAAATAAATTTTTTATAAATTTTTTATTAAAGATATGACCTCCAAACTGAAGCATTGCTATTCTTCCCCTTGAATAATCTTGTAAAGTTTGTACATGAGGAAATATTTGAATTCTATTGAAGAATTTTGTAATTCATTAAACTTTGATCTTAAGATTTTTAAGCACAAACTTTTTTAATTTGTGTACTACTTGTAGAACCACATGTCTGGTTTGGTTGGGATTTCTATTCTTCAAATAATTTTTGCAATATTTTTAGTTTTCAAAATTTAGAGAGCCATATGTATGGATTAAATACTAGTATCAAAATTTATTATTTAACCTCCTAAAGTACTAAGGCATTTTTTGGCTTCAAAACCATTGAAAACTGCCATTTCTGCTGCGATCACTCTTTAAACAAAAAAAACTTTTTTTAGAATCTAACCATAGGATCTTGTACTTCACTTGTTTCAAATCATGTGGTAAAAATTGCATGAAGTTTGGCCGTACGGATTGGAAGATATTAGCATTCAAAGTTGGAAAAAAAAGTTTTTTTGAGTGCTGGTCTGCAATTTCAGATGACTTTGATCGCCATTTCTTGAAACTTTTTGCGCTATAAACCATAAATTAAATTTTTTTTATGTTGAATATTTGAGTTGAGAGTCGGGGAAAAAAATTTCAGAAAAAAAAACACTTGATTTTTATTCATTAAAAAATTGTAAAGTAGAAATAGGTCCAAAATTAAAAAAATACTAAATAGTTAATAATTCTAAGATGGAATTGAAACACCATAATCCCAATGGTGAGATTTTTCTTTCCAACAAACCAAACCTTATCCACAAAAAAATTTAAAATTTTGAAAATTGCATTCAAAAATGAATTCTATAAGTTGTTTTCTGAAGAAGATGCTTAGGTTGCGCATAAAACAAGATTGTTCATAACTTTCTCATTATTAGTCCAAATAGAATGATTCAAAGCTTCAAATGTAGACAAAATATAATCTTCCAGAAAAAAAATTCAAAATTCGAAAAAATAGAATTTTTTGAGTTTTTTTTTTTTCCTACCCGGCAAACAATTTTTTTGACTTAGGGTGGCATTACTTTTGCTTCTAGGCACCGATTGGAAAAAAATTGTATTTTTAGAAAGCTACTAACATTCCCTATTTTCATAAAAAGTTTCAAAAAATCAGGTCAAAATTTGAGGTCACACGAGCTTACCCGAAATCCCAGAAGTCCCCCGAGGGGACTTTGGTCCTTAAGGGGTTAAGCTAATGAACATTAGAAGGGTGCTAATTTATAATCCCATCTTCCAAGAAAAGCTTGTAATTATGTAGTCAAATAACAATGTGCATTCAACAAATTGTGTAATTACTGATAGTAGTGATTGGTTGCACATCCTAACCAAAAAATTTGCCAAAATCCTAAAATATTGCCGCCACCATTTACAAATCTATAACAAGAGTTTGTTGCAATTTGTGTCATCATTTGGTTTCTACTTGAGTAACTTAAGATTTAGCTTATACTCGTGCCATTTTCTCTATTTGAGCTAAGGTTGCTATTTAGTTTATAGACTTCAATTACTTTGATCTTTTGATGTGTGCCAATCATCATTGAACTTGATTCTGTTACTTTCATTAGAGGAGATCTGGGCTTCTAAGAGCCCACGAGTTTTCAGACTGTGGGAACTCTGCAGGACTGTTGCGACGCTGCCGCATGGCCTGTCCGACGTGGCCAAGTGATTGCCACGTCATTTTTTTTTTTTTAATAATTTTTTTTTTCTGACATCGGGGGCTGGTTTCCAGCATTGGGAACAACCCTGAAACAATCTTCTAAACGCTTAGATCTCCTCTAATGCGTGTTGTATTTGATTTTCTTGAACTTGCCATTTGATCCCTTGAGGTCCAAATTTCCCAAATTGTGTGGATTTTTTTATAAAATGCAAGTTAGAAACAATATTAATGATGACTTTCAACCAAAGATAGAAATGAAGATCCATAGATCACATCCGTAAGGCTAGATCTAGTGCATCACTAATCATTATTTTTAATAAAGTTTAACCCCTAAGCGATTATTTTTTGGTCGCTGCCCAACTTCAAGAAGAATTTTTGGGCGGAAAAAAGCATATTTTATTTTGTTTCTTAAAGATGAACATCCATAGTTCACATCCATAAGGCTAGATCTAGTGCATCAATAATCATTATTTTTAATAAAGTTTAACCCCTAAATGCTCAAGCAATTATTTTTTGGTCACTATACAACTTCAAGAAGAATTTTTGGCGGAAAAAAACATTTTTCAATTTTTTTATTTTAAAAATTGAATTGTCTTTCAATACTTATATTCAAAACTAAGATTGCTATGGTCAAACAAAAATTATAAGAGAAATAGCACAAAGTATTTAGAACTTGCCTAGTGTTGAAAAATTTACTACTTGAAAAAAGTCCCGGAAAAAGTGTTGGTATTCTAGCTACTAGATCTTATGCATTTCTTCACAAATCAATAGAAACCACAATTTTGACCATTCAAAGAAAAAATCAAATGCTAAAGATTGAAATTATATTTTTGGAGAATTTCTGAAGTTGTATCTTCAAAATTCATTTGAAAAGAATCTAAAAAAAGTTGCATAATTTCAACCATACATATAATTTCTACTTTTTATGCTTTATATTATCTTTATTGATGCAAACTTCAAAAAATTTATAGAACTTATATTTTATAAAACATTTGTCTTTTGTCCAAACCCCTTAGGCTTTTAGCGGTTAAACAAGAAATTCAAAATTCCTTCTAAAGTTGATTATATATTGAATATTTGTAATTTTCTCAATTAATTTGAAAAAAATTCAAAATATTAATTTTTAGATATGGTGAAATTTAAATGAATTCTAAATTACATATTTATTCAAGTAGTTTTTGAAAGGTCATATTGTGAATTGGGAAAGTAGTTTTATTGCCTATTTATGAACTTGTTATAAAAAAAGGGATTATTATTAGGCGCAATTACCTTAGTGTGTCACAACGAGATGGTGAACTTGAGAGTGAAAACCTAGTGAAGTATTTGTGGTGCAATAACAAGAGACAATGGTAAAAGGAGCTTGGCACCAAGGCTTTTTTTTTTGGCTTTCTGGTGCCAAATTGCACCAGAAAAAAAAATTGGCTAAAAAAGGTTATAAAAAATGCCAAAAAAATTGGATGAAATCGCCAGACAACTTTGAAATTAAAAAATATATTAGATGAAATTGCCTAATTGTGGATGAAAACCATACTATACATCCAATAAGCGGATGAATGTTGCAATTTGGAGCACCACTATAACATTTTATATCGCCACTATGGCACTTCTTCAAAAATGAAAAAAAAAGCCCTGCTTGGCACTAAATGATCTTGTATGATTCAAATGGTTGCATTTATGAGACATTTCCAAATATCATGACATATTCATAATAAGTTGCTTGTGAGGAAGTTTATGGCAAGTATAACTTGGTTTTTTTATAATGTATCAATCTTATGCAATTAGGTACTCTACAAGACTGATTGGGCTATATAACTATTATTCAGGCATTGATGGTTTATTGGAACAAAGATATAATGCACTTTGATAATAAGCGTAGTTGGTGGGATGTATTATTTAAAGTGTGCAATGTATTGTAAAGAAGCATTCACAATTGATTTCTCAAATCACAAATAATACTTGAGACTTTAGACTTTAGAACTAGCTTGTGACACACTTTGATACAATGATTAGTACGATTTAACCCCTAAAAGATGGAGGCACATTTTGGATAGAAATTGCAAAAAGTTGTCACTTTTTAGGGCAATGAGAAAAAAAGATTTTTTTTGTTGGTTCAAAATTCAACCATAAAATTTGTAGTAGACTACTATGAGAATGTGTGAAAAAAATTCAGAAACTTGACCGGATGAATTAAAAGATTAAAACATTTGAGATTTGAAGAATTTATTTATTTATTTGAAATGTTTGAAATTAGAAGGCAATTTTTTTTTTCAACCTTGCCTGATAGGTCAACAAAATTTAACTTTTTTTGGAGTGAGATGAGTGAGATTTTACCACTATATATGTTTTTTTCTTTTGACATTTGGATCTTGTAACATATAAGTTACAAACCTATCAAAATTTAGAATTATAAGAGGAGTTTTGCACATGTTATCTATAGCAACCCGAAATGCCAAAAACTTCCATAGTTGTCCGAACTGCCAAAAACTTCAGGGCATAACTTTTGATCTAGGCACTAGATGGGAAAAAAATTCTCACTAAGAAGTACATGTTCACATTTTGTATCAGGATTTTGTGAACGTGCAACCGAAATTGACTTAAGTTTGTGTGTAAGTACCCGAGATGTCTTGCATACGTTGAACAATCACTTGGTCCTTTTCATTATTAAACTCATTTTAGAAATGCTTGCAGGCTCTACAACATTCTCATTCGATTTTAAACTGATTTCCTTGGAACTAAATATAGATGTGCAATATATTTAGTTTCTCGGTTGCTTTGCAAATCTGACTAAGTTAGTCTTGCAGACTTCTCAGACTTGCAAATTGTTTCTTGCAATGTCCAGGACTCCGTCCGGCAGACACAAAGCCTGGCTGTAGGATTGCATTCTCTCGATGCTAGTTTTAGTAAGATCAAAAGTTTTAGAACTCACTTGTTGGAAACGCTGGCAGGAGTTGGCTTTGTTTCATTGCAAGAGGTTCAGCCAAGGCAGTACAAGTGAACAGCAGCACTTCACTCTTCGCATTCGCTTGATTTGATCAAATGTGTGGAGAAGCACTCACTCCATTGAATTGTGTGCTGCGTTAGGACTCATCATGATCAGCCATCCTATCTCTGGTGCAACTCAATTGAGGTCACTGTTTGTGCACAATGCAATGTAATACTGCTACTCATTTCAGATTTTGAAATGTACTGCACAGTACTAAGTTAGCACATAGTGGCCAAGTAGGGTGAATTGAACTGCGGCACAAATAGGATGGCTTAAGCTTATCTTATACTCCGTATTTGTTGAACTACCACAAGATCAATCTACTGCTAAGAAAAAGTGACAGATGAATAGCTAGAGATTGGGTCGTTTTTTTGAAAACAGGGCACCAAAATAGAAGTCAAATTGTCACACTTTAATGCAGTTTCCAACTTGCACTTTCATCACCAGCTCAAAAAAACATTGTGAGTTATTGTGAGATATTCGTTGTACATTAACTAATACTAGTTTGCATAATATTGAGTACAAACAGTCTGTGGATTTTAAAAAGAGAGTCCTGCATTTTGATTTTCGATGCAGTTCATTTGGAAGCAACTCTCATCAATGGATCAACGTCTTTAAAAGTTTTTTACAATTTTTATCTTTGCTTTGATTGTCATAGTATTGTCATAAATTAGTATAGCTCACTATGTACAACTGCATGATTGAAACTTCTGCTTATTTTCAACACTGTCAATAGTAAAAAGCCTTCTTTAAAATGGAATTTGGCATTGTACGTGTAAAAGCATGGTTTGCATGACACCCAAGGTTATAAAAATTTCACATAATTGGCATATACATTGTATTTTTATGAGACTGGGCACTACCCCTACAAACTCTCAAATATAAAGACAACAAACCTTGTCATCACAAGTAGTAGAAATTGAAAAGGATCAGAACTATGGCTGCATCTGCAACAGGAAGGAACGACATGATAAATGAAAAATGAGCTCCATTCATGTGATACTTAGAAAGATTGTAGAAGAAATCATTGCACAATGAGGAAGAAACATTTGAGTTTGGCTCTTGTAGTAAGCAAAGCGATCTCTCCAAACCTGCTACACTAATCTTCCAATGAAAACACACTCCTGCACATTGGTTCAAATGTCTAAACTGATGCAAACAATACCCTCTGCACAGCCTTACATGATTCCCTATGGAATAACGTTCCAAAAAACTCGACACATCAGATAAACATATTGATTCTCATGTGACTTTTCCGGGAGGTTGTGCCACTCACTGGACGAAAAGTTCAAAAAGGAACAAACTTGGTCGTGTTTGGTACAAATACCTCTACGTAACATCAACACACCTTCACATGCTTGAAGATCAATTGACCAATCCTCCAAATCAGGAAAGCATTGACCGTGTGTCCTCACTGGCACCCACACCCCAACACTGTTTTGAAACTGAAACTCTGTGATGAAATAAAATTCTGACCTAATGTCATGTTGATTCCACTTCTTGTGCAACACAAACATACGGTCACCCACAAGCGCGTATTGCATCACACGTGCTCCTTCCAATTGAAAGAGTGAATCACAATCCAAAAGCTCCAGTTGCCCTTCTTCAAAATCAAATGCACAAGAACTTGAACTCGTCAAGCCAAAACAATTGCCATAACCAATCTTCCATTCACGCGCACAACCCAAAATGCGACCCCAAGATGGCGCTGCTTTGCTCCATTCCCTCGAAACAGAATCATACGTCTCTACTATGTGATGGCCTTCATTATGGAATACGACAACCACCTTATATCTTTTGGTCTTGGAGTTCACTTTCAAGTGCACTAGTGTAGGCGGGACAGTGTACACATGTTGCAGAGGAGGGAGCTCATGCTGAACTCGTGTCAACGGATTGATCACCACAATGCACAAGGGATTCGCCTCTGTGTAGTTCCAAGTGGACACGAAACAGACCAACCCGCCACCACTAGCCATTGGCATCCAAACATACGGGATCCCACTAGTTGCATTCCCCCGATTTGTTAAGCGGAAGTGATAAACATAAAGCCATACGTATTTGTTGGAATCAAAAATTCTTACCGAGAACTCACTAAAATGCTCTGCATAAGAAACAAGTGCTGCCATGTTCGGGTTCGCTTCGTCACATGCTCGGTTGAACTCCATATTCAAAGTCCATTCTTTAAAGAGCTGGAACCGCAAGTGGATGATATTAGGCACTGGCAAACGTGCCAAGACAAGCACCAGCAACTCCCTCGGAAGATTTCCCCAAAGCACAGGATTCATGACGGCATATGAAGCAACCTTGTGCGAAGCAGCAGCCATGTCAGTAGAGTAAGTGTCGTGACTTCTCGCCCACTTCTAGAAAGGCAATCAGCTACTTTCGCAAGAGCTTTGCTACTGAAGGTAATCCGGATGCGCACCATCAACAGGGTCTTGCATTGTCGCGATCTCCCTAGACTCCTCCAAGCATCCTTCAAAACTGTCAGTCACACAACCAACAACCAAAACTAGGTGAGAAATCCATTTACAAGCACCTCACTTCGAAGCATCGCACAAGCCACCTGAAATATGAACTCTAGTTTGAGAAAGGTAACCCCGGCTGCATGGTATAGTCGTATCGCTCTCTCTTCGTGACCTTGGAAGGGCATCCTCTCCAAAGTCAAGAATCAAGGTGCCCGTGGTACAAGACTAATCCAACCCTAAAACAAGCTTCAAAATTCTCGCTTTTCCATTCAGACCCCGAGATTCCTCTTTTGGTTTCTTCGTTCTGTCCAATTATTCAGCAATCCACTTCGGTCCAAATGAAGTATAAGGTGCAGTGAGCGCAATCACTACACGCAATCATGCGCACAAACGATTTTAACAGAGCAGACTATGGAAAAAGAATTGCACAAGCATGGATTCGTATTTCCACCCGCTGTTGACAAACTCCAGAGCTAATTGAGCTACAAGTCCAGAAGGACAATTGAAGAGAACTCCTATGTGATTACGTAACCAAATTTCAAGAGATGTTTTGTGTAAACTGTGAGAACTGGTATTTCGGTAGAAGCAACCAAAGTAACGAAACCCTCAAGCAAAATTGGCCAGAATTGACATCGTCAACCAAATTGAGGGAGCTACCACAATAATAAACTTACTATAAACAACAACAAAAGAGACTACTGCTGCATGGACTGAGTGAAAGCAGCGACGTGCACGCAGGCGGAATTGCAAAGTCGAACGAACGAGGATGTTCTTACCAGTGAGGATCATCGATCAACTTGGTTTGGCTTAAGATTTGTGTAGCAAAAATCAAACCAACCAACGAACAATCAAGCAAACGAGGGAACAGAAAAGAACAATCCTTGCAATAGCAAATGCAGCTTGAAGCTCCGCAAGGGCAAGAGAAGGTTGGATAACGGAGACACATGCAAAGAGCATCTGCAGCAGTACAGGCAAACATCATTTTGGTCAAATACAGGGACACTGAATCGGTGCTATAAATTCTTTGATTTTCTACCTAGTTGAATTCACTATTTTGTCTTCTAATCAACTACAAGGTTTTAAAATAGTTTGTTTTAAAAGCAACTAACCTCTAAAACCTATCATGGCACACATGTACATTTTTCTTTCTTCGATGTACCAAAGGTTTACATTTCAGGATGTGGTCGCTTTTAGTGACCACTACGTTTCAACTTCAAAAATTTATAACTAATTTGAGGAAGGTTTAAAAAATATGAAACAACTTGGATTAGATGCTAGTTCCATTTTTTTCTAATGAAAATTTATTGAAAATTGTTTCAAGGAGTTTAGCTTCCCCCAAAAGGCAAACAACTCTTAACCCCGAAAAGACCAAATCTTTTTTTCTGCCAAAAAACACTCAAAACTACCATTTCTATAGCAAAGAGTAAAAAAAACTTTTTTTTTTTTTGCACATTCCAATTGTAGGATCTTAGACCTAACTAGTATGAGAATGTGTGGAAAAACTTTAGAATTTTTGATTGCACAGATTGCAAGATATCTTTGTTTAAAGTGAAAAAAAACAAGTTTTTCAGCATATTGCAGGACTAAATTATTTGACTTTGAACCTTCTTAATTTTAATTTATTGCACTACAGAGTTTGGAGCTTTAAATCTTTATGGTGGAGAATTGAATTGAGGGTCTAGGGAATTTATTTTTTCAAAAGAATTTATTTTTTATTCTTTAAAAATTTGTTAAGTAGAAATAGGTACGAGATAGAAGGAAAAATTTACATTTTTAATATCTCTAAAATAGAATTAAAATATACTAATCACAATGGTCAGATTGTTCTAGCAAAAAAACTAAACCATATGGAACTTTTTTTTTTACTGTAAAAATTGCATTCAAAAATAAATCCTACAAGTTATTTTTCCAAAAAGATGCTTTAATTGCCCAAAAAACAAGATTGTCCATAACTTTCTCATAACAAATCCAAATGGAATGAATCAAAGCTTTCCATAAAGACAAAAATTTAATCTATGAGAATAAAAAAGAAAGAATAAAAATTCAAATTTTAATTTTTTTTTGTTGCCCCCTCTCCCCTGTTTTGAACTTATTTGGGCAATTTTTTTGATCCCGGGCACCGATTGAACAAAAATTATATTCCCAAGAAGCTAATCGATTTTTCTATCTTCAAAAAATCAAGACAATAATTCAACCCGCAGGTACCTATCCTAAATCCCATTTGTCCCTTGAAGGGACAATGGTCCTAGGGGTTAAATGATCGCTTTAAGAATTAACTACCTTCTATGGGCCCAAAACAAAATGAATCTCCTTCATTGCTAATCCAATAAACTATTTGTAAAAGAAACATTAGTTTTTGATGGAATTGTTGTCCCTGGCAAAATTATTATTTTTGTTGTGCCAAAAAGAATATTTTGAGTAAATCAAGCATTCATTTTTTTCTCCTAAAACATTGTGTTAGGCTTGTTTGAGGTAATGTTGGATAATTTGCTCTAAGCTTCATCTGTTAATCTTGAAAAGATGGGCTGATGACTACTTTTTCAAACTTCAAAGTTCCTCTCTCTCTCTGCTTCTATTTTGCAATTATATATAATTGAGATATTTTGTATATGATTTTCAAAGATGTAATTAAATGTATTCTATAACTAAGCTATAAAAATTTTACAACTATTTGTGAACCGAGTTTGACTAAATGTTGTGAATTTTGAATAAATAGTGAAAAAATTCATATCATATGCAACATATACTAAAATATCCAAAAAAAATTCTATAGGTGTATATTATAGTTTAAAATTAGTAATTTTTTGAAATTTTAGATTGGTATGGAACTAGACTTCATAAGCTTCATTTCATTAGTTAGTCTCTAATTCAAAAAAATCATCTTTATTGCTTAAATTTAGATTCAGAGAATAAAAAATTGCCTAAATACACCACTTTGCAATCCAAAGATTTCTAGGGTTCTTATATAAGACAGTCAAAAAATATCACAACTTGGAAAGAATATACAACATTTTTTTATTGGAATGAGATTTGAGAAGCTCGCCATAAAAATTTAGATGAAAAATTATTATTTTCCATCTTTTAAGCTTTTCTAAAATCATCCAAAAGACACAAAATGTCTTCTTTGGTGTTTTAGGATTAACTAAAGGTTCATTGCAAAATTACAAGCCTTCCAAGTACAAGTTGCAAGTTGCAACTACAAAGCTATAAAGTAATGTAGTGGCAACTTAGAAGAATACAACATTCCACAAAAGAATTTTTATAAAAATGATCCAATTTTTGATCAATACCCTATGAGTAGGTCAATTTTGTAAATAATTAGGAAAAAATTGGAACATGTCTAAAATATGAAAAATTATACAACTATTTTTGAAAATTTGGGAAAATTTCACTGTTGCCAATTCTGAATATTCAAAAATTATTCTTGAAGAACTTTAGACAATGAAAGGAATACACTTATACATGAATAGAAAAAAAACATTATTGTAATCGCTAAAGAGTGTTGAAAAATTAGAAAGAAAAAAGTGCCAAAAGTCAAGAAAATCTAATCAAGCTGCCCAATTGTCCAAAATACCAAAATTAAATTAGTTTAACAACTAGGTGCCAAATTTGACTTGAAAGTATAGTAGGTGTACTCTTTATTTCTATAAAAACTTTGAAAGTCATCCATCAACCTATTTTGACCTCAATCTCCTTCCGGGACCGATTTACGTACATGGTCAATATAAGATTACAAGTGTTTCAATGAATTCTTTGTGGTCACTTTGTGAAAATTTTGTTCAACCAAATTTGCAATAGTAGGGAAAGATATGACAATTAGAATTGAAGTTTTTGTTAATAAGAGAATATGATGCAAATTTTTGAAAGAAATATGTGGTGGCCGGACTCCTATATTGACTAAGTCTTTGTTGGTTGGATTTCCATTTGTCTGTACAAGTTTGTACTGAGAGTGTTTGTCAGTGTTTGTCAGTGTTTGTCAAGCTTGCTTGATCTATAATTTGTATAGTAGAACCTTTCTAAACTAGTAGGTCTCGGACTAGTCTGACAAGATCAATTAGAGAGGTTTATTTGCTTATGGGGGGCATTTTTAGTCATAACCTTTGTTATGTGGACAAGTCCGGGATTGGTCTCAAAAGATCAATTAGAGAGGTTTATTTGCTTATGGAGGATCGACTTAAGAAGGTTCTATTGTACTTGGCTATGATCTACATAACCTCTAAGATGTAGGTGGCTACTAGTGGACAATTAAGCCGCAATAGCGACAACCATGATCCACCGGTAACTGCTTACGTCCAAGTGGTCATGGGACGTAGTTGTTGGGGCGGAGAATCGAGATGTCCCCCATGCATAGATTTCCCATTGACCTACCACCTTCAACCTTCTAGAAGTTCACAAATCGACCTAGTACCTCTAGGTCCTGTGCCATTCTTTTTTTTTTTTTTTTTTAAAACACTCTCGCGCTTTCCGTCTCATTTCATTTTTTGAGTTTGTGCACCTTGTCTGTTATGGCTTGTGTAGTACTGTTTTCGATACTCCAAGAATATACGATTGCAAATTAAAGGGGTTTGCTAAGGATGTATGATTCTGGCCCAGTAACAGATTTTGCATGCTCCTATTTCATTTGGTTTTCTAACTCAGTCTGTGTTAATTTTGGTCATCAGCTCAAATTCCACTGATAGACTGCTGAATTGCTAATTCTCATTAAGTTATTGAATGGCTACCTTTGATGAAATCATCACAAGGCCAATCAATGGGAATGGCTATTGCGGTGAAGATTATTTCGAGATGGTGAAAATGGCACACCATCAGAGTGGCACTTGGAATACTGCCATTTTAATGAAATTGCCCATTATTTGAAAGGTTGTGCAAAAGTTATAACTTACATCAGACACAAAAGACAAAGGTATCATTATATTATATTAGCATTATCACCAATGTATGTAAGATATCCCAAGTGCATCATATCATTGAGGTTTTTGTTTCCTTTGAAGCTTTCTGGTGACAATCCACAAACGCGGGAATGAAGCTCGAGCTCCCACCCGAACAAGAAGAATGATGGTGTGTTTACTCCAATATTTCAGGCGCTTATTGAAAATGATCGGCGATTTGTCAAATTGGCGGAGATTTTTGACTGTGGCACTTTTAGTCAGAGCTGGACTCCACGCAAATTGATACCATTCTAGATTTTAGAGCACTTGTGCAGTTGAATGTCACAAGTTTAGAGCTCGATCTGAACGGCGCCCATATACCGAAATTTGACGTTAGTATGCTCAACATTCTGCATCATTCATTTGGCATTAATTGAGAAGGAAAACATGAGCAAGCTCAAGGATCCTATTTGTTCTACTTAGTGTGTGGTACTTATTCAGAACAGAGGTGCAAATTCTACAAAATTGACAATATTGACAAAATTTCAACAGTTCTGATTTGCAGTTCTGATCTCATACTGGTGATCCATTTAATAATACGATCCGTCAAAAGCATCGCTCATGCTGATGAGTCAATGACAAAGAAATCATGTTGCAACTCCAGTAGACGCTTCCCATGCCATGAGCAAAACATGTACAGCATTGTAAACTGCAAGCTGTATATAACCATGCATCATTATGACAACAGCTGATGTTTTCATCCACTGTTCGTTAATAAAGAGCTTCCATGGCAAAATTCTAACAACAAAGGGAACATTTACGGACTAGGTAATTGCAAAGAAGGCCAAGTTATAAAAAATAATCGCAGGCTACGACATGGTGTGGTGAACATTCTACTACTAACTTGTGATTATTTTTGATGACTTGGCTTACTTTGCAATTACTGGACGTAATGTCAATGTAGGAGAGTTGAGCCGTTTGATTTCTTTGATTGCCTAACCAATCAAAACATGCCACAAAGGCAAAAGTCTACTACATTTAGATTATGTTAAGTGAGTCCGCACTCACTAAGTTAATACCGGTTGGTAGTAGTAGAGATTTTCTAAGATTTTTCTCACTCCCAAACCAATGAAATTTCTACTTCATACTGACCCCGTTGAAAATTTGCACAAGGTCCGTAGTGAGCGTTATCAGTCTTAATCCGCCACTCCTTAACCATTCAAAACAAGCCACGACGGCAAAACTCTCCTGCATTGACAGTATGGTATTCTGTCAACAAGGAGGCATTGATGTGGAACATTTTACTACTGACTTGTTTGTTCATTCCTACCAAGTTGGTTGGTAGCCCGTATCAAATGTCACCAAGGCTTCAAGTTGCTGTTGAGTAACCCTGCTGCTCTGGGCCAATGGCTTGATGATGCGTCATCGAGATTCTCGGCCCGGAGGACTATGGAATTCTAGCTCGTCCATATCTGCTGGTTTCGATGTCGCAAGGGCCAGAAGTTCCGACAGAGAGCGAGTGTTTTTGGTGTGTGACTTGTGATTCTTTGAGGAATCCACCGATTTCAGCTTGCTCCTTGTGGTTGGGTGAAGTTTGGGGTTTTTCTCAAGGGAAAGCTAGCAACCATCATGTGTTCACACTTTAATGCAGTTTCAAACTTGCACTTTCATCACCAGCTCAAAAGAACATTGTGAGGTACTCATTGTGAGGCATTCATCGCAGATTAACTAATATCGGTTAGCACCATTTTGAGTAAGAAACAGTGGATTTTAGAAAGAGATTCCTGCATTTTGATTTTCGATGCAGTTCATTTGGAAGCAATGCATCAATTGTATCTTTTTACAATTTTCTTCTTTGCTTTGTTTGTCATAGTATTGTCATAAGTTAGGAAACCTCAACTGCATGAGCTTACTTGCTTATTTTTAACATTGTCAACAGTGAAAGTGCCTTATTTAAATGGAATTCGGCATTGTACGTGTCATACGTGATAGTTCGGATGACACCCAAGCTTATGAAAATCTCGTATAATCAGCATATTCTATGCATTGTGTTTGAATGAGACTGGATACCACCCCTACAAATTCTCAAATATAAAGACAAGGAACCTTGTCAGCATGAGCAGTAGAATTTGAAAAAAAATCAGTAAGATGGCCGCAACTGCAGGAGCAAGGAATGGCACGATAAATCAAAATGGACTCGCCTACATTCACGTGAGTGATGCTTTGAAATGCACAAGTAGTGTTTTTATCCTGATACCTAATGAAAATACATTCCTTCACATTGGTCCAAGTGCATAATCTGACACAAATCGCAGCCTTCCGTCTCACATCTTGATCTAGCGGTGCCACGACACGTGGACGTTCATCATTGGATGCCAGGCATGGATGGCAAAGTGAGGTCATCGGCTTCCGTCGTGGATGAATTCAGGACAGCTCGTCGTCTCCTTCAGTTGAATTGGTCGTTGGGGTTTCTAGCACTGCCGTGAACTAGGGTTTTGAGCAAATGCGTCGACTGGAGTCGACGTCGGAGAAGTTCTGGAGCTTGGCAGCCGGGGGAATCGGAGAGTTGCAGCGTAGGGTTTTGTCTTCCGTGGGCCGCGAAATCAGAGTGTCTGCGGAGCAAGAGTGAGGCGATAGCGGTAGCGGGGGTTCCTCGGAGGAGTGACTGAAGCGTGCGTCATACGCTTCCTGTGTTCTGTGAGTGTTGGAATTTGGGCTGCCCGCTGCTGCGGAGCAAGGGAGACGCGTGAGCGTCCGGCGTCGGAGGAGCTCGTAGAGCAGTGCGTGGATTTCAAGAAGAAGGGCTTCCGCCGTTTCAGTAGGTGCGTTATCAGTTGCGGCACTTCGTTCTTGTTTTTAGACAGAAGAGGGCACACGTTGGGGTTGGTGTCCACTCTTCTGGATACTGGACGGCCAGTTCTCCTACCGGAATATGAGAATCCCTAGCATTTCTGAGCTTGTTTTTGTCTTGCCATGTGCGATCGCAGGTACTAGCAATTAATCTTCACAATTGTTAACCCCTACTGCTCTGTGAGAGAAAGGTTATCCTCGATTCCACCCTTATTTTATGTTGGTTTGGCTCCTACTCCCGGTTCTTGCGATTCTGTCTTGTTACTTGTCCTCTTGCTTGTTGGAACTATGGGTTAGTCTTAGAATCGTCTAGTTCACGAAGAATGAGAGCTCTAGGTTAGCATTTCTTATTGAAACATATCTATTCAGTGAACTAATGGACAATGTCACGATCGCCACTGGTAAATGCTTTTACAGTGCTTCACTTCCTTCATTGTTCATTAGGATTAGGTGACCTACTTTAGCCATGTGCTTAAAATCTTATGGATGCAGTTATTGCACTTGGAAATTATATTCTTGTCGATGTACAAATCCTTTGCATTTCTAAGCTTGCTTTATGTTGAGCACAATCGCAGGTAATGGCAAGTAATCTCTGCACAAATTAACTCCGTAGAGCTTCGAGGAGGAAGTTACCGCCACGTTTCCTTACAGGATGTCATCCCCGATGCTTGGTATGCTTTACTCCTGTGACAACTTGTTTGAGTTGTTGTCTGTAAGCGTGGGAGTAAATTAGCGGATGTAGAGACCTTGTCTGTGGGTTTTAATGTTCCTAGTCTTATGTGCTTGTCAATGTTCCGCAGAGGTCTAGTTGTGGACCAGTGCTGTGTGTTAACATAACTTAGTTGAGCCTTCTTGTTGTTTGTAAGTTATAGGATACTGTTTGTGTCACTTTAAGCATTCCAATGGATGAAGGAGTGTGATATTGAGAGGATATATGCATTTGCAGGAAGAACTTTGGAGTATGAGAGCCTAGTTTTGTTGAGATCAATTCTCACACTTCATTAATTTCCTATTTGACTTCAATGTAGCGGAGGTAGCAGACCAATATAAGTGACAATAGATAGTAGTCAAGTCATGCTAACAAGAGTCTTTACATCATGAGCCCAACCAACGTATGAATAGATGAGTTGCTGTCAACTGGTAAGAAGAGTCAGTATAGAAGATATTAGGATTAGAGTCCCATCAGTTTTAGTATCCTTGACCTTATTGACGTGGGTTGCCAATGTATTCACAAACATGTCCATTAGTGCATCCTCTGATTATATTTACAATCTGTGCACATGTTCACAACAAATGAAAGCCAACTTGTTTACTTCAGTTTTCTTCTGTTTGTATGCATTGGTGGCAGCAAGTTCATTATGCAGTTTTGTCTGTCTGGTAGCTTTCAGCACATTCATTTGAATCTTAAACTTTGAATATTTGGTGATTGCAGGTGCCGATTCCATGGAAATTGATGGTCCGAGCTCTTCAAAACCTACTGAAGGTGTATTTTACTTCGAATTTTACTTTCTTTGGATGCTAGTGTTTTTTACCATTAGAAGCTTAGTTTGTGGTGTCTGGCCGTATTCTTTGGAAATTGGGACTAACTCGTATGAACTAAAGCAATCAGTCAAGCTCTCCTTGCATTGTTCAACAGACCCGATGAATCTTATTGTGTTTGCAAACATTGGAATGCATTGAGCTCTTCTTTGTATGTCGGACGTGAACCTGATTGAATCTATTTTGGTGGAGTTCATTCATTTAGATCATGGTGCGTGGGAGATGGTCATGGAGCCAATTTACAAGTCCGGCAAGCCTTAGAGACCATTAAGCATGACCTTTGATCCGGGCACCCCATTAAAGAAAAATTTATATGCCCATGATGACCAAAATACACTACAAGGGTGATCCCTGGATTAAGCATCTTCTTGATTAGAAGAGTCAATAATATCATGACAAGGGGATTTGCAATCCTAATCACTGAAAATGTACTCAAGCGACTTCAAAAAATAAAATGGAACGAAAAAAACATTTTTTTTATCTTGCAGTCTTATGTGAAGTCATCCAAACGGACAGTAGTGTCTGCAGCAGCGGTATAGGGTTAAGGCAATCAGAAACACTATGAAACAGAACGTGAAACCTCCATGAGTCAAGTGTTCGTGGGCATCGTGTTCGGGAGCACGGAAATTTGTGGTGACTGCTGACTAAACACGGTTGCTAAGACCGTGACTGAAGTCATTGGGGGAGGCTGTGTTTGCAAGCTGTCCTTTGCCTTGTTTGGGCGTCCAGTGTTTCGCCACTTCACCATGTTGTGAGTTCCTTGTGCTTTACTTGTTGTGTAGAGAGTTTGTTTTGATATGCTTGTTCTGATATGCTTAGTCTGTGTGTTTCCTTCGTAGCATTTTGGAAGAGTCTGTTTAGAAGCTGTAGTTATGCACACAAGGATTTGTTTTTTGGTTACCCTGGTTCAGCTTCGCCAATCCCTGCCATGTCGTGCTAGTCATTTTGCTTGTCAAGTTGGTTGCCTGATTGGGAGGTGTGACTTTATGCATCATCGCATCATCCAACAGCATGTGATATTATTGCACAGATTGACTGGAGTGCCTTAGACTTGTAATCTCTTATCTGCTGTGCAGTCCATTTGAATAGCCTGTGAATTAAGGTTTCTGGTGTGTATTTCTTGGCGTGCAGATCTAGAAGGAATGATGTATGCAACATCCATGAGCTGACAAGTCCTGCATCATTAGTGATGAGAATTGATCGATGGATTTATTAATGTTCTTGTCTCCAGGTACGATGATGCTTATGGATGGGCTCAGTTCTCAGACTTTGTTGTTTAATCATTGTCGAAATGGTTTAGATCATGTCAACATTGTTTCAAATATAGGCTTGCGAACACTTGTTCTCAGCATTATTTATTAGATCGATTCCTACCTCTTCATTGAAATAGGTTTTGACATTTCACATTGAATAACAAATTCACTTCCAGTGATGGAGAATTTTTTGAGGGTGGTAGCGCTTCAGTTCAGCTTAGGTTTACCAGGAAACAAAATCGTATGTTTCATTCCATATTTTGTTTCTTTTTTATAGCCTTTTTAGTCTAGTTTTTGAAGACTTTGTTCTTAACTTTTAACTTACCAACGATGTGTGTCTATGAATTGGCTAATTCCATTGATCACATTGTAGAAAGTGGGGTCAGATGGGGTCAAATTCTTTATCACCAGAATCAATGAAGAACATTGCCCATGCTGGTCATAAATTTTAAAAAATGGACCAAAGATGGTTTACGGTTTCATTTGCAGGCATACAAAAAAGATTGAAAGATGTTTAAAATGGAGAGCAAAATGAAATGGTTTATCTTGCCATCCCTTGCCATGATTTGCAAGTCATTTTGCTTGAGAAGTTAGTTGCTCGATTTGGTTGGTGAGGTTTCTTGCAGCATGCACTAGCAAATGGTATAAATGATCAAATTTGCTCACGTCCTCATGTTTGCAACTAGTTTGTGTTTTCTTATCAAGGTGTGCAACCTAGTTTGGTCCTTCTTGTAAACTAAGAATTTGTTTTTTGGTGTTTCTAGGTCTGCATATTAACAAGGATTGATGTGTGGAGCATGCATTTACTGACAAAATTTGGGTCGATACAATCTTGATGCTCATATGTTCAATATTGTTGTGAGCTATGTAGAGAGTTCACGAGGAGCCTTGATTCACGAGTTAAGGAGTGTAGATGTTACTGGCATTTGATCTATAAGGAACACATCCTTAAGTTTTCAAGAGCTCTTTAAGAAGTGATTTGAGGAAGGACTACCTTTCTTGCAACACACAATAACTACACTAGGCCTATGTCTTGGAACTCCACATTGACATTGTGAAGGCTACCACTTATTGAGAAGAATCTAGTTGGCACTATATGTGAGTACTCAAGCCATGTCCCCATCTTTATCAATTATCTTGTGTTTTGTGTTGACATGAATTCCTTGAATCTTGAATACAAAGGTTGCATGAAGAGTGACTTGTGGGGAGGGTGGATCACAAACTAATATATTTTGTTCCAATTGCAAATTCGTTTTTCATTTCTAGTGTATGTTTCAATTTTGAAGTGGCGAGCATGAAGAGTGATATGGAAAGTGATGCAAGTGATGCAAGTGATGCCAAGAGATTGTGTGCAATGGAAGGTGGTTAGTTTACCTTGGTCTCACTACTAGCTTGTCTTTTTCTTATTGAATTTTGAAAATCAACGATTTACAACTTTATAATGCTCGCCTTTGAATTTGATTGCTATTTGATGCTATTTGGACATGGGGATTTATGAAGTAGATTGATCGTTGGTTGTGGTGCAGATGAGTTTGTGAACTATGATGTCTTTATAAGTCAGAGGCCTTGATACCAAGACGGGTTTTGTGGGCTTTTTATATGATGCTTTGGAACGAGCTGGATTGCATCCCTTTTTGGATTGCAAATCCATTGGTAAAGGCCAAGATTCTTGGAAATGCATTGCCCAAGCCATCCAGTCAACACCGCTAGCTCTAGTCATCTTTTCGGAGAGTTTTGCACAATCTGAGTGGTGTTTGAGAGAATTACATGCTATGTTGGACACTCCTTCTGTGAAGGTGCTACCAATCTTCTACAATGTCAAGCCATGGGAATTGAATTTTCTAGAAAAGGGTCAATTAGCTATTGGATTCTCAAAGTTGATAGAGAGGCATGACACATCCATCATAGAAGAATGGAGGGCTGATTTGAAAAGAGCTTCGCGATTGAATGGTTGGGAGCACCAAGCAGGAGAGAAGAGGTAAATATGGGGGTATGCACTATGTGTTATGAAGAGTTTGTGGTTGAATTTGACTCTGACTTTGTATTTGATGGTACTAAAATTTGTTACACGTTTGCAGGTTCGAAGCGGACTTGGTGTTGGAGGTGGTTGACAAGGTTCTTGAGTCGGCAAACAAGTCACTTCCTATGGATGTGGGTGATCATATTGTGGGTGTGAAGCAAGTTGCTGAGAACCTCATTCAAGCTCTTACTCAGAAGCAAGTGTTATTGTTGGGATTGTGGGGAATGGGTGGAATTGGAAAGTCTACTTTGGCGAAGGAGTTATATAACCAATTAGGGCAAAGATTTGTTGCCAAGTGTTATGTGGAAGATGTGGTAGAGAAGGTGAATCAAGGTGGTGTGATGACTATCCAAAATCAAATTTTGAAGGACTTGTGTGAGAATGAGAATATTACAGACAAATCTCATGGGAAGGTTATTCTTGAGGAAAGGCTATCTAAGAAACACATTCTTTTGGTTTTGGATGATGTTCGTGACAATGATGAGATGGATTATCTAATGTCCCGCCAAATGCTCAAGGAAGGTAGCTTGTGCATTGTCACATCTCGGAATTGACGTGTATTTGAGAAGTCAACTTCATTTGATGTGAAACATGAGGTTGACACCCATAATGTTCAATTATTGAGTGAGCATGATTCTCAAAGTGTCTTTGCATGTCATGCATTTGGAGGTGATGGGAAAGTACCTCTAGGATTTGAAGGTCTTGTTGGAGATGTTAGCCATGCATGCGGTGGAGTTCCCTTGGTGTTGAAGGTTTGTGGATCTCTATTGATGGATGAGGAGGATGTGGAGATTTGGAATGAGGTTTTGAAGAAGTTAAATTGTGGCATTATCATGGACGAGAGGAAGATATTTGATTGTCTTCGAATTAGCTATGATGCTCTTCAGGTACAACATCAAGAAATATTTTTGGATATTGCATGTGCATTATTGGGAGAATCTATGGAGATGGCTAAACTTGTTTGGAGATCCCAAGGTTGGTCTGGAGCATATGGTGTGCGGACCCTTATTGAGAAGGCCTTGATTACAGTGGATGATAAAGGCGCCTTTCGCATGCATGACCACTTGAGAGACATGGGCCGTGCAATTGCCAAGCAAGAAAGTGCAAGTTTGGGTATTTGCAAACGCTTATGGGGATCAAAATCCTTGACATTGTTAAACAAGAATGAGGTATGCTTGGTAACCATTGAATTTTAGTTTGGTCAATCTTTTGACTAGAGTATTAGTATGTAGTTTTCTTGTGGTAAATTATATACTTGAGAGAGTATTGGAGTAGTATTTAGTCCAGTTTGGTTGTTTGAGGATGCAAATGTGTTCTATATGTAATCTTTCTCTGGTTTTTACCTATGCCTAGTTTTATCCAAGAAACACATGTATTTTGAAGCTTTGAAGTTTATTTGACCTTTTAAATTTGTCTTTGCAGCCACTACTAGATTTTCTTGAAACTTTGAGTCTTCATTCACGGCGTGGAATTCAAGTTGACCTTTCTTGCATGAAAAGGTTGCGTATATTGAAATACGAGGGTAATTTCTTTAGGATGTCAGCACTTCCAAAGAATTTGCGTTGGCTCCATTACATGAAGCAAATGAATGTAGGATTCAAACCTTTTCCAGAGTCACCTAAAAGCAATGAGTTGATGATATTGTATTGGATGGATCATTCGATGAAGAGTTTGCCTGAATCTTTTCGAAATTTGAAGAAGTTGAAAGTGTTGAATTTGAACAGCTGTGATGAGCTGAAGGAGCTACCAGATTCATTGGAAGGCCTTCAAAATTTGGAAAACTTGATTCTCCAAGGAAGTGGAATCCAAAGTTTGCCCAAATCATTGGGAATGTTGAACAAGTTGAAAGTGTTGAATTTGAGCTGGTGTGATGAGCTGAAGGAGCTACCAGATTCATTGGGAGGCCTTGAGAGTTTGGAAGACCTCGATTTTCAACAAAGTGGAATCCGGATTTTACCCAAATCTTTGGGAACGTTGAGCAAGTTGAAGTTGTTGAATTTGAACTGGTGTGCTGAGCTGAAGAAGCTACCAGATTCATTGGAAGGCCTTCAAAATTTGGAAAGCTTGATTCTCCAAGGAAGTGGAATCCGAAGTTTGCCCAAATCTTTGGGAATGTTGAGCAAGTTGAAGGTGTTGAATCTTGCAAGGTGTGGTAAGCTCGAAGAGCTACTAGATTCATTGGGAGGCCTTGAGAGTTTGGAAGACCTCAATTTTCAGCAAAGTGGAATCCGAAGTTTACCCAAATCTTTGGGAACGTTGAGCAAGTTGAAAGTGTTGAATTTGAACCGGTGTGATGAACTAAAGGAGCTACCAGATTCATTGGGAACGTTGAGCAAGTTGAAGGTGTTGAATCTTGCAAGGTGTGGTAAGCTCGAGGAGCTACCAGATTCATTGGGAGGCCTTGAGAGTTTGGAAGACCTCAATTTTCAACAAAGTGAAATCCAAAGTTTACCCAAATCTTTAGGAACGTTGAGCATGCTGAAAGTGTTGAATTTGAATCGGTGTGATGAGCTGAAGGAGCTACCAGATTCATTGGGAGGCCTTCAAAATTTGGAAAACTTGATTCTCCAAGGAAGTGGAATCTGAAGTTTGCCCAAATCTTTGGGAACGTTGAACAAGTTAAAGGTGTTGAATCTTACAAGGTGTAGTAAGCTCAAGGAGCTACCAGATTCATTGGGAGGCCTTGAGAGTTTGGAAGACCTCAATTTTCAACAAAGTGGAATCCAAAATTTACCCAAATCTTTGGGAACGTTGAGCAAGTTGAAAGTGTTGAATTTGAACTGGTGTGCTGAGCTGAAGGAGCTACCAGATTCATTGGGAGGCCTTCAAAATTTGGAAAACTTGATTCTCCAAGGAAGTGGAATCCGAAGTTTGCCCAAATCTTTGGGAATGTTGAGCAAGTTGAAGGTGTTGAATCTTGCAAGGTGTGGTAAGCTGGAGGAGCTACCAGATTCATTGGGAGGCCTTGAGAGTTTGGAAGACCTCAATTTTCAGCAAAGTGGAATGCGAAGTTTATCCAAATCTTTGGGAACGTTGAGCAAGTTGAAAGTGTTGAATTTAAGTTGGTGTGATGAGCTGAAGGAGCTACCAAATTCATTGGAAGGCCTTCAAAATTTGGAAGACTTGATTCTCCAAGGAAGTGGAATCCAAAGTTTGCCCAAATCATTGGGAACGTTGAGCAAGTTGAAGGTGTTGAATCTTGCAAGGTGTGGTAAGCTCGAGGAGCTACCAGATTCATTGGGAGGCCTTGAGAGTTTGGAAGACCTCGATTTTCAACAAAGTGGAATCCGGATTTTATCCAAATCTTTGGGAATGTTGAGCAAGTTGAAAGTGTTGAATTTGAACTGGTGTGCTGAGCTGAAGGAGCTACCAGATTCATTGGAAGGCCTTCAAAATTTGAAAAGCTTGATTCTCCAAGGAAGTGGAATCCAAAGTTTGCCCAAATCTTGGGAATGTTGAGGAAGTTGAAGGTGTTGAATCTTGTAAGGTGTGGTAAGCTCATGGAGCTACCAAATTCATTGGGAGGCCTTGAGAGTTTGGAAGACTTTGATTTTCAACAAAGTGGAATCCAAATTTTACCTAAATCTTTGGGAACGTTGAGCAAGTTGAAAGTGTTGAATTTGAACCGGTGTGCTAAGCTGAAGGAGCTACCAGATTCATTGGAAGGCCTTCAAAATTTGGAAAACTTGATTCTCAAAGGAAGTGGAGTTCGAAGTTTGCCCAAATCTTTGGGAATGTTGAGCAAGTTGAAGGTGTTGAATCTTGTAAGGTGTGGTAAGCTTGAAGAGCCACCAGATTCATTGGGAGCCCTCTTAAGTTAGGAAGACCACAATTTCCATGAAAGTGGTATCCGAAGTTTACCTCAATCTTTGGGAACGTCGAGCAAGTTGAAGGTTTTGAATTTTGTAAGGTGTGGTAAGCTTGAAGAGCTGTCAGATTCCTTGGGAGGCCTCCAAAGTCTATAAAATTTGGATCTCAGTGAAAGTGGAATCCGGAGTTTAACCAAATCCTTGGGAGCATTGAGCAAGTTGAAAGTGTTGAATCCGAGTTGTTGTGTTGAGCTCAAGGAGCTTCGAGCCTCCAAAGTTTGGAAGAGCTTGATTTTCGACAAAGTAGATCAGAAGTTTACCTAAATCTTTGGGAATGTTGAGCAAGTTGAAAGTGTTGAATTTGAATTGGTTTGCTAAACTCAAGGAGCTACCTAATTCATTGGAAGGCCTACAAAATTTGGAAAACTTGTATCTCAAAGGAAGTGGAATCTGAGGAGTGCCCAAATCTTTGGGAACGTTGAGCAAGTTGAAGGTGTTGAATTTTGCAAGTTGTAGTAAGCTGAAGGAGTTACCAAATTCATTGTAGGGCCTCAGAAGTTTGGAAGACCTCGATTTATAAGGAAGTGGAATCCAAAGTTTACCCAAATCTATTAGGTTGGTGCAAGCTCAAAAAGCTACGAAATTCATTGGAGGCTATCAAAATTTGATTCACTTGGATCTTGGAGAAAGTGGAATCCAAAGCTTACTCAAATCTTTTGGAGGTCTTTGAAGTCCTTAAAATTGGAGCCTTGAAGGGTGTGTAGTCCAGAATTTGCCCAAGTAGTTTGGAGGTCTCACAAATTTGTAGAGTCTAAAGCTAAATGGACAATGATTCAAAATTTGTTTGTCATTTGCAAAATTGTTCAACTTTGTATATATAGATCTTGGCAGGACCAAATTTTTGAGGAAATTACTTGGATCTTCTTGGCAACTCATTAATTGAAGGAAGTTGGATTTGGAGGATAGCTTTGTGGTTCAAAATCTCAAATTCCTAGAAAGTGTATTCTTAGGAGATTTAGAAATATGGGTGATTGCAAGAAACACTTGTACTATTTGTTGGATTTTGCATTTTTGGACTTTTAGTACTTTTTGTACTATGTGTCACCTTTAGCACTATTGAAGGCATGGAACATAAAATTTGAATGGTCAATTGGATTTCAAATTTACGATTCTAATAACATGTGATGTTCATCATTGGATGACAAAAATGGATGGACATACTTAATTTGTCATTAAAAAATAATTTAAACTGACAGATAGAAGGTATTATGAGCCCCAATAGTACTATTGAGTCTTTATGTGTACCGTGAAGTATTATTTTGAGCCACATGCTACAATTTACCCTAGAAAATGAAACTTTCATGTTTTTATTTTTTTTAAATTTGAAAATGAATTAGAAAAATTTATTTTAAAAGTGGCCATTGTTGTCAACTAAGAGCAAAGTATGAAGATCAAAGCTAGAATTAAAAAGTCTTTTTTAGTTCAACATAAATTCAACATGAATATAGCACACTTTAAGCTAATATAAAACATACTTGGAAAATGTTTTTGGAAATCCCTTTGCTGAGAAGGTGTATTTCTATTAGAAGAGCTAGCCTACCAAATTTGATGATGTAACTCTTCAAAAAAGATACTCAATAGTACTAAAAACCACCAAAATTGCATGTGTACTATATATTCAAAATTAAGTTTTACCTATTAAATTAATTTTGAAAAAATTGAAATAATTCAAGTGCATTTTCTATTGCTATTGGAAGCTTGCTTTTGAATTTCACGTTCATTCAATCATTTTTGCAATACTTATGGCACAAAACAACTTCCACATTGAACGTGTGACGGAAAATAGTACAAGTGTTTCTTGCAATCACCCACAGGGTTGCTATTTTGTGAGCGTGTGAGCATGAGCTTGTAAGCTTGTGAACATATAATTTTTTAGAAATTCCATCTAAAAGTTTTGGTCAAAATTTGTTATTTTTGATAAATTTTAATGCCTATTATTATAGACCTATTACCGTGGTTCCTTGAACAACCTTGAAATCGCTTGAGGTTGTTCCATTGAGATTTTGATTTTTATGATCACTGCCCTATTGTTGTTGGTTACCTCTCGGCACTAAGGGACCCCCCTAGCCGCAAAAAAAATATTTTATTTTATTTTTAAAAACTTTTTTTTCCCCATTCGTGGCTAGGGGACTCCCCTCGGCCCCGAGGTGAGACCAACACCAAGAGGGGAGTGATCATAATCTCAATGGAACAAACTTAGTTGATTTCAAACAAATCCTATTAACAAACAATTTTTTTTTCTTTCCATATATAATGAATTCTTATCAACAAATTTAAAATAAGAAGTTTAAACAAGTCCATCGACCTGCAAATCAAGACGAAGTGTTGGCATCCTCCTATTCCCCTTGAGAAGATCCATGATGCTACAAGACAATGATCAACCCAAATAAAATTCATTGTGACAAAGATCATTAGATATAAATATAATTCTTATCAACGAATTTTTTTCCTAACAATAGTGCATAAGAGAAAATTATTGGTACCTTCCCATCAGCTTTGAGATGACCCATGTTGCTATAGGACAGTGATCAACCAATATTCTATACAAACTTATTTTCATTTCTATTCAACTTTTTCGTCAATTGAGTTCATTATTTTTCATAATGTATACTTTTAATATTTTAGACAACACTGAAAATTATAAGTTTCATCTGAATTATACATAACCCCGGTAATAGGTACTTAAATTTACTAAAAATGATAAATTTTAATCAAAATTTTTAGATGGAATCTACTTTTAGAAATAAAATTGAGTTTTCTAGTGCTTCTTCAAATTTCTGAGCTCAGTGCTCACATAATCCCCGCTCAACGCTCATAGGCTCATGTTCGCACACTCACAAAATAGCACTGCTGCAATCACCCATACGCTTGGAAGATGACTTCACTATTCAGTGCAGTGGAAGAGATCCATCTTGGTGGAACAAGATGTGACTTTCATACAGTTTCCTTTTTAGTGCTTTCTAAAACCTACCAAGTAACAAATTGAAAAATTGATTGTTGATGAGGCAATAGATCATTGTATCTAGCGACCCATTAATTTTCCCTACATTCAATTTCTAGGTGTCATTGGTATGCCTATAGTTTACATTACATGCTTGCATTTCCGGTTTATTTTTATTTGCTTCTAGGTGGAATTTTCTCACCCTTGGTTTTCATATATAGTGTTTAGCCACTATCACAAGACTAAAATGTGGCACTATTCTTTTGAATGTTGCCAACATTGAGACGAGGTGAGTCCATTTTTGGAAGCTAAAGTTTCAAACTTGAGTTTTGGCTCTAGAACCCCACTGAGATAAGAGATTTGCGTCAACCTAGCACTAGAAATTAGTACATGGTAAGATTTGTGAGTAGACCATGCATTTTTTTTTGAATCCGCTCTTTGTGTGAGTTCTAGAATTTGAATTCCAGCAATTCCCTAATGCCGTTGGAGGTCTATTCCATGAGGAAGGGATGTTTAGAAAGACATTCAACTGGAAGGTATTCAAGAATGTGTGGCTTGCAAGACTCGTATGTTGGCCTTGTCAAGTGGATACATTCTTTGTAATATTATGCTTTATGTACACTCTACTTGGGACTCAAAGAGCAAGCCTTATCTATGTTGGACTTGTTACAAAAGTTGGTTTTGACATGTATCTACTTTCCATCCTTGTCTTAAAAGTGACAATATCAATTTTAAATTTACATCTACTCAAGAAGTGCAAGATCATTTGAAGTTGTTTTATTCCAAATTTAAATTAAGAAGATTCAAAGTCTTTAAACCTAGTCACATAAGGAGCATATTATTTAGTTTACTTCACTTTAAACGCAAACATCTTGTAATTTGTGTAGTATAAGTCTGTGAAATTTCCTCAACACATTCTTATACTAGTCTAGTGCAAGATCCTACAGTTAGATATACCAAAAAAACAATTTAAAACTTTTCATTCCATACAATAGAAATGGCAACTTTTTGAATGTTTTTTGATGGAAAAAAGGCCTTGGGACTTAGGAAATAACATGGTCATTGTTTATTATTTATCTTCATACAACTAATTTTTGAAATTTTGAAATTTTTTATTTTATTTTTCTGTGGATTGAAGTAACATCATGAAATTGTCTTTTAACATTCCTTAAAAGAACATATCTTGCCATTTGTTGAAATTAAAAAGAATATCAGGTTATCAAGACTTTGGCATATTCAAATTTAAAGAGCCAATCAACCATGGGCCTATATGTTAAAAATTAATACAAATTTTGTTTTTCAAAGTAAAATATATAGGTTCATAAGGTTCAAAGGGCGTTTTGTTTATTACGTACATTATTGTCATGATAAATAAATGCAACAAAAGTGTAGTTAATTAATTGATTTCATATTTTGAATAGTATAAATTTTTGGTCCATGTAATCAAAAATCCTTGTAAATTTTATGTGTGACTATTTTAATTTTTTTTAACCATTTAAAATTTTCAATCCACATCAAATTTCTTAGTTCAACTACTATTTGAGTAAAAAAATATCTATAAGAACTATTAAAATCAAAAGCACATCCAACATTTCAGCAATTCTAAATTTTTATTTTCATATTTTAAATTTTTCTACTAAATAGACCAAGTAACTTCTAAGAATTATTAGGTTATTGAAAATAGCCAAGCCACATAAACAACTAATTTAAAGCTATTTAAATTCCAAATTACTCTTATAAATTATAACTTATTATTTACCATCATCATTTCTAGTATTAAACTATTTCATGAGTTGTCCAACTTTGAATGACAAAAGAGAGAAGGTATGAAAGTGTTTCTATACGTGAATGATCATAGGTTTCAATCATGTCATGTTTGTTAGAGCCACCTTTGAAAAAAATACCACTTTTTAAAAATGTTTTTAATATTTTAAATGTTGGTCTACTTTAGCAATGTTGAAAGGACAAATGTGTAACCTTCACAATTTAATTTTTTGCAATAAAGACCATATTAAATCATTAGTGCATGATTCAGTAAATGTTTTTTTTATATATATATTTCTAGCTACCAAAAAGAAATTTACTTTCAAACTTGTAATGACTTCAAGGACAAACTTGACATACTCATTTTTTCTCCTAGGTATCCACTAAAGAAACAAACAAGTAGTGATTTCTCATAGAAAATCCATTATTAAACAATTGGTATGTCTTTCATTACTAAAATCCCCTTGAGCTGTGAAGTTATTTTAACTAAATCTTAACAAGTGATTTTTTCTTTTGTCAAAAATTTACACAGCTAACAAAATAATTAAGTTTTATTTATTCAACCTCTTCATACGATAACTTGAAACTATATGATTGTAGATAGTAGATGGTTATCCAATGAAATGTAGACACTATTCTTACCATAATTTTGTTGAACCTTAACCTCACTAACAATGCAAAAACCAACTCATCCTCACCTCAAATCTGAGAGAAAGAGGGATATGGCTCCTTAAGATATGTCAAAGGGTATGTAGTTAATATATTTGGCTAATTAGGTGATTGCATGAAAGACCGGTACTGAAACTTTATCACAGAGGGAGTACCAAAGCTTTCTTTTGCAATAACTTTTGAAGCATGACTTGCATGAACTTGAAATTTCTATTAGAGATGCCTCTCTTGAATTTAATCATAGGCCATATTTTTCAGAAATATTCAAAAATCATTTTATATTTAAAAATCATTTAAACTAATATATCGTGTTTTGAGTTTAGAGGGGTTTTAGTACTATGGAGTCCCCAAATTTAATTAATTAGAGCTGAAATTTCTATGGTCTATTTCCATAGTTGAAAGTCATGTTCCTACCAAGGGGCATTAAAAAATACTATATTTTATGTCTTCTATGTCCATACAAAAAAGTCTTCCTTGCGCTTGCAATTCTGAATGTTGAAGATGGTTTCGAGATCATTTTTTTGGTGAAATCTCTTCAACATAAAGTCTTCCCAAATGGCTAATTTTAATTTCTTTGAAAATTGTTTTTCCTATTTTGTACAAATTAAAACCTCAAACTATATATTTTCTTCAAGTTTTCAGCTCACATTTTTTTGTGATTAACTTTTTATCAAAATTTTTTTTAGGTCTAAAATTTTGGTGATATGCTATTTTTAGTGTCATAATAATTATCCTTATTCTTGAGGGGGGAACTCCCTTGTAGAATATGTATACACCTGCGATAACATCCTAATTAATGGGGGGCTATTTACCTTATGGAATGGAATAAAATGCATGCTATTTTTTGAAATAAAGGTAAATCCTAGTATTTTATGGTACCCTATAGTACTTGTAATTTTTTAGGGAGGTGATTAAAATGTACCCTATTTTGCTTATAAGTAAAAAATTTACCACATTCAGCCCATTCAGAAACAAGTGTCAAACTTCAAGAAACAAATTCAAATGTTGCATACAAACAATGTAGGCATACAAATGTATAGTTATAAAGAACAAAAGATTGAACCATAGAGTCCCCCAGTTTCCAGGACATTCTACAGCATGAACAAACTACAAATCATATTGTTTGCTCACAGAAGACATGAATATCACTAGGCATGCTTAAATGAAGTAGCAAAAGGGAAGAAGACAATGGCATTTGAAGTGAACCAGGCCCAGAGAAGCAAATACGACTGCTCATACATGTGCCAAAACAAGCAGCAATCACAATCACAAATTCTGTGTTAAAAATCACAGTTTCTGTGTTAATAAACACAGTAAAACCATCCTAGTATTTTTACAAGGCAAATTGTCTTGCATCAGTCACAAAACTGAAGAAGTAGCTGCGTGGAGCACCTACAAAACCGTAAGAACTAGGACTACAAAGCGCCGGATTCGATAATATAACAAAAACAACCAAGCTGAGACGGGATCTCCAAAGTGACGCTGCTGTGGAAAAATTTGAGAAGGCATAAGAACGGTTCAGTATCATGGCAACCAAAACTGCCACAATCAAGAATCACATCAACTAGCCAAGTGCACAAATATTAAACCACTCGGGAACTCATACATTCCCCAAAACAGCATCGATTAAGAACACATTTGTGACATTTGCACATTCCTCTTATGATCTCCACTGCACTAGAAAATGCTACAAAAGCACATGACCAGAAGGCAAACTGTGCACACCAGTAGGGGACGTCAAAAAGACTTTGAAATGAAAAAAAAAGGAC
Organism: Pseudisothecium myosuroides; assembly: GCA_951799445.1. Lineage (NCBI taxonomy): Eukaryota > Viridiplantae > Streptophyta > Bryopsida > Hypnales > Lembophyllaceae > Pseudisothecium > Pseudisothecium myosuroides. The sequence goes on from OX637288.1 coordinate 45,955,200, forward strand.
TCAGGAAGTGTAGAAACTCACCAGCCGCGAACTCTGTGCTTTAGGGAGACCCAAACTCCCGGGGCGGGCTCCAAATTCGATCCTTGGGGCATAGTGAACTGATGGTTTTCGAATGCCTCCAGGTGGTCCCGCAGCTGCCCCAGCTCACACTCCGCCAACTACTCCAACGGCTTCATGCGAAGGGTCTGATCGTCCAGCGGAACTGGAAGCGTCCAGGAATTCGCAAAAACCTCCACATTTCGGCGGAAAAGAGGCTCCGTCATCTCCTCCGTGGAACACCAGTGCGGTGGAGGGGCCTGCTGAACCTCCCAACGAGCAAGGCGATTGGCTGCGCCCTCCACCGTGGAATCAAGGTAATCACCCCAGCTTCTGCAAGTTTGACCAGCCGCATCAAAATCGGCCAGAGAGGTTCCTTTTGGCGCATCGGGGTTAGGTGGGTATAGTTCATCCCATCCCGACCTCTGGACGTGCACACCATGAACAAAGCGCGGCAGCAAGGTATCCCTCAGTATGGTCTCCATCTCAAGTTCTAATCCTCACAAACACGCAGCCAAAAGCAAAGAAAACTAGGTGCAATTCCAATGCTATGAAAACACCTCCCAAACTATACCAGAAACGACACTCAAACTAGCCCACACTACATGATTCACGCACAAGGCCAAACACGATCAGTCACAATTAACGTACAAGGGCAAAGATGACAGGCTATGAGAATTTTGATCACGAGAAGGCTGCACACAAACAAGGCGAGGCTGGGTGGGTGGGCGGGTGTTTAAAAAGGGAGGACGATAAGGTACCAGGAGTGAGAAACGCATGAGGAAAATGGAGAAGATGAAGGCCACCACCGTGAGGAAATTGAATTCTGTATGGGACTCCAACCAGCGTCGACAAAAAATGGCGGCTATCTTCACACGCTCTTGCGCCCAGGACTGTCAGCAGTCCTTAAAAAAAATGGAGAGGGAGTTTTCAGGGCCTCAACCTCGAAATCTGCACACCCAGGTACGAGGCAAACTACACACATTCATGCTATACTACTTGGAACTCCAACATCAGTGGGCATATGAAATTGACTGAGGAAAACGGTACCTGAATTGCATGGAAAAAAGTAGACAGTTCTGGAAGGGCGAAAAGATACATACCTGCAGTAATAAATAATTACAGAACTAAAAGCCACAGAAATGGCTCGTTTGCATACAAAATAGTACAAATACTCTATATGTAAACAAATATCAACAATGGGCCAATGGTGTCCACCCAAATATACATAATTGCATGTTCAAAAAAACGGGAAATGACAAGGCAATTGAGTACTAAGCTTGAGTATTTCTATACACATGCCATAGATATGAGGGTTTAGGGCTGAGAAGACTACCTTTGATTTCCAAAATATGAAACATTCAATGACCCCCAAGTATTTATTATGGTTCACTACGTGTGAGAAATTACAACCATAATTGTGACTAGACTCAAAGTTTCCAAGGAGCCATTTTTTCCACTTAGAATGGAATTCCTTGCACCAGTACTTATTTCTGGTAGTTTACAAACTCGTTTAAGGAGTGAGCATCGACTTCATCCAATGTATAAATTTTCGAGCTGGGGGCATATTGTAGGGATACGGTAGAAATAATTGTATCTACATCCACCCAGACACAGTCCGATTCATTGTATTTATATTTGTTCAATCCCACATGTTTTTTAAACCAGGGCAAATAAACCATTGCCGTGGGTGCAACTGATCCCCTATTTCCATTTTGGACTGCCCTCTTCATCAAGTCTATGGGCTGCCTATAGAGGCCCCATTTTGTATCGTACTTGACCCGTATTTTCTAGATCCTTCCCAAATAAAAAATTCCGTTCTCTGATCCGGTATTCACTGCTGCAGGTCTACCCTGCTTCCTTTTCTGAGCTCTCTGGACAGGTGACGAAGTTGATGGACCTCTTGCATCTTTGAAATAGACTCCGACATCTGATCCTAGGCCAAGTAGCATTGACGTGGTGGATGAAGCTGCAGCTAGGTAATCGTCCGAATTATTAAAATATATGGAATTCTTAATTCTAGTCAATCTATCTTTAGATAAATATGGATTCCCATTGAATTGACTTACAAGGGTAGACTTATAAATTGAGTGACCCTGGAAAGACACAACAGGGACAATTTTGGGCTGGTTCTGATCGGATGACACTTGGACTTCGTGGTCACTAAGGAGCTCCACAAACACATTTCTTGTTTCCTCCTCTAATGGGGGCAAGCCCGTCTCATCGTCATCTACAGTTTCATCCTCCAGGACTTTGTTAGGGTTAGAAGCACTTACTAATTCCAGACCAGATTCGGGGCTGCTCTACAATCTTGCATGTTCGCATTCGGCATCCCCATCTAGCCCGGATTGGAGCGTCGCTGGTGCCTGATAAGCCAAGTGCTTGGGGTCCTGCATTTCCAACTTCCAGGGGGACATGAACCACATTTTTTTTGTTGCTGTTGCGGTGTTAGAGGGAGCCATGTTCAACACTCTCAGCATGGATTGAGCTTCTTTGAGCCCTTCTTTCAAGGCTGCAATCATATCAAGGTCGGTTGCAATTAGTGAGTTTTCTCCCAAATCAGCGAGAGGGTCCCCCTCTAGACGTGGATGCAAAGCAGCCCAAATATTTTCGATCTTATTGTGAACTCTGCCAAACTGTAAGCCGTTCTTACCATACTCAATACTAGATAAGCGATTCAGTGTGTTAGCAGTGTTGACGAGATTGTGGAAATCAGAACACCGCTCCATACCATTCATTCCTCCAATTTTGGAGAAGAATATCTCACAGTTGTCACTGCCTGTGAGATCAAGGGGGACCGACAGATGTGGGTACTTATCCCGAAAAAGCTTCACTAGCAGCACAACGAAATGACAGGAGATCTGTACATCAAGAAAGCATTGTTGATTGACAAAGCTCTAACTAGGCTTGAATCTGACGGAGTTATTGCCAATGGCATGATTACCATGAGTGAACCACAATCTCCAAATTCTAAAAAAAAAGGAAACCTTCGAAGCCAATACAATCCTACTTCGAATTTCCAACACTGGTGAAGCAAAGATGTCAATATAGTCAACGCAAATTCTCAAGTACATCTCTGTGCCTAGGGTGCGCTCACGGTGGGCCTCTGCTGAATTTCGCATTGCAGCAAGGCACTCTTGAGTTTTACGTTGACACATACGTTGCGCTGACGCCCAATTTTGGCGATCCTTTCGTTGTACATCTTCTAATTTCAATCCATGCTCATCAAAGGTATACTTATTGTACAACATACCTAGATGCGTGTGAAATGCACTGTCCTCACCAAGCTGAAGTGTCTTCACGGGAGAGTCCAAGGGATTGATTAATTTTTTCCCGTTATAGATCCAGTCTTGGTCATGGAATCCCCGGCAAGCCCCATTGTCGTCCACCAAGGCTATCAACAACCAGCCCTCCCAGTCAATGCTGCAGCGGATTCCTTGCCGACTAGTGTAATCCGCAACCATGAGTTGGCATCTCCTGCTGTCGCTGTCACTGGCGTGGCCGATAATGGGTCCCACGATCTCAGCGCACTCCTTATTCCACAATTCCTCGATTCTATGCCACTGCTGCCTCACCCACGTTGCATCAAAACAATTACAAGTACACGTTACCACCAATGCAAGTCGAGGCAAACTTTGGTGGAGGGGATTTACCATTACAACCCTGGCAAAAGCTCCCACACGGTTAGTACGGAAAGAATCAACAATCTTATTGTAGCCTTCTTCACCTGCGCCCACAACTTCCTTGTAGTTAGAGACACAAGCATGGTCATTTTTAGGGCCACAAAATCCCACTAAAGTGTCCCAACGATGATCCCAAGCAATCTTTCCCTTCACCTTTGTCTCGTCCTCAGCAAGAATTACTGGGACAGCCCCAACAATGCCGTGCGCTGCCTTAGCGTCTTTGTAGATGAGCGCTACAGTTCTAAAAATGTCTGCATGTTCACCAGCCACAAACTGCACGCCCTTCTCATTTTCTCGTTTGGTGGTAGAGTAATTAGGACCACCATAATTTAACGAAAACAAATTACACATCCGTCTCCCATCGTACATTTTCATGGCTTGGGAAAACACTTTCGAGTTAATTGACCACCTCATTCCCTGTTTCTTTCGATTCAAATTGTTGGCTACATCCCGCATGAAATTCCACAAGGCAGGTTTCCCCCCCATGGCCCCAGTCCTATGTGCGACTATAATGTCTGTACAAAATTTAAGTACGTTATGTTGGTTTGACGCCCCCTGGGCAAACTCGTGTAACGTTGGCCTTTTCATTTTAAATTGGGCAATTCTAGTCTTGGCAGCCCAATGCCGCATTTTTTCAAGTTTATGTTTTTTTACCAATTTACGAGAGTGGGAACACATCTCAAAGACGGACAGATATCCAGCTCTACGGCCCATCCCAATGTCCCAAAATCCCCTCTTGTCCACGGCGTGTTCTTCACGAACCACACGGAATCTGAAATCAGGTTCCAAAACAATACTACAGCACATAGAGCAAGTTAAGCCAATGAAAGGTTCATCAAACATAGAAAAACGGGAGCATGACCTGTGCCTGAAAGCACCCTTCACTACAACAACCTCACCGTCTAATTTCAACAAGGCTTCCAAATTCGGTTCCGGATACCACAATTTTCTGGGGTGAGTGTCGTACAGCAGTCCATTGATGGCATAACACTTCCCAGCATAGACACAGTACGGACCCCGCAGACTCCAACACATCCGCAAAGAAAAAGAGTTTTTATCGTGAGTTGGCATCTCACCGTCGCTGTGCTTGAAGAAAGAGTGAAGCGCCTTGTGGTTTGCCTCGGCACTAGATGCTGAAGATCGACTAGGCCTCCCCCTCTTGCTAGTGCAGAGCGCTGGTCCTTTGTCACTTCTCCCTTTCAATTCCTCCAATGTCTTCGTGTGCACAATCCCATGAACATGGTTCATTAAATTGACCTCCAAGTTCCGTTTCTGTGGGCATAGTTGGAAGACCTCATTCGGGCAAGAAAGGCACTTGACTTGTAACCAGTAGCATTTCATGTGAGGGGCATTTGGATCCCCGATCAATAGGAAGGTAGCCTTCACCGGATCAATGGACTCATTCACAATGCCGATAGTGGCGATACCCTCCTGCACTATCCGTTGGTGGTCTGCAGCAGTGATTGTAATTGGATTGTTTCTCGTCGTCCCAGCTTGGGGGTGGCTAGAGAAATCAACTCCTTTCTGCCGGCAGTAGCCCCTGTTGTGCCCCGCGCTGTTCAAATGGCTTTTTCTAAAATTTGAAAATAAATTCGTGACAGTACTCTTGTTATGCTTGCCTGTGCTTCCTCCGGTGAAACTTCGGCACTCACAGCAGTATAGCTTCACCACTGCAGCCCCGCAGTGATCCCAGGACCTCAATTGAAACTCGTGGTCTTCCATGGACACTTGCTTGAGGTCTTGCTGGAGTTTCTCCTCGCCTTTGATATACCAGTCCAGCACATCCTTCGGCAGCAGAGTCGACTTCAAAGCAGGTCCATCGGTCACCGAAAGCTCTTCAGAGGTAGTGGCCGACGTGGGATCCGTGCGCCGGTTTTCTGTGGTAGAAGGATCTACCGGGCATGCCAAAAAATGCGGCAATTCAAAAGCAGTTTCCACCAATTCTTCGCCGTATGCTTCGTCGCCTAGTCGAGGTCGCTTGCATAGTTCGGCGTCTTTTTCTTGCGCTCCGATCAGATGAACAGATTCACGAATGGAATTCAGTGCTTCGAAATCCACGTCGATCCTACAACCCTCTTCTACATCCCAGAATTGGAACGCACCAAGCCTCTTGAACACGTTAAGGTGCTCCAATTTTTTCCGCAAGCTCTCCAAGGATGCATCGTCTTCTGTATCAATTGGACTAAGGAGCTTTGGCGGATCCCCTTCCTGTTTTCGAAAGTCGATTTTTACCCTCATCTTCATGGCGCCCCGCAAGCCTGGAACTGCAACTCTTCCCCACCATGCAAAGCCCAACACAAAGATCGTGAGCAACCTAAACCGTCTTCAAACCCTAAAGGTGGATTCATAGCCTGAGACCCTGAACAGTAAACACAGAAACTGCAATGCAAGGCAAGCTGTGCTTGCAAGAACCCTAAACCGCAAGCATGAACCCGAAGCAGCAGCGACCAAAACAAAAACCTAGAAACTGAAGACGAAGTTTACATTCCAACCTTGAATCAAATTGCAGCGCAGACCTTTGGAAAGCACGTCCCACGCAGCAGACGGCAATTGTCGTTGCCTAGCTTCCAGATTTCAAACTGCAGGGAGTCCAAAACCTAGATGCACATACAACAGAGGCGGCAAATTCAAAAACGAGACCATAAACCCTTGTATCATACCGTCCAGCCCGCATTGGAACCTCTGCAAACAGCAAATGCAAACGCACTTTGGATCCTTGATGCGCTGTCTCCAGACCGTTTCTTCTAGCCCCATTCATCAACCACTGTGGACAGAAAAAAAACACTTTTCATCCATGTCCACTAAGTGTGACTTAACACTAATACAAGTTGGCAACCTACTATATCTACTGACCACTAAGCCTTTTTTGCCAGGCTAATTTAGATGTACCACTCACATAATTTTATGTTTTTTAGGCTATGCTATATTACATATAATCATGATTTTTCCTTACCTTGCACCCTATATTATTTGTAATTTTCTTACAAAATTTACTGAGAATGAATAAAATGGACCCTATATTTTATCGCATGTAGTTTCTACTTTTTTCGACAGTGCCCCCCCCAAGTCCTTATTTTATTTAATTTAAAAAAAATTGTGTGCAAAAGCTCATAGTACTGGGAGTACTGGCCAAAATGGAACAAAAACAGCCAGTCATTTATATAATCACCCAACCAAGCAATGGTCCTCCGCATGTTAGGAAGATATTATGCTTTGCTAGATACTAAAGAGGAAGTTATCATTAAATCAAGGATTGGGGTTGGCTGAGAAGTCATATAAGACAATTTTGTTCACTGTAGGGATTTTCTTAAGAATGCAAAAAAAAGGACCCCTACCTCATTGGTAACCAATGTTATGTTTGGTGCGGAGCAAAGGGAGCCTACAACATTGGGAAAGCAATGTTGTGAGCAGGAGTCAAGATAAGACAATGTTTTGAATTGTCCCAAACCATGTTTGAAAAAAAACTAGGTTTGAATTGTTTGGAAATGGGGACTCCCAACCTTTGTCTAAACCAAGAGTTTACAAAACTAAGCTCAAGCCGAAAACTAAACTAATTTTAAAAAAAAACAGTCTTTGTTTTAAACTTTGTAACTCTCACAGTCCTCTTCTTCCCAGTCAGCCATCCACCTTCCCTTCCACAAATCCATGAACGACTGCACTAACACTCATCAGAAACCAGAGCTCCAGATCATAAAGGTCTTACGAGTTTGCAATGGAGTATTGTAGAGAGCTTTCAAATGGAGCCGGAGATGGAACCCCAAATGGAGGAGGAGGAGATGGAGCAACTGCAGTTGAATTATCCAGGAAGCTCTCCCGAGTTGAATCATTCTCCAAAGTGGGAAGAAGAGGATGCATTGCTTGGTGAAAATTCCTTCCAGAGGTTCCGAAAGAATAACTACTGGAGACGATGAGCAGCAAGTACGCGTTGCGGTTCAAGCTTTGGGACACGGATGTGAGCATGGCCAATTCCCTGCGGAGGATAATGATGGTGGAAGTGCCCACGGTGGCTGTGGATTTGGTGGAGATCACGGCGAATTCGTCTGTGTTGCAGGACGAGTTTATTGCTCATCGATTGGGTCTCCTCCCTCTCTCCAGCCAGGGTGCCATGGCCATGCTCTTATCAGAAGAATGTCCCTGTGAAAGCGAATCCAGGTTCGTCTACTTGCAACAATTCTCCTGATATCTCCAAATTTTTCCTCTCGTTGGAGAAACCAAACCTCAGTGAAATCATGGCTTTGATGGTGACGTGTGCAAAGTGAGGTAGCTCCGTGTTCAGGAAACAATGCATCTGGTCATGGAGAATGCACAGCCATGTGTGCAAGTTTTTCGTAACTCTCCAAGGTTTCTAATCTTTTTGCAAGAACCTATCTTCTGAAGACTTTCAATTGGTTATGACTTGTGCAAAGCTAGCTTGCTGCATGTTTCGGTAATGCATCTGGATGTGGAGAGTTGATAGCTAGGTTTGCAAGTTGTCGTAAATCTCCAAGGTTTTTAATCTTTTGCAAAAACCAAACTTCAGAAGACTTTGGTTGTGTTAAGCTTGCTGGCTGAACTCTGAGGTTACTATGCATGTGGTTGTGAGAATTGAGAGCCAAATGTGCAAGTAATTGTAAATCTCAAAGGTTTCTCATCTTTGGCGAAAACCAAACTTCTGAAGCCTTGGGTTGTGACTTGTGCAAAGCTAAGTAGCTGCACCTTTAGTTCAGGTAACTATGCATTTAGTTGTGTAGGATTGACAGCCAAGTGTGCATATTTTCGTAACTACTGTGGAGGGAATGATTTGTTCTTGTACAGTTGTCAGCAATGCTCTGTGGAACTCACCTTAAACGTGACATCTACTTCGGACGGAGAGCTGGTGGTCACCAGCCGTGACTTGAAATCCGCAAATGATAGCGTGGTTCCAGTAGACTTCGATGTGGACTTGGCAGGGCTTGGACAAGATCTTACTCCTATGATGTAAACTAGAAACATCGTTGAAAAACAAACCTCTTAAGTACGAATACAGATGGTAACCAGTCGATGAGCCAATTGTCTTTTTTGCAGTGTCCATGTATTAAAAGTCTGTTTCAGACCGTGTTGCAAGCGCTGCATTCCACGGTGAATGCTTTCAACGATGATTGTGAATGTCCTATACTTAACAGTTTGAGGGTTAACATTTGAGGCTTCAATGCCAAAACACGTTTCCCAGGGTCATTATACATTGCACCTTATCGAACATCAAGTTGTGCATCATCTCTCATATTGTTTGCCATTTCTTTGGTGACGAAGTTAACTAGTTCTCTTGTGGAAAATTGTTCATGTTCGACGGAACTGAGGTGACCAGTTTGACACCTCAAAGTTTCTGATTTGTGACAATCATGTATTCATGTTGTGACTGGTCAGTAGCACGTAATTCATCACATTCTTTTTTATCGCCCATTGAATTCCTTCAGGTCTTACCCCGCAATATGGTGACCCTTGAACGATTGACCGACTCCATGGAGCTGGTGCTGGTTTGTGATAAAGCAGAGGAATTACCATCACAAAGCTGCTCAAGAGGCAGGAGATAGCCGTGCAAGTCATCGCCAGAAAAGGGGTGGGCAGCTTGCACGCCGAGTGGTCGCAAGTAGTCACAGTCACGTTCCACCAGGAGTCAGAAATTTTCATCAACGAAGCGAAAATGGACAAACTGACGCTCCCTGAGAAGCAGGCTTGGGTGAACTCGAGTCTCACCATCACACAGGGCGTCGCCCCTACCAAAGTCTTCAAACTGGAACCCAACACTCAAAAGGTCCACCCTCGGGATCCTCCTCCTCAGTTGCGTGCTTATCATATTTCCAGATGGAGTTCTGCTTGAAACGAATCTATTTCTGAGTTTTTTAATGTCATTTAGGGCGGTAATTAAAACCACTTCTGAGGATGTGGTTTCATTGCCATATCTAAGTGTGTTTTTAGTGCCCACTTTGGAGGGTTTTTAATGCCAATTGAGGGGGCATTTTTGTGAATTGGCAACTGGAAAATTCCCAAAATGAGGTGCACAAGTGGTTCCTCGTTCAAAAGCTAGGACAGATCTAGATGGAATTGCTGTATAGCGGAGCAAATCTTTGCCATTTTACCGAACTCATTCAAGGAGAATTGCATTTGTGGCTTGCTGTTTTTGCAGGTGGAGGTGGTGAGCCCGGGTGCTTTCACCAGTGAGGAGCTGTCACGAAATGCCGAAGTTTCGGGAACGTCGGAGTTGTTCGAAATCCAAGCGAGAGATGATAGTTTCATCTTCTCTGTAGAGTCCACAGGAGCTATCCCAGTTGCCAAGATTTTCTTGAATGCCATCAAAGTAATGAAACAGAAGGTGCTTGCACTGCGACTTGCAGAATTGAAGATGGCTGCTTTGCCAGTTGCGGATCATGAAATGGGTGCTACTTCTCCGGACAGGAATTACAACAATCAGAGTGTCCCGGACGATGTCTTCAATGGATTCGCAGAAATTAACTTTGAGGAAGAAGCGAAAGCTGAGGCAAACTGGGAATTCTGATGTATGCCTTAATTTGAAATCAACTTGTCCATTTCAACATCATCTGACTCGCAAAGTGTCCTCACTGCATTTCTGCAGCTCAGTTCCACCGTTCGGAATAGGATCGGATGATTTCCCTTGGTAGAGATCTGCGGCCATGCGTCTTCCCAAATTCCTTGCCTCAGACATGATCACGTACTCTAACTCTGAAACAAAATCACGTATTTGAGAGCTCCAAAATTGAGACATTCATGAGCTCAAAGCTCTAAACACTCAGACTGATATATATCTCAGATTCCAGTTGGCACTTGCAAATTAAAAATGCAAATTTCTTGAAGTTTAACATTTAGAGAAATTTGATGAGTAAAGCTCTGACCTGGAGATTGCATGAACGAAAAAAAAAAGCCTATTGGGGAAAAAAACCCTACACAAATCATCAACTTTGGCTATGCTTTTGGAGAAGAACTACCAATAGCCAAAAATTCCTTCACACCGTAATTGCAGGGTATAATTAAGAAAATCAGAACCTGCTTCAGGAGATTACATTTGGAAGGGAGTGCAACACTCAAAACCAAGAAGCAGAACATAAGAACGCCCAATCATGAATTCAAATATGCACTTTGATAAGATCAAATGGTCAAGTTGAGAATATCAAATAACATGCACTCACAAAATACATCAGCCTTACCCAAAAATCGCAGTTTATCTTGAAGTTAAGTAATACGCAATGAGCTCCATGACCTTGAATTAAGTCTTGAAACCTTGGCAATAGAAATCGCCAGTTCTTGCATCATGTTGAATACTGGCCATTAATTTGAGAATTTGCTTCACTACATTTCAACGGTCAGTTAGGTCTGTTGCATCCCACAACGACATGGTCAGTTTCTTAAGAATCAAAGACAATGTACCAACACAATTAAATAATGAGGCTCCCAGCTTGAAATTTCTTGAGAATGAGCTTGTGGACTTACACATGAACTTTTCTGATAACCGCCTGATCACGATTTGATAAAGAGGCCCTTCAGTTAGTGAGGAAATTGTAGAATAGCCCTAAACACTAATCAGTCAAAGATGTGTATGGGTCGGGATTAGGGTTGGACAGGGAAGTCTTCACAAGTCACCTATTTCCGAGATGCCCATGGTAACATTGGTACAATTCCTCGGTCTGCAAGACTTTGGCCATATCCAATAAAACTTTGATTGCAAGATTTTTAAGCACAAACTATATTAATTTGTGCACTCCTTGTAGAACATGTCCAATTTGGTTGGGGATCTTTATTTCTCAAATAGGTTTTGCCTAAATTGATGCAAACAATATCCTCTTTGTAGCCTTACATGACTCCTTAACCCCAAAATGACCCTGAGGACAGAATGTGTCCTCAACCAATTTTTGAAGTTAAATAAAACCTTACCAAATTGCTATTTTTAGTAGTTTATATTTTCAAAAAATTCTCTTTGAAGTTTAATTGTAGCATCAAAAATCCGATTTTGAAAATGACTGATTAGGATTTTTCTATTCAAGATTTTGTGTAAGGGCAATCTTGACTTTCTATCGTGTTGAGGGCTCTTGGGAATGAGCCTCAAATACACTAGATCTTTGAGAAAAAATGACATTGGAAATTCATTTTAAAAAATTGTAGAGTAGATTTTGAGAAGTCATAAATTGATCGGGGTTATGCATGTTAGGCCTTCTAACCTCATATTTTTTTGATGATCAACTTTTTAGATTTGACATGTGAAAAGAGGAGTGAAAGACTTCAAATCACTTTCACAGTTTTAATACCCTCATGATCAAACATTATAATCTTTCAATCCGTAAAAGATTTTGTTGTGTTTTCTTTTCTAATGCGAGCTCTAATATGTCTGGTTTGATTTTATATGGTTACAATTCAAAAAGAATTGATACAACTTATCAAAATGTTGGCTTTTTGTTCAATTTAGAGCAAATTCCTAGAAACTCATAAAAGGCCTTGATCATTTTGGGGTTAAGGAATAAGGTGCCAAAAAAATCGACACATCAGAGAAACAAGTTGATTATTCAGCAAATTTTCCGGGAGCTCATGCCACTCATTGGTCGAAAAGTTAAAAAAGGAACAAATCAGGTTGATTGGGCTGTAACAATGTTTATGTAACAACAAAACATCTTCACATGTATAAAGATTGAAAGCATAATTCATCTCTTGAGGAAAGCATTGGCCGTATGTCCTCATTGGCACCCACATCTCAGCACTCTTTTGAAACTGAAAATCTGTAATGAAACAAAATCCTGACCCAATGTCGTGTCGATTCTCCTTTTTGTGCAACACAAACATACGGTCACCTCCAAGCACGTATTGCATCACATACGCTCCTTTAGACTAAAAGTTATTACAATTGAAAAACTATAGTTACCCATCTTCAAGATCACATGCACATAAACTTGAAGCAATTGAGCGGAAAATGTTGCGATGATGATAATGAAGCTTCCAATCATACGCAATTCCCAAGATGCAACCACAAGATGGCGCTCCTCAGCTCCATTGCCTCAAAATGGAATCATACATTTTTGTTGTGTGACGGCCTTTCTTTTTGCCTGTGACAACCACCTTATATCCTTTGGTCTTGGAGTCTACTTTCATGTACACAAGTGTGGGCGGGAGAGTGTAGATCTGTTGTAGAGAAGGGAGCTCATGTTGAACTCATGTCAACAAATTGATCATCACAATGCACAAGGGATTTGCCTCCATGTAGTTCCAAATGGAGACGAATCAGACCAATTCGCCATCACTAGCCATTGGCTTCCAAATAGTTTCAATCAAAACAGAATTGAATTGACTAGGTGGATTTCACTGATTTGTTAAGTGGAAGCAATACGCATATAGCCATAAGTATTTGCTGAAATCAAAGATTCTTACCAAGAACTCATTGGCATGCCCCGCAAATGAAACAAGTGCCACCATGTTTGGGTTCACTTCATCACATGCTCGGTTGAACTCCATGTTCATGGTCCATTCCTTGACAAGACGGCACCGCAGGCGATTGATTTCGGGCACTGACAAATGCGCTAGTACAGACATGAGCAACTCCTTCAAAAGATGTTCCCATAGACCAAGATCCATGAGGAAATATGAAACAATCTTGTGGGAAGCAACTGCAAAAGGATGGTTTGGATGACAAAATTTCATATAATCAACACATTCTATGCACTGTGTTTGTATGAGCTAGACTAGGTATCACCCCTGCAAATTCTCAAATATATGGATGAGGAACCTTGTGATCATGTGCAGTACAAATTGAAAGAGGACCGGCCGCAATTGCAACAGAATGGAACGACAAGACAAATCAAATGAACTCGGCTAAGTTACATTCACGTGAGTGATGTTTTGAAAAACGAGTTTCGTTCACTTTTTATACTCCCTCTATCCCACTAAAAACCTCCAAATCAAGCACAATTTCTATCCCACTAAAAAGCTCCATTTTTAGATTTTGATTGTTAGATAAGTGTTGGCCGTGTTGAACGACCTCGTGGGGGCAAGTCAAGTGATTAGGGAGCATTCTTCGCCAAGAAAGCTTGGCTTTGCCTATATGAGACACCTTGGACTTGTTGTGCTTCTTTAGACAGTAATATTGACAATGGATTTGGTGACCACTTCGACACTTTGAAGAGTTGCTCTTGAAGTAGTGTAGGGATCACTTTGTTGTGGGTATTTAGGTTGCAGTAGATGTTTCAAAAATCCCAATGTTGCTACCAACATTTAAATCATCAAGAATGATGGAGCTGGTAGCGTTTACAAATTTTGTCAAAAATGGTACTTTCCGCATGGATTTTGGGTGCCTAAATGATGATACCTAAGTTGGAGATTTTGCAGAGACCTAAAGGATGGGTTGCCAGTTTTTGAATGCATGTATCCCTATCAGAAAGATTAAAAATGTAGTTAATCCCTCATGGGGAAACTTTTTGGAGGTTTTTAGTGGTACAGAGGGAGTAAGTTACAAGAAGTAGTGGAAGTGTCTCTCTGCTTGGAAGTGGAATTCGCAAAGAGACTACTGTTTGGTGCTTTCCCTTCAACAGACTCCTCCAATTCCATGTTTCTCAGCTGGACTGGACATTGGAATACGAAGAGATTTTCAAACAGCATGCTTTACTGCTGTGGTAGCAAGCTTATAGGTTCCGTGCTAAAATTATTAGGGTTAAATTTTATTTTTTATTTTTTATTTTGATCTTTTGATCTTTCAAAAGAGGTGACATTTTGAATGTAATATCTATGTCAATCATTACTGAAGTAAATTCATTTAAAAGGATGATTTATGCACACTCTTTACTATAACCATGTACAAATGTGATTTCCCATGACTAAGGCAATGATCAAAATACTCCTATTATTGGATCTATAGATGCATTCTTTGTTTCTACAGTTAATAATGAAGTCATCCATCAAACCTTACAAGGTCCGCAGGGTCCTTACATGGTTAATCTCTAAGTCCTTTTTAGAAATATTGGACATTTTTGCTTAAATTTTTGTATAAATATATTACTTAGTACAATTTCATCAAACATGTTGTAATGGAAGGTTGTCTTTTAAACATTCAAGTATTACCTTGGATGACTAAGAAGTCATTTGACTAAAACATTGTTTGAAAACACTTTGCTCATCATCCAGATTTTGCATTTTGGAATGCTCAGAATAGTGGTTAAGTGCCAAGATTAAAACCAAAAAATATTGGAAGCCAATGTTTAGATGGACTGAAAATCAAAAGATTATTGTTAAAAATAAAAAATGACATTTTAATCCTCAAAGATTAGGTACAATTTGGGCAAAAGTGGTTAGTAGATCCTATTTCTTAGTTTATTGACTAGTGATCCTCTTAAAAAAATTATTTTGAAATTCAACTACAAAAAATTGCATTACACTGGTCACTAGGATGGAAAAAACATTTAAAAACTTATAGATTGCAAAATTATAGCCTTTTAAATTAGAAGAGAAATATTCTTTAGTCTTACCTTACTCATTTAAGTAGTTTTGACTGCTCTTGAAGTGAGTTTTTTTACTATTTACACCCAAATTCTTTTTTTAAAATTTCAAACTAATTTGTAATAGCTACAAAAGGTTCTACAAATCAAATGAAGAAGAAATTTGTAAAAGTTTCCACAAGGCACGAGTTAGGCATACTTCTTTTTTTGCGTAGTATAATTACCAATCCACACAACTCATGCAAAAACAATTGGGATCTTAAAAGAAGGTACTCTTTTGTACCTTGTGTCTAAAATTTAAAGATACATCCAACTCAAGATTGAGTTTCTAGGAATGCACGCAAATTTTTGATGGTACCTTTTGAGGGACAATTTTCTTTTAGGGTTTATTTAAAAATATTTATGGTATTATTTTTTCCATCCTTAAACTTTGCAAGCAATTTAAAATTCCTGCTATTGGCCATTTGGACACTTAGGAAATAATCTTTAATTCTAAAATGCATAGTAGGCCAAAGAATGATTTATGAATGGTCAAAATGTCTTCTTCATAGAGTAAAACACATGAATTTCATTCATTTCTTGGATGAAACTTTGCATTGTTAATGAGTTTATTTGTGTCATTTAATTGAACTTAAAGCATTTAGGTTATTTTGTGATTTTACATGGGATTCTGCTTCAAATAAAAGACGTAGTACATGTACGATTGGATAGTTGCAAGTACTATTTGTTTAGACTAGCTTTAATACTCAAGATTTTTCTAAAGTACTTTTATAAAAATTGAAAGAAATATCCAAACATGTTAATTCTATGTTTCAAAATGTATGCAAAAACAAGCTCACTTTGTGGACATCTATAAAACATAGAGTTAACAATGCTCATGAAGATCACAATATTGGTACAAATATGTGCTAACATGTTTATCCTATTTTACATACTATATATGAAGGTCTAATTTAACACTTAGGTACCAAAATTGAATTTCCACATCACATTTGCAAGAGTCTATATCACATTTGCAAGAGTCTACATCACCTCACACCATTTGCAAGATGACATGTGACACTATTTTAACAATAATGACTTAATTTATGCCAAATTTAACCTTCATGTAGGGTAGTCTATTAGTAGAAAACCAAAACTACCTTTAAACAGAGACTATCACAATGACCTAAATTATCCACTATACTATATAGTGCCTTACCAAAAAAATTTGCATTGTCTTTTTGTTCCTATTCAATTACCTTCATTTTCAAATGCTATTTTTCACAATTTTGATGCAATTCTTGCATCATTGCATTCCAATGTAGCCCAGATCATGCATACCAAATTTCAACTTCAAAAAGCAAACTCCAATTTTGGTGAATTTTTTCATTTTATTTCAATGATTTTACGTGATAATTTACCAAAAAACATCAAGAATTAATTTTTTTCTTCAATTGCGGGGATATGTAAGGAACATCCATGCACACATCTTTCGATTCCTTCAACAAACATCTCCAAAAAAGTTTCACAATTCCTTATAGGAAGAGTTCCAAGCAAAATGAATCTTCCATAGTCACCATCTCTCTGAACTCCTCCATGCTCGTGCAAAACTATCAATCACACAAATATAATCAAATGAGTACTCAATTTGCAAAAACCTCACTGCAAACCCCCCCTGGAATATGAACTCTAGTATCAGAGTGGAAACCTCGGTTGCACGTTACAGTCGTTGAGCTCGGTATCGCTCTCTCTTCGTGACCTTGGAAGGGCCCCGTCTCCGAGATCAAGAATCAAGCCGCCCGTGGCACAGGACTACTCCATTCCTAAAATGAGCTTCAGAATTCTGGCTTTTTCCATTAAGACCTGGGTTTCCTCGTTCTGTTTGTCATCTCAGCAACTCACTTTGGTGCAACTGAAGTATGAGGTGTAGTGAGCGCAATCATGGCAATAGCAAAGCGATTTTAGCAGCAGACTAAGGAAAGGAACTGCACTAGCATAGATTCGTATTTCATCCAGCTATTGACGAACTCCGGAGTCGAGCGAGCTACTGTACAAGTCGGAAGGACAATTCAAGAGGACTCAAATGTGATTAGAGAACCAGATTTCAAGTAAGGTTTCTAGAGCTTGTATTTCGGTAGAAGCAACCAAAGTAACAAAAGCCTCATGATCCTAAATTGACCAGAATTGACATCGTCCACCAAATCCATGGAGCTACCAGAGCAATAAACTAGAAACAAGAAAAGAGAATGCTGCTGCATATACGGAGGCATCACTGGTGAAAGTCGCGACATGCACTCAGGCGGCGTGGTGAAGTTGAAAGATGTCCTTACCAGGATCAGCGAGCAGGACCAGTGAGTGCAGCGCGTACACAAAAATCAAATAATCGAGCAGGCGAGGGAACTAACGGGAGCAATCCTTGCAAGGGGCAATGCAGGTTGAAACCCCGTCCTTCTCCGCATGGGCAAGAGTGCCAAACGGAAGTTGGGATGAGACCGGAAGGCACAAGTTGCTGGCGAAGAACACGCAGGTGGCTGCTCTTCACATGGCCAAACTGTTGCAGATCGAGCAATGGTCCCAAAGTTAAACATCGCCATCTCAGAAAAAGGTGAGTGAAGTCTTCCCTGTCCAACCCTAATCCCGACCATGGACCGGTGTTTGACTGATTTGGGTTTAGGGCTCTTCTACAATTTCCTCACTAACTGAAAGGGCATTTTATCAGATTGAAATCAGGCTGTTCTCAGAAGGTCATGGGTAAGTCCACAAGCTCATTCTCAAGAATTTCAAGCTGGGGGCCTCATTACTTAATTGCATTTGTACATTGTCTTTGATTCTTAAGAAGCTGACCATGTCGTTGTGGGATGCAACAGACTTGTTGGACCGTTGAAATGCAAGGAAGCAACTTCTCAAATGAATGGCCAGTATTGAATACGATGCAAGAACTGGTGATTTCCATGGCCAAGGTTTTTTAGAAGAATTACTCTGAACCGAGTATCTGGTAAGCTTCTGTTGAAAGAGATGAGGAAAGGAGGAGGTTTCGACTTTATTCAAGGTCATGGAGCTCACTGCATATTATTCAACTTCAAAAAAAACTGCGATTTTGGCCAAGCCTGATGTATTTTGTGAGTGTATGTTGTTTGATCTTCTCAAATTGATCCTCTCAAATTGACCATTTGATCTTATCAAATTGCATAATTGAATTCATGATTCGGTATTAAATGTTGCACTCCTTTCCAAATGTAATCCCCTGAAGCAAGTTCTAATATTCTTAATTGTACCTTATGTAATTACGGTGTGAAGGAATTTTTGGCTATGGTAGTTCTTCTCTGAAAGCATAGCCGAAGTTGATGATTTGTGTACAATTTTTTCTCCAAAAGTTTTTTTTTTTTGGTTCATGCCAATCTCTAGGTTAGAGCTTCCCTCGTCAAATTTCTCTAAATGTTAAACTTTAAGAATTTGGCAATTTTAATTCCAAATACCAACTAGAACCTAAGATTATATCATTGTGAGTTTTTAGAGCTTTGAGCATATGAATGTCTCAATTTTGGAGCTCTCAAATACGTGATTCTAATGAGCAGTGTTTTTTTTCCGGTGATTTGGTGCAAAATTGCACCAAATTTTATAGCCTAGCACCAAAAGAAAAAAATGGTACTGGAAAGGTGGAAAATTGCTAGAAAACTTCAAATAAAAAAAATCTTGGATGAAATCACCAGATTTTGGATGAAAATTGAATTATGGATCTTTGATATGTACTAATATGATAATTTCTATCCAATATGTGGATGAATGTTGAAATTTGGAGTACCACTATAACATTCAATATTGCCACTAATTATGGCACTTTATTAAAAATGAAAAAAACACACATTGCTAATGAGTTTGAGTACTTGACCATGGTTTGAGGCAAGGAATTTGGGAAGAGGCATGGCCTCAGATCTCTACCAAGGGAAATCATCCGATCCTATTATGGTAGAAAGCTGCAGAAATGTAGTGAGGACACTTTGCAAGTCAGATGATGTTGAAATCTACAATTTTAAATAATTTCCAATTGGTGAAGAAACTGCACTTGACCCTTCATTTCTTTAGTGGAACTAAAAATTCATAAAAAAATTACATGAAGAGTGAATAGCATGAAATGGCCAAAATACATTGCCAGGGTGTTCATTGGATTAAACATCCTCTACTTTAGAAAAGTCAATAATATCATAATGAGAGGATTTCCAATGTCAAACAACTTAACCCCTAAAGGCCCAAGGCATTTTTTGGCTCCGAAACCACTGAAAACTGTCATTTCTACTGCGATCACTCCCTAAACCAAAAAAAACATTTTTTTTAGAATCTAACCGTAGGATCTTGTACTTCACTTGTCTCAAATTATGTGGAAAAAATTTCATGAAGTTTGACCGTACGGATTGGAAGATATTAGCGTTTGAAGTTGGAAAAAGAAGCTTTTTTGAACTCTGGATTGCAATTTCAGATGACTTTGACGGCCATTTGTGGATTTTTTTTTGTACTACACACCATAAAGTTAAATTTTTTTATGTTGAACATTTGGGTTGAGAGTCGGGGAAAAAAATTTCAGAATGTCAAAACTTGATTTTCATATATAAAAAAATTGTTAAGTAGAAGTAGGTCCAAAATTGAACAAAACACTAAATCTTCAATAGCTCTTAGATGGAATCAAAAAACCATAATCCCAATGGTGGGATTGTTCTTGCAAACAAACTTAACCTTTTCAAAAATAAAAATTTGAAAAAATTTGAAAATTGCATTCAATAATGAATTTTATAAGTTGTTTTTTCAAGAAGACGCTTAGATTGCCCGAAAAACAAGATTGTCCATAACTTTCTCATTCTAAGTCCAATTAGAATGAATCAAAGCTTCAAATATAGACAAAAACATGATCTTTGAGGAAAAAAAATCAAAAAAAAAAAAATTCAATTTTTTAAAGTTTTTTTTTTCTGCCCGGCGAACTCCTTTTTTGACTTCGGGTGGCATAACTTTTTTTCTCGGGCATCGATTGAAAAAAATTATATTTTTGGAAAGCTGATGTGATTTCCTATCTTTAAAAAAAAATTCGAAAAATCAGGTCGAAATTTCAGGTCGCACGAGCCTGCCCGAAATCCCAAGTGTCCCCCGAGGGGACTTTGGGCCTTTAGGGGTTAATGTGTATTTGTCCCTGTTCAGGAAAGACATCTAACGCAAGCGCAATTCACCCAAACTAGCTGTGGAAACTTCAGAAAGCTCAACCAAATGGACCAGCCTGAGCAGCTGATGTTCGGAAATTCTGAAATTTGGAATCAATGGCTACTTCATGAGGCTGGAAAACTCAATCATCTGTGTCAAAATGGAGGATTTCCATGAGATTGGCATTGTGAGATTAATTGCCCGCCTGAAACGTTAGATCCTCATCAGTCCTACTTTCCAGAGCTCTAGGTGTCATAATTTTTTGAGGCTCTAGAAGCCATCATTCATAGGAAGGTTTCGAGGTTAAATTTGAGAGGATGAAACTTGTGATATTAGAGAGGGAGTTATTAACCCTTAAACGACGGGCTCATAACCGTGGAAATCATCTGTTTTGTCACTGTGTGGATTCTTGGATTAAAATAATGCAAAAGTACTCATTGGAAGTCAAGCTACTGTAGATTATCTTCCCTTTCCCCACAAAATTTGAAGGATGAATAGTTGCACTTCTGTCCTACACAAGAGATTCTCTTGTCATTCATCGGCCTCAAAACGTCCGCCGCGTCGTTCAAGGGTTAAAGAGGCCTGCTTGTATCGATGAAGTTTTCCAGGTCGTGAGAGCAGATGGCGACACGTGGACAAAGCTTAAGGGAACAGTGACGAACAGTGAGCCGAAAGCAGATTCCGACTACTTTTGGATTTCCATTTGACTGTACCGAGATTTCCATTCGACTGTCCTTAACAGTGGCCGTGTTTGTCAAGCTTGCCCGATCTGTAACTTGTACTTGGCCGGCTTGGCTATGGAGTTCTAGCTCGTCCATATCTGCTGCTTTCGATGCCGCAAGGGCCAGAGGTTCCGACAGAGAGAGATTTCTGTGTGAGACTTGTGATTCTTTGAGGAATCCACCGAAGTTTGGGGTTTCTTTCGAGGAAAAGCAGCCATGGTGGACTTCTGTTCGAGTGCTGTGGCATGACGGGTCGAGATTCTCTCGTTGTGATGGCTGTTGAATATATGCTGAGTCGACAGGCGGTGGCGTGGTGCGCGAAAGGTTGTCCTCGAACCTGCCTTGATTTTATGTTAGTTTTGGTACGATCGGTTTTTTCTTGCAATTCTTTGTCTTCTTGCTTATTGGATCCTTTTCTAGTCAATCTTAAGAAGTATGTAGTTCACTTTGAAACAGAGCTCTAGGTTCGTATCTTACTGAAACAGAACTTTGGACAACCCTAGAAAGTTGGGATTAGGCCTTGAACCCAGACTTAGAAATTAAGTTAATTTGGGACTTGGGAGCCCGAAAACAACATACTGACGCCAATTCCAGAGTGCTCTAATGTCAGAGGCTAGAGGTCGGCTGTGATATTAGAGAGGGAGATATTTAGTTTGTAAGTTACCGACATTTTTTTCCAGGTTGTGAGAGCAGATGAGCGCGAATGGCGATACGTGGTCTCACGAACTTAGGGCATGGATGCAATCACTAAGTTAGTGAAGAACAATGAGCCGAATTTGCCAAATAACTTTTGAAAATCTTTTTTCTGTCATCCCTGTAGGGTTTCCAATTGTCTGTACGAGATGCTCGAGTCTGTACCGACAATGGCCTTGTTTGTCGGTCTTGGAAAAACTTGCGCGATCTATAAACTTGTCCTATGGAGTTCAAGCACTTCCATATCTGCTGGGTTTCTTTGTCGCAGGGTCCAGAGATTCTGGAAAGAGAGAGAGAGAGAGTTTTGCGTCTGAGGTTTTTGATTCTTTGAGGAATCCACCGATTTTAGCTTGTGGTTGGGTGAAGCTTTTAAAAAAAAAAAAAATGATCAGTTTTTTCTTGCAATTCTTTACCTTCTTGCTTGTTGGAGGTTGTAGTCAATCTTGAGAAGTATGTAGTTCACTCAGAACAGAGCTCTTTGTTAGAGTTTACTGAAACAGAGCTTTGAAAATGTTTTTTTAAATGCCATGCTCTTCTTGAAGCGCTACTGGTACTAGGTCTTCGATGCTATTGCTTTGCTTCACTTCCTGCATTGTTCATTAGGACTAGGTGACCTACTTTTACGTGTGCTTAAGAATCTTTAGTATTGCACTTGAAATTTAGCTTCCAGGCACTGTACCGTCATCTGTCGATTTATCTAGTCGACCAGAGTAAGTATCTAGATTTGTTGCAGTTGTGGGTGGTGTCCACTCTTCTGGATACTGGACGGCCAGTTCTCCTACCGGAGAATCCGTCGCATTTCTGAGCTTGTTTTTTTTGCCATGTGCAATCGCAGGTACTAGCAAGTAATCTTCATAATTGTTGACCCTGCGGACAACTGCTGCTCTGTGAGAGAAAGGTTATCCTCGATTCCACCCTTATTTTATGTTAGTTCGACTCCTACTAGGGGTTCTTGCCATTCTGTCTTGTTACTTGTCCTCTTGCTTGTTGGAACTATGGGTCAGTCTTAGAATCATTTAGGTCACGAAGAATTAGAGCTCTAGGTTAGCATCTTACTGAAACATAGCTATTCCATGAACTAATGGACAATGTCACGATTGCCACTGGTACTATGTCTTCAATGCTGCTACATTGCCTCACTTCCTTCACTGTTCATTAGGATTAAGTGACCTACTTTAGCCATGTGCTTAAAGTCTTATATCTGAAGTTTTTGACCGAGGGGGTTGATGTTTGAGGAGGGGACAACGAAGAAGGCCTTGTGTATGAATTGGCTTTTGAAACTATTGCTGGAATTGGCATTCATGACTGTTCTGACTGGGAAGAGGTGAGAACTTACGAGGTTTTAATTTGACCTGGCCAAGCAGAGTCGAAAATGCTTTCTTCAGTCCGAGTGCTGCAAGCAGTGTTTTTATTGGATTGCGAATGATGTGCTATGTGGTAGGTCAAATTTAAAAATATTCACAGGGAATAACTTATCCAACTGCACATGCATTTGGAACCGTCAATGGCCCCCTGGAAAGATTATCTTTTCTAACCTGACCGAACTATGAAGTTAAAAGACATCATCAAGCTGACCTGAGGGTAACTCGTGACTTGAGATACTGAGATTTTGATCGTATGCATATTGCACTTCTGACTTCAACACAGATGGTTTCTTCGGCAGTCATAATGCTATTATTTAACTAGTAAATTCTGTATGAGCCGTTGACTCTCGAAATTTTGTGCGAAACGTTTCCTCGTAAGCTACCAGCTGGCACTTTATGAACTCGACGGAGAAATTGTGTAATCAATTTGTGAGCTATGGAGTATTAAATAGTGATAACGTGTTTCAAGAGGTGTCGGGGTCATTGAGGTTTCTGGTGTCGTGGATTCGCCGTTCACAGTGAGTTCTATTTCGTCAAGGAGGTTCACAAATTAGGAGTACGTTTTTGTTTGCCATCTCAATTTCTGTGGACGTTGAGATTTCCGTGTCTTGGATCCGTCATTGAGGGTTCGATTTGTTTTCCATACAACAGTGAGAGCTGTTACCAGAAACTTGGGAATTCGATGCAGCTATTGCACTTGGAAATTATATTCTTGTCGATGTACAAATCCTTTGCATTTCTAAGCTTGCTCTATGTTGAGCACAATCGGAGGTACTGGCAAGTAATCTGTGCACAAATTAACTCCGTGGGGCTTCAAAGAGGAAGTTACCGCCACGCTTCCTTACATGATGTCATCTCCCGTGTTTGGTATGCTTTACTCCTGTGGCAATCTGTTTGGTTGTATCAGTTGTTGTCTGTAAGCATGGGGCTAAATTAGCGGATGTAGAGTCCTTGTCAGTGGGTTTTGATGTTCCCGGTCTTATGTGCTTGTCAATGTTCCGCAGAGGTCTAGTTTTGTGGTTGTGGACCGTTGCTGTCTGTTTACATGACTTAGTTGAGCCTTCTTGTTGTTTATAAGTGAGAGGGTACTGTTTGTGTCACTTTAAGCATTCCAAGGTATGAGGGAGTGCGATATTGAGAGGGGATATACATTTGGAGAAAGATTTTTGGGGTACGAGAGCCCAATTTTGTTGAGATTAATTTTCTCACTTCATTAATTTCTTATTTGACTTCAATATAGGAGGTCCCAGACCAATATAACTGACAGTAGATAACCCATTTTTGTTCAAAGATCAGTGTCCTTACATAGTAGTCAAGTCATGCTAACAAGGGTCATGCATCTGAGTCAACTTGTTTATTTCAGTTTTCTTCTGTTTGTGTGCGTTGGTGATGGCAAGTTCATTAAGCAGTTTTATCTGTGTGGCAGCTTTCAGCACATCCATTTGAGTCTTGAACTTTGAATATTTAGTGATTGCAGGTGCCGATTTCATGGAAATTGATGGTCCGAGCTCTTCAAAACCTATTGAAGGTATATTTCAAATCTTTGGATGTTGGTGCTTTTTACCATTAGACGCTTGGTTTGTGGTGTCTGGCCGTACCCTTTTGGAAACTAGGACTAACTCATATGAACTAAAGCAATCAGTCAAGCTCTTCTTGCATTGTTCAACAAATTTGATGAATCTTATCGTGGTTGCAAACATTGGAATGTATTCAGCTCTTCTTTGTATGTCAGACGAGAACTTGATAGAATCTAGTTTGGTGGAGTTCATTCATTCAGATCATGGTGCATGGAGTCATGGAGCCAATTTCACAAGTCCGGCAAGCCTTAGAAACCATTAAGCTTGATGTCCAAAAAGTTTAGTGTAACATAGCTTTTCATCCGGGCACATGCTAAAAGAAAAATTTATATGTCCACTAAAGGGGCACATGTTCACACCAAGTTCAAAATTTTGTGAACATTCAACCAAAAGTGACTTTGTGCTAAACTACGTGAGATCTCTTGGGTACACTTGGTCCTTGAGGGGTTAAGATTGAGAGTATTTAAATAAAATTAGAGACCGGCACTTGACTCTTAGGAGGTTGTGTATGCAAGATGTCTTTTGCCTTGTTTGGGCATTCTGTTCTTTGCCACTTCACCATGTTGTGAATTCCTTGTGCTTTACTTGTTGTGTAGAGAGTTTGTTATGTTGGGATTCTATTCATATGCAACTTTGAGCTTAGTTCTATGCGGGAGGGTTTGTATTGCACTAAGATTTTTGCTGACCTTTTCGTCGATATGAGCGTGTTGGTATCTAGAGATCATGAGTTTCTTTCTAGGAATTGAAGGTTGTGTTCATTAGTGCTTGCTCTTACTTTATTGTGATGGATTTGTGCATATGTTGGATGTCCTTGTTTGATGCATAGGGCTTGAACTAGTGCAGTTCCTTTTGAAGTCAGCTTTGTGTGTATGCTCCTTACTAATGTCACTGGTGCCGATTCTTAAGTGTAATGAGAGTACTATTGTACTTTTGTGCCATTTTGATGTCCACAGATATGATCAGGTTGTGAGCCTCTTAACAAATCCTGTAGTAGTAGGATTCCCGACAAACAAAATCTTTTCTTGGTTTTTCATTTTTGAATTGTGTTTCTAATTTTCTTAGCAAGTGTGTTTCCTTCATAACATTTTGGAAGAGTCTGTCTAGAAGCTGTAATTATGCATACAAGGATTCATTTTTTGGTTACCCTGGTTCAGCTTGTCAATCCTTGCCATCTTGTGCTAGTCATTTTGCTTGTTAAGTTGGATGCCTGATTGGGAGTTGTGACTTCATGCAGCATTCAACAGCACGTGATATTATTGAGTGGAGTGCCTATAACTTGTTATCTCTTATCTACTGCGTAGCCCATTTGAATAGCCTGTGAATTAAGGTTTTTGGTGTGTATTTCTTGGCGCGCAGATCTAGAAGGAATGATGTATGAAACATCCATGAGCTGTCAAGCCCTGTGTCACTAGTGATGGCAAAATGATTGATGGATTCATGAATGTTCTTGTCTCCAGGTACAGTGATGCTTTTGGATGGGCTCAGTTCTGGGACTTTGTTATTTATCCATTGTCGAAATGGTTTAGATCATGTGAACATTGTTTCAAATCCGTGATTGAACCTCCAGTATAGGTTTGCCAACACCTGTTCTCGGCATTTTGCATTAGATCGATCCCTATTTCTTCATTGAAACAGGGTTTGACATTACACATTGATTGATAACTTCACTCCCAGTGATGGAGAAGTCAATTTTGAGGCTGGTAGCGCTTTAGTTCAGCTCAGGTACGAAATCTTACGTTTCATTCCATTTTTCAGTTGCTCTATTATTGCCTTTCTGGTCTGGTTTTTGAGGACTCTGTTCTTAACTTTTAACTTACCAATGATGTGTGTATGAAATGGCAATATCCATTGATTGGCAGCATCCGCCAGTGAATGTTGTGATTGAACAAATTTGCTCAAGTTCTTATGTTTGTGACTAGTCTGTGTTTTCAACCTAGTTTTATACTTGTAAATTAAGAATTTGTCTTTTGGTGTATCTAGGTATGCATATCAAGAAGGAATGATGTGTGGAACATGCATTTGTTGACAAAGTTTTTGTGGATACAATCTTGATGCTCACATGATCAATATTGTTGTGAGTTATGCAGAGAGTTTGCAAGGAGCTTTGATTTACAAGTTAAGGAGGGTAGAGGGTAGATGTTATTGGCATTTGATCTATAGGAAACACATCCATATGTTTTCAAGAGCTCTTTAAGGAGTATTTTGAGGAAGGACTACCTTTCCTGCAACACACAATAACTATATTAGGCCTATATCTTGGAACTCCACACTGACATCATGAAGGCTACCACTTGTTGAGAAGAATCTAGTTGGCATTATATGTGAGTACTCAAGGCATTTCTCCATCTTTATCAATTATCTTGTGTTTTGTGTTGATATGAATTCCTTGAATTTTGAATTCAAAGGTTGCATGAAGAGTGACTTGTCGGGAAGGTGAATCTCAAACTAGTATATTTTGTCCCAATTGCCAACTCCTTTTTCATTTCTAGTGTATATTTCAGTTTTGAAGTGGCAAGCATGACGAGTGATATGGAGAATGATGCAAGGCCTGCCAAGAGATTGTGTGCAATGGAAGTTGGTTAGTTTACCTTGGCCTCACTACCAACCTATTCTTTTCTTATTGAGTTTTGAAATATGATCATTTACAGCTTTATAATGCTCAGCTTTGAATTTGATTGCTAACAATATTTGATGCTATTTGGACATGGGGATTTATGAAGTAGATTGATCGTTGGTTGTGGTGCAGATGAGTTTGCGAACTATGATGTCTTTATAAGTCATAGAGGCCTTGATACCAAGACGGGTTTTGTGGGCTTTTTATATGATGCTTTGGAACGAGCTGGATTGCATCCCTTTTTGGATTGCAAATCCATTGGTAAAGGCCAAGATTCTTGGAAATGCATTGCCCAGGCCATCCAGACAACACCGCTAGCTCTAGTCATCTTTTCGGAGAGTTTTGCACAATCTGAGTGGTGTTTGAGAGAATTACATGCTATGTTGGACACTCCTTCTATGAAGGTGCTACCAATCTTCTACAATGTCAAGCCATGGGAATTGAATTTTCTAGAAAAGGGTCAATTAGCTATTGGATTCTCAAAGTTGATAGAGAGGCATGACACGTCCATCATAGAAGAATGGAGGGCTGATTTGAAAAGAGCTTCGCGATTGAATGGTTGGGAGCACCAAGCAGGAGAGAAGAGGTAAATATGGGGGTATGCACTATGTGTTACAAAGAGTTAGTGGTTGAATTTGACAAAAACATGGTATTTGGTGGTACTGAAATTTGTTACAAGTTGTTTGCAGGTTGGAAGCGGATTTGGTGTTTGAGGTGGTTGACAAGATTTTTGAGTTGGCAAATAAGCCACTTCCCTTGGATGTGGGTGATCATATTGTGGGTGTGAAGCAAGTTGCTAAGAACCTCATTCAAACTCTTACTGAGAAGAGAGTGTTATTGTTGGGATTGTGGGGAATGGGTGGAATTGGAAAGTCTACTTTGGCGAAGGAGTTGTACAACCAATTAGGACAAAGATTTGTTGCCAAGTGTTATGTGGAAGATGTGGCGGAGAAGGTGAAACAAGGTGGCGTAACGACTATCCAAAATCATATTTTGAAGGTCTTGTGTGAGAATGAGAATATTGCAGACAAATCTAGTGGGAAGGTTATACTTGGGGAAAGACTATCTAAGAAACGCATTCTCTTGGTTTTGGATGATGTTCGTGACAATGATGAGATGGATTATCTAATGTCCCGCCAAATGCTCAAGGAAGGTAGCTTGTGCATTGTCACATCTCGGAATCGACGTGTATTTGAGAAGTCAACTTCATTTGATGTGAAACATGAGGTCCACACTCATAATGTTCAATTATTGAGTGAGCAGGATTCTCAAAGTGTCTTTGCATGTCATGCATTTGGAGGTGATGGGAAAGTACCTCTAGGATTTGAAGGTCTTGTTGGAGATATTAGCCATGCATGTGGTGGAGTTCCCTTGGTGTTGAAGGTTTGTGGATCTCTATTGATGGGTGAGGAGGATGTGGAGATTTGGAATGAGGTTTTGAAGAAGTTGAATTGTGGCATTATCATGGACGAGAGGAAGATATTTGATTGTCTTCGAATTAGCTATGATGCTCTTCAGGTACAACATCAAGAAATGTTTTTGGATATTGCATGTGCATTATTGGGAGAATCTAAGGAGATGGCTAAACTTGTTTGGAGATCCCAAGGTTGGTCCGGAGCATATGGTGTGCGGACCCTTGTTGAGAAGGCCTTGATTAAAGTGGATGATGAAGGTGCCTTTTGCATGCACGACCACTTGAGAGACATGGGCCGTGCAATTGCCAAGCAAGAAAGTGCAAGTTTGGGTATTTGCAAGCGCTTGTGGGGTTTGGAATCCTCGACATTGTTGATCAAGAATGAGGTATGCTTGGTAATTATTGAACTTTAGTTTGGTCAATCTTTTGAATAGAGTGTTAGTATGTAGTTTTGATGTGGTAAATTAGATACTTGAAAGAGTGTAGGAGTAGTGTTTACTCTAGTTTGATTGTTTGAGGATCCAAACTTGTTGTTTATATAGTCTTTTCCAAGTTTAGTAAGTGAAGCATGCAATATATTAATTTATTGAGATTACCCATACCTATTTTTATCTAGGAAACATATGTATATTGAAGCTTGTAAGTTTATTTGACTTTTTTGAATTTGTCTTTGCAGCTTCTACGAGGTTCTCTTCAAACTTTGATTCTTCCTTCATGGTATGGCATTGGAGTTGACCTTTCATGCATGAAAGAGTTGCGTATATTGAAATGCAAGGATTTCTTGTTTTTGATGTCATCACTTCCAGAACATTTGCGTTGGCTTCATTACACCAGGAAAATGAATGCACAATTGATACCTTTCCCAGAGTCGCCTGAAAACAATGAATTGGTGATATTAATTTGGACGGATGGTTTGACGAAGAGTTTGCCTGAATCTTTTGGAAATTTGAGCAAGTTGAAAGTGTTGAATCTTGCGTGGTGTTATAATCTCGAAGAGCTACCAAATTCATTGGGAGGCCTGCAAAGTTTGGAAGACCTCAGTTTTGAAAAAAGTGGAATCCAAAGTTTACCCAAATCTTTGGGAATGTTGAGCAAGTTGAAAGTGTTGAATCTTGCGTGGTGTCATAAGCTCAAGGAGCTACCAAACTCATTGGGAGGCCTTCAAAGTTTAGAAGGTCTCGATTTTCAAGGAAGTGGAATCCGAAGTTTACCCAAATCTTTGGGAACGTTGACTAAGTTGAAAATGTTGAATCTTGCAAGGTGTCGTGAGCTTGAGGAGCTACCAAATTCATTGGGAGGCCTCCAAAGTTTGGAAGACCTCGATTTTCAGCAAAGTGGAATCCGAAGTTTACCCAAATCTTTGGGAATGTTGAGCAAGTTGAAAGTGTTGAATCTAAGTGGGTGTCGTGAGCTTGAGGAGCTACCAGATTCATTGGGAGGCCTCCAAAGTTTGGAAGATCTCAATTTTAAAGAAAGTGGAATCCGAAGTTTACCCAAATCTTTGGGAACGTTGAGCAAGTTGAAAGTGTTGAATCTAAGTGGGTGTTGTGAGCTCGAGGAGCTACCAGATTCATTGGGAGGCCTCCAAAGTTTGGAAGATCTCAATTTTAAAGAAAGTGGAATCCGAAGTTTACCCAAATCTTTGGGAACGTTGACCAAGTTGAAAGTGTTGAATCTAAGTGGGTGTTGTGAGCTCGAGGAGCTACCAGATTCATTGGGAGGCCTCCAAAGTTTGGAAGATCTCAATTTTGAAGGAAGTGGAATCCGAAATTTATCCAAATCTTTGGGAACGTTGACCAAGTTGAAAATGTTGAATCTTGTGTGGTGTGGTGAGCTTGAGGAGCTACCCGATTCATTGGAAGGCCTCCAAAGTTTGGAAGATCTCAATTTTGAAGAAAGTGGAATCCGAAGTTTACCCAAATCTTTGGGAACGTTGAGCAAGTTGAAAGTGTTGAATCTAAGTGGGTGTTGTGAGCTCCAGGAGCTACCAGATTCATTGGGAGGCCTCCAAAGTTTGGAAGATCTCAATTTTGAAGGAAGTGGAATCCGAAGTTTACCCAAATCTTTGGGAACGTTGAGCAAGTTGAAAGTGTTGAATTTTGCAAGGTGTGGTGAGCTTCAGGAGCTACCAAATTCATTGGAAGGCCTCCAAAGTTTGGAAGATCTCAATTTTAAAGAAAGTGGAATCCAAAGGCTACCCAAATCTTTGGGAATTTTGAGCAAGTTGAAAGTGTTGAATCTTGCAAGGTGTGGTAAGCTCAAGGAGCTACCAAACTCATTGGGAGGCCTCCAAAGTTTGGAAGATCTCAATTTTGAAGGAAGTGGAATTCGAAGTTTACCCAAATCTTTGGGAATGTTGAGTAAGTTGAAAGTATTGAAGCTTGCGTGGTGTGGTCGTCTCACAAAGTTACCGGATTCATTGGGAGGCCTCCAAAGTTTGGAGTATTTCAATTTCAAAGAAAGTGGAATCCGAAGTTTACCCAAATCTTTGGGAACGTTGAGCAAGTTGAAAGTGTTGAATTTTGCAAGGTGTGGTGAGCTTCAGGAGCTACCAAATTCATTGGAAGGCCTCCAAAGTTTGGAAGATCTCAATTTTAAAGGAAGTGGAATCCGAAGGCTACCCAAATCTTTGGGAATTTTGAGCAAGTTGAAAGTGTTGAATCTTGCAAGGTGTGGTAAGCTCAAAGAGCTACCAAATTCATTGGGAGTCCTCCAAAGTTTGGAAGATCTCAATTTTCAAAGAAGTGGAATCCAACGTTTACCCAATTCTTTGGGAGTGTTGACTAAGTTGAAAATATTGAAGCTTGCATGGTGTAGTCGTCTCACAAAGTTACCGGATTCATTGGGAGGCCTCCAAAGTTTGGAGTATTTCAATTTCAAAGAAAGTGGAATCCGAAGTTTACCCAAATCTTTGGGAACGTTGAGCAAGTTGAAAGTGTTGAATCTAAGTGGGTGTTGTGAGCTCCAGGAGCTACCAGATTCATTGGGAGGCCTCCAAAGTTTGGAAGATCTCAATTTTGAAGGAAGTGGAATCCGAAGTTTACCCAAATCTTTGGGAACGTTGACCAAGTTGAAAATGTTGAATCTAAGTGGGTGTTGTGAGCTCGAGGAGCTACCGGATTCATTGGGAGGCCTCCAAAGTTTGGAAGATCTCAATTTTGAAGGAAGTGGAATCCGAAGTTTACCCAAATCTTTGGGAACGTTGACCAAGTTGAAAATGTTGAAGCTTGTGTGGTGTTGTAATCTCAAGGAGAAGGTTACCCAAATCTTTGGGAACATTGAGCAAGTTGAAAGTGTTGAAGCTTGTGTGGTGTAGTAGTCTTAAAGAGTTACCAAATTCATTGGGAGGCCTCCAAAGTTTGGAAAATCTCGATTTTGAAGGAAGTGGAATCCGAAGTTTACCCAAATCTTTGGGAACGTTGACTAAGTTGAAAGTGTTGAATCTTGCAAGGTGTCGTGAGCTTGAGGAGCTACCAAATTCATTGGGAGGCCTCCAAAGTTTGGAGTATCTCAATTTCGAAGAAAGTGGAATCCAAAGGTTACCCAAATCTTTGGGAACGTTGACCAAGTTGAAAGTGTTGAATTTTGCAAGTTGTGACAAGCTTGAGGAGCTACCAAATTCATTGGGAGACCTTCAAAGTTTGGAAGACCTCAGTTTTCAAGCAAGTGGAATCTGAAGTTTATCTAAATGTTTAGGAATTTTGAGCAAGTTGGAAGTGTTGAATCTTAGTCAATGTTGTGAGCTAGCAGATCTACCAGATTCATTGGAAGGTTACTAAAGTTTGGATCACTTAGATATTTCATTGAGTGGAATCCAAAGTTTATCCGCATTTTTGGGAATGTTGAGTAAGTTTACAGTGTTGAATCTAAGTTGGTGTTGTGAGCTCGAGGAGCTACCCGATTCATTGGGTGGCATCCACAATTTGGAGGTTTTGAGTCTTCAAGCAAGCGAAATCCAAAGTTTACCCAAATCTTTGGAACGTTGAGCAAGTTGAAAGTATTGGATGTAAGGTGGTGTAGTAAGTTCGAGGGGCTACCAGATTCATTGGGAGGCCCCATAAATCTGGATTACTTGGATCTTGATGGAGGTGGAATCCAAAGGTTATTCAAAGCTTTGGGAATGTTGAACAAATTGAAAATGTAGACTTTAAGATGCTGTGATGAGCTCAAGGAACTACCAGATTTATTTGGAGACCCTGAAATTTTTGAAGACCTTGATCTTTATGGAATGGATAGAAAGGTTATCCAAATCTTTTGGAATGTTGAGGAAGTTGAAAGTGTTGAATCTAAGTTGGTGTGATAAGTTCAAAGAGCTATTTGATTCACTAGTTGGCCTCCAAAGTTTTGAAGACCTTGACCTTCAAGAAAGTGGAATCCAAAGTTTTCCCTAATCTTTGGGAGCATTGAACAAGTTGAAAGTATTCAAGCTTACATGTTGTGGTAAGGTAAAGGAGCTACCAAATTCATTTGGAGTCCTCCAATTTTTGGATATCTTGGATCCCTACTTAGGAAGTGGCATCAAGTGTTTAACTAAATCTTTTGGAATGTCAGGAAGTTGAATGTGTTGAATCTAGGGTGTTGTGATAAGCTCGTGGAGCTACCAGATTTATTGGGAGGGCTCAAGAATTTAGAAGACTTGGATTTCTAAGAAAGTAGAATTTAAAGTTTACCCAAGTCTTGGAAGGTTGAGCAAGTTGAAAGTTTTGAATCTAAGGTGGTGTAATGAGCTCAAGGAGCTATGAGATTCATTAGAGGTCCTCTAAATTTTAGAAGACTTATATCTCAAAAGTAATGGAATCCAATGTTTAATCAAATCTTTTGGAATGTTAAGCAAGTTGAAAGTATTGAGTCTAAGTGGTTGTTGTGAGCTTGTATAGGTATCCAATTTATTGGAAGATGTCAAGAATTTGAAGACGTTGGGCCTTCAATTCAGTTCATTCTAAAGTTTATCCAAATCTTCTCAAACGTTGAAAAAGCTAAAATTGTTGAAGCTTCGGTATTGTGGTAAGCTTGTAGAGCTACTAGATTTGTTTGGAAGCCTCCAAACTTTGTAGAACTTAGATTTCAAAAGAAATGAAATCCTACATTTATACAAATCTTTTTGGAGCGTTGAGAAATTTGAAAGTATTGAGCCTAGAGTGTAGTGGTGAGCTTGTGTAGCCACCCAATTCATTGTGAGTCCTCAAAAATTTTAAAAACTTATATTGCAAAGGATGTGAAAATTTAATGCCCCTAAATGCCGTTAAGTCATGAGCAGATTGAAGTGTTAGTTTTACAAGGTTATGGCAAATTCAAGAAGCTATCAGATTTGTTTGGAGGCTTCTAAAACTATGAGTCCATTGAATCTTGGAGGAAGTGAAGTTTGTGTTTTTACCCAAATGCTTTGGAAAGTTGAGCAAATTGAAAGTGTTGAATCTAAAAGTTGTTGCAAGCTTATGAAGCTATGAGATTGGTTCGTGAAGCCTCCTAATTTTGAGTCAATTGGATCTTGTAGGTTGTTGCAAGCTTAAGAAGCTACCAAATTCATTGGAGGCTATCAAAATTTGAATCACTTGGACCTTGGAGGAAGTGAAATCCAAAGCTTACCCAAATCTTTTGGGGGTCTTTGAAATCCTTAAAATTAGAGCCTTGAAGGATGTACAGTCCTAAATTTGCCCAAGTATTTTGGAAGTCTTACAAATATGTGGAGTGTAGAGCTAAATGGGCAATGATTCAAAATTTGTTTGTCATTTGCAAAATGGTACAACTTTGTATATCTTTTTGCAAAATGGTACAAATGTAGTAGGACCAAATTTCTTAGAAAATTACTTGGGTCTTTTTGACAACTCATGCATTGAAGGAAGGTTGGATTTGGAGGATAGCTTTGTGGTTCAAGATCTCAAATTCCTATAAAATGTATTATTAAGCAATTTTGAAATACACCTAGAAGATGACTTGACCATTTAGTGCAACAGGAGAGATCCATCTTGGTAGAATAAGATGTGACTTTCATATAATTTCCTTTTTAGAGCTTTCTGAAAACTACCAAGTAACAAATTGACGAATTGATTGTTGATGAGGCACTAGACCATTATATCTAGTGACCCATTAATTTTCCCTACATTCAATTTCTAGGTGTCATTGGTATGTCTATAGTTTATATTGCATGCTTGCATTCACGGTTTGCTCTTATTCGCTTCTAGGTGGGATTTTTTCACCCTTGGTTTTCATATATAGTGCAAAGCCGCTATCACAAGACTAAGATGTGTGACTACTCTTTTGAATGTTGCCAACATTGAGACGAGGTGAGTCCATTTTTGTAAGCTAAAGTTCCAAACTTAAGTTGGTTGTAGAATCTCATTGAGATGAGAAATTTTTGTCAACCTAGAACTAGAAAGTAGTACATGGTAAGATTTGTGAGCAGACCATGCATTTTTATTTAAATCCGCTCTTTGTATGAGTTCTAGAACTTGAATTCCAACAATTCCCTAATGCCATTGGAGGTGTATTCTATGAGGAAGGGATGCTTAGAAAGACATTCAGTTGGAAGGTATTCAAGAATCTATGTCTTGCAAGACTTGTATGTTGTCCTTTTCAAGTGGGTACATTCTTTGCAATATTATGCTTTGTGCTCGCTCTACTTGGGACTCAAAGAGCAAGTCTTATTTGTGTTGGCCTTGTTACAATAGTTGGTTTTGACATGTATCTACTTTCCATCTTTGTTTTAGAAGTGACAATATCAATTTTTAATTTCATGTATATTCAAGAAGTGCAAAAGCATTTGAAGTTGCTTTATCCCAAACTTATATTACAAAGATTCAAAGTCTTAAAATCTAGTCACATAAGCAACAAAGTGCTTAGTTTTCTTCACTTTAAAACCAAACATCTTGTTATCTACATACTACAAGTCTTTAAAATTTCTTCAACACATTCTTATACTAGTCTAATGCAAGATCCTACAGTTACATATGCAAAAAAACAATTTTAAGCTTTTCATTGTTTACAATAGAAATGGCAACTTTTTTAATGTTTTTGATGAAATAAGGGCCTTGCGACTAAGAATACAACATGGTCATTGTTTATTGTTTATCTTCATACAACTAATTTTTGAAATTCCTACATTATTAATTTTAGTTTTCTGTGGATTAAAGTAACATTATGAAATTATCCTTTAGCATTCCTTAAAAGAACATATCTTGCCATTTGTTGAAATTAAAAAGAATTCTAGGTTACTAAGACTTTGACAAATTCAGATTTAGAGAGCTAGTCAACCATGGGCCTATATGTTAAAAATGAATACAAATATTGGTTTTTAAAGTAAAGTATGTAGGTTCACAAGTCTCAAAGGGTCTTTTGTTTATTATATGATTGTCATGATAAATAAATGCAACAAAAGTGTAGTTAATTAATTGATTTTATATTTTGAATAGTATAAATTTTTGGTCCACTTAATCAAAAAATCCTTATAAATTTTATACATGACTATTTTAAATTTTTTTCAAAACATTTAAAATTTTCAATCCACATCAAATTTCTTAGTTCAACAGCTATTTGAGTAAAAAGAATATCTACAAGAACTATGCAAATCAAAAGTACAATCAACATTTCATCAATTCTAAATTTCTATTTTAATTTTTTAATTTTTTCTACTAAATAGACCAAGTAACTTCTAAGAGTTGTTAGGTTATTGAAAATAGCCAAGCTATATAAACACCAAATTTAAAGCTATTTAAAATCCAAATTACTCTTATAACTTATTATTTACCATCATCACCTCTAGTATTAAACTAATTCATGAGTTGTCTAACTTTGAATGGCAAAAGAGAGAAGGTATGGAAGTGTTTTTGTACGTGAATGGTTATAGGTTTCAATCATGTGTTGTTTGTTAGAGCCACATTTGAAAAAAAAAAACACTTTTTGAAATATTTAATTATTTTAAATGTTGGTCTACTTTAGCAATGTTAAAAGGACAAATGTGTAACCTTCAAAATTTAAATTTTTGTAACAAAGGCCACATTAATTCATTAGTACATGATTCACTAAATGTTTTTTTTTATATATTTTTCTAGCTACCAAAACTAAATTTATTTCCAAACTTGTAATGACTTCAAGGACAAACTTGATATACTCATTTTTTTTCCTAGGTATAGATCTACTAAAAAAAAAGTAGTAATTTCTTATAGAAAATCCATTATTAAACAATTAGTATGTCTTTCATTACTAAAATCCACTTGAGTTTTGAAATTATTTTAACTAAATCTTAACAAGTTATTTTTTCTTTTGTCAAAAATTTAGACAGCTAACAAAATAATTAAGTTTTACTTATTCAACCTCTTTATGCAATAATTTGAAACTATACGATTGTAGATAGTAAATGTTTATCCAACAAAATGTAGACCTTACCATAATGTTATTGAACCTTAACCTCAATAACAATGCAAAAACCAACTCATCTTCATCCAAATTTTGAGAAAAAGAGGGATATAGCTCCTTAAGATATGTCAAACGGTATGTAGTTAATATACTTGTGAGAGAACTAGGAGCAAATGGGACTCCAAGAAATCTTCTACAGTGACTAGAATGACAAGTTGATACTATCAACAACCCATGTTTATAACATTGGCTAACCAAGCAATGGCCCTCCACATGCTAGGAAGATATTATGCTTTGCTAGATACCAAAGAGGAATTTATCATTAATTCAAGGATTGGGGTTGGTTGAGAAGTCATATATGACAATTTTGTTCACTATAGGGGGGTCCTTTTTGAGGATGCAAAAGGAGGTACCTAAGAGGAATTTATCATTAATTCAAGGATTGGGATTGGCTGAGAAGCTA
The DNA here is from genome assembly GCA_951799445.1 of Pseudisothecium myosuroides. Classification (NCBI taxonomy): domain Eukaryota; kingdom Viridiplantae; phylum Streptophyta; class Bryopsida; order Hypnales; family Lembophyllaceae; genus Pseudisothecium; species Pseudisothecium myosuroides. Next base: position 45,992,725 of record OX637288.1, read on the forward strand.
TATAAGACAATTTTGTTCACTATAGGGGGTTCCTTTTTGAGGATGCAAAAAAGACCCCGGCCTGCTTCATTGGTAAACAATGTTATGTTTGGTATGGAACAAAGGGGCCCCACAATGTTGGTTAACAAAGTTGTATGAGTCAAAGACAATGTTTTGAATTGTTCACAAACCATGTTTCAAGAAATGTTTGAATTGTTTGGAAGCGGGGGACTCCCCACCATTGTCTAAACCAAGAGCTACCATAAAAGTTTACAAAACTAAGCTTAACCCCTCAACATAGTTTCAAGTCCAATTCAAAAGGTTGTAACTTTTGCATCCGATGTCCAAATTCAATAAAACTAGTTGGTAAATTTGCGTTCTCTCTTCTAGTTTATGTGGTAAAAATTTCAGATCAATCCAAGATGTATTGATGTTTTGGAAGCCAATCGAAGTTCACAGGTTCAATTTGAGTTCACCAAACTGCATTTGAATGCTGCAACTTTGGGGGCTTATATCTCCTTCATCTAATGTTTGTTTTCAATAAAATTTGACGGATTATGTTCCCCTTGAAGTCTAGTTATTGTGGTAAAATTTTCATGTCAATCCAAGATGTTTTGAATGTTTGGGAGCAATTTGAAGTTCAAAGTCTAGACATTTTTGGATTACAGAGAAACTTTGGCGGCTTGTTTCTTCTTCATACAGTGTCTGATTTCAATAAAAAAAAGATTTGGGAAAGTTGCGCATACTATTCTAGTTTGTGTGTCTAAAATTTCATAAAATCCAAGAAGTTATGAGTTATTGAGAAGCATTTTAGTAAAAGCAGGTTCAGCCCTGAATGTGTTTTTTGCAACTTTTTTTGCAATTTTTTGACATTTCAAAGCCATTTTGCAGATATAATGAGGCAATTCAATGATGTTTTTTTTTTCACCAATGTGTTTATATGGTGGTTTTGAATCACTTTATAGTGTATAGTTTTTCTATTTGAGTAGGTTTAGAAATCGAATTTCACCTCCAAATGTGTTTCTAGAAAAATTTCAGCATCTTTTTTCTACATTAAAACATTATAATCTTGCAATCTACGCAATCAAATGACTCCAAATTTGATTCACGCAATCTAAAACACGTACACTACAAGATTGTACGGTTGAGATTTTTATACCTTATTAACATTTTGAACTATATCACTTCAAAAGCAATGATGTTCTTAAATCCAAAAAGGCCCTGGGCCTTGAGGGGTTAAGCCGTCCAATCCTCCATTCTACTGGACTAGAGTGCCTGTCATGACACCCCAAACCCATCTCCATAACGTACCACGCTGATTTAAGAAACAGACTTTGTTTTAAGCTTTGTAACTCTCCCAGACATTCATCTTCCTCTTCTTCCCAGTCAGCCATCCACGTTCCCTTCCCCTCACAAATCCATCAACGACTGCACTAACACGCATCAGAAACCAGAGCTCCAGATCATACAGGTCTTACGAGTTTGCAATTGAAGATAGCATTGTTAAGAGCTTTCAAACGGAGCCCGAGATGGAGCCCCAAATGGAGGAGGAGATGGAGCAAATGCAGTTCAATTCTCCAGGAAATTCTCCAGTGAGAGTTGAATCATTCTCCAAAGAGGGAAGAAGAGGTTGGTGAAAGTTCCTTCCAGAGGTTTCCGAAAGTGTCATTAATGGAGACGATGAGCAGCAAGTATGCGTTGCGGTTCAAGCTTTGGGACACGGATGTGAGCATGGCCATTCCCTGCGGAGGATGATGATGGTGGAAGTGCCCACGGTGGCTATCGACTTGGTGGAGATGACGGCGAATTCGTCCGTGTTGCAGGACGAGTTTATTGCTCATCGATTGGGTCTCATGCCTCTCTCCCGCCAGGGTGCCATGGCCGTGCTCTTTACCAGAAGAATGTCCCTGTGAAAGCGAATCCAGGTTCGTCTATTTAGGTTGCAACAATTTTCCTGATATCTCCAAATTTTTCCTCTCGTTGGAGAAACCAAACCTCAGTGAAATCATGGCTTTGATGGTGACGTGTGCAAAGTGAGGTAGCTCCGTGTTCAGGAAACAATGCATCTGGTCACATGTGGAGAATGCACAGCCATGTGTGCAAGTTTTTCGTAACTCTCTGAAGGTTTCTCATGTTTTTGCAAGAGCCAATCTTCTGAAGACTTCGCTTATGACTTGTGCAAAAGCTAGCTTGCTGCATGTTTCGGTAATGCATCTGGATGTGGAGAGTTGATAGCTAGGTTTGCAAGTTTTCGTAACTCTCCAAGGTTTCTAATCTTTTTGCAAAAAACAAACTTCTGAAGACTTTGGTTGTGTAAAGCTTGCTGGCTGAATTCTCAGGTAACTATGCATCTGGTTGTGGAGGATTGACACTCAGCCAAGTTTGCACGTGTTAGTAACTTTCTTAGGTTCCTCGCCTTTCACAAAAACCAAACTTCTGAAGACTTTGATTGTGTAAAGCTTGCTGGCTGAACTCTGAGGTTACTATGCATGTGGTTGTGAGAATTGATAGCCAAATGTGCAAGTAATTGTAAATCTCAAAGGTTTCTCATCTTTGGCGAAAACCAAACTTCACAAGACTTGGGTTGTGACTTGTGCAAAGCTAGGTAGCTGCACCTTTAGTTCAGGTAACTATGCATTTTGTTGTGTAGGATTGACAGCCAAGTGTGCATATTTTCGTAACTACTGTGGAGGGAATGATTTGTTCTTGTACAGTTGTCAGCAATGAATGCTCTGTGGAACTCACCTTAAGCGTGACATCTACTTCGGACGGAGAGCTGGTGGTCACCAGCCGTGACTTGAAATCCGCAAATGATAGCGTGGTTCCAGTAGACTTCGATGTGGACTTGGCAGGGCTTGGACAAGATCTAACTCCTACGATGTAAACTAGAAACATCGTTGAAAAACAAACCTCTTAAGTACGAATACAGATGGTAACCAGTCGATGAGCCAATTGTCTTTTTTGCAGTGTCCATGTATTAAAAGTCTGTTTCAGACCGTGTTGCAAGCGCTGCATTCCACGGTGAATGCTTTCAACGATGATTGTGACTGTCCTATACTTAACAGTTTGAGAGTTGACAATTAAGGCTTCACTGCCAAAACACGTTTCCCAGGGTCATTATACATTGCACCATATCGAACATCAAGTTGTGCATCATCTCTCATATTGCTTGCCATTTCTTTGGTGACGAACGTAACTAGTTCTCTTGTGGAAAATTGTTCATGTTCGACGTAACTGAGGTGACCAGTTTGACACCTCAAAGTTTCTGATTTATGACAATCATGTATTCATGTTGTGACTGGTCAGTAGCACGTAATTCATCACATTCTTTTTTATCGCCCATTGAATTCCTTCAGGTCTTACCCCGCAATATGCTGACCCTTGAACGATTGACCGACTCCATGGAGCTGGTGCTGGTTTGTGATAAAGCAGAGGAATTGCCGTCACGAAGCTGCTCAAGGGGCAGGAGATAGCCGTGCGAACCATCGCCAGAAAAGGGGTGGGCAGCTTGCACGCCAAGTGGTCGCTAGTGGCCACAGTCACGTTCCACCAGAAGCCAGAAATTCTCATCAACGAAGTGAAAACCCCGGTGAAAACGGACAAACTGACGCTTCCTGAGAAGCAGGCTTGGTGAACTCGAGTCTCACCATTACACAGGTCGTCGTCGCCCCCACCAAAGTACGTCTTCAAACTGGAACCCAACACTCAAAAGGTCCATACTCGCGATCCTCCTCCTCAGTTGCGAGCTTATCATATTTCCAGATGGAGTTCTGTTTGAAACGAATCTTTTTCTGAGTTTCTTAATGTCTTGTAGGGGTGTAAATAAAACCATTTCTGAGGATGGGGTTTCATTGCCATTTCTAAGTGTATTTTTAGTGCCCACTTTGGAGGGTTTTCAATGCCAATTAAGGGGGCATTTTTGTGAATTGGCAACTGGAAAATTCCCAAATGAATGCAAAAGTGCTTCCTCGTTCAAAAGCTAGGACAGATCTAGATGGAAGTGCTGTATAGCGGAGCAACTCTTTGCCATTTTACCGAACTCATTCAAGGAGAATTGCATTTATGGCTTGTTGTTTTTGCAGGTGGAGGTGTGAGCCTGAGTGCTTTCACCAGTGAGGAGCTGTTACGAAATGCCGAAGATTCAAAGACGTCGGAGTTGTTCGAAATCCAAGCGAGAGATGATAGTTTCATCATCTCTGTGGAGTCCACAGGAACTCTCCAGCTGCCAAGATATTCGTAGATGCCATCAAAGTAATGAAACAGAAGCTGCTTGCATTGCGACTTGCTTACGACCTTGCTCAAATTCACAACTCTTCAAGCAGACCTTCTTTCTGCTCTTCATTGATCTGTTTCAACTTCTTGATCACAGCTGTATTGCGCTTGATGCTCGATTCTAAAGTTTTGAAAAAGCTGGCATCTGACAGCCGTGGTCAGCCAAACAAAAGATTGTGACTAGCATATCTTCAGACAGGAGATTAACATACATACGTTAAAGTATCAAATCAGTGACACACATACGCACTTCTAACCTCATGTCCTTATTCCTAAAAGTCTCTGCAGCAACATGCATTAGGTATGATCCTACCCGCAGCTTAGAGCAGCAAGTTTCTACAAGAAAAATTTAGCGCTCAGAAATATACCCTGACAGCAGTAATAGCCTACATACCGTGCCAAAAACTTGCCAAGAAGACTTTGCCACAGTTTGACCTTACCAATGTTCTGACAGAAAAGACAGGGATCGATGTTAAAGAGGGCCTATAGCAGAATTCTGCTCAAAATTTTATTGTATTCACAACAACGACAATATTGTCCCGCAGAGACTTCTCTTCCAGCTTCTCGAAGCAGTGCTTGAAAACCTGCAAGTGCAATTTCCAGTCTGTAAAAATTGCATCCGACCACATGAGCTGACAACCTAAAATCTTGCTTTTGATCTGGATATAAAACAGTAATTGTAACTTTAAGGCATTCACACTATGACAATATACTAATTTTTCCACAAAGCATGGAACCTCTTGAAGGAATTACAATTCTTACATCCTCCACGCTATGAAGGAAGAGTACACTAGTTGCATTGCAATTCTACCTAGGGGTAGTTGCAAGAAACACTTCACGTTTTTCCGTCAAAATTGCGTTTTTTGGCCACAAGACTGGCAATACTATGCAATACTAACAATACTACGTTTTAGCAACGCCTCGACAATTCTGAACCGTCGATTCAAAGCGCCTGCAGATTTGAACTGTTGATTGAGTATTATGCTGTACTATGCAGTACTACAGACTATTACAAAGTATTGTAGAAGTCACTGGGAGCAAAAAAATAGCAGAAAAGGGGTCTGTGGAGATTTTCATTTTCAGTAATTAAAAAATAAATCAAAAAAATTCCATAAAAAGATTAATTTTGTTGGAGAAGATTGCGCTTGCATTGCACCAAAAAATTCATGACGGAAAATTTCTCCCTCTTCGTAGCTTTCGTGCAAAGGAAGGTCACTTTGACCCCATGTGTGCAACAGACATGTTGCTATTTTCATAAAAACTCATTGTCATCCCTTGTAATGTTAATAGACCTCTAACATGTCCAATTTGTGACTTCAAATTTGCATTTTTGGGTCAAAAATAGGACTAAAAACCCCCCAAATGGCCAAGGTAGACACCCAATTATAAAAATATAATTCAAATGAGACCCTACAAGTTCCAACTTCAACAAGTCATAACTTATTCATACAACATCCAAATTATTCATATTTTATTGCCTTGAATCCTCTCAAAAACTTATGACAAAACTGGGACAAGATCCACGAAAAGAAATTCCATTCCATCATTGGAAACCACTCCAAACAGATGAATCAACCCCTGATGTTGGTGGTCATTATTCACTTAGTGTCCAATTTAGCAGCTCGCAATTACTAGCAACAATTCCCACCGTTCCGGAGGATGCTGGAAGATACCATTCCAGATGATAAAAAGAAGGCCCCAGATCTTACTAGTAGAGAACCAAGTTTCGTGGGCAAAACTCACAATCAGAAAGGCGCCCTCTCGAATATCAAGGCCCGCGAATTGAGTAAGCTCCAACACAAGTCATTCAGTTGCTCTGCACATTACAAATTGATTAATAGGGCAACCAATCCATGCGATGCCAACCTCTCTCTCACCACGTCCACAAAACATCAACAACTCCTCAAGAACAAGAATGCAATCCTAAACCCCTGAATCCAACCCTAAGAAATCTAGATCGAGGGGATGCACTAGCTCCACCAACTCCACGGCATCGACCAGGATCCACACACACACAACACACGCCCGATACGACTTCCACCCTGACTGAAATATTGCAATCTCGCGCAAACACCAATCCCCCGAGTTGAGCAATATCCAGAGCCGAAAATGGGTCCAAAATGGGTGCAGAGTATGCAGATCGACATCTGGTCATTCCCTAAATTAGCCGCACACACTCAGGTCAATCGAATTACACATATGACACTGTTCACCTTCAAGGGAAACACCGTGCGTTCCCATGCACATGGGTCAAGTGGAAACGCAGCACAGGCGCCCTGTGAAGTGGGTACAGGTCGGTACAGACTCAAAAACTTTGGATCCAAAGAATATGAACAAGTGGGTCCAGGTCCAGACTCCTTTGTCTTCTACTGTGAGGAATCTTTACCGATAGTTGAAAAAGGTATCGTCTTTGAAAATACTGTATGTTTGACATCGTCAGGATGGTGTCGGTTTCAGCATGCAACTTACTGCAGTTTGAGAAACGTTTTGTCTTAGGGCCGCTTTACATCTAGAGGCCGGGCCAATTTGGTGTGTTAGAGGCCAACAATCCAAGCTTGTGATTGGTTGAAAGGCTCAAATCAACCCCAACCCCTTTACACCAAGAGGCAGGGCCATTTGCTATGTCAGAATTTTTTTTCCTCAAATAGACGATCTGACGTGGCCCGAGCATGGCCCGAGCTTGTTGAATTGGGTGCACCAAATATGGGAGGCCAATTCGAGGCTAATTCTTGGCCTGGAGGCCAATGTCAGATTAGTTAAGGCCGGCCTTTAGCCCAAGAATGGGCTGAAATTTTGGGCAATTGGCTTGGTGATGAATTGGCCCGGCCTCTAGGTGTAAAGCGGCCCTTAACAAGGTACGCCACGAGAGGCTCTATCCCTGCAGCACTGGCTCATTTTTCGTGTAAGGTCCTACTCAATTTCGTCACATGTACGATTCTGTTGATGCAAAGCATCCTCTCCTTCAGTCCACAGACAATAATTCATACAAGTTTTAAAATTTAAAAATTATTATTTCCTTGGATCACATGGGCCAGTATTACCACATATACAATAAAACCTCTCTAAGTTGATCGGTCCCAGACCGGTCTTAAAGATTGGTTTATAGAGGTTTATTGACTTCTAGAGGGTCATTTTTAATCATAGCCTTTGTTATGTGGCCCAGTCCGCGATTGGTCTGACATGATTAGTTTACAAAGGTTTATCAACTTAGAGAGGTTCTACTGTATCATGGTGCCAAGCATCACACAGTACCAAGGCAAGCTGGCAAACCCAAAAATTCAATTCATCCAAATTATAACACTATTTAATGGGATCATTTTAAATTAATTCAACTACAAAGTTGACCTAGAGGATGTAATTAGTTGTACCTAAGTGAACACAAATCACAAAATTAGTACTAAGGTTGAATCACCCATTCCTAATCACTTAAGCAATTTCCGCACAGATGAGGAGCAATGTGAGGCAAAGGAAATTTGTTTCTTGTAGAGAAATAAGAAACATTGGGACTCTAAATTTTTCGTAATTTTATCCTCAAAATTGAAATTACTATGAATTACAGGAGCCAAAAAGTGTTCCAAACGCATTACCAATCACTAGAGTCTTCTAATTCCAATCATAGCCAAAACTACTTTGCCACTCAGTATTTCCCATACATTTTATGACACTTTGAGACATGTATCATGACCTTATTAGTCCCAACCTTGAAAAAGGAAAAAAAACATTCTAAGCCTTGGTTGGAAATAGAACACCCTATAAGTTGGGAATTGGCTCCTGGTTGGTAATTGGTGGTCCGACCTTAGTTGTTGCGTCTTACTTTTCACAATTGTGTTTTTTCTTTCTTTTCTTTGAAAAGTGATGGTGCTTTCATGAAAACAAATAGAGAAACACATAATCAATCCAGCTCATAAGTCCGAGTCATCCAAGGGAAGAGATTGGAAGGCATATATTCCACTTAGGTTGGCTGAAATTACTTGATCAAAAAACCTCATTTTTGCACCAAGTGCTAACCAAATATTTTCATTTTCTAAAAGATAATCAAATTCCTTTTTACTCTTTTTTTCTATCAACCCTGGCGAGAGAAAACAAGACAGAAGAAGGCTGCACATAGCGGACAAAGCCTGCTATGGCAAGTGAGGCCTGCAATCAATGCCACAATCCAAAGGCCTAGTCCGGCAAGCAACTGAAGGCCGATTTGATAACCACGGCGAGAAGAAGAATTGAAAAAGAATAGGTTTTACACTGAATAGGGAAATTAGGTTGCCCCACACTAATTTCTCCACATTCTACACTATATCAATATCACAGTTACTACAAAAGGATGGAGTGATGTGGGAAACATGTGTGCAGCATGGGTTGGTGTACTAATTCATGGCTCAGGATTAGAGAATGGCTTGTGCCTCCATCTGGACAAGCAATGAATCATGAGGTAACATGAGGTAACTTCTCTATGGGAAGGCAACCTAATTGTCAAGGCAACCCAATTTCACTATTTAGTGTAGAAGACAAACAATTGTGCTTCTTCATTGCCCCAATGTTGCTTGCTTATTCATGTGTAAAGGGCTCTAACGATTTCTGATTTTAGCAATGTAGGGCCCTTAACCCCTAAAGGACCGAGGCCTTTTTTCTGCCAAAAAACACTGAAAACTGCCATTTCTATAGCAAAGAATAAAAAAAATTGAAAAATGTTTTTTTTTTCACATCCAACCGTAGGATCTTACACCTAACTAGTATAAGAATGTGTGGAATTTTTTTTAGAATTTTTGACCACACAGATTGCAAGATATTTGCATTTAAAGTGAAAAAAACAAGTTTTTCAACACATTGCGGGACTAGATTTTTTGACTTTAAACATTTTTAACTTAAAATTTTTGCACTACAGAGTTTTGAGCTTTTATTTTTTATAGTGGAGAATTGAGTTGAGAGTCTAGAAAAAAAATAATATTCAAAAAAAACTTAATTATCATTCTTAAAAAAATTGTGAAGTAGATGTAGGTACAAGATAGAAGGAAAATCTAAAACATTCATATATTTTAGATGGACTTAAAATGCACTAATCCCAATGTTGAGATTGTTCTAACAAGAATATCAGACCATCCAAAAAAAAAATTTGAAAAATTTGAAAAATTGCATTCAGAAATGAATCCCAAAGTTATTTTTTTCAAGAAGATGCTTTAACTGCCCAAAAAACAAGAATGTCCATAACTTTCTCATAACATATCCAAATGAAATGAATCAAAGCTTTCCGAAAAGCCAAAAATATAATCTATGAGAAAAAAAATATTAAAAAAAAAAATTCAAATTTTTGTCCCTTTTTTTTTGCTGCCCGAGCTGCCCCCCCGTAGCCTATTTTGAGCATATATGGTCATAACTTTTTTTCCTGGGCACCGATTGTGAAAAAAATTATATTCCCTTGAAGCTAATCAGTTTTTCTACCTCCAAAAAAAGTTTCAAAAAATTAGGAGAAAATTTCAGCCCGTAGGTACCTGCCCAAAAACGCATTTGTCCCCCGTAGGGACAATGGTCCTTTAGGGGTTAAATACTCCGTACATGATTTTAGGCCGGGGTGAACTGACCCCCTCACTTGGCCCTGCGGCCCGACCCTGTTTTCTGCACAAATTTTTTTTTGGAAATTTTGAATTCGTATTTGGGATCAGAGACCCCTAATTAGTTCAATTAAATCAATAATATTCCCTAGATTGGCCCTAAATAGGGGGCTTTTTTTTACATGCACCCCTGGTAAGGCCGAGCGAGGGGGTCAATCCACCCCGATCTGATTTTAGAACTTAACGTGGTTAATATCTGTTTAAAAAAGTCAACTTGTTTAAAAAAGAAGTTGAAAACTTTAAAAAATTCGCCGAGGACGAGGTTCTCTGGTTCTGTGTATTGTTTCCCCTTGCAATGAAAATTGTCCATGTATTTCAAGAAGAAAAAAAAAGTCAACTTGTTGTGCACTACTCATTGTCATGCCAATCTCGGCAAACCATCATCCCACACTGACAATTTCGGTTGCTTGAGTTACTTGTTGAAGACAAACATCTGACACTATCCAAGATTAGCTCAAAACCCGTGCAACATATCTGACAAACTTATTGCCAACGTTTTTTTTTTTTTGACACAAATGAAACGGAATTTCATTGCATAAAATAAGAGACTTATTGCCAACGTTCATACTTCATATGCCCCATTTCAGCTAATCAAATCTTTTTCAATCAAGGGGCCTCTCTGTTTTAGGTATCTCTACGTACCTTAATGAGCTGATCCGTGATGCGCTGTGACATCAGCTGCAAGTTGCATCCGTCGGTAACAGAGTTGAATAAGAGTTTCGACTCTGAAATTCAACTTGCAGCTGAGTTTCAACTTTCAATTTCCAACTTTCAACCCGGCGTTTCAACTTGCAGCCAAGTATTGGTCCTGATGAACAGCCCATTATCTTAGAATCCTGCGTGCATACAGTATCTTTTGACAGCAGCGTAACAGTAAGAGATCTGGTTTATAATTGGTAGAGTCTTACCGCCGGTGAATTGAAACTCAAAGGTTCTCGATCTGGAAGCTTCTACTGAAGCACTGGAACATCCAAAGCAGGGATCACTCTTAACCCTTAAACGTGAGAGAATCAAGCTTGTTAAGACTAGAGTATCAAACTAAAGCTCACCCAATGTATATATATTGTTTTCTTCCCGTCCTTTAGTTAGGATCATCCAATGAAGTACGTATTACGTACAATATAATTCAACTCCCAATATCTCTGCAAGCGTTGAGGAGTAGATTAGAAGGAGAATTTTTGGAATTTTTGGTGATTGGAACATGAGGTAGCAATACTCATAGTAGTCAATTTCAGGGTTTTGAACATGATTATTAGTAATAGATATCTAGCAAATTAAAGGATCCTATTAGCAAGAGATAAATAATTCTTATGCACTTTCAAATGTATTATTTGGATACTCTGAGAATAAGTTGTCAAATTTTAAAGAGCCGACTACAAATGCATCTAATACCAATACTAGGGTCTGATATTTAGATGTAGTACATCCTTGTAATCACATCAATTCACTTCCACAGATTTCCAAGATTTTAGAAGTGATGGTTATAAATACGGTGATGGTTAATATAGGTGTTGCTACCTTATTCACTGCCTACCAAATAGTGAGAGTGTGTTTGGGTGTTCAATGCCATTGGTTCCTACTTAACTCCTAAAGGACCAAGTGCCATTCAATGTACACAAGAAATCTCTAGTAGATTCTTATGAAGTCATTTTTGATCGGATGTTCATGAAATTTGGCCACAATTCATAAATATATGTACCCCCTTGATGAAAATCTAATTTTTTTTCCAATTGGGTGCTTGGCCATCAAAAGTTATGCTGCCCTAAACTTATTAGGCAACTCGGACAACTTTGGGCAGCATTTACAAGATTCCTAAAATTTTGAAATTTGGCAGGTATATAATTTACATGATATAAGATGCAAATATCAAAAAGAATAACTATATGTAGTGTCAAAATCTCACACTAGAAGGAGTTAAAATATGTTGGCCTCGTCGGGCAAGGTTGGAAAAAAACATTTCCTCTTGACTTCGAACGTTATAATCTTTCAATCTGTGTCGTCAAAGTTTCTAAAAATTTTCCTACATGTTCCCATAGAAGTCTAATACAAATTTTTACGGTTGATTTTGAAAAAAAACAATTATTTTTTCATTTTTTTCTTGCTACCCTAAAAAGTAACAGTTTTTGACAATTTCTGCCCAAAATGTACCTCGGTCCAACCGCTTTTGGTCAACTACTTTTGGTCAACTAGTTGACATGCTACCTGCCTTGGTTTTTGCGGGAACTATCTGAAACTCCTACATAAGCCGGGCAGTGGCTGTGGTCTTGTCGATGTCCAAAACTTGGTTTGATCAGGATCGGGATCTGAAACGCCTACATAAGGCAGTGGCTGTGTTCTTGTCGATTTCCAACACCTTTCTTTTCAATTGATCAGGATTGGATCTAGGGATCAGTTTTCTTCCTTGTGTGGCTGCATATTTACAGTATAGTGTCAGCCATGGCGGGTCTATTCTCCAGCTTCTCCACCATCTCCACTTCCAAGTCGTCGTCGTTACAGTCTGTGGGAAAGGTTGCAGATTTCAGTGCCCTCCTCTTGAAGTCGGAAAGCACTTACGGCAGTTGCAGAAGCCTGGCCAAAGCAGCGGTGGACTAGGCTACTGTCTGCAGGCTCAAAGCATTGCCCGAGGACGTCAAAGGTAAGAAGCACATGAACCTTCAGGGGATCTTGGATATGAAGAGTACAACGAGCTCCGTGAGGACGCCGGACTCGTCCTTCTCAAAATCAACTACTGCCAGCAATCTTTGTCCGGATTGCCTTCGCTGAAGAAGCTCAGTGAAGGTTCCAAAGCCATGTTGGAATCGGATCGGCAGCAGCTACAGGATATCAAAAATGTGAGTTGGGTCCAGAAGATCATTCCCAGGATCGGAGTCTTTTCCCTAGATGTTGCACATTTGTACATTGTACGTGAGTTAGTGTAAATGGATTTGCGGTTGCATAACAGTCCTCACCAGTTGAAGAGGGGTTTGTGTTAAATTGAAGAGAGCTCAAATGAGTAGGAGAGAATGTGCATCTAAACAATGAGGTGGCCCAAGTTCCGTGACTCACAGAAAGGATAATTCCTTGCTTTGAGCTTATATTCTTGGGTCTTCTAGAGTGTTATCTATATCTATGTATATATATGTATGCATGTGTACATGTATTTTCATAGGAAGGTTTTTTCACTTCCTCGTGTGTTCAAATGAGCATTTCTCACAGGGGATTTGGAACATGTCCTTGACCCTTGAGCCGGAGAAAGTAAGACCACAAGGGATTCCCATGTGTATTCCGATATCGTGGTGATGCTCAAGCAAAATTTCTGATTGATGGATGCTCTTGCAGATGAGTTCTTTGATAAACCATGACTACCTCATTCTGGAGATCCAACCCAACTACACCCCACTTCCGACGATCTTTATCGAAGCGGAGAAAGTGTCAGGTCCCGAGCCGGGCATCCACATCAGAGCCATTCCAGCTCAAGAAATTTCACAAGTTCTACACCAAGGCGTCAAGCTGTTCACCATCGACTGCGACTACAGCAAAATTGGGATGGACGATTTGGTGACCGCGCTGATGAAGGAGAAAGCCGATTACAGCTTACGAAACGCCAATTGCTGGGACTACGCGTTCGCCACCACGAAGAATGTGCTGAAGCGGTGTGCGGAGGTTCCGGGGCTCAGTGCCGATAAGATAAACATGCTACTGACGGAGCACGACTCTGTCGGCAGCAATCTGGCAAGCCGCCATATCAGAAACACCGTGAAGAATCTGATAGACCGCGTTGGAAATTTGATATCATCGGCCATCCTGTAGTCCAATTGAAACAGGGGTCCCAATTATTGTCTGATGTAGTTTGAATGTGTGCACGATATTTCAGAATGTTATTTTAGAGAAGGGTCATATAATTACGGGACTTATTCTCTTCAATTTAATTAATCCTTACAGGTCCCAAACCATATGCAAACTACAATTTGATATATGAGCAGTTTGGCAATCACACTTTTTTATAATAAAGTTTTAATAGGTGTCTTTCACGGATGAGATATATCCTACTCATGGCTAGCTTCTCAAGCGTACTTAAATTGCACTTTGTTATGTATTTAGACTGTTGCTGTGGATACGCAAATCATGCCTTCACGAGCAATGTCGAGGAGATTGAAGCATATTTTGAGCCCGCAAGCCGGTAGTTGTCCAATGGTTTTTCCATCAACTCCGAAACCCTGAACCCAAAGCGTACGTGGGGCACTGGCTGTGGACTTCAATTCGTTTGATCAGTACCGATTGTGGACTTCAATTCGTGTAAGTTGCAGAACTGTACGTGTGCGTGGCTTTGGATCATTTCCTTGACGCTGGGGGGGCGGGGGGGAGTGAGACTGTATGGGATAGTTTGTCCCCAGGCCACCTGTGGCTGGGGTGTTGTACCTTTTTCTTTTGCAATGAAATTCCGGTTGATTTGTGTAAAAAAAAAAAGACTATGGGATTTGCGTGTACGTGTTCCTGTCACCACACGAGGGTTCACACAGGGATTTGTATGAATTGCCCTGTCTCACTTTCGCATCGCATGGGTCAATGACTTTCCTGCGTGTGTTGATCGAGACGAGCCGGAAGTACTTGTACGTCCTTCAGAAAATCTATTACTGCAAGCAAACTTGACAGTTTTCGCTCTGCTGGATGCGCTCATGCTTGGTGAAAATACCAAGGCCATGTCGAAATCTGATAGCAATTTCAGGATATCAAAAACTCCGCGATGGTCAATTTCATTAAAATGGCGATATTCCTTCACTTTGGCACTTTTACACTTCAGAACGCCCATTCTGAAATCTACAATATATGTGTTCTAGATGGTCAAAATGGCACACCGTCAAAATGGCACTTGGAATACCGCCATTTTAATGAAATTGCCCTTTAAGGTGAGTTGGGTCTTGAATATCAACCTGGAGGCAGATAGACCTTTTCTACGTTGCAAACCCGGTTGCAGATTTGTCCACTTTACTAGGCAAAGTACTTCTTGGAAATGTTTAGAGCGTTTGCAATGCGCATGAAAACAGTGCTTGTAGCGACACTTTGCCAAGCAAAAAGTAGTTTGTAAGAAAAATTGCTCTCCAATGCAATTGTTATGGGTCTCGGCACTTCCACGGTCTCGGTACTTCCAGAGTCTTGGTATGCATCCCCCCGGTCCGGCAAATCTCCAAAATGTGAAGGGCCCGCAAGTTGGCTCCCAGTAGAAATAATCATGATTGTCAACCCTTTTCCGCATTGTTAAGCGTGCCAATCAATTCAACCTTCCCTTGTTTCAATGAAAAGTTTTTTTTTAATGTAAGATTCTTCTCTTTCTTTCTTTCTTTTTATAATGCAAAAAGTCCATTTAACATTTGGATAGCGAGCTTTGCATTGGATCGATTTGTTCTAAAAAAAGTCGGGCCTCATGGAAAGTCCTTGTGTTTGCCGATACAAGGACTGTTTAGCGAGATCACACTACGGATGCTCTTACATAACATTCTTTAGAGGCCCATTGTTGCACCCAAGAATCTAAATCTGTCATTATTCTGATTCTATAAAATGTTTATATAGAGTTTGTATGTTGGTTCACAATCTTGCCATTAACATTAGATGTAGGAGCCAATAGGAGTTGTATGAGAAAATATGAAAGTAGAAGAATGCTTATTACAATTCAAGTTTCAAAAGTTGACCAATTAATCTTGGATCAGTCATGTTAGAATGCAATTCTAATATTGATTCTAAGGTCATATTTGTGAAAAGTGAAAAAAATTTAGAGCATTAATAAAAATGTAATGTTCAAATGCTTAGAGTTCTAAATCTATTAAAAACAGATGGATTTGAATTGAATCAGCTAGCCAAGTAGAGTTTTTAGTTGGGCAACTGAATACAATTATTGTTCAGTTGGGTAACTCAAAACTGTGCCAGGTCCTTGTCCTTATTGCAAGTTGTCTTATATCATAGAAAATAATTTTGCAGAATTTGGCCACTTTAACTAATATGACCATTTTTGAAAGTAAAGGGTTGAAGAATGTTGCATATGTAGATGAATTCTTTGGTAAAAGATGTCTAGTTGTCTACCTCATTCTCAAGAACCCTCAGTCGGAATGATCTATGGTAAGTACACCCATAATCATCATTGATTAAAATGCAACACTTACATTTGGAAAAAAAGCAACACCAAAAGGTAGATATTCATTATACAAGATGTACACAATTAGAACATTAGAGCCTATAAGAGCCTAGTGTTGATTTCGATACACCTATTGATAGTGCTTTGAAAATTCATAATTTATTCATATGATATCCTTTTCAATATCTTGAAATTGCTATCAAGTGCGGAAATCCCTTTTTACTTGCCAATAAGATATCAATGTCCCCTTATTAGGGACACCTTCATTTTGGGGGTGTAAGGACACTCTTTCTAATTTTTTGAGTTTCACATGGACCACTTTCATGTTTTTGGGTGTCCTATGACACCTAAAACCTAGATAACACCTATATAAGTGTCAAATTTATGCCCTTAGTTCAGGTGCCTGGTCTTAAAAATACGGAGTTACATAACAAAGAATTTGTGCACCTAGAGTGGGTCATTGAGAAGAATCCCTCTTCTGAAGCTTGAATCCTGACCCAACTCCACAAGCTCAGGTTGCATGTACGGAATAGTGGTAGCTTGACTTTCACAAAAATAAAGTACCTGATAAAACACTGTGTTTAAATTAATTTAAAACAACCCCATTGAATGGTGCTAAGAATTCTGTAAATTGAACTTTTGTTTTTGGTTCATAACATTATTAACATTCCCAGGGGGGTCCCTTTTGGCTCCCCAAATTTGAGGAGCCCCCAAGCGAATGGCATGCAAAAGTTTGACAATGCAGGACAGATGTAAGGTAGGTATCTCAAAACCGCCACTGAACTTAAAGCGCCATCTTCATTGTGTGTACATCTCCAAAATCAGTTATGTACCTCTGTGGAAGAAATGTTTTTAGAACCAAACTTTGTTCCTTCATAACTTTTGCATACAGTATCTAAATGTTGCATTCTTTGGTGCGTTGGAACCTCCTTTCCCTTGCCAATAAGAATATAGAAGAATTTGAACAGTCTAATAGTAGTAATTAGGCGCAGGAGCAATTTGTGATGGTTTAAGGATACCTACCTTATCTCTGCACAACCAGTTGTCTCTGCAGGATTTAAACTGAAGTCTCCCCCCCCAGTATCTCGGGGGGATTATCCCTCCACCTGGGGGGAGGATGGCAAGCCAATTAAGCAATGTTATGTTGTGTGTGATGCTTGGCCCTTGATTTCTTTGGAATAAATCGTCCTTGTGATTCAAAAAAGGAACAAATATAAAAATGTAAAAATTGTATGAAATATTTTTGACATGACAAGTCAAAATGTTTCTTAAAATAGATGCCGAATTAGTTCTCATCCCGTACTGACTGACGCTATCAAAAAATGCCATAGACTTTGCAAGAAACAACCGACTGAATAGGGGTATTAACCCGTAAATGCTCAAGGCGTTCTCTGGCTCCAAAACCACTGAAAACTGCCATTTTTGTTGCGATCACTCAAGAAACTAAAGAAAACATTTTATTTTTAAGAATGTAACGGTAGGATCTTGTACTATTCACTTGTCTCAGATCACGCGGTAAAAATTTCATGAAGTTTGATCATATGGATTGGAAGATATTAGCATTAAAAGTTGGAAAAAAAAATTGAGTGTTGGTCTACAATTTCAGATGACTTTGGTTGCCATTTGTGAATTTTTTTTGCACTATGGACCATAAATTAAAAAAAAATTATGTTGAACATTTGAGTTGAGAGTCAGAAAAAAAAAATTTAGGAAAAAAACACTTGATTTCATTCATTAAAAAATTGTGAAGTAGAAGTAGGTCCAAAATTGAACAAAACACTAAATTGTTAATAGCTCTAAGATGGAATTGAAACACCGTAATCCAAACGGTGAGATTGTTTTTGCAAACAAACTTAACCATGTAAAAAAAAACTGAATTTTTTTGAAAATTGCATTCAAAAATGAATTCTATGAGTTTTTTTTGAAGATGCTTAGATTGCCCAAAAAACAAGATTGTCCATAATTTTTTCATTATTAGTCCAAATAGAATGAATCAAAGCTTCAGATGTAGACAAAAACATGATCTTTTAGAAAAAAATTAGAAATTAAAAAAATTCAATTTTTCAAATTTTTTTGTTCTACCCGGCGATTAACTTTTTTGACTTAGGATGGCATAACTTTTGCTCCCGGGCACCAATTGGAAAAAAAAATAATACTTTTAGAAAGCTAATATGATTTCCTATCTTCAAAAATTGTTTCAAAAAATAAGGTCAAAATTTGAGGTCACACGAGCCTGCCCAAAATCCCAAGCGTCCCCCGAGGGGACTTGGGCATTTAGGGATTAAGGGGACCAAAAAATTAAAGGGACTTATTGTGGAAAATTATAAATGTTTGAAACATGATGTACACCCCCCAAACACTTCAATAACTATTGTTATACAACAAAGGAAGATATTTATATAGTGTGAAATGTTGATTAATTAGTATGGGTCCCTTAAAGCCCCTATTTAGTAAACAAGTGGCTAATCACAAGTACCTCTACCCTGGAAATTAAAATGTAAAACTTTGGTATGTCTCTTTTCATATGATCTTCATACAATTCTCTATATTATCTTTACAGATTGATATTTTTTTAAATCTTATTTGACAATCTTTGAATGTTATTATTTTCTATAACCACATGTCACAATTCTACCAAACGTAAGAAATTACTTCTTAGGAATGATGAATTCTATTATGTTACTATTGATTTTAAACAAATATATGTCTTATTTTTTTTTACTTGGTACCTTTTTGACTTTCATGGCCCTATTTCTATAACCTCGTGATTACAATTTGACCATATAAATCGAAGAAACACATTCTTTTGAATGATGGACCCCAACATGCCGCTATTACTTTTAACACATGTCTCATTGGACTTCATTACTTTGAACCACTTTGCACCAATGCTTCATATCTCTATGCATTGAAACAATAAATGCGTGCACATTGTAGTGATGAATATCATTTGGATTGCATTTCCGGGACCAAGGTTGGCTTTGTATCCCCTTTACAACAATGGGAGGCAATCCATTCCTACTCACCCCACCCCACCCCACCCCACCCACCCCATTTTGGCTATGTAGGTTGTTCACTTTCCGTGAAGGAAGAGATGAACAATGATTAATTATGGCACAATTCCTGAGGTAGTTGTGGTGCATTATCATTGGCTAAAAGACTCTCAATATTGCAACCAGCCCTTGGTCAGAAATAGGAAGGTCTATATGAAAGGTACGGGTTGAATATAATCTTCAACTAAAAAATTCATAGTAATTATGTTTTACGGAAAAAAAAATCTGAAAAATTATGGAACCCTTTTGCAGTCTATTTCTGCACATAGGAAAATTTCCCCACTTAAAAAACCTCGCCTTGCAGACAGTCAAATTCGCTAAAGTGGTCAGAAATGGGTTGCGTCCTATATGTCGCATTTTGTCAGTGGCATAGGATTTGTTTGCAATATGTATCTAAGGTAGGAGGCTCAGAAATGGAGCATCTAAGGGCTGGTCTGCCTTTTTCATGTATTCCTTGGACAGGAATATTTTTAGCTCATTTTTCAGACATAGAAAAATTGATGAGGAATCTAATCCAAGTGGTTTCGTATTTTTCCAAGCATTTTTGAATTACTTATGAATTTTCAAACGAGTTGGGTCATAGGTCCCTATTTGTGACCCTAGATCTTTCATAAACTTGGTTCACTTGCAATTCTAAATAAAAATGGGGAAAGCAAAGAGAATGATTGGCTCTTGCAATTAATAAGTCTTTTTTTCTTGATTCATTCAATGACTATACTAGTCAATTTCAGAATCAACTCATGTCCATTTCACAGCCATTTATAGGGTCCATTCTTAATGCCCATTCTGTTTTACAGCCTCCTACCTTAGTGCCGATCCTTCTATCAGCTTGGGCTGTGAATCGAAGTGATTCAAAGTGGCAAGGCGAGCCAGAATATATTTGAGGTCACTGGAGCTGCAAATCGGCCTGGTACAAATGTAGTTCATTTCATTTCATTTTTTTTGCTAAACGTTCAGCATAATTTCCCAATTAATTTCCCATCAATTTTTTGAATTATTTTTTGGCGAAGCTGCCTCACACCTACAATATTCTTATCCAATAAAATGATGAGGATAGAAAATGTTAAAAATTGAGTGTGAGGTTAGAAACTGGAATGAAGGGAGTGGTCGTGGCTTATATTGCAGCTCTATTTGATTGATTGCCTACCACTTTGTAGATTAGAAGGCTTCATTGATGTTTTCATATCAAATTGGTGTGTGCTTCAATGTAGACTAAGGTAGGTACACCCAAAAGGGCACCATTCCTAAAAGCGCCATCTACAATCAGTGTACATTTCCAAAATCAGTGATGTACGCAGACTGTAGATGGCGCTTTTAGAAACGAACTTTGACCTTTAACAACTTTTGCATACTGTATCCAAATGCTACATTCTTTGGTGCGTTGGAATGTGCTTTCACTTGCCAACAAGATTGTATGAAAATCTGAACAGCCTAATAGCAGTAACTAGGTACAATATGAATAAGTGGCGCTTTTGGGTGTACCCACCTTATATACTTGCGGTGATCTGTATGAACGTGTGAACTTCCTTTGACATTGAATCTAATTGACAGAGGTGGGTTAATCCTGAAAGGTTGGGCCACATATTTGAATTTCAGAATCTGAAAACTTTGTAAGCTCCTATTTTGCAACTATAGTAAACTTGCCAAAATTCATTTCCTTCTCTACATAAATGTAGAGACTTGCATGTTTTAAAATTTGTCATGATTATTAAATGTCATGTTAAGATTCACCTTCAAAAAACAAAATGTAAAAAGATTTCTTCCTACAAATTTTATTGCAATTTGAAGGTGATGAAGCTCAAATCTAGTTAAAAGTTCATTGCAACCAATCACCGCACAATGTGTGATCATTGTGCGGTGATACAAAATTTTGTTCCCATCACAACTGAATTGTGCGGTTAGTATTTGGTCATTGGAGGGGTGGTTGTACGATTAGTGTTTGGTCATTGGGAGGTGTTGTTGTGCGGTGAATGGTGGGTTTACTCTAATTAAGTATGAATGGAACTTTTTATTTTTATTTTTCAAAGATGAAATTACCTGCCTTTTATGAGTCATAAAATTCTCAAATTTCTTTCTGACATTTGAAATTAATATCAAGAATAATTGAAGAAATAGTGAAGAATAGTCATATCAAAAATAAAAAATGATAATTTAATTCAATTTTTTAATTCAAAATAATTCAAAAAATCCATAATCTTCACACCATAGGTTCAAACGCCAAATAACAAAGTCCATGCACCCTTCCTTGCAGAGAGCTTTCCAACGGTACTAAGAATGCAAACAAAGATTTACGATTTCTTAGAAACAAACAAAACAAACAAACAACCTAATTTAAGGTATAGATTTAAGGTATAGATAGAAAGGCATAGAAAGGTACAGATGTTCATAATTTATGGACCAAGAAGTGCATTTTTCATTTCTATAGTAACCTTGAAAGTCATCCATCGACTTATTTTTGGCCTCTATTTCCTTTTAAGGGACAAGTTTATGGTCAATATAAGTGTTTTGGTATTCCTATTTGATTACTTCATAAATTCGTTACCAAAAATATGATTTCCAAACAACATTATTGTTCTTTTCCCTAAATTATCTTGTAAACTGTGTACATAAGGAAATATTTGAATATTATCGAAGAATTTTGTAACTCATAAAATTTTGATCTCAAGATTTTTTAAGCACAAAATTTATTAATTTGTGCAATACTTGTAGAACAACATATCCAATTCAGTTGGAAATTTTATTTCTCAAATAGATTTTGTAATATTTGTAGTTTTCAAATTTTAAAAAGTCACTTATATGGATTAGATAATGATACCAAATTTTTTTGTATAAGCTAATGAATAATTAGGAGGATACTAATTCACAGTCACATCTTCTAAAAGAATTTTGTATATAGTCAAATGACAAAGTGTATTCAACAAATGGCACAAACATTTATAAATGTAGTCATTGGCTGCACATTCTAATTAGTAAATTTGCCAAATCCTAAAATATTGTTGCCACTATTTACAAGTTTATAATAGGAGTTTGTTGCAATTCATGTCATAATTTTGTTTCTACTTGAATAACTTGACACCTTTAGCTTGTGCCACTTTCCCTATATGAGCTTAGGTTGCTATTCACTTAATTACTTTGATCTTTTGGTGTGTACCATTTCTCTATTGGAGCTTAGGTCACCATTCACTTAATTACTTTGATCTTTTGGTATGTACCGATTATCATTCACCTTGATTTTTCTCACCTTACTCTTTTTTTGTTTGATTTTGTTGAACTTGCCATTCAATTCCTTGAAGACCAATGGTCTATCCAAATTTTCCAAATTGTGAGGATTTTTTATTGAATGCAACTTAGAACAATAAATTAATGATGACTTCCAACCAAAGATCACAAGTGGTTACTCTTCGGATAGTTTGCATATCACATGTAAATTGAGAGATACTATTAATGGGGATAATTAGTTTGATAGAGGGGACCAATTAAATTGGCCATATCATCCATTTCCTAAATTTCTAGGTTGGCGTAATTTTAAGTTCCATGCAATACCATTAAATGAGGGTGAGAGGTCAATTTATCATACCATTTCTTCTTTATAATTAAAAATTTAGAATCAAATGTTTAACCTTGGAGGGACACCACAACCACTAAGTGTATAATGGATAACTTCACTTGAGATTTTAAGATGGAAAAAAATGTTTTTTCATCCAATATTTCTTTGGAAGTTGCTTGAATATATTTTTAATCAATAATATTGCAAATCCTCTCATTATGGTATTATAGACGTTTTTAAGATAGAAGATTGCCTTTGTAATGCACTTTGACCATTTCTTGCTATTTACTCATGTAATTTTTAGCCATAAAATGATATATTTTGAATTTGAGTTCCACTCATGAAATGAAGCTTATCAAATGTACTCCAATTGTACTATAAGCTAAAAATTGTAGATTTTTCAACATTATCAAATGTACTCCAACTGTAATATAAGAAAAAAATTGTAGATTTCAACATCATCCGATTCACAAAGTTTCCTCATTGAATCTGCAGCTTTGCACCAGAATAGGATCAGATGACTTCCCTTGGTAGAGATCTGTGTCCATGCCTCTTCCCAAATTCCTTGCCTCAAACATGATCACGTACTCAAACTCATTAAAATAATGTATTTGAGAGCTCCACAATTGAGAATCCATGTGCTCAAAGTTCTAAAAACTCATACTAATGTAAATCTCAGGTTCCAATTGGCATTTGAAAATTAAAATTTCCAAATTCTTGAAGTTTAACATTTAGAGAATTTTGACGAGTAAAACTCTGACCTGGAGACTAGCATGAGCACCAAAAAAAAAAACTATTGGGGAAAAAATCTTACACAAATCATCAACTTCGGCTATGCTTTTGGAGAAGAACTACCCAATAGCCGAAAATTCCTTCACACCATAATTACACAAGGTACAAATAAGAATATCAGAACCTGCTTTAGGACATTACATTTGGAGAGGAGTGCAACATTCAATACCAAGAAGCAAAGCATAAGAATGCTCAATCATGAATTCAGTTGTGCAATTTGATAAGATCAAATGGTCAATTTGAGAAGATCAATTTGAGAACATCATGCACTCACAAAAGACATCAGCCTTGGCAAGAACTCACAGTTTATCTTGAAGTAAATTAATAAGCAATAAGGTAGCGGGCATTAAGAATGGACCCTATAAATGGTTGTAAAATGGACATGAGTTGGTTCTGAAATTGACTAGTATAGTCGTTGAATGAATCAAGGAAAAAAGCATTATCAATTGCAAGAGCCAATCATTCTCTTTGCTTTCTCCATTTTCATTTAGAATTGCAAGTGAACCATTTATGAAAGACCTAAGGTCACAAATAGGGACCTATGACCCAACTCGTTTGAAAATTTATAAGTAATTCAAAAATGCTCGGAAAAATATGAAACCACTTGGATTAGATTCCTCACCAATTTCTCTCTGTCTGAAAAATGAACTAAAAATATTCCCGTCCAAGGAAATACATGAAAAAGGCGGACCGGCCCTTAGATGCTCCATTTCTGAGCCTCCTACCTTAAGCTCCATGACCTTGAATTAAGTCGAAACCTCAGCATCACTTCAAACAGAATCTTACCAAATACTCGGTTCAAAGTATTTCATGTGTTCGCAATGGATATTGCCAGTTCTCACATCATATTCAATACTGGCCATGATTTTGAGAATTTGCTTCACTGCATGTCAACGGTCGAACAAGTCTGAACATTGTATCCCAAAACAACATGGTCAGCTTCTTAAGAATGAAGACAATGTACCAACGCAATTAAGAAAGTAATAAGGCCCCTAGCTTCAAATTTCTTGAGAATGAGCTTGTGAACTTACCCATGAACTTTCTGATAACAGCCTGATCCCGATCTGATAAAGTGCCCTTTCAGTTAATGAGGAATTGTAGAATAGCCCTAAACCCTAATCAGTCAAAGATGTGTATGGGTCGGGATTAGGGTTGGACAGGGAAGTCTTCACACATCACCTATTTCCGAAATGTCAATGGTAACATTGGTACAATTCCTCGACCTGCAACACTTTGGCCATGTCCAATAAAGCTTTGATTGCAAGATTTTTAAGCACAAGCTTTATTAATTTGTGCACTCCTTGTAGAGCAACATGTCCAATTTGGTTGGAGATTTCTATTTCTCAAACAGGTTTTGCCTAAACTGATGCAAACAATACCCTCTCTGTAGCCTTACATGATTCCTCAAGGAATAACATGCCAAAAACCTCGACACATCAAAGAAACAAGTTGATTATTCAACAAATTTTCCGGGAGCTCGTGCCACTCACTGGTCAAAAAGTTAAAAAAGGAACAAATCAAGTTGATTGGGCTGTAACAATGTTTATGTAACAACAAAAGATCTTCACATGCATAAAGATTAAAAGCATAATTCTTCTCTTGAGGAAAGCATTGGCCATGTGTCTTCACTGGCACCCACACCTCAACACTCTTTTGAAACTGAAACTCTGTAATGAAACAAAATCCTGACCCAATGTTGTGTTGATTCTCCTTTTTGTGCAACACAAACATATGGTCACCTCCAAGAGTGTAATGCATCACATACACTCCTTCGGACTGAAAGTTTTTACAACTGAAAAATTTCAGTTGCCCATCTTCAAGGTCACATGCACATTTAGTTGAAGAAGTCAAGCAGAAATTGTTGCCATGAGGAGAACGAAGCCTCCAGTGACACGCAATTCCCAAGATGCGACCCCAGGATGGCACTCCTCGGCTCCATTGCCTCAAAATAGAATCATACATTTCTATTGTGTGACAGCCTTTTGTTTTGACTATTACAACCACCTTATATTGTTTGGTCTGGGAGTCCACTTTTATGTGCACCAGCGTGGACGGGATAGTGTAGATATGTTGTAGAGAAGGAAGCTTGTGTTGAACTCGTGTCAATGGATTGATCACCACAATGCATAAGGGATTTGCCTCCGTGTAGTTCCAAGTGCAGACAAAGCAGACCAATCCGCCAACGTGAGCCAATCGGCATCCAAACACTATGGATACCAACAGAATTGAATGGTCTTGGTGGATTCCCCTGATTTGTCAAGTGGAAGCTATACACATATAGCCATTTGTATTTGCTAAAATCAAAGATTCTTACCAAGAACTCATTGGCTTTCCCAGCAAATGAAACAAGTGCCACCATGTTTGGGTTCACTTTGTCACATGCTCGGTTGAACTCCATGTTCATGGTCCATTCCTTGGCGAGGCGGCACCGCATGCGGTTGATTTCGGGCACTGGCAGATGTGCTAGTACAGACATCAACAACTCCCTCGGAAGATGTTTCCACACACCAGGATCCATGAGGAAATATGAAACAATCTTGTGGGAAGCAGCTATAAAAGGATGGTTTGGATGACAACCAAGCGTATGAAAATTTCATATAATCAGCACATTCTGTGCATTGTGTTTGTATGAGCTAGACTGGGTACCACCACTACAAATTCTCAAATATATGGAGGAGGAACCTTGTCATCATCAGCGCAGTAGAAATTGAAAGAGGTTCAGTAGGATGCTTTGAAAAACGAGTTTTGATCACTTTTTATAAGTTACAAGAAGAAGTGGATGTCTGTCTGCTTGGAAGTGGAATTCGAAGGGACTAAGCTTACTGTCTTGTGCTTTCCCTTCCAGCAGACTCCTCCAATTCCATGTTTCTCAGTTGGAATGGACATTGGAACATCAAAAGATTTTCTAACCATGCTTTACTGCTATGGTAGCAAGCTTACAGGTTCCGCGCTAAAATTACTAGGGATTTAAAATTATTAGGGTTTTAAATTATTATTATTATTTTTTTCGATCTTTCAATCTTTCAAACAGGGTGATGTTTTGAATGTAATATCTATGTCAATAATTAATGAAGTAAGTTCATTTAAAAGGATGATTTATGCACACTCTTTACTATAAACATGTACAAATGCGACTTCCCATGACTAAGGCAATGACCCAAATAGTCACTCCTTTTATTGGATCAATAGATGCATTCTTTGTTTCTATAGTTAACAATGAAGTCATTCATCAAACCTTACAGGGGCCTTAGGATCCTTACAAAGTTAATGTCTAAGTCCTTTTTAGAAATATTGGACATTTTTGTTTAAATTTTTGCATAAAATATTTTTACTTAGTATAGTTTCATCAAACATGTTATAGAGGTTGATTGTCTTTTAAACATTCAAGTATTACCTTGGATGACTAAGAAGTCATTTGACAAAAAATTGTCTCAAAACACTTTGCTTATCATCCAGATTTTGTACTTTGGAATGCTCAAAATAGAGGTTTAAGTGCCAATATTAAAACCAAAAAATCCATATTGGAAGCCAATGATAGACTGGAAGTAAAAAGATTATTGTTAAAAATGAAAAATGACGTTTAAATCCTCAAAGATTAAGTGCATCTTGGGCAAAAGTGGTTAGAGCTCCTCTGTTTTAGTTCATTGACTAATAATCCTCTTAAAAGAAATTCTTTTGAAATTCAACTACAAAAAATTGCACTACACCACTATGATGGAAATTTTTTGTGAAAAACATCTAGAAGCTTGTAGATTGCAAGAATATAGCCTTTTAAATTAGAAGAGAAATAATCTTTAGTCTTATCCTACTCATTTAAGCAATTTTGACTACTCTTGGAAGGAATTCTTACTATTTACACCCAAGTTCTTTTTTTAAAATTTCAAAATAATTTGTGATAATTACAAATGTTCTACTACTCAAATGAAGAAGAATTTCATACAAATATCCCCAAAACACTAGCTTTGCAAGAATTTTTTTTTGCGTAGCATAACTCATGCAAAAAAATTATGATCTTGAAAGAATGTACACTTTTGCACCTTGTGTCTAAATTTTGAAGATACATCCAACTCAAGATTGACTTTCTAGCCCGGGGAAACCACTATTGATTTTTTTTTAAATTACATGAGTTAAGAGATAGGGTCCATTTAATTCAAAGAAGAGAAATTTTATATAATATGTAGGGCTACTATAGGGGCCATAAAATGCTACATACTCTATTATATATAAATTAGAATATATAAAAACATCATATATAGTAGGAATTTTTATTAATAAGTTAGCCTTGACATATAGAGGTTGTGCAATTTTTTTTATAGTACAATGAGTATAGATGTGGATAGATAATTTTATGTGGATGATAAAATAGACATAGTCAAGAAAATCTACACTGAAGGTGGTTGATTGAAATTGTGCCATGGTACTAGTAGTGTATATATCAAATAAAAATTAAGTGTAAACATAAGGCATTGGCCACAAGTGGCAGAAATTGTCACATTGTATGAATAGGGAGATTTACCTAACTACCTTAGTAGGTTCAACAAACTAAAAGTTGTACAACATGAGGATAGGATTTATAGTTTATTTAACTTCATTTTTTGAAGCCATAAAATGTTAAACACACTCATATTGAATAGGATGTTAATAAAATAGTGTCAATGGAGATTTTGAAGTGTTTAGTAATAAACTTGTCATTAACCCCTAAAGCCGGAGGGTGTTTTGGATGTGGAAAAGTTCATAACTGCCTAATTTTGATGCATTGTCCAAAATTAAAATTTAATTGATTTTTTTGAATTTCAATCATACAAAAGTGTATTAAACAAATAAGGCAATGTGTGGAAATTTTTTTTAGCCCATTTGACTACATGGATTGAAAGATTGTAACGTTTGAAGTAAGAAAAATAAATTTATTTATTTGTGCAAAATACGGCCAACAGACTTTGAGCCCTCCTAAAGTAAATTTTTTTATCTATATAAAAATGAGGATTTTAGCCATTCATACATGTATGATGTTAGTTTTATCCATGAAAAAAATTTAGAAGCAAATATGGAGTCTAACTTACTCTAAATTAGCCTGCAATGTAAGGAGGTTAAGTGCATTGGTAGTACACCAGTCATTTTTTGATGATTTCTTGTGCAATGAGGAGATTTTTTGTTTGAAATTCAAATAGTAAAAAATTAGAGACAAACATTTGGAATATGGTATGTGGGAAAAATTTCAAGAACTTTGACTCCACATATTGCAAGATAATAGGGCTTGAAGTAGAAGAAAATGTTTATTCTTGAAGGAGTTGAAGCCCCGTCAATATAGCTAATAAAGTTTGACTCCACTTAATTTATGATTTGAAAACTAATTTTTTTTTAATAATTGTATTTCATATTTTATTAGTTATATACATGCCAAATTTCAAAAGTTGATGAACATTTTTACAAAAGGTGCCCCAAAGATGCCCAAATTGCCGAGGCTGCCAAAAAAGTTCAAGGCAATATAACTTTTGTTTTGGGTACTTAATTAGAAAAAATATATTCTCACTAAAAAGGTACATGTTTACACCTTGTGTCAAAATTTTGTAAACAACCGACTAAAATTGACTTCATAAGATCCTACCCGAATTTTCAATTGTTCATTCAATGGACAATAGGTCTTTAGGAGTTAAAAACTACCATTTGGTCAATAGGAAATTTAAATTTTATATGTAAGATAGCCCCGCATGAATGAATTTATAAAAACCATAAGGGTATTGGAAATATGCCCCTAGTAGCTTTTCATGTAAAAATACGGTCATCCTAAGTACAATAATTATGATAAGTAGCCCC
Organism: Pseudisothecium myosuroides; assembly: GCA_951799445.1. Lineage (NCBI taxonomy): Eukaryota > Viridiplantae > Streptophyta > Bryopsida > Hypnales > Lembophyllaceae > Pseudisothecium > Pseudisothecium myosuroides. The sequence goes on from OX637288.1 coordinate 46,021,891, forward strand.
ACATCAAATACCCTCTTAATTCAGGTGTATTTATTAAATTACAAGGAGTGATCTCCCTGGGTTTTCTAGGAACGTACGCAAATTTTTGATGGTCCCTTTTGAAGGACAATTGTCTTTTAGAGGTTAATTTAAAAATACTTATGGTTTGTGTTGTTTCCGTCCTAATTAAAATTTTAAGAGTAATTTAAATTTTTTGCTATTGGCCATTTGTGCACTTAGAAATTAATCTTTAATTCTAAACTGCGTAGTAAGTCAAAGAATGATTTATGAATGGTCAAAATGAATTGTCTTCTTCATAGTCCAAAATACATGAATTTCATTCATTGTTTGGATGAAACTTTGTATTGTTAATGAATATGTTTGTATCATTTAATTGAACTTAAGTCATTTAAGTTATTTTGTGATCTTACATGGGATTTTGCTTCAAATAAAAGATGTAGTATATTGTGTAATAGGGTAGTTGCAAGTACTATTTGTTTAGGCTAATTCCAATACTCAAGATTTTTTTTCTAAAGTACTTTAATAAAAAACAAAAGAAATATCCAAACATGTTAATTATATCTTTCAAAATGTATGCAAAAATAAGTTCACTTTGTGAACTTTCATACAACATGGAGTTAACAATGCTTATGAAGATCACAATATTAGCACAAACATTTGCTAACATGTTCTATTATTCCATTTTACATATTATAGATGAAGGTTTGATTAGCACTTAGGTGCCAAAATTTAATTTCTACATCAAATTCTAAGGAGTCCACGTCACTTCACGACATTCACAAGATGACATGTGGCACTATTTTATAATAATGATTTAATTTATGGTGAATCCAACCTTCATGTAGGGTAGTCTATTAGCAGAATACCAAACCTAGCTGTAAATAGAGACTATCACAATAACCTAAATTATCCACTATATTGTATAGTGCCCTACCAAAAATTCTTGCACAATCTTTTCGTTCCCATACAAACACCTCCATTTTCAAATGCTATTTTTCACATTTTTGATGCAATTCTTGTCGATCATTGCATTCCTATATAGTCCCAATCATGCATACCAAATTTCAAAAACAAAACTCCGTTTTGGTGAGATTTTTCATTTTATTTTCATGATTTTACGTGCTAATTTATTAAAAAACATTGGTAATGAATTTTTTTAATTCGATTGTGGAGATATGTAAGGAACTTTCATACACACATCTTTCTTTGAACAAGCATCTCCAAAAAAGTTTCACAATTCCTTCTAGGAAGAGTTCCAAGCAAAATGAATCTTCTATCATCACCATCTCTTTGAACTCCTCCATGCTCGTTCAAAATTGTCAGTCACGCAAATATAATCGAGTGAATGTTCAATTTGCAAAAACCTCACTTCCAAGCATCGCAAAAGCCCCTTGGAATATGAACTCTAAGGAAGGAGGTTCTAAAACCGCATAGGTTCTAAAACTGCCCGCCTCCTCAAATGTACACTCCATGTACATGCTGCTTTTTCTGTAGCCTTCAGCAGTGTACAAACAATGTACATTTTAGGAGGTGGGCAACTTTAGAGCCCTATGCCATTTCAACTTCAAAATTTCATAACTAATTTCAAAAAGCTCCAAAAAATACGAAATGACTTGGGTTCGATGCCAAATCCGCTTATCTTTCGAGGAGAGCTGACTGAAAAATATTTTAAGACGTTTCACCTCCCCAAAATTCAGTTTCAGCTCTTAAATGAGCGACTTATGGACCTCCTACCTTCGTATCAAAAAGGGAAACCTTGGTTGCACGATACAGTCGTTGAGCTTGGCATCGCGGCTCTTTCTTCGTGACCTTGGAAGGGCACCGTCTCCAAGATCGAGACTCAAGCCGCCCATGGCACAGGACTACTCCAATCCTAAAATGAGCTTCAGAATTCCATTCAGACCTCGTGATTCCTCTCGAGGTTTCCTCTTTCTGTCATTCATGTCAGCAACTCACTTCGGTGCAACTGAAGTATGGTGTAGTGAGTGCAATCATGCGGACACGGAGTTGCGTGAGCCAATAGCAAAGTGATTTTAGCAGCACTTGAAGGAAAAGAATTGCCAAAGCATGGATTCCTCTTTCCTCCAGCTGTTGACAAACTCCGGAGTCCAGCGAGCTACAAGTCGGAAGGACAATTAAAGGGGCCTCAAATGTGATTAGATAACCAGATTTCAAGAAAGGTTTCTAGAGCTTGTGTTTCGGTAGAAGCAACCAAACTAACAAAACACTCATCCTAAATTGGCCAGAATTGACATCGCCGTCAACCAAATTCGTACGTGGAGTTACCAGAGCAATAAACTAGAAACAAGAAAAGAGAATGCTGATGCATATACGGAGGCATCACTGGTGAAAGTAGCGACATGCACTCAGGCGGCATGGTGAAGTTGAAAGATGTTCTTACCAGGATCAGCGAGCAGGACCAGTGAGTGAAGCGCGTAGAAAAAAATCAAATAATCAAGCAAGCGAAGGAACAAACGGGAGCAATCCTTGTAAGGGGCAATGCGCAGGTTGAACCCCGTCCTTCTCCGCAAGCGTAAGAGTGCCAAACGGAAGTTGGGATGAGACCGGAAGGCACAAGTTGCTGGCGAAGAACACGCAGGTGGCTGCTCTTCACATGGCCAAAGTGTTGCAGATCGAGCAATGGTCCCAAAGTTAAACATCGCAATCTCAGAAGAAGGTGACTGAAGTCTTCCCTGTCCAACCCTAATCCCGACCATGGACCGGTCTTTGACTGATTAGGGCTTAGGGCTCTTCTACAATTTCCTCACTAACTGAATGGGCATTTTATCAGATTGAAATCAGGCTGTTCTCAGAAGGTCATGGGTAAGTCCACAAGCTCATTCTCAAGAGATTTCAAGCTGGGGGCCTCGTTACTTAATTGCATTGGTACGTTGTCTTTGAATCTTAAGAAGCTAAGATTCTGGTGGAAGAGATAAGGAAAAGAGGAGGTTTCCACTTAATTCAAGGTCATGGAGCTCATTCCGTATTATTTAACTTCAATATAAACTGCGATTTTGGCCAAGCCTGCTGTATTTTGTGAGTGCATGTTATTTGATCTTCTCAAATTGATCTTCTCAAATTGACCATTTGATCTTTTCAAATTGCATAACTGAATTCATGATTCGCTTTTGAATGTTGCACTCCTTTCCAAATGTAATCTCCTGAAGCAGGTTTTGATATTTTTAATTGTACCATGTAATTACGATGTGAAGGAATTTTCGGCTATGGTAGTTCTTCTCCAAAAGAATAGCCAAAGTTGATGACTTGTGTAAGATTTTCTCCCCAGTAGGCTTTTTTTTTGTTCATGCCAGTCTCCACGTCAGAGGATGTCTCAATTTTGGAGCTCTCAAACACGTGATTCTAATGAGTTTGAGTACTTGACCATGGTCTGGGGCAAGGAATTTGGGAAGAGGCATGGACACAGATATGTACCAAGGGAAATCATCCGATCCTATTACAATGGAAAGCTGCAGAAATGCAGTGAGGACACTTTGTGAGTCAGATGATGTTGAAATCGACAATTCTTAAACAATTTCCATTTGGAGAAGAAACTGCACTTGATAAGCTTCATTTCATTAATGGGACTCAAATTCATAAAAAAAACATTTTAATGGCTAAAAATTACATGAAGAGTGAATAGCATGAAATGGCCAAAATACATTGCAAAGGTGTTCTGTGGATTAAACATCCTCTACTTTAGAAAAGTCAGTAATATCATAATGAGAGGATTTCCAATGTCAAGCAACTTAATGTGTATTTGTCTCCGTTCAGGAAAGACACCCAACGCAATTCACCCAAACTAGCTGTGGAAACTTCAGAAAGCTCAACCAAATGGACCAGCCTGAGCAGCTGATGTTCGGAAATTCTGAAATTTGGAATCAATGGCTACCTCATGCTGCTGGAAAACTCAATCGTCTGTGTCAAAATGGAGGATTTCAATGAGATTGGCACCGTGAGACTAGTCGCCCAACTGAAACGTCAGATCCTCATCAGTCCTACTTTCCAGAGCTCTGGGAGTCATCATTTTTTGGGGCTCCAGAAGCCATCATTCACAGGGAGGAGGTTTAGAGGTTAAATTTGAGAGGATGAAACTTGTGATATTAGAGAGGGAGTTATTAAAGCGGCCTACTTGGCAGGACACTACTGTAAATTCTCCATTCGAAGTGGGACCAACAAGGTGAAAATGCAAGTTCTCTGGGGTAAAAGTAAAATCTTGCCCCCTATTTTGAGCCGTGTCTAAGATTTGTTGGAAATGTAAATGTTTCCTAGCTAATTTGGGGTCTCTGATCGCATATATGAATTCAAAATTTGCAAAAAAAATTTGTGTGAAAAATAAAAAATTCCTGCGTTTTTTCCAGGGGGGCCTACTTCGAATGGAGGATTTAGTGTCCTCCGCCTGCTTGTACCAGGTCGTGACTCGTGAGAGCAGACGAGCGCGAAAGGCGACACGTGGACAAAGCTTAAGGGAACAGTGAGCCGAAAGCAGACTCCGAAACACTTACAGGACTACTTTTGGATTTCTATTTGTCTGTACCGTGAACAGTGGCCGTGTTAGTCAAGCTTGCCCGATCTGTAACTTGCACTTGGCCGGCTTGGCTATGGAGTTCTAACTCGTCCGCATCTGCTGCTTTCGATGCCGCAAGGGCCAGAGGTTCCGACAGACAGAGATAGAGAGTGTTCTGCGTGAGACTTGTGATTTTTGGAGGAATCCACGGATTTCAGTTTGCTCCTTTGAAGTTTGGGGTTTCTTTCGAGGAAAAGCAGCCATGGTGAACTTCTGTTCGAGGGCTGCGGCATGACGTGTCGAGCTTCTCTCCGGTGCTCGTTGTGATGGCTGTTGAATGTATGCTGAGTCGACAGGCGGTGGCGTGGTGCGAGAAAGGTTGTTCTCGAACCTGCCTTGATTTTATGTTAGTTTTGGTATGAACAGTTTGTTCTTGCAATTCTTTGTCTTCTTGCTTGTTGGATCCTTTTTTAGTCAATCTTAAGAAGTATGTAGTTCACTTTGAAACAGAGCTCTAGGTTTGTATTTTTCTGAAACAGAACTTTGGACAACCCTAGAAAGTTGGGATTGGGCCTTGAACCCAGACTTAGAAATTAAGTTAAGTTGGGACTTGGGAGCCCGAAAACAACATACTGACGCCAATTCCAGAGTGCTGTAATGTCAGAGGCCAGAGGTCGGCTGTGATATTACAGAGGGAGATATTTAGCTTGTAAGTTACCGACATTGTGTTCCTGGTCGTGAGAGCAGATGAGCGCGAATGGCGGCACGATGTCTCACGAACTTAGGGCATGGAAACAATCACTAAGTTAGTGAAGAACAATGAGCCGAATTTGCTAAATAACTTTTGAAAATCTTTTCTCTGTCATCCCTGTAGTAGGATTTCCAATTGTCTGTACGAGATGCTCGAGTCTGTACCGACAGTGGGCTTGTTTGTCGGTCTTGGAAAAACTTGCGCGATCTATAAACTTGTCCTATGGAGTTCAAGCACTTCCATATCTGCTGGGTTTCTTTGACGCAGGGTCCAGAGATTCTGGAAAGGGAGAGAGAGAGAGAGTGTTTCGCGTGTGAGGTTTGTGATTCCTTGAGAAATCCACCGATTTCAGCTTGCTCGTTGTGGTTGGGTGAAGCTTTGTTTTTTGGGGGAATGATCAGTTTTTTCTTGCAATTCTTTATCTTCTTGCTTGTTGGAGCTTGTAGTCAATCTTGAGAAGTATAGAAACAGAGCTCTTTGTTAGAGTTTACTGAAACAGAGCTTTGAAAAATGTTTTTTTAAATGCCATGCTCTTCTTGAAGCGCCACTGGTACTAGGTCGAGGTTTTAATTTGACCTGGCCAAGCAGAGTCGAAAATGCTTTCTTCAGTTCCAGTGCTGCAAGCAGTGTCTTTATTGGATTGCGAATGATGTGCTGTGTGGTAGGTCAAATTTAAAAATTACACAGGGAATAACTTATCTAACTGCACATGCATTTGGAGCCGTCAATAGCCCCCTGGAAAGATTATCTTTTCTAACTTGTCCAAATTATGCAGTTAAAAGACATCATCAAACTGACCTGAGGGTATCTCGTGACATGAGATACTGAGATTTTGATCCGATGCAGTAGTGCACTTCTGACTTCAACACAGATGGTTTCTTCGGCAGTCATAATGTTATTATTTAACTAGTAAATTATGTATGAGCCGTTGAATCTCGAAATTTGTGCGAGATGTTTCCTCGTGAGCTACCAGCTGGCACTTTATGAACTCGACGGAGAAATTGTGTAATCAATTCGTGTGCTACGGAGTATTAAATAGTGATAACGTGATTTCAAGAGGCGTCGGGGTCATTGAAGCTCCGAATGACTCAATCGGAACGTCGAGGTTTCTGGTGTCGTGGATTCGCCGTTCACAGTGAGTTCTATTTCGTCGAGGAGGTTCACAAATTAGGAGTACGTTTCTGTTTGCCGTTTGCCGTCTCAATTTCTGTGGACGTTGAGATTTCGGTGTCTTGGATCCGTTATTGAGGGTTCGATTTTTTTTCCATACAGCAGTGAGAGCTGTTACAAGAAACTTGGAGATTCGATGCAGCTATTGCACTTGGAAATTATATTCTTGTCGATGTGCAAATCCTTTGCATTTCTAAGCTTGCTTTATATTGAGCACAATCGCAGGTACTGGTAAGTAATCTGTGCACAAATTAACTCCGTGGAGCTTCGAGGAGGAAGTTACCGCCACGTTTCCTTACAGGATGTCATCTCCCGTGTTTGGTATGCTTTAGTCCTGTGGCAATCTGTTTGGTTGTATCAATTGTTGTCTGTAAGCATGGGGGTAAATTAGCGGATGTAGAGTCCTTGTCCGTGGGTTTTGATGTTCCTGGTCTTATGTGCTTGTCAATGTTCCGCAGAGGTCTAGTTTTGTGGTTGTGGACCGGTGCTATCTGTTTACATGACTTAGTTGAGCCTTCTTGTTGTTTGTAAGTCAGAGGATATTGTTTGTGTCACTTTAAGCATTCCAAGGTATGAAGGAGTGCGATATTGAGAGGGGATATACATTTTCAGAAAGATCTTTGGGGTACTAGAGCCCAATTTTGTTGAGATTAATTTTCTCACTTCATTAATTTCTTATTTGACTTCAATATAGGAGGTCCAGACCAATATAAGTGACAGTAGATAACCCGTTTTTGTTCAAAGATCAGTGTCCTTAGATAGTAGTCAAGTCATGCTAACAAGGGTCATGCATCTGAGTCAACTTGTTTATTTCAGTTTTCTTCTGTTTGTGTGCGTTGGTGATGGCAAGTTCATTAAGCAATTTTGTCTATTTGGCAGCTGTCAGCACATCCATTTGAGTCTTGAACTTTGAATATTTAGTGATTGCAGGTGCCGATTTCATGGAAATTGATGGTCCGAGCTCTTCAAATCCTATTGAATGTATATTTTACTTCGAATCTTTGGATGCTAGTACTTTTTACCATTAGAAGCTTGGTTTGTGTTGTCTGGCCGTATCCTTTGGAAACTGGGACTAACTCGTATCAACTAAAGCTATCAGTCAAGCTCTCTTTGCATTGTTCAACAGACCTAATGAATCTTATCGTGGTTGCAAACATTGGAATGTATTGAGCTCTTCTTTTGTATGTCAGACGAGAACCTGATAGAATCTATTTTGGTGGAGTTCATTCATTCAGATCACGGGGCATGGGAGATGGGCATGGAGCCAATTTCACAAGTCCAGCAAGCCTTATAGACGATTAAGCTTGATGTCCAAAAAGTTTAGTGTAACATAACTTTTGATTTGGGCACGTGATAAAAGAAAAAATTATATGTCCACTAAGAGGTCACATGTTTACACCAAGTTCAAAATTTTGTGAACATTCAACCAAAATTGACTTTGTGCTTAACTACGTGAGATCTCTTGGGTACACTTGGTCCTTGAGGGGTTAAAATTGAGAAAATTTAAATAAAACCAGAGACCGACACTTGACACTTGGGGAGGCTATGTATGCAAGATGTCCTTTGCCCTATTTGGGCGTTCCATTCTTTGCCACTTCACCATGTTGTGAGCTCCTTGTGCTAAACTTGTTGTGTAGAGAGTTTGTTCTGTTGGGATTCTATTCATATGCAACTTTGAACTTAGTTCTGTGTGGGAGGGTTTGTACTGCACTAAGATTCTTGTCTTCCTTTTTGTGTATATGAGCATGTTGATATCTAGAGGTCTTGAGTTTCTTTCTAGGATTTGAAGGTCGCGCTCATTAGTGCTTGCTCATACTTTATTGTGATGGATTTGTGTGTATGATGGATGTCCCTGCTCGATGCATAGGGTTTGAACTAGTGTAGTTCTATATGAAGTCGGCTTTATGTGTTTGCTCCTAATTGTCGTAACTGGTGTGGATTCTTAAGTGTAATCAGAGTCCTATTGTACTTTTATTACACTTTGATGTCCACGGATATGATCAGGTTGTGAGCCTCTTAGCAAATCCTGTAGCGTTAGGATTACTGACAAACGGAATCTTTTCTTGGTTTTTCATTTTTGAATTGTGTTTCTAATTTGCTTAGCCTGTGTGTTTCCATCATAACATTTCGGAAAAGTCTGTCTAGAAGTTGTAGTTATGCATACAAGGATTCGTTTTTCAGTTACCTTGGTTCATCTTTGCCAATCCCTGCCATGTTGTGCTACTCATTTTGCTTGTCAAGTTGGTTGCCTGATTGGGAGTTGTTACTTTATGCAGCATCCAACAGCATGTGATATTATTGCACAGATTGACTGAATTACCCACGTCTCGTAATCTCTTATCTGCTGTGCAGTCCATTTGAATAGCTTGTGAATTAAGGTTTCTAGTGTGTATTTCTTGGCGTGCAGATCTAGAAGGAATGATGTATGCAACATTTATGAGCTGACAAGTCCTGTGTCACTAGTGATGGTGAAATGATCGATGGATTTGTGAATGTTCTTGTCTTTAGGTACGATGATGCTTATGGATGGGCTCAGTTCTGAGACTTTGTTGTTTAACCATTGTCGAAATGGTTTAGATCATGTCAACATTGTTTCGAATTCGTGATTGAACCTGCAGTGTAGGCTTGCAAACACTTGTTCTCAGCATTATTCATTAGATTGATTCCTACCTCTTCATTTAAACAGGTTTTGCCATTTCACATTGAATAACAAATTCACTTCCAGTGATGGAGAAGTCATTTTTGAGTCTGGTAGCGCTTCAGTTCAGCTCAGGTTTACCAAGAAATGAAATCTTATGTTTCGTTCCATTTTTTGTTGCTTTATTATTGCCTTTTGGTCTAGTTTTCAAAGACTTTGTTTTTAACTTTTAACTTATCAACGATGTGTGTCTATGAACTGGCGAATTCCATTGATCACATTGTAGAAAGTGGGGTCAGATGGGTTCAAATTCTTTCACCAGAATCAAGGAAGAACATTGCTCATGCTGGTCATAAGTTTAAAAAAATGGAGCAAAGATGGTTCAGGGCTTCATTTGTAGGCACACATAGAAAGATTGAAAGACGTTTAAAATGGAGAGCAAAATGAAATGGTTTATCTTGCCATCCCTTGCCATGTTTTGCAAGTCATCCTGCTTGAGAAGTTAGTTGCTTGATTTGGTTGGTGAGGTTTTTTGTAGTATGTACTGGCAATGATCAAATTTGCTCAAGTTCTTATGTTTGCAACTAGTCTATGTTTTCTTATCAAGGTGTGCAGCCTAGTTTGATACTTCTTGTAGATTAAGAATTTGTTTTTTGGTGTATTTAGGTATGCATATCAACAAGAAATGATGTGTGGAACATGCATTTACTGACAAAATGTGGGTCAATACAATCTTGATGCTCACATGATCAATATTGTTGCAAGTTATGCAGAAAGTTCTTGAGGAGCTTTGACTCATGAGTTAGGGAGCGACATGAATTCCTTGAATTTTGAATTCAAAGGTTGCATGAAGAGTGACTTGTGGGGAGGGTGAATCACAAACTAGTATATTTTGTCCCAATTGCAAATTCCTTCTCCATTTCTAGTGTATGTTTCAATTTTGAAGTGGCAAGCATGACCAGTGATATGGAGAGTGATGCAAGTGATGCCAAGAGATTGTGTGCAGCAGAAGGTGGTTAGTTTACCTTGGTCTCATTACCAATCTATTCTTTTCTTTTTGAATTTTGAAATTCAATGATTTACAGCTTTATAATGCTCGCCTTTGAATTTGATTGCTATTTGATGCTATTTGGATGTGGGGATTTATGATGTAGATTGATCATTGGTTGTGGTGCAGATGAGTTTGTGAACTATGATGTTTTTATAAGTCATAGAGGCCCCGATGTCAAGACCAGTTTTGTGGGCTTTTTATATGAAGCTTTGAAACGAGTTGGGTTGCATCCCTTTTTGGATTGCAAATCCATAGGTAAAGGCCAAGATTCTTGGAAATGCATTGACCAGGCCATCCAGACAACACCCCTAGCCCTAGTCATCTTTTCAGAGAGTTTTGCACAATCTGAGTGGTGTTTGAGAGAATTACATGCTATGTTGGACACTCCTTTTGTGAAGGTGCTACCAATCTTCTACAATGTCAAGCCATGGGAATTGAATTTTCTAGAAAAGGGTCAATTAGCTATTGGATTCTCAAAGTTGATAGAGAGGCACGACACGTCCATCATAGAAGAATGGAGGGCTGATTTGAAAAGAGCTTCGCGATTGAATGGTTGGGAGCACCAAGCAGGAGAGAAGAGGTAAATATGGGGGTATGTACTATGTGTTACAAAGAGTTAGTGGTTGAATTTGACAAAAACATTGTATTTGGTGGTACTGAAATTTGTTACAAGTTGTTTGCAGGTTGGAAGCGAACTTGGTGTTGGAGGTGGTTGACAAGGTTTTTGAGTTAGCAAATAAGCCACTTCCCTTGGATGTGGGTGATCATATTGTGGGTGTGAAGCAAGTTGCTGAGAACCTCATTCAAGCTCTTGCTAAGAAGAAAGTGTTAATGTTGGGATTGTGGGGAATGGGTGGAATTGGGAAGTCTACTTTGGCGAAGGAGTTATACAACCAATTAGGGCAAAGATTTGTTGCCAAGTGTTATGTGGAAGATGTGGCGGAGAAGGTGAAACAAGGTAGCGTGACAATTGTCCAAAATCAAATTTTGAAGGACTTGTGTGAAAAAGAAAATATTACAGACAAATCTCTTGGGAAGGTTATTCTTGGGGAAAGGCTATCTAAGAAACGCATTCTTTTGGTTTTGGATGATGTTCATGACAATAGTAAGATGGATTGTTTGATCTCACGCCAAATGCTCAAGGAAGGTAGCTTATGCATTGTCACTTCTCGGGATCGACGTGTATTTGAGACATCAACTTCATTTGATGTCAAACATGAGGTTGACACTTATAAAGTGCAATTATTGAGTGAGCGCGATTCCCGAAGTGTCTTTGCATGTCATGCATTTGGAGGTGATGGGAAAGTACCTCCAAGATTTGGAGGTCTTGTTGGAGATGTTAGCCATGCATGTGGTGGAGTTCCCTTGGTGTTGAAGGTTTGTGGATCACTATTGATGGGTGAGGAGGATGTGGAGATTTGGGAGGAAATTTTGAAGAAGTTGAATTGTGGTAGTATGATGGCCGATAGGAAGATATTTGAATGTCTTCGAATTAGCTATGATGCTCTTGAGGTACAACATCAAGAAATGTTTTTGGATATTGCATGTGCATTATTGGGAGAATCTGTGGAGATGGCTAAACTTGTTTGGAGGTTCGGAGCATATGGTGTGCGGACCCTTATTGAGAAGGCCTTGATTACAGTGGATGATAAAGGTGCCTTTCGCATGCACAACCACTTGAGAGACATGGGCCGTGCAATTGCCAAGCAAGAAAGTGCAAGTTCGGGTATTTGCAAACGCTTATGGGGTTTGGAATCCTCGACATTGTTGAACAAGAATGAGGTATGCTTGGTAATTATTGAACTTTAGTTTGGTCAATCTTTTGATTAGAGTATTATTATGTAGTTTTGTTGGGATAAATTAGATACTTGAGAGAGTATTGGAATAGTATTTAGTCTAGTTTGATTGTTTGAGGGTCCAAATGTGCTCTATATGTGGTCTTTCTCTAGTTTCTACCTATGCCTAGTTTGATCCAAGAGACATGTATACTAAAGCTTTTAAGTTTATTTGACTTTTTTGAATTTGTGTTTGCAGCCACTACTAGATTTTCTTGAAACTTTGAGTCTTCGATCGTGGCATGGAAGTGAAATTGACCTTTCATGCATGAAAGAGTTGCGTATATTGAAATGCGAGGATTGCTTGTTTTCGATGTTCATACTTCCAAAAAATTTGCGTTGGCTATATCACATCACGAAAATGAATGCAAGATTGATACCTTTTCCAGAGTCGCCTGAAAACAATGAATTGGTGATATTGTTTTGGATGGATGATGTTTTAGAGAGTTTGCCCGAATCTTTTGAAAATTTGAAGAAGTTGAAAGTGTTAAATCTTGCGTGGTGTGGTAAGCTTGAGGAGTTACCAGATTCATTGGGAGGCCTCCAAAATTTGGAAAATCTCAACTTGGAAGGAAGTGGAATCCAAAGTTTACCCAAATCTTTGGGAATGTTAAGCAAATTGAAAGTGTTGAATCTAAGCTGTTGTGATGAGCTTAAGGAGCTACCAAATTCTTTGGGAGGCCTCCAAAGTTTGGAAGACCTTAATTTTGAACAAAGTGGAATCCAAAGTTTATCCAAATCTTTGGGAACGTTGAGCAAGTTGAAGGTGTTGAATCTTGTGAGTTGTAGTAAGCTGAAGGAGCTACCAGATTCTTTGGAAGGCCTTCAAAGTTTGGAAGACCTCAAATTGAAAAGAAGTGGAATACAAAGTTTACCCAAATCTTTGGGAACGTTGAGCAAGTTGAAAGTCTTGAATCTAAGGTGGTGTAGTAAGCTTGAGGAGCTACCAAATTCTTTGGAAAGCCTACAAAGTTTGGAAGATCTCAAATTGGAAGGAAGTGGAATCCGAAGTTTACCCAAATCTTTGAGTTCATTGAGCAAGTTGAAAGTGTTGGATCTAAGGTGGTGTGGTAAGCTCGAGGAGCTACCAGATTCTTTGGAAGGCCTCCAAAGTTTGGAAGACCTCAAATTGGAAGGAAGTGGAATCCAAAGTTTACCAAAATCTTTGGGAATGCTGAACAAGTTGAAAGTGTTGAATCTAAGCTGGTGTCGTTGCCTCAAAGAGCTACCAGATTCCTTTGGAGGCCTCCAAAGTTTGGAAGACCTCAAATTGAAAAGAAGTGGAATCCAAAGTTTACCAAAATCTTTGGGAACGTTGAGCAAGTTGGAAGTGTTGAACTTCAACGAGTGTGATCAGCTCAAGGAGCTACCTGATTCATTGGAAGACCTACAAAATTTGGAAAACTTGTATCTCGAAAGAAGTGGAATCCAAAGCTTACCAAAATCTTTGGGAATGTTGAGCAAGTTGAAAGTGTTGGATCTAAGGTGGTGTGGTAAGCTCGAGGAGCTACCAGATTCCTTGGGAGGCCTCCAAAGCTTGGAAGACCTCAAATTGGAAAAAAGTGGAATCCGAAGTTTACCCAAATCTTTGGGAACGTTGAGCAAGTTGAAAGTATTGGATCTAAGGTGGTGTAGTAAGCTCAAGGAGCTACCAGATTCCTTGGGAGGCCTCCAAAGTTTGGAAGACCTCAAATTGGAAAGAAGTGGAATCCAAAGTTTACCCAAATCTTTGGGAACGTTGAGCAAGTTGAAAGTGTTGAACTTGAACGAGTGTGATCACCTCAAGGAGATACCTGATTCATTGAAAGGCCTCCTAAATTTTGAAAAAATTTTAACTCCAAAGAAGTGGATTCCAAAGTGTTGGATCTAAGGTGGTGTGGTAAGCTCGAGGAGCTACCAGATTCATTGGAAGGCCTCCAAAGTTTGGAAGACCTCAAATTGGAAAGAAGTGGAATACAAAGTTTACCCAAATCTTTGGGAACGTTGAGCAAGTTGAAAGTGTTGAACTTGAACGAGTGTGATCAGCTCAAGGAGCTACCTGATTCATTGGAAGGCCTCCTAAATTTGGAAAACTTGTATCTCGAAAGAAGTGGAATCCAAAGTTTACCAAAATCTTTGGGAACGTTGAGCAAGTTGAAAGTGTTGGATCTAAGGTGGTGTGGTAAGCTCGAGGAGCTACCAGATTCATTGGAAGGCCTCCAAAGTTTGGAAGACCTCAAATTGGAAAGAAGTGGAATCCAAAGTTTACCCAAATCTTTGGGAATGTTGAACAAGTTGAAAGTGTTGGATCTAAGGTGGTGTGGTAAGCTCGAGGAGCTACCAGATTCATTGGAAGGCCTCCAAAGTTTGGAAGACCTCAAATTGGAAAGAAGTGGAATCCAAAGTTTACCCAAATCTTTGGGAATGTTGAGCAAGTTGAAAGTGTTGGATCTAAGGTGGTGTGGTAAGCTCGAGGAGCTACCAGATTCATTGGAAGGCCTCCAAAGTTTGGAAGACCTCAAATTGGAAAGAAGTGGAATCCAAAGTTTATCCAAATCTTTGGGAACGTTGAGCAAGTTGAAAGTGTTGAACTTGAACAAGTGTGATCAGCTCAAAGAGCTACCTGATTCATTGGAAGGCCTCCTAAATTTGGAAAACTTGTATCTCGAAAGAAGTGGAATCCAAAGTTTACCCAAATCTTTGGGAATGTTGAGCAAGTTGAAAGTGTTGGATCTAAGGTGGTGTGGTAAGCTCGAGGAGCTACCAAATTCATTGGAAGGCCTCCAAAGTTTGGAAGACCTCAAATTGGAAAGAAGAGGAATCCGAAGTTTACCCAAATCTTTGGGAATGTTGAGCAAGTTGAAAGTGTTGAACTTCAACGAGTGTGATCAGCTCAAGGAGCTACCTGATTCATTGGAAGGCCTCCAAAGTTTGGAAAACTTGTATCTCGAAAGAAGTGGAATCCAAAGTTTACCCAAATCTTTGGGAATGTTGAGCAAGTTGAAAGCGTTGGCTCTAAGGTGGTGTAGTAAGCTCGAGGAGCTACCAGATTCCTTGGGAGGCCTCCAAAGTTTGGAAGACCTCAAATTGGAAAGAAGTGGAATCCAAAGTTTACCCAAATCTTTGGGAACGTTGAGCAAGTTGAAAGTGTTGAACTTGAACGAGTGTGATCAGCTCAAAGAGCTACCTGATTCATTGGAAGGCCTACAAAATTTGGAAAACTTGTATCTCAAAAGAAGTGGAATCCAAAGTTTACCCAAATCTTTGGGAACGTTGAGCAAGTTGAAAGTGTTGGATCGAAGGTGGTGTGGTAAGCTCGAGGAGCTACCAGATTCATTGGAAGGCCTCCAAAGTTTGGAAGACCTCAAATTGGAAAGAAGTGGAATCCAAAGTTTACCCAATTCTTTGGGAACGTTGAGCAAGTTGAAAGTGTTGAATCTTGCAGGGTGTTGTGAGCTCAAGAAGCTACCGGATTCATTGGGAGGCCTCCAAAGTTTGGAAAATCTCGATCTTGAAGGAAGTGGAATTTGAAGTTTATCCAAATCTCTGGGAACATTGAGCAAGTTGAAAGTGTTGAATTTGAACGAGTGTGATCAGCTCAAAGAGCTACCTGATTCATTGGAAGGCCTCCAAAGTTTGGAAGACCTCAAATTGGAAAGAAGTGGAATCCAAAGTTTACCCAAATCTTTGGGAACGTTGAGCAAGTTGAAAGTGTTGAACTTGAACGAGTGTGATCAGCTCAAAGAGCTACCTGATTCATTGGAAGGCCTACAGAATTTGGAAAACTTGTATCTCGAAACAAGTGGAATCCAAAGTTTACCAAAATCTTTGGGAACGTTGAGCAAGTTGAAAGTGTTGAATCTAAGCTGGTGTCGTTGCCTCGAGGAGCTACCAGATTCATTGGAAGGCCTCCAAAGTTTGGAAGACCTCAAATTGAAAATAAGTGGAATCCAAAGTTTACCCAAGTCTTTGGGAACGTTGAGCAAGTTGAAAGTGTTGAACTTCAACAAGTGTGATCAGCTCAAAGAGCTACCTGATTCATTGGAAGGCCTCCAAAATTTGGAAAACTTGTATCTCGAAAGAAGTGGAATCCAAAGTTTACCCAAATCTTTGGGAATGTTGAGCAAGTTGAAAGTATTGGATCTAAGGTGGTGTAGTAAGCTCAAGGAGCTACCAGATTCCTTGGGAGGCCTTCAAAGTTTGGAAGACCTCAAATTGGAAAGAAGTGGAATCCGAAGTTTATCCAAATCTTTGGGAACGTTGAGCAAGTTGAAAGTGTTGAACTTGAACGAGTGTAATCAGCTCAAGGAGCTACCTGATTCATTAGAAGGCCTACAAAATTTGGAAAACTTGTATCTCGAAAGAAGTGGAATCCAAAGTTTACCCAAATCTTTGGGAATGTTGAGCAAGTTGAAAGTATTGGATCTAAGGTGGTGTAGTAAGCTCAAGGAGCTACCAGATTCCTTGGGAGGCCTCCAAAGTTTGAAAGACCTCAAATTGGAAAGAAGTGGAATCCGAAGTTTATCCAAATCTTTGGGAACGTTGAGCAAGTTGATAGTGTTGAATCTTGCAGGGTGTGGTAATCTCAAGGATCTACCGGATTCATTGGAAGGCCTCCAAAGTTTGAAAAACTTGTATCTCGAAATAAGTGGAATCCAAAGTTTACCCAAATCTTTGGGAATGTTGAGCAAGTTGAAAGTGTTGGATCTAAGGTGGTGTGGTAAGCTCGAGGAGCTACCAGATTCGTTGGAAGGCTTTCATAGTTTGGGAGACCTCAAATTGAAAATAGAATCTTTTAGAATGTTGAGGAAGTTGGAAGTGTTGTACTTGAGGGCAAATGCATAGTTGAGTGGACCAAAATTACTGTCACAAACACGTTTTCTAGGACCACTTCTTATTGCAAGCACTATTGCGTATAGTAAAAAATACCTTTTTAACAAAAAAATTCTTGCACTTCATTCTATATATGGTTGCCTAGGAAACTATATAATTAATTTTAAAAAAATCATTCATATGAAGTATAGGGGGACTTTTGTAAGGACTATTATAGCATGTCACAGTGTCAATACCAAGTGTATAAGCTTCTTTTTTGTATGCATGAACTTCTATAAGTAATGAAAAAGACTCTGTAGTACATAGATATTATAATAAGGGTTCCAAATCAATATTTCATATATCATTGATGTATTGCAATTGCGAGTTAGGGACTTTTTTGTGGTTTGAAATGGTATATATTTTCAAATGTCCCTAATATAGCCTTACTTTATTATTTTTTCATATTTTTTCTGGCTAATCCTCGAGGGGGTCACTTAGAGTGTCCATTAGAAAACACGTGCGAACAAAACTTTGGACCCCCTATATTATATCCTAAAATTTAAATAAAATGAAATAAAAAAAATATGACTAGATTTTCCTACTTCAAAAGTTTATGTTTTGAATTATTGATATTTTTATTTGTTAATGATAATTAGTTACAAATTTTTGAAGTAATTAGATACACTGTATAGCTGAAAAATAACTTTCACACCCCTATATTATATTCTAAAAAATTGTCTAAAAAATGAACAAAAAATTCCTAAAAATAGCTCTCTATTGAAAGTTCATTTTGAGTTGAGTATTGATGCAATGGTCATCTAAATGTGATCTCTATAAATATTTGAGTTGAAAAACATGCCGTTTTAGGCCATTTTCAACCTCTTGTACAAATCATTTCAACTATTATTTTAGTTAGAAATTTTGGCAATAGAAACCTATAGTCATTATTAAGCAACCCTCAAAATTTTAAGTTGAATTTATAGTTCATTAGAAACCACTTGTTCGCACGTGGTTTGTAGTAAAATACTAGGTGCCCCCCCCAAGGGCTAATCCCTTTGATATGCAAACTTCTACGTAGGTGTGTTTTTCAATAGAACATTATACAAGAGTAAGGAATCATTCTACCATATAGTTATTTGGAGTTCTGTCACCAGCAGGAGCAACCAAATTATAAATTGAAATTCCAACTAAGATTTATAGCCTATGACTTTGCAAACTTAATCCATATCCATCTAATTCATATATATATTTTTTCCCGTCTTTGTTGGGTACTATAGCATGTGGAATGGCTATTTGCGTATGGACTTCTATGGACTTCTATGGATAGGGACTTTGCCGCTTTTGGTCCACTCAACCATGCATTCACCCTTGAACGAGTGTGATCAGCTCAAAGAGCTACCTGATTCATTGGAAGGCCTCCAAAGTTTGGAAGACCTCAAATTGAAATTAAGTGGAATCCAAAGTTTACCAAAATCTTTGGGAATGTTGAGCAAGTTGAAAGTGTTGGATCTATGGTGGTGTGGTAAGCTCGAGGAGCTACCAGATTCCTTGGAAGACCTCCAAAGTTTGGAAGACCTCAAATTGGAAAGAAGTGGAATCCAAAGTTTACCCAAATCTTTGGGAACGTTGAGCAAGTTGAAAGTGTTGAATTTTGCAAGGTATGGTAATCTCAAGGATCTACCGGATTCATTGGAAGGCCTACAAAGTTTAGAAGACCTCAAATTGACAATAAGTGGAATCCAAAGTTTACCAAAATCTTTGGGCACGTTGAGCAAGTTGAAAGTGTTGGCTCTAAGGTGGTGTAGTAAGCTCAAGGAGCTACCAGATTCCTTGGGAGGCCTCCAAAGTTTGGAAGACCTCAAATTGGAAAGAAGTGGAATCCGAAGTTTATCCAAATCTTTGGGAACGTTGAGCAAGTTGAAAGTGTTGAACTTGAACGAGTGTAATCAGCTCAAGGAGCTACCTGATTCATTAGAAGGCCTACAAAATTTGGAAAACTTGTATCTCGAAAGAAGTGGAATCCAAAGTTTACCCAAATCTTTGGGAATGTTGAGCAAGTTGAAAGTATTGGATCTAAGGTGGTGTAGTAAGCTCAAGGAGCTACCAGATTCCTTGGGAGGCCTCCAAAGTTTGAAAGACCTCAAATTGGAAAGAAGTGGAATCCGAAGTTTATCCAAATCTTTGGGAACGTTGAGCAAGTTGATAGTGTTGAATCTTGCAGGGTGTGGTAATCTCAAGGATCTACCGGATTCATTGGAAGGCCTCCAAAGTTTGAAAAACTTGTATCTCGAAATAAGTGGAATCCAAAGTTTACCCAAATCTTTGGGAATGTTGAGCAAGTTGAAAGTGTTGGATCTAAGGTGGTGTGGTAAGCTCGAGGAGCTACCAGATTCGTTGGAAGGCTTTCATAGTTTGGGAGACCTCAAATTGGAAAGAAGTGGAATCCGAAGTTTATCCAAATCTTTGGGAACGTTGAGCAAGTTGAAAGTGTTGAATCTTGCAGGGTGTTGTGAGCTCAAGAAGCTACTGGATTCATTGGGAGGCCTCCAAAGTTTGGAAAATCTCGATCTTGAAGGAAGTGGAATCCAAAGTTTACCCAAATCTTTGGGAACATTGAGCAAGTTGAAAGTGTTGAAGCTTGTAGGGTGTGGTAATCTCAAGGATCTACCGGATTCATTGGAAGGCCTCCAAAGTTTGGAAGACCTCAAATTGAAAATAAGTGGAATTCAAAGTTTACCAAAATCTTTGGGAATGTTGAGCAAGTTGAAAGTGTTGGATCTAAGGTGGTGTGGTAAACTCAAGGAGCTACCAGGGGTCGTTGCAAGAATGACCAGTACTGTAACATTGTCACAAAACGATTGCGGATGCTTCTTTTTGCTATAATGTTTGCAGCATGACGTGCATGAATTTGAAATTTTTATTGGAGATTCCTCTCTTGAGTTTAATCATATCTCATATTTTTCAGAAATTTTCAAAAATCATTTTATATTTAAAAATCATTTAAACTAATATGTCACATTTTGAGTTTTAAGGGGTTTTAGTACTATGGAGTACCCAAATTTAATGATTTGGAACTGAATTTTCTATGGTCTATTCCCATAGTAGGAAGTCATGTTCCTACCAAGGGGCATTAAAAAATATTATATTTTATGTCCTCTACGTCCATGCAAAGAAGGCTCTCTTGCGCCTGCAATTTTGAATGTTGAAGATGGTTTCAAGATAATTTTTTTGGTGAAACCTCTTCAAAATAAAGTCTTTCCAAATGGCCAATTTTTAGTTTCTTTGAAAATTGTTTTTCCTATTTTGTACAAATTAAAACGTCAAACTATGTATTTTCTTCAAAATTTTAGCTTATACATTTTTGTGAATAACTTTTTACCTGGATTTTTTTTAGGTCTGAAATTTTGGTGATATGCTATTTCAAGTGTTATACTAATTATCCTTGTTTTATTTTATTTTTAAAAATTCATATGCAAAAAGCTCGTAGTACTGGGAGTACTAGGAGTACTGGCCAAAGTGGAACAAAAACAGAAGGTCATTCTTGCAACGACCCCCAAATTCTTTGGGAGCCCTCCAAAGTTTGGAAGACCTCAAATTGGAAAGAAGTGGAATCTGAAGTTTACCCAAATCTTTGGGAACGTTGAGCAAGTTGAAAGTGTTGAATCTAAATTGCTGTCATTGCCTCTAGGAGCTACCAAATTCCTTGGGAGGCCTCCAAAATTTGGAAAGTTTGGATCTCCGTGGAAGTGGAATCTGAAGTTTACCCAAATCTTTGGGAATGCCAAGTAGGTTGAAAGTGTTGAATCTTGTGTGGTGTGGTAAGCTCAAGGAGCTACCAGATTCCTTGGGAATGTTGAACAAGTTGAAAGTGTAGAATTTGAGATGATGTGGTGAGCTCAAGGAACTACCAAATTCATTTGGAGGCCACAAAATTTTTGAAGACCTTGATTTTCACGGAATGGATACGAAAGTTACTCAAATCTTTGGAAACATTGAGGAAGATGAAAGTGTTGGATCTAAGCTGATGTAATAAGTTCAAAGAGCTATTCGATTCACTCGGTGGCCTCTAAAGGATGGAAGACCTTGATCTTCAAGAAAGTGGAATCCAAAGTTTATACTAATATTTGGAAACATTGAGCAAGTTGATTGTGTTCAAGCTTATGTGTTGTGGTAAGGTAAAAGAGCTACTAGATTCATTTGGAGTCCTCCAATATTTGGAAATCTTGGGTCCCTAAGGAAGTGAAATTAAGTGTTTATCTAAATCTTTTGGAATGTTGGGCAGTTGCAAGTGTTGAAACAGTGTATTGTGAAAAGCTCGTGGAGCTACCAGATTCATCGGAAGACCTTAAGCATTTAGAGGACTTGGATCTCTATGAAAGTGGAATTTGAAGTTTACCCAAGTCTTTGAAGGTTGAGCAAGTTGAAAGTTTTGAATCTAAGGTGGTGTAATGAGCTCAAGGAGCTACAAGATTCATTAGGAGTCCTCCAAATTTTAGAAGACTTGTATCTCAAAGGTAATGAAATCTAATGTTTATTCAAGTCTTTTGGAATGTTGAGCAAGTTGAAAGTATCGAGTCTAAGTTGTTGTCGTGAGCTTGTATAGGTACCCAATTTATTGGAAGATGTCAAGAATTTGAAGACTTTGGGCCTTCAATTGAGTTCATTCTAAAGTTTATCCAAATATTCTCAAACATCGAAGAAGTTGAAATTGTCGAATCTTCGATATTGTGGTAAGCTTGTAGAGCTACTGGATTTGTTTGGAAGCCTCCAAAATTTGTAGATCTTAGATTTCAAAAGAAATGAAATCCAACATTTATACAAATCTTTTTGAAGCATTGAGAAATTTGGAAGTATTGAGCCTAGAGTGTAGTGGTGAACTTGTGTAGCCATCCAATTCACTGTGAGGCCTCAAAAACTAAAAAAACTTATATTGCAAAGGATATGGAAATTGGAAGTTCCTCTAAATGCCTTAAGTCATGAGCAGCTTGAAGTGTTAGTTTTACAAGGTTGTGGCAAATTCAAGATGCTATTAGATTTGTTTGGAGTCTTCTAAAACTATGAATCAATTGAATCTTGGAGGAAATGGAGTTTGTGTTTTTACCCAAATGCTTTGGAAAGTTGAGCAAATTGAAAGTGTTGAATCTAAAAGTTGTTGCAAGCTTATGAAGCTATGAGATTGGTTTGTGAGGTCTCCTAATTTTGAATCAATTGGATCTTGTGGGAAGTAGAATCCAAAATCTATGTATGTCTTTTGGAAGTGTTGAAGCTATTAGGTTGTTACAAGCTCAAAAAGCTACCAAATTCATTGGAGGGTATCAAAATTTGATTCACTTGGATCTTGGAGAAGGTGGAATCCAAAGCTTACCCAAATCTTTTGGAGGTCTTTGAAGTCATTAAAATTGGAGCCTTGAAGGGTGTGTAGTCCAGAAGTTGCCTAAGTATTTTGGAGGTCTCACAAATTTGTAGAGCCTAGAGCTAAATGGGCAATGATTCAAAATTTGTTTTTCATTTGCAAAATTGTACAACTTTGTATATATAGATCTTGGTAGGACTAAATTTCTAAGAAAATTACTTGGATCTTCTCTCGGGGGGTGCAGTTCTTAGAAAAAATAAGAAGATAGGTGCGAACACCGGGTATTTAATGGGGGGGTATTATTTTTTGTTTAGGTTTTTTTTTGCTATCTATCATTAGATAATTTTCTAATTTGGTTCATTAGAAAAGGGGCATACATTAGTTATAACTTCCAATTAGCATGAATTTGTCATATGCTATTTTACTCTAAATTTTTTTTTCTACTACATATTTTTGTTCACTACCTTTTTTTTCCCCACTACTCACTACTCATTCTTTTCCTACTCCTATTCAGCTTTTCACTCCCAATTTTTTTTCCACTACACACTACTCATTCTTTTCCTATTTCTATTCAGCTTTTCACTCCCAATTTTTTTTCCCACTACACACTACTCATTCTTTTCCTATTCCTATTCAGCTTTTCACTCGCAATTTTTTTTCCACTACACTACTCACAAATATAGAATTCAGTGGGCCATTTAGAAAATACAGTACATACATGGTGCTTCTCAAATACTGCTATCTAAACTCAAGCACATTCAGACATTCAAATATAAAACTGAAATACAGTCCATTATGCAAATATGGTGTGAAAGAAGTGTTAGGCTGTACACATACATTGCCAAAAAGATTTGAAACAAGAAGCATTTGCACATGGACAAGAGTTCACAATGTATAGTAGAATGCATACATTGTGTTGAAAAACACAGTGAGAAAAGGAAACTCAGTATAGAATGTGGAGTTTTGGGGAAGTTATGGTGATAGAAAAGAATGTGCAAAGTTCTAACACGCTAAAGCCAAACATGCACAGCCATAACTTTCGCAAAGCTTGAATCATCCACAAAACCAAAATGGGAGCCGCGGAAATGCTAAGGTCCGGTACAATTCCTTTAGCATGCAGGTACGGTTTCCACCACCTGCGCAACATCAAAGAACGACCAATATCACGATAATGCCATGAAAACAACACATTCAAGAACACATTTAAGTACGGCCACAGCAATAGCAACATAAGCAGCAGGCAGAGAATGGAAGCAACCAGAAATCAAGACATTCAACGGAGGTGGTTTAGGGGAAAGTCAAGTGCGGAATTACCTGAACTTTGAATCCAAACAAAATAGCCTCAAGTGGTTCACTGGGACGGAGTGACCCAAAGTCGGCAGTTTGGCTGCAGTTTCTCCTCTCCAATTGCCTTTACCTCTATTGCACCCCACCCTGAGTGCAGCTTGGATCGAAGGGTCTACAACTCCGCCATAGACAACTCCGAAAGAGGTGCCAAGCGCAAACGCTCACCCACATCAACCTGCAGAGACCACGAACGAGAGAGGAAAAAATATGCCAGGTCGTAATGCAAAGCAATCCAAGCCATTTCCTTCTGCCGTGAGCTTCAACCAATACAAGCAAGTCCTTGAGGTTTTATGGCCAAGAAATCCGCCATGGCAACACGGAGAGCTGCGTAACGAGTCAAACCAAAGACAACATCGCGCCATTCCTTGCAAGCTGCTGCCAGGCGTGGGAGGAGGGCCAACGTTGATTCATCATCGATGAATGCACGTACCCACTGATCTGCTGGAAGTGTGCCCGCTAAGGGTAGCATGCAATCACGCATGATTCCAGCAACATCAACATTCTCCATTGAGTTTGAAGTCCGCCCTGAAACTACAGCCAGCTAGAAGGTTAAGTGTAAGCGAAACCCTCAGCCTACAGCATCCAATTGTGCGATAGGCATCCACCCAACCGAGTTGTGAACAATTGCAATTTTCAGAAAGCCCTCCCAACGAACAGAAAGTCCACCATGCACAGGGCTCAACAACATCGACGACCTAGCCATGGCTACAAACAAAACCAAAGTGCACGGAGCGTACTTCGGAAACTGAAGACAAGATATGTGATTCGAGGGCGCTTTTGAAAATCCCAGCGTTGCCAAAGCAATCTCCAGCCACTCGCGCATCCAATGACCCAAAACAGCAAGCCTAAAACTGAAGGAATCGCTGGAGATTGAATAAAAAATGACGCCAAAACCTCTGAAAACCCCCAACGGCTGGCCCTCAACAGCACCCACGACAAAACCCAAAAATCCTACAGGCAAAGGCATTAGCGAGAAAACCCACAAGCGGATCTCATCCACGAACATCAATGACCATCTTGGAAAGGAAAACGTGGAAAATTGCAGCGAGAACTTACCTGAGAGGCGCTGCGAGATGGGGACTGCAAAACGGCGGAAACGAGCAGACTTGAAGCGGGCGAGTGCAAATTTGTGCTACAAGAGGCCGGCGCAGCATTGGTTTCAGGGTCCTTGGAATCCGCACCCTCGATTTATGAATGTGAACGCTGGAAGAGGGTGGTTTTAGGGTGGCCATGATGAATTCACAACAAATTTGATCCTCATAAACTCTAGGATGTCACACCTGCAAGGCAGCAAAATTTCCAGAAATCAGCCTAAGCCGTCAAAACACAGAGACGCACATTTTCAATTTCCTGACCTATTCAATCACTTCTTAGCGCTGCCAAATCAGATTTGGGAATCTGAATTTCAAAAAAAAAAGATCCCCGCTGCCAAATGAGATTCTGCCGTGATTGAAGAGAAAAAACAGACTAAATAGTCCCAATCAATTTGATTTTTAGCTGACTGAATCCTAATACTTCTATTCTAGTGACTTTGGCTGCAAGAGAATCAAGGAAAGATTGCAGGGCCAAGCCTTCAAAATCAGGGGGTACTTTTCAGGGCTTAGGGTCTTCAAACTCACCTAATAATGGGAATCACAAAACACAGACATGGCAGTTAGAGTGACCTTCTGTGCAATACTATGGACAGTAGGTAGTGGACGGTTTCACGTACTTAGGAACGAAAATAAAAAAATCATAAGCCAGAATAATTAACATACGGAATTAATAAGCAACAATAATTAAGTAAAGAATTTATATGAGTGACCAAAAAATAATGAGAATTTAAATGGCAGAAGCCCCCTAAAAAAATTACATGTAAGCCCCGGATTCAAAATTAATGAAATTAACTTGGGACAATAAAAAAAATTGGGAATTTAAATGACACAAGCCCCCCAAAATAATAATTTGTAAGCCCTAGATTGAAAATAAATTAAATTAACTTGCGACAATAAAAAAAATTGGGAATTTAAATGACACAAGCCCCCCAAAATAATAACCTGTAAGCCCTAGATTGAAAATAAATTAAATTAACTTGCGACAATAAAAAAGATTGGGAATTTAAATGACACAAGCCCCCCAAAATAATAATCTATAAGCCTTGGATTAAAAATAAATTAGATTAACAAGCGCCAATAATAATCAAATTGGAATTACTAATACATGGTTGCATTAATATATCTTGAAATGGGCCTGTTGCGAAATGGTCTTAGGAAGATACAACCATCAAACAAAATGAGGAAAATTGTTTAATAATAAACAAAATAATGGCCCCACTGGAGGAATCTGACCTGTGTTTTTGCCCTCCCACAGTTTCAGCAAATTGCTAGTCTCGGAATCCCAAACCTACGGCAGGACAGAAGGATAAGATTAACATCTTTGGGACTCATACAAATGAAATTCACAAGCCAGAACCTCAGCAACCATGTTTGATGATAGGGCAATTCATGCCAAGGAAAAAATCAGAAAATGTGCAAGGACAACTACTCTCTTCCATGAGAGTGAAATCTCAATCCAAATGAATGCTACAACAGGTGAGAGGAGTCACCGGGCAGTTTGTAGATGCGAGACGGAGTTTCTTGAAATTGTCGTCCAACATCGGTGAAGTCGGGAAGAGAATTCACACCTTACTCGTCAGATCCAAGTCAAACTCGGGGGTTCTCCAGAAGCCAAAGTGCAAACCAAATTGCAATAGAATTTGCCTGCCTGAATTGCAGACAATCACTAAGACATGAAGATTCATAATGTGTTCTCTTCCAATACCATTAATAGCGGAAAGAAGGAACGCCAACAGGTGTGAGAACATCTTACATCCTTGCTACAAGAGGCCCCCAATTCAAGTTTGGAATCATAGGAAATCACACAGGTAACAAACAAAAGCTTCATGGTGTCTTAGAAATTCCAAGTACATTGGATAATGACGTACCTTTCAGATCAACGCCACATACAAAATCTCTAACATACCTGGCCCGTTCATGCAGGTTTGGCTTTAGGGTGCCTCTGCGTTGGTGTCAAAATGGAAATTGCAGCGATGAAAGCTTCACAGATGGAAATTTGCCGACCTGCATTCCTTAAGGATTTTTGGATACGAATTCATCCAACACATCCCTATCGTGCTCTTCTAGCGAGTAAATATTACTGCTAGAGTTGAAAGTCAGGGCTATGGTACAAATCACAGTGTCGATGTCAATCCACTGGGTATCTGTAACATCATACTTAAATTTGTTCCTTCCAGGCTCTGTTTTGAACCAATTGAGCATAATTTCGATGGAGGGTGCAGAGCTTACCTTCTTACCTACTGCATTCCTAGCCATGAGGTCGATTTGAGGGTCGATTGGGTTCCTGCACAATCCCCACTTGTTTCCAAGTGGCCTACGAATTTTTTGGACTCGTCCGAGCCACCAACTCCCAACGTCTACACCAACAGATACAGGAGCTAGACGCTCGCCCTGAGCACATGCACGGTTCCGCTTTTGTGCAGCCCTGACTGCGGAGGTCTTGTCCAGGTTTTAAGATTGCACAAAAAGCACACCGCAATCACTCCCAAGACCAAGAAACGACGTAGTAGTTGAATTTGCAGCATCCAGGTACTCCTCGGCGTTGTTGAAGTATACTGAATTTTTTATCCGCGTCAAACGATCCTTGGACAGGAATGGATTTCCGTTCAAATCTACAACTAAAGTAGATTTATAGATTGGCTTTCCCATGTACTCCACGACCGGATGTACCTTCACGTCAGAGGTGGTACCGTTAGCCACTAGTGGTTGGCTGGGCTCCGCTGCACCTAGCATTTCAGAGATGGCATCCCTGCACTCGTCCTCTAACACTCTAAGATCATGTTGGGGATCTTCAGCTACAGCGTCCATAGCACTACTTTCAGCGTCCATATTGGTGTCTTCATCCTCGGCACTCTCTCCCTCCATGTCAACAGCGAGTGACTCCCTCAAAACCTCCACGTCACCATCTTCGCCGGGGACAGGTTTGGATGGTGCCACATACGTCCAGTGCTTTGGATCCACGCACTCCAGCTTCCAAGGCTGCAAGAACCAAAGCTTGTTCCCAGCGTAAGTGGAGGATGCCATATTTAGAACCTTCAATTGTGCTTGGGCCGCCTTCAAGCCTTCTTTCAGCGCTAGGACGATGTCTTCATCTGTTGCCAAGTTGCTATAATCCTTTAAATCTGCAGGGGACTGTCCTTCTTCCAGCGGGTGCAGCTCAGCCCATATGTTTTGTTGTTTGTTGTGTGCCCGGTCAAACTGCAAGCCATTCTCACCATACTCCATCGCAGCAAGTTGGTTCACCGTGTTTGCACACCCCACCAATTCTTGGAAATCATAAGCTCTTTCCATGCCCTGCATTCCCCCCACCTTGCTAAAAAAAATCTCACATGAATCAGATCCTGTGAGGTGCAATGGAACCGGCAAGTGAGAGAATGCATCTCTAAAATACTTTATCAGTAAAACCACAAAATGACACGAAAGTTGGACGTCCAAGTAGCACTAGTTACTTACAAAACACTCCTGCAAGGTTGGTGTCTTTGTATTTCCCCCTACACCGTGGTCTCCGTACTTGAACCACAGCTTCCATATGCGGAAGAAAAATGAGACTTTGCTTGCAAGCACTAATCTCTCTCTTAGACTCAAAGAAACGGATAGAAAGATGTCAATGTAATCGGCACAAATAGCCAAATAGAGCTCAGTCCCCAAAGTTCTTTCTTGATGTGCGTCCCTACCGCTTCTGAGTTCCTGTAAGCAAGTCCTAGCCTTTCTGGCACAAATGCGTTGTGTACTAGCCCAATTTTGTCTGTCATTCCGCTGCACATCTTCTTTTCTTAGACCGTGCTGATCTATAGGGAATTTTTGGTACACCAAACCTAGATGGTCTAAATAATAGACATCAGCTCCTAACTGAAGGTTTTTTACAGCACTATCAAGTGGGTTTATCAATTTCTTGCCATTATGGATGAAGTCTTGATCATGCAAGCCCTGAATTTTATTTTCCCCCAACCATTCACAAGACAAAGACCAGCCTTCCCATGGAATCTCATACCTCAAGCCTACCTTGCTGGTGTAATCTTTTACCATTAGCTGTCTTCTCCTGGAGCCCCCATCTGAAGCATGCCCTACAACTGGCCCCACCGATGTCCCACAAGTTTCTTGCCAAACAGCATCAATAGTCTTCCACTGATTTCTGACCCACGCGGAATCAAAACAGTTGCACGTAGAAGAGACCACAAGGACTAGTCTGGGCAGCTTATCATGCAACGGATTCACCATGATGACACGTGCAAAAGTTCCTTTTATATTCAAACGGAAGGTATCAACAGTGGCTGAATATCCAGATTCACCAGAGCCTACCTGCGGCCTGAATGTTGACACACACACATGACCCTCCTTTTGGCCACAAAATCCCACCAATCCATCAGAACGTGCATCCCAAGAAACGCGTGACTTTACCTTCGTCTCATCTTCGGCCAAGATGACAGGGATCGGACCTGAAACTCCATGAGCCAATTTGGCCTCCCTGTAAATGTCAGCAACAGCAACAAACAGAGAAGCATACTCCCCGTCAATAAATTGAACCCCTTTGTTATTTTCCCGCTTAATACTATCATAGGAGGGACCCCCAAAATTCAGAGCAAAAAGATCACACATATGCCTGCCTCCATATATCTTCATTGCTTGAGCAAATGATTTGGTATTTTTTGAGAATCTATTCCCTTGCCTCACCCGATTCAAATTTGTGGCGACATCCCTGAGGAAGTCCCACAAAGCTGGCTTTCCCCCAAAGGTGTTTGTTCTGTGAGCCGCCAGAATATTGTTACAGAATGAGAGCACATCCTTTCGGTTAAAGTTCTCAACCGCACTTAGTTTGAGCCCCCGTTGCTTTACCTTTAGCTGGGCGACCCTGGACTTCATCAACCAGTGGAGGGCCTTTTCCTCACGATATTTTTTTGCCAATTCCCTAGAATGTGCAGCTAATTCTTGTGAAGACAAGTAATCTATCCGTCGCCCACATTGTGTATTCCTATTGCCTCGCTTCACAAGTGCACACCCTTCACGAGCCAACCTCAATCTGAAATCCGTCCCCTTCACAATTTCGGAGCAATTACAACACATCAAATTGCTAAATGGTTCTCCTGTGACAGAGAGTCGTTTACACAAAATATGGCGGAAGCAATCCGTGACTACAACCTTCTTGTTATTGTACCTAAACTCCACAGCAGTATTAGGCTCTGATATCCACACTGCTCCAGGCTTTGGGTCATTCAACAGACAATCCACTCGGTACAACTTACCACCGTATTAAGTAGTTTTCTTCCAAAACCCCCAACACAGTAATGCAAGAATGGAGTCTGAATTCATACCTGATTGAGGTTCCTCAGTTTCTCTCGAGTCTCCAAGGGATGAACCTCTAAACCAAGTGTGCAAGTCGGGTTGCTTCCCAATGTTAGATCTGGACCTTGTTGTGGGTCTCCCCCATTTTCCACTACTCAATGCAGTCGACCTAGCCGTTGAGTTCCCAATGGCAGCCAAATCCTCACAACATTTTGTGTGAATGAGCCCATGTAGGTGATTCTCTAGATTAGCTCTGAGATTGTTCTTTGGTGGGCACAACAACATAATTTCTCCATCAATCTTGCAGCGCACCTTGTACCAAAACGATTTGAATTGAGAAATCTCCACATCTCCTATCAATACAAATGGAGGATCATCTGAGGAGACAGAATCGTTCACACTTTGAAGAATGCTGACACCTTCTTCCAGAAGCCGCCTGTGGTCAGCTAGAGTAAGGATCAACGGTTTACCCTTGTTTCCCTCCTTCTTTGGATGATTGCAGTACATGATCTCCTTCCTCTTGCACCATTGTTTGATGTGCAAAGCGGAGTGCAAATGAGACTTTTTAAAATTCGCAAACAAGTTCTGTATGACTGACCGAGTGTGTTCACCGCCAGTCCCACCAATATCCTTGTTGCACTCCCCGCAGTGAATCTTCACGATTGCCACACCATGCTGATTGTAACTCTTAAGCTTCCAATCATGATCTGAAAAATCCAAGTCTGCTAGCTCCCTCGTCAGCTTCACGGCACCGCGCTTGTAATTTTCCATGATGTCTGTGGAAATGACTTTGGACTGCAGCAAATTCTCTTCGTCCTCCAGCGCTTCAGGCGTGCTAACCACTAAAATGACTTCATCTTCCTGCAACGTTGGGGTGACACCGTTATCCAGGTCGTCCTCATCAACACTGGGGAATTCAAATTCTACGGGTGCCA
The DNA here is from genome assembly GCA_951799445.1 of Pseudisothecium myosuroides. Classification (NCBI taxonomy): domain Eukaryota; kingdom Viridiplantae; phylum Streptophyta; class Bryopsida; order Hypnales; family Lembophyllaceae; genus Pseudisothecium; species Pseudisothecium myosuroides. The sequence continues at coordinate 46,052,643 of OX637288.1, forward strand.
CAATGTCATTGCTCCCGGTTTCTCCAGCATTTTGAAGGCGACTTTGTTTCTGAATTCGTCCACCATCCTCTTCCTCCTTAGGAATGACATACACTCGCTCACAAACTGGGTTCATCGCCTCAAACTTGTTGCGGATGCGGCATTGGTCATCAAAATCCCAAAATTGGAAAGGCCAATCCACACATCCCCCTTTCTCCAAACGCAACCGCAATTCTGCATAAGTGTCTCCAGTTTGGCAAAAGAAGGGGCTAAGAAGCTCCGGCCGCGCGCTCTCATTAGCAACCGTATAGAGCTTAATCTTAAAATTCAACGCCATCTTGCATGCCCTCACCACAGCCAGAAGCCCAGGGCGGACCCTAAACTTCACCTACAGTAAACCCTAATCGTGAAGCCCTCAACAAATTTGCAAGGCACCAAGCACAGCAAGAACATCACGCACTGTAAATCCTAATTGTGAAGCCCTCAAGAAATTTGCAAGGCACCAAGCACAGCAAGAACATCACGCACTGTAAACCCTAATTGTGAAGCCCTCAAGAAATTTGCCAAGCGACGAGGTTCACAAAGCAGGAAACCCTAGGTTCAGCAACACGACGAAGACTGAACCTATTGGCAGCCCTAGACCACCGATGTCGAACCCATCCGACGGCCACCTAAACACAGCCTCGAAAAGCATCTCCAACGTCCACAAATTTAAAATCTTGACAAGCAGGCCAACTCATAAGGCAGCCCCGTTTAGCCCAATTTAAGACTTCTGACCCAGAAAATTAATATAGAGGGGGGTATCTTAGGTATAATTTAATTTCTAATGGACCCCAATATTTCACACCCTATAGTATTTAGAAGACACCAAATGATATTTTCTATACACTATAGTAGAATTAATCCAATTATAATTTTTAGCACCAATGTTTTTTTCGCCCCCTATTATTTGTTCGTTCCTATATTTCTACTTCTAACGCTTACTGCACCCCCCAAGGATCTTCTTGACAACTCATTAATTGAAGGAAGTTGGATTTGGAGGATAGCTTTGTGGGTCAAATCTCAAATTCCTAGAAAGTGTATTGTTAGAAGATTTTGAAATATGCTTGGAAGATGACTTGACTATTGAGTGCAACGGGAGAGATCCATCTTAGTGGAACAAGATGTGACTTTCATACAATTTCCTTATTAGTGCTTTCCAAAAAACTACCAAGTAACAAACTGACGAATTGATTGTTGATGAGGCAATGGATCATTGTATCTAGTGACCCATTAATTTTCCCTACATTCAACTTCTAGGTGTCATTGGTATGCCTATAGTTTACATTACATGCTTGCATTCCCAGTTTGTTCTTATTTGCTTCTAGGTGGAATTTTCTCACCCTTGGTTTTCATGTATAGTGCTTAGCCGCTATCACAAGACGAAGATGTGTCACTACTCTTTTGAATGTTGCCAACATTGAGATGAGGTGAGTCCATTTTTAGAAGCTAAAGTTCCGAACTTGAGTTGGCTCTAGAACCCCATTGAGATGAGAAATTTGCATCAACCTAGCACTAGAAATTAGTACATGGTAAGATTTGTGAGCAGACCATGCATTTTTATTTGAATCCGCTCTTTGTGTGAGTTCTAGAATTTGAATTCCAGCAATTCCCTAATGCCATTGGAGTGTATTCCATGAGGAAGGGATGTTTAGAAAGACATTCAATTGGAAGGTATTCAAGAATCTGTGGCTTGTAAGACTTGTATGTTGGCCTTATCAAGTGGATACATTCTTTGCAATATTATGCTTTGTGCACACTCTACTTGGAACTCAAAGAGCAAGCCTTATTTGTGTTGGCCTTATTACAAAAGTTGGTTTTGACATGTATCTACTTTCCATCCTTGTCTTAGAAGTGACAATATCAATTTTAAATTTACATCTGTTGAAGAAGTGCAAGAGCATTTGAGGTTGCTTTATTCCAAATTTAAACTAAGAAGATTCAAATCTAGTCACATAAGGAGCACAACACTTAGTTTACTTCACTTTAAACGCAAACATCTTGCAATCTGCGTAGTATAAGTTTGTGAAATTTCTTCAACACATTCTTATACTAGTCTAGTGCAAGATCCTATAGTTAGATATGCAAACTTTTCATTCCATACAATAGAAATGGCAATTGTTTGAATGTTTTTTGATGAAAAAAAGGCCTTGGGACTTAGGAAATAACATGGTCATTGTTTATTGTTTATCTTCTTTTAACATTCCTTAAAAGAATATATCTTGCCATTTGTTGAAATTAAAAAGAATTCCAGGTTACCATGACTTTGGCATATTCAAATTTCAAGAGCTAGTCAACCATGGGCCTATATGTTAAAAATGAATACAAATTTTGGTTTTGAAAGTAAAATATATAGATTCATAAGACTCAAAGGGCGTTTTGTTTATTATGTACATTATTTTCATGATAAATAAATGCAACAAAAGTGTAGTTAATTAATTGATTTTATATTTTGAATAGTATAAAATTTTGGTCCATTTAATTAAAAATCCTTGTAAATTCTATGAATTACTATTTTAATTTTTTCTTAAACTTTTAAAATTTTCAATCCACATCAAATTTCTTAGTTCAACAACTATTTGAGTAAAAAAAATCTATAAGAACTATTCAAATCAAAAGTACATCCAATATTTCACCAATTCTAAATTTTCATTTTCATATTTTCATATTTTCCGCTAAATAGACCAAGTAACTTAGACTAAGAGTTGTTAGGTTATTGAAAATAGCCAAGCCACATAAACAACTAATTTAAAGCTATTTAAAATCCAATTTACTCTTATAACTTATTATTTACCATCATCACCTCTAGTATTAAACTAATTCATGAGTTGTCCAACTTTTGCATGACAAAAGACAGAAGGTATGGAAGTGTTTTTGTATGTGAATGATCATAGGTTTCAATCATGTGGTGTTTGTTAGAGTCACATTTGAAAAAAACACCACTTTTTTGAAATATTTAATTATTTTAAATGTTTGTCTACTTTAGTAATGTTGAAAGGACAAATGTGTAACCTTCACAATTTAAATTTTTGTAACAAAGACCACATTAAATCATTAGTTCACGATTCACTAAATGTTATTTTTTTAATATATTTTTCTAGCTACCAAAAAGAAATTCACTTCCAAACTTGTAATGACTTCAAGGACAAACTTGACATACTAATTTTTCTCTGAGGTATCTACTAAAGAAACAAACAAGTAGTGATTTCTCATAGAAAATCCATTATTAAACAATTAGTGTGTCTTTCATTACTAAAATCCACTTGAGTTGTGAAGTTATTTTAACTAAATCTTAACAAGTTATTTTTCTTTTGTCAAAAATTTAAACATCTAACAAAATAATTAAGTTTTACTTATTCAACCTCTTCATATAATGACCTGAAACTATACAATTGTAGATAGTAGATGGTTATCCAACAAAATCTAGACACTATTCTTACCATAATGTTGTTGAACCTTAACCTCAGTAACAATGCAAAAACCAACTCATCCTCACCTCAAATCTAAGAGAAAGAGGGATATGGCTCCTTAAGATATGTCAAAGGGTATGTAGTTAATATATTTGTCAAAGAACTAGGAGAAAATGAGGCTCCTTAAGATATGTCAAAGGGTATGTAGTTAATATATTTGTCAAAGAACTAGGAGAAAATGAGACTCCAAAGAATCTTCTATAGTGACTAGAATGACAAGTTGATGCTATCAACGGCCCATGTATAACATTGGCTAAAGAGTATCCCCACAGCTAACACGCGGCTGAAATTGGAGCGTCAAGCAAGGAATTGTTGTTGGTTGGCGTGCCGTCATTTCGATTGAAGAGTCACGGCCCCGCGGGAAGACTCATCAAGTGGTCAGAAGGTGCACCATACTTATTACGTAGTATTTTATTATTTTAAAAAGGATCTCTTCAACTTTTGAAGACAAGCCGTCAAAAGGTGGGATTCAAAAGATTATTAAATAGCTTAGCGAGACGCGTTCAAGAGTCTCCATTTGTCCGTGCCTTCTTCATTTTTTGGAAGTGGCCGGTCATATTTTTGCCCTTGGCGTGCGTGCCGTGGGGCAATTTCTAAGCCATGGCCTGCCCATTGCCCGTGTTGAGTGCCTTTGACGAGTAGCCGTGGTGATATTCTAACCGGGTGATTGCACAAAAGACCGGTACTAAAACTTTGTTACAAAGGGAGTACCAAAGCTTCCTTTTGCAATAACTTTTGAAGCATGAGTCGCATGAACTTGAAATTTTTATTAGAGATGCCTCTCTTGAGTTTAATCATATGTCATATTTTTCAGAAATTTTCAAAAATCATTTTATATTTAAAAATCATATAAACTAATATGTCACGTTTTGAGTTTAGAGGGTTTATAGTATTGTGGAGTCCCCAAATTTATTGATTTGGAGTTGAAATTTCTACGGTCTATTTCCATAGTAGGAAATCATGTTCCTACCAAGGGGCATTAAAATATACTATATTTTATGTCTTCTACATCCGTGCAAAGAAGACTCCCTTGCGCTCGCAATTCTGAATGTTGAAGACGGTTTCAAGATCATTTTTTTGGTGAAATCTCTTCAACATAAAGTCTTCCCAAATGGGCAATTTTAGTTTCTTTGAAAATTGCTTTTCCTATTTTGTACAAATTAAAACCTCAAACTATGTATTTTCTTCAAAATTCCAGCTCACACTTTTTTGTGAATAACTTTTTATCTAGATTTTTTTTTACGTCTGAAATTTTGGTGATATGCTGAAATTTTAAATGTTAGCAATTTTAAATTTTAGTGTCATACTAATTATCCTTATTTTATTTTTTAAGATTTGTGTGCAAAAGCTTATAGGATTGGAAGTATTGGCCAAATTGGAACAAAAACAACCAGTCATTTATGCAATCACCCAATCAAGCAATGGTCCTCTGCATGTTAAAAAGATATTATGCTTTGCTAGATACCTAAGAGGAAGTTATCATTAAATCAAGGATTGGGGTTGGCTGAGAAGTCATATAAGACAATTTTGTTCACTGTAGGTGTTCTCTTAAGAATGAAAAAAAAAAGGGGCCCGTACCTCATTGGTAAACAATATTATGTTTGATGGGGAGCAAAGGGAGCCTACAGCATTGGGAAAACAATGTTGTGAGCACGAGTCAGTATAAGACAATGTTTTGAATTGTCCCAAACCATGTTTAAGAAAGAACTAGGTTTGAATTGTTTGGAAATGGGGACTCCCAACCATTGTCTAAACCAAGAGCTGCCAGGAAAGTAAGCTTAAGCCGAAAACTAAACTAATTTCCAAAAACAGACTTTGTTTTAAACTTTGTAACTCTCAGACATTCATCTTCCTCTTCTTCCCAGTCAGCCATCCACCTTCCCTTCCACAAATCCATCAACGACTGCACTAACACTCATCAGAAACCAGAGCTCCAGATCATAAAGGTCTTACGAGTTTGCAATTGTATATGGTATTGTAGAGAGCTTTCAAATGGAGCCGGAGATGGAGCCCCAAATGGAGGAGGAGATGGAGCAACTGCAGTTGAATTCTCCAGGAAACTCTCCCGAGTTGAATCACTCTCCAAAGTGGGAAGAAGAGGATGCATTGCTTGGTGAAAATTCCTTCCAGAGGTTCCGAAAGAATAACTACTGGAGACGATGAGCAGCAAGTATGCGTTGCGGTTCAAGCTTTGGGACACGGATGTGAGCATGGCCAATTCTCTGCGGTGGATAATGATGGTGGAAGTGCCCACGGTGGCTGTCGATTTGGTGGAGATCACGGCGAATTCGTCTGTGTTGCAGGACGAGTTTGTTGCTCATCGACTGGGTCTCATCCCTCTCTCCAGCCAGGGTGCCATGGCCATGCTCTTATCAGAAGAATGTCCCTGTGAAAGCGAATCCAGGTTCGTCTACTTGCAACAATTCTCCTGATATCTCCAAATTTTTCCTCTCTTTGGAGAAACCAAACCTCAGTGAAATCATGGCTTTGATGGTGACGTGTGCAAACTGAGGTAGCTCCGTGTTCAGGAAACAGTGCATCTGGTCATGGAGAATGCACAGCCATGTGTGCAAGTTTTTCGTAACTCTCCAAGGTTTCTAATGTTTTTGCAAGAACCTATCTTCTGAAGACTTTCAATTGGTTATGACTTGTGCAAAGCTAGTGTGCTGCATGTTTAGGTAATGCATCTGGATGTGGAGAATTGATAGCTAGGTTTGCAAGTTGTCGTAACTCTCCAAGGTTTCTAATCTTTTTGCAGAAACCAAACTTCTGAAGACTTTGGTTGTGTAAAGCTCGCTGGCTGAACTCTCAGGTAACTATGCATCTGGCTGTGGAGGATTGACACTCAGCCAAGTTTGCAAGATTTCGTAACTTTCTTAGGTTCCTCGCCTTTCGCAAAAACCAAACTTCTGAAGACTTTGGTTGTGTTAAGCTTGCTGGCTGAACTCTGTGGTTACTATGCATGTGGTTGTGAGAATTGATAGCCAAATGTGCAAGTAATTGTAAATCTCAAAGGTTTCTCATCTTTGGCGAAAACCAAACTTCTCAAGACTTGGGTTGTGACTTGTGCAAAGCTAGGTAGCTGCACCTTTAGTTAAGGTGACTATGCATTTAGTTGTGTAGGATTGACAGCCAAGTGTGCATATTTTCGTAATTACTGTGGAGGGGATGAATTATGTTCTTGTGCAGTTGTCAGCAATGCTCTGTGGAACTCACCTTAAACGTGACATCTACTTCGGACGGAGAGCTGGTGGTCACCAGCCGTGACTTGAAATCCGCGGATGATAGCGTGGTTCCAGTAGACTTCGATGTGGACTTGGCAGGGCTTGGACAAGATCTTACTCCTACGAGGTAAACTGAACATCGTTGAAAAACATACCTCTTAAGTATGAATACAGATGGTAACCAGTTGATGAGCCAATAGTCTTTTTTGCAGTGTCCATGTACTAAGAGTCTGTTCCAGATCGTGTTGCAAGCGCTGCATTCCTCGGTGAATGCTTTCAACGGAGAATGCGAATGTCCTGGTAGCAGTTTGAGAGTTAACATTTAATGCTTCAGTGCTAAAACACGTTTTCCAGGGTCATTATACATTGCACCATATCGAACATCAAGTTGTGCATCATCTCTCATATTGCTTGCCATTTCTTTGGTGACGAACGTAACTAGTTCTCTTGTGGAAAATTGTTCATGTTCGACGTAACTGAGGTGACCAGTTTGACTCCTCCAAGTTTCTGATTTGTGACATGTTGTGATTGGTCAGTAGCACATTCAATCACATTCTCTTTCAACGCCCATGGAATTCCTTCAGGTCTTACCCCACAATATCCTGACCCTTGAACGATTGACAGACTCCATGGAGCTGGTGCTGGTTTGTGATAAAGCAGAGGAATTACCATCACAAAGCTGCTCAAGGGGCAGGAGATAGCCGTGCGAACCATCGCCAGAAAAGGGGTGGGCAGCTTGCACGCCAAGTGGTCGCAAGTAGTCACAGTCACGTTCCACCAGGAGTCAGAAATTTTCAGCAACGAAGTGAAACTGGACAAACTGACGCTTCCTGAGAAGCAGGCTTGGTGAACTCGAGTCTCACCATTACACAGGTCGTCGTCGCCCCCACCAAAGTACATCTTCAAACTGGAACCCAACACTCAAAAGGTCCATCCTCGCGATCCTCCTCCTCAGTTGCGTGCTTATCATATTTCCAGATGGAGTTCTGTTTGAAACGAATCTTTTTCTGAGTTTTTTAATGTCATATAGGGGGGTGATTAAAACCATTTCTGAGGATGGGGTTTCATTGCCATATCTATGTGTGATTTTAGTGCCCACTTCGGAGGGTTTTCAATGCCAGTTGAAGGGGTTATTTTTGTGAATTGGCAATTGGAAAATTCCCAAAATGAATGCAAAAGTGGTTCCTCGTTCAAAAGCTGCTGAGACAAACTGGGAATTCTGATGTATGCCTTAATTTGAAATCAACTTGTCCATTTCAACATCATCTGACTCGCATAGTGTCCTCACTGCATTTCTGCAGCTCAGTTCCACCGTTCGGAATAGGATCGGATGATTTCCCTTGGTAGAGATCTGCGGCCATGCGTCTTCCCAAATTCCTTGCCTCAAACATGATCACGTACTCTAACTCAACAAAATCACGTATTTGAGAGCTCCAAAATTGAGACATTCATGAGCTCAAAGCTCTAAACACTCAGACTGATATATATCTCAGATTCCAGTTGGCACTTGCAAATTAAAAATGCAAATTTCTTGAAGTTTAACATTTAGAGAAATTTGATGAGTAAAGCTCTGACCTGGAGATTGCATGAACAAAAAAAAAAAGCCTATTGGGGAAAAAATCCTACACAAATCATCAACTTTGGCTATGCTTTTGGAGAAGAACTACCAATAGCCAAAAATTCCTTCACACCGTAATTACAGGGTATAATTAAGAAAACAGAACCTGCTTCAGGAGATTACATTTGGAAGGGAGTGCAACACTCAAAACCAAGAAGCAGAACATAAGAACGCCCAATCATGAATTCAATTATGCAGTTTGATAAGATCAAATGGTCAATTTGAGAATATCAAATAACATGCACTCACAAAATACATCAGCCTTACCCAAAAATCGCAGTTTATCTTGAAGTTAAGTAATACGCAATGAGCTCCATGACCTTGAATTAAGTCTTGAAACCTTGGCAATGGAAATCGCCAGTTCTTGCATCGTGTTGAATACTGGCCATGAATTTGAGGATTTGCTTCACTACATTTCAACGGTCCGACAGGTCTGTTGCATCCCACAACGACATGGTCAGCTTCTTAAGAATCAAAGACAATGTACCAACGCAACTAAATAATGAGGCTCCCAGCTTGAAATTTCTTGAGAATGAGCTTGTGGACTTACACATGAACTTTTCTGATAACCGCCTGATCACGATTTGGTAAAGTGCCCCTTCAGTTAGTGAGGAAATTGTAGAATAGCCCTAAACCCTATTCAGTCAAAGATGTGTATGGGTCGGGATTAGGGTTGGACAGGAAAAGTCTTCACTCACCTTTTTCTGAGATGGCGATGTTAACATTGATACAATTCGCTCGATCTGCAACACTTTGGCGGTGTCGAGAGCAGCCTCCTTGTTTTTAGCCAGCAACTTGTGCCTTCCGGTCTCAGGACAGACACCAAACGCAAGCACAATTTGCCCAAACTAGCTGTGGAATCTTCAGAAAGCTCAACCAAATGGACCAGCTTGAGCAGCTCATGTCTGGAAATTCGGAAATTCGGAATCAATGGCTACCTCATGAGGCTGGAAAACTCAATCGTCTAAGTCAAAATGGAGGAAATCCAATGAGATTGGCATTGTGAGATTAGTCGCCCAACTGCAACTGCTTTCCAGAGCTCTGGGTGTCATAATTTCTGGTGCTCTAGAAGCCATCATTCACAGGGAGGTCATCCTTGTTTCCTAACAGGAATATGAGAAATTTCGCAGAGGATTTTGCACTTGGAGGGGGTTATCAGGGAAAAGAGGCAGCAGAAAATTCAGTGGCACAAATCAAGGGACCTCAAGTTTCCCTCCCTCAAGAGAGACAAAAATGACATGAAGAGAGAAAGTAATGTCAAAATGTCAAAGTCTTAGAAGATGCTAGTTTCATTTAGTGTACATAATTCTGTAAGAACCCAGATTTTCAAACTGCAATGCCCCTCAGATCCTCAAAAGTAGATAGAACTCAGCCATGGCGACCCAAATCGCACCCCCAACCTTGCCTCGCAACCGTTAACCAACTGAAATGATGCAAAATTGCTTTCAGGATCTGCCCAACCCTAACCCAAAGCACCCTCGCCTCCAAGTCATTTGCAACAGCACCCACTAAGGTAGACAAGCCTACTGTATTACCACCCTATTACCACCCTGATTAGCAATCTAAATATCTTGGGGCCCACTTCAAGAGGAGCACATATTTTTTCAAGGTGTGCGCTTGTTTTACTAATCAAAATCATGTCGAATTATAATTTTTCAATTAAAATTGTAATTTTCTGTGAATTTTTGAAGAGATCTCCCTATACCAAAATGCTCAATAAAGTGGAGTCAGGAACATCCTATAAACAACCCATAACTGCTCTCACATGTATCCAATGGTACTTAAGTGTTCACCATTAAAAGATTGACATGTCACCCCTTGTTGGCAATAATGCAGTGATTTTGTCATAAAATGCATGGATTTGGATGAGTTTTTGGACGAAATTGGGGCCAAAAGTAGAATGACGGCGTTAGGTGGCTGGCAAAATTACTTTGAGGCAACGGCTACAAATTATACAAAAAACAAATGCTCACTAAAGTTTGGCACAAAACACAATGGAAACCAACTCTAGACATGAGAGAGATGACCAATACATGAAAACATAGGATGATAGTTGCGTTTGGTTGATTAATGGCCTACTTTCATCCATTTGAAATTTTGAATTACAAGAGGAAATATAGACCCTACCCCCAACCCTAGTCTAGGATACTTATCCGTGACATTAAATTTAGATCTAAGAATTTCAAGTGGGTCATATTTACTTATAACTTTATATTCCCTCCATTCCAAAATGATCTTCCTGTTGCACTTTGTGATGTTGCAAATCGGTCAGAATTGGCTTTTGATTACTATCTGAGACCAACAAAATAACTCTGAGTAGTAGTTCCCCCTCCATCCATGCAATCATCAACCGAAAGAAAAATGAAATGACTGAAAGAATCAATCAACACTATTTGTTCTTATTTTTTTATATCTCTTTGAGTGTTGTCCGATTGAAGGAAATGAAGCTTTGAGAGGCGGAACAGAGGTTCATACATGGTCTTGAGCCCATACCAACTGCCTGCAAATTGACAACCTCATATTGAACATTTAAATGTCCACCAGTGTTCCTTGAAAATGTCCAAAAAATTTCACTTTTTAGTATTCTAAAACTGCACTTTAGAAAGGACTCCAAAACTCAAAAGTTCTAGGACAATAGGAGTGCACCAAATTCTACTTACAACGCAAAAGAGGTTCTTAAAATGTTATTTTTAGCCTTAATCTATAATATTTTGTCCAATAGGAAGATCATTTTGGGACAGAGGGAATATTTATTATGATTCTTATTCTCCTACTTTTGGTATAATACATTGCAAAAAATTATTTTCTAAATTTTAGGTGCCATGAATTAAAAAAAAGGCCATATTTTTAGCCACACATTGCTAGATAATTTTTCCTAAATAACTTCCTTGGGCCAAAGATCCATTATCTTAAATTACTTAAATTGTTTGTTTTGTTTTGTTTGTTTGTTACGTTGAGATCTCCTAGACCGTGCGTCCCCTGGTCGCGTTCTTAGTACCATAAAAAAGTGCTCGGCAAGGAGGGGTGCATGCAACGGTGCTAGTATGTGAACCCAAGAATGCGAGCTTGTGAGCATTGAATCTACAATATATGTACCTATAATATAGATATCATACACTATAGGAGGTGTATGTATCATAAACACTTATAATATGGATATTTGTAACATATATACCCTATAATCATAGACAATTTCTATAATATATACACCTTTAACATAGGTGTGTAGTATTCTACAGTAGGCGCATAAGCTCACACTCCTATGCTCACATAATAGCACCCCTCCGGATGCATGGGCTTTGTTTTGTAGCGTTCTAACTCACAGTGTGAAAGTTATTGAATTTCAAAGTTTTTATGAGTTATAAAATTAGAAAATTGCTTTTACTTTTATTTTAGCATATGGCACACTAGTATTAATGAAGATTCATAAATCATATATGCACATCCAATTCAAGTACATTACTAATCAATATTTTCATTTAAGTTTAAACTAATAATCGAAAACTCCTTCTAAAATTGATAGTAAACTGAATATTTGCTTACTTTCCCTAAAGAAATAAATTCCTTCAAGTTCAAAATGTTAGTTTCTAAATATTATGACCTTTGAATGAATTCTTGTTTATGTGATTGTTCAACTAGTTTTTGAATGGTTATACAGTAGAACCTCTCTAAGTTGATCGGTCCCGGACCGGTCTGACAAATTGGTTTATAGAGGTTTATTGACTCAGAGAGGGTCATTTTTAGTCACAGCCTTTGTTATGTGGCCTAGTCCAGGACCGGTCTGACATGATTAATTTACAGAGGTTTATCAACTTAGAGAGGATCAACTTAGAGAGGTTCTACTGTATTTTGAACTGGAAAATTAGCTTTGGGCCTTGAAGCATACTTGGACCTTTGGTCTATAGAAAATTTGCAAAAACAAAGATTATAAAATCTATATCATTCAAATGTAAGAGCTTATTATCTGTACGTATATTGTGCATATGTATCAATACTAGAGATTACTACAAGAAAAAGGTGTGTTTTAAGTATAGTCTTATAAGTAATGACCTTTTAAGGAGATTTTAGTAAAAAAAATTTAAAATACATGTATTTCTTGTAAAATTTCACTAAAATCTTCTTAAATTCTCATCATTTATAGGATTATACTACTAGGACTATACTTAACCCCTAAAGGACCAAGGAGCCCACTTTGGGCTTTTTGAGAACTCGGGCAGGCTCTATTGACTTCATAATTTGGAATTTTTGCATGAATTTTTTAGGATGGATGCTACTCATCATAATCTACATGTGAAGCTTCGTGTCATGTCATTCCGATTAGTGATGCAAAAGTTAGAAGAGTTTTTTCAATTTCAATATCAAACTTGGCAGCAAAAACTATACTCAGCTACATTCATGTGAGTGATACTTTGAAAACAAGTTTTGTTCTATACTTTTCATAAGTTACAACAAGAAGTGGATGTCTTCCTGCTTGGAAGTGGACTTCAAAGAGAGACTGCCTCAGTCTGGTGCTTTCCCTTCAGCAGACTCCTCCAATTCCATGTTTCTCAGCTGGACTGGACATTGTAACACCAAAAGATTTTCTAACCATGCTCATAGAATTAACAGTGTTCATGAAGATCACAATATTAGCACAAACATATGCCAACATGCTTATCGCATTTTACATAGTCTATCAGCAGAAAACCAAATCTGGCTGTAAACAAAGCTGGCTGTCACAATGACCTAAAGACTTCAAATAGTACGTCGGGGTTCAGCAAGACTCGCCTACATGCTGACAGCCAATGATCTTCGAACTGAAAATGGGGTTCTCTATTGTCCGTGGAAGATAGTGCTCTACAACCTCCTTACCTCTTTCTTTGAACGATTCCACAAGAAATCTTTAAACATTTAGTTAAAAACATTCGATCCCATTTCCTCCAGCTGTTGACAAACTCTGGAGTCAAGCGAGCTACTAGTCCGAAGGACAATTAAAGAGGACTCAAATGTGAATGGCTATAATCAGATTTCAAGAAAGCGGTTTCTAGCTTGTAAATCGTGAGAACTGGTATTTCGGTAGAAGCAACCAAACTAACAAAAGCCTCATCCTAAATTGGCCAGAATTGACATGCATATATCGTCAACCAAATTCATGGAGCTACCAGAGCAATATTTAGAAACAAGAAAAGAGATTGCTGCTGTTGAACAAACGAGGATGTTCTCACCAGGATCATGGAGCGAATGTTTTGGGCTTCATTAAGGTTTGTGCAGCGAGCAGGACGAGTGAATGCGGCGCATACACAAAAATCGAACAGTCGAACGAACAATCAAGCAAACAAAAGAACAAACAAGAGCAATCCTTGCAATGGCCAATGCAGCTTGAAGCTCCTTCTTGGGCAACGGAAGATATATGGGATAATGGGGACAAATACACTGAAAAGCATCTCCAGCAGTATGGGCAAAAATTATCTCGGCAAAATATAGGGACACTGTTTCGTAGTTATAAATTCTTGCTTTTCTAACTGTAGGAGCTTGCTATTTTTGTCTTCCAACCAACCAGAAGGCTCATAGCGGTTCACAGTGAAATGAATCTCCGTCATTGCTAATCCAATAAACTATTTGTGGAAGAAAAGTAGTTTTGGTGGAAATCAATTGTTGTAGGTTTTGAAGAAAATTGTAATTTTTGTTGTGCCTAAGAGAATATTTGATAGGGTCAAACACTTATTGCACACTTTTCATTCTAAAACAATGAGTTAGACTTGTTTGGAGTACTATTGGAGTTGCTCTAAGCTTTGTTTGTTAACCCTGAAAGGATGGGCCTAAGACCACTTTTTCAAACTTCAAAGTTCCTCTCTTTGTGTGCTCCTATTTTGTAAGGTCCATATATGACTGAGATACTCCATTTTTTGTATTTATTTTTCAGAGATGTGATTATATAACTATTGTAAATTGTAAAAATTTGACAATTATTTGTGAAAATTTGAAATTGTTGCAAATTTTAAATTAAAAGTGATGAAATTTACAAACCTTGCAAAATTACAAACCTTCCAAGCACAAGTTGTATTTGGAAAGCTACAAAGTAATACAATGGTACCTTAGAAGGAAAAGACCTATCACAATCAAACCTTTCTTAAAATGATTAGATTTATTGACCATTAAGTAAATTCTTCATTTCGATAGTAACCTTGAAAGTCATCCATTGAGCTATTTTTGGCCTCAATCTACTTCTAGGAACGGGTTTCATGGTCAATATAAGCGTTTCAATATGTTCTATTTGCTCACTTTAATTTGTTCCCACATATATGATCTTCAAAAAGCTTTTTTCTTTGGAAATAATCTTGAAAATTTTGTACATAGAAAAAAATTTGAATTTTATTGAAATTTTTGTAACTCATAAACCTTTGATTTCAAGATGTTTAAGCACATAATTTGTGTAGCACTTGTAAAACAACATGTCCAATTTGGTTGGAAATTTCTATTCCTCAAATAGATTTTGAAAAATTTGTAGTTTTTATACTTTAGAGAGCTACTGGTATCGATTAGGTAATTATACCAAATTTTGGTGTTTAAGCTAATGAATATTAGAAGGATGGTAATTCATAGTCACATCTTCTAAGAAACGTATGTATGTAGTCAAATAACAATGTGCATGTAATGAATGGCGTAAACATTACTGAATGTAGTCATTGATTCTACATCCTAACTATAAAATTTTCCAAAACCCTAAAATATGGTGCCACCATATACAAATTTCTTAACCCCTAAAGGCCCAAAGTCCCCTCGGGGGACACTTGGGATTTCGGGCAGGCTCGTGCAACCTGAAATTTCGACCTGATTTTTTGAAACTTTTTTTGAAGATAGGAAATCACATTAGCTTTCCAAAAATATAATTTTTTTTTCAATCGGTGCCTAGGAAAAAAAGTTATGCCGCCCAAAGTCAAAAAAACAGATCGCCGGGCAGAAAAAAAAAACTTAAAAAAATTGAATTTTTTTTTTTTTTGATTTTTTTTCTCAAAGATCATGTATTTGTCTATATTTGAAGCTTTGATTCATTCTAATTGGACTCAGAATGAGAAAGTTATGGACAATCTTGTTTTTCGGGCAATCTAAGCGTCTTCTTCAAAAAACAACTTATAAAATTCATTTTTGAATGCAATTTTCAAAATTTTTCAAATTTTTTTTTTTGGAAAGGTTAATTTTGTTTGCAAGAACAATTCCACCGTTGGGATTATGGTTTTTTAATTCCATCTAAGAGCTATTAAAGATTTAGTGTTTTGTTCAATTTTGGACCTACTTCTACTTAACAATTTTTTTATATGTGAAAATCAAGTTTTGACATTCTAAAATTTTTATCCCCAACTCTCAACTCAAATGTTCAACATAAAAAAATTTAACTTTATGGTGTGTAGTGCAAAAAAAATCCACAAATGGCCGTCAAAGTCATCTGAAATTGCAATCCAGAGTTCAAAAAAAATTCTTTTTCCAACTTCAAATGCTAATATCTTCCAATCCGTACGGTCAAACTTCATGAAATTTTTACCACATGATTTGAGACAAGTGAAGTACAAGATCCTACGGTTAGATTCTAAAAAAAAGTTTTTTTTTGGTTTAGGGAGCGATCGCAGCAGAAATGGCAATTTTCAGTGGTTTTGGAGCCAGAAAATGCCTTGGGCCTTTAGGGGTTAAAGCTATTTGTTGCAATTAGTGTCATTATGTTCCTACTTGAGTGACTTGACATCTTCTACTTGTGCCGCTTTCTCTAATTCATCTAAAGTTGCTATTCACTTTAAAGACTTTAATTACTTTAATCTTTGGATGTGTGCCAATTATTATTGAATGACCTTGATTTTTATATGCTTTTTTTGTATTTGATTTTGTTGAACTTGCCATTTAATTCCTTGAGGATCAATGATCAGTCCAAATTTTTCCACTTGTGAAGATTTTTTATAAAAATAATGCAACTAAAAACAATCAATTTATAATGACAAGCAACCAAAAATCACAAGAGGAGGTCACTTTTCAAGTAGTTACATATGACTTGTGATCGAGGGATATTATTGATTAAGGCATAAGAGAAAATCTGGGCCCTCCGGAGGGCTGCTCCACAGCCCTCCGAAGGACCCTGAAATTTACTTTTTTTTTGCAAAAAAAATAGTTTTTCCCTATTTCCGCGTAGTAGTTTTTGCTGCGACAGTGGCGCAAGAAACGAAATATACGAGTAAATTTATTTTTTTATTTTTTTATTTTTTTATTTATTTTTCCCTTAAGTCTTAAAAAAATATTAAAATATTAAAATAAAATAAAATAAAATAAAATTTCGATTTCTGACCGTTTCAGCGAGCAGTCAGCCAAGTTGACTGCTCACCGAGGGACAGTTCTGCAGTGACAAGCCAAGCATTTTAATAGCTTGGCACGTCACTGCGGAGCAACCCTCCGGAGGGTTGGTTTTTTCTCTAATGGTATATTGATAGAAGGGATCAATTAAATAGACCATATCTTTACCTTATTATTTTCTAATGTATTTGACATATTTTTAAAAACCATATACTAACTTTAAATTAGGTTGAGAGGCAAATTTATCATACCATTATTTCTTTTTAATTAGCATTTTACAATTAGATGCTTAACCCTAGAAAGATGTTGTGAACACTAAATGTCGAATGGGTGACTTCAATTAAGATTGTAAGATGGAAAAAACATTTTTCATCCAATATTTCTTTTGGAAGTTACTTTAGTACGTTTTCAAATAATACTATTGCAAACCCTCTCATTATGGAATTATTGACTTTTTAAAAGTAGAAGATGCTTAATCCATGGATCACCCTTGCAGAGCATTTTGGCCATTTCTTGCTATTATTCTTCATGTGATATTTAATTCTAAAAATGATATTTTTTAATTTGAGTTTGACTAATGAAATGAAGTTTTATGAAGTGCAATTTCTAAATAAATTTTTTTTGTAGGTTTCATCATCATTTGATTTGCGAAGTGACCTCAGTGCAATTCTGCAACTTTCCACCGAAAAAAGATCAGATAATTTTCCTTCGTAGATATCTGCGTTCATGCCTCTTCCCAAATTCCTTGCCTTATACCATAGTCAAGAATTCAAACTTATAAAAATCACGTAAAATAAGACCACCCATTTCCAACCAGGGACCCATACCCAACCACTAGGGGTGCAACCATTTCCAACCAAGGATGGAATATATTTCCTTCTGAAGTTTGGAATATTCAGTTTTTTTCTCCTTATCAAGGTTGGGACAAATAAGGTCATGACACATATCCAAAAGTAGTGAGTAGGAAAGTAGTTCTTGAATGATTAGAATTGGAAGAGTCTAGCCAATATTCCTTTTGAAGTTGGAATGTTCTGTTTTTTCTCTTCTTCAAGGTTGGGACAAATAAGGTCATGACACATGTCAAGAAGTAGTGAGCAAGAAAGTAGTTCTTGAATGATCGAAATTGGAAGGGATTCTGAGCAATTTTTGGCTCCCAAAATTCATAATAATTTCAATTAAGGGAATAAAATTATGAAAAATTGCAATTCCCATAATTATTACATATTGTCCTAAATAGGAAAATTTTGCATGGCCTCATACTGCTCATACTGCTCATGATCTGTCCTAGAATCGCTTAAATGATCGGCTATGGATGGCTTTACAATATTTGAGAGCTCCAAAATTGAGACATTCATGCGCTCAAAGCTCTAAAAACTCAGACTGAGAAATCGGAGGTTCCAGTTCGTATTTGAAAATTAAAATTGCCAATTTCTTGGAGTTCATCTTCAGTTCAGGCTTGCAGTCGATACTGCATTACCTGCAGAGCTTTCTTGCATTCCGAATGATAGAATTGTCCATAAGCGAGGAGAAAATGGAATTTCTGAAGTCTGGAAATGCAAGGCATGATAACTAAAGAGTGTAAAAATAAAAACAAAAAACTCACGTCGATGGACGTTGCACAGTACACTGTCATGGAATGAAAAACTATTGCAATATCTACCCATTACGGTTTTGTGACAATAATCAGATGTTCTTTATTATGGAAACGCGAAGGCTACATACCTCTGCAATCTGGGGTCGTCCGATGCAAGAGCCTCTCGTAACCCACATAGCCATTTGAATGCAGAAAGGGATTAGTCGCTAATTTACCGTATTATGCCTGATTAAAGCTGTCATAAATTAAACAAACAAAGTTAGGATGTTTCATGCATCATTCCTTTCACATCTAAAACCAAGTGGCCACTTCCATGTCCTTAGAAGTTGAAATAAATAATTTAGGCAGGTTCAGGAAGGTAACAAACTGTACCAATAGAGAGAATAAATCATGCACTATTTTTTAAATAATCCAAAAATGTACCGCAATCGAAAGCCAACAAAGCGAACTTCCTACTTTAACCTGAACACTTAGGAATTGACAATCAAGACCTCAGTAATTCACAACCTTATGAATCAAGGCCTAAGAAAATTAAGCCGCAGTTGCTATGACCATGAGCAATAAAACAGGGAATATGGAGGTGATATTCACTAACGTACACGACTCCATGGCACCCAAAGCCTTCGTTCGCACTTTTGTGTCATCGTCGGAATTGAAATTCAACAACTTCTTGTCCTAACCGTTACAGTCCATCACTTGCTGCTGGCTCTTTGGATTATTCTGCACAATAGTGCTCACGACTTCTGCTGCCCGAGCGCTTATCCCAGCATTCGGATTCTTTCAGATAACTCAGCAAAGGCACCAGGCCTTCGATTGCATGCAAATCTGCAACGAAGAAGTATGCCCACATCACTCGGGAAATTCACTTGCAACATGTCACTCCAACGACATTGCTTAACGTCATTGCAAAATAAAAAATAAAACTAGAAGCACTCAGTACTCAGAGCACTCACAGCCCAACGATTATAAAGATGTATTTACAGGAGACACATGGACAACTTTAGTGACAAGCACACTAGAATGACTTGAATCATGGAATCTGCATAGTGGTAAGTGAATAAACCATATACCGGTGGCCATATCGATGGACTCAACGTGTTCTTAAAGCTCCTCCAACATGCCTGTTATGACAAATAGGACACAAAAGCAGGAAGTTTGCATCAAATTGTCCCTGTTGAATGTGCATCTTAATTCAAGGATTTTGAAATCAACACTTTGACCGTCCATAAATCAATAAATTTCCTCCAATTGTGATGGCTTCCCATTGTAGGTGTAGATCAAATTTCGATGACCAAAAATGAAACCAAAATAACAATTAAATCCCCAATTGCGGACTACGTCAGATTGCGACTTCGTTCTAATTTAATATTATCAAACATAATGTTAATAAATTTACAAACAAAGAAGTAACTGGGATTGCAGTTACTAGTTTGATGAGGAGTCCAATCTCAGAATCTGAGAATGTGTAACCCCACTCCTCTCCAATTGACTTTGAGTCGAGTATCTTAGCTCAGAAGTATGCACTACCGTAATCTCACAGTTCCACAAATTTTCCATGCAAAATTATATAACTCACAAATCCCTAAACCCTAAGCCCAGGGAAATCTGAGTTTTTGAGAGACAGAGAAGACGACGACTCAATTAACAGGCGATTCTAACAAGAAGCTCTTCACCTCCCGCCAACCAAAACCATACCTTCAAGTTCTTCTACTGTACAGTAATATCCTGGGCCTCAAAAACCCTAAATAATTTCATATCATGACCGATTGCTATTTGATTCCACACCGCTTCGAATATGTAATCCTCCTACTTGGATTTTCGTTACAGAAGCAGCTTAAATCACAAAACTCGCGGGTGCAACGCAATTGTGCTCCCAATTGGAAGAAAAACTAGAGAATTACCGTATCTAAGTTGCCGAGGAGCCATTGTACCATCGCTATGAGCAATACTCCATTTCAGCAGACCTTTCCAATCCGGACCGGATTCATCCAGAGCTCCAAAAACCCTGAACACTAATCTCAAAACCTCTCCACAACAGGAATACCTTATAAAACTCGCGAAATTGCACCAGATTCTCCAATCTTCAACTCAAAATAACTACAGAAAATGCAATACTACAGCACAAGCTCCCTGGGATCTCAAAACAACAGATGATTACCTTAAAAAGCTCGGACCTCAAGACTGGCATGAACACACAAAAAACAGCTTATTGGGGGAAGAAAATCTTAGACAAATCATCAACTTCAGCTTTATTTTAGAGAAGAACTACCAAGAGCCGAAATTCCTTCACACCATAATTACAGGGTACAGTTAAGAATATCAGAACCTGCTCCAGGAGATTACATTCGCAAAGGAGTGCAATATTCAACCCAATCATGAATTCAATTATGCAATTTGATAAGAAGAGATGGTCAATTTGAGAAGATCAATTTGAGAAGATCAAATAACATGCACTCTTAAAATACATCAGCCTTGGCCAAAATAGCAGTTTATCTTGAAGTACAATAACACGCAATGAGCGCCATGACCTTGAATTAAATCGAAGCCTCCTCTTTTCCTCATCTCTTCTAACAGAATCTTACCAGATATTTCAGAGTATTTCATGTGAAACCTTGGCAATGGAAATCGCCAGTTCTTGCATCGTATTCAATACTGGCCATGAATTTGAGAATTTGCTTCACTACATTTCAACGGTCCGACAGGTGTGTTGGATCCCACAACGACATGGTCAGCTTTTTAAGAATCAAAGACAATGTACCAATGCAATTAAGTAATGAGGCCCCCAGCTTGAAATTTCTTAAGAATGAGCTTGTGAACTTACACGTGAACTTTTCTGATAACAGCCTGATCACGATCTTATAAAGTGCCCATTCAGTTAGTGACGAACTTGTAGAATAACCCTAAACCCTAATCAGTCAAAGATGTGTACGGGTCCAAAATTAGGGTTGGACAGGGAAGTCTTCACTCACCTTTTTCTGAGATGGCGATGGTAACATTGGTACAATTCCTCCATCTGCAACACTTTGGCCATGTCGAGAGCACCCACCTTCGTGTTTTTCGCCAGCAACTTGTGCCTTCCGGTCTCAGGAAAGACACCAAACGCAAGCACATTTCGCCCAAACGAGCTGTGGAAACTTCAGAAAGCTCAACCAAATGGACCAGCCTGAGCAGCTAATCTCCGGAAATTCTGAAATTTGGAATCAATGGCTACCTCATGGGGCTGGAAAACTCAATCGTCTATGTCAAAATGGAGAATTTCAATGAGATTGGCACTGTTAGATTGGTCGCAGCAGGGAAATTCAGTGGCACAAATCAGGGGACCTAAAGTTTCACTCCCTGCAGAGAGAAACAAAATGACCTGAAGAGAGACAGTAATGTCAAAATGTCAAAATCTTAGAAGATGCTTATAACCTTTGTTTCGTTACAAAGCAGTGTTATTTTCCTCCTAAGATTTAATCTTGAAAATTTTGTACATGAGCAAAAAATTTGAATTGTATTGAGGAACTTTTTAACTAATAAAGCTTTGATTGCAAGATTTTTAAGCACAAACTTTATTCATTTGTGCACTACTGGTAGAACAACATGTCCAATTTGATTGGAAATTTCTATTCCTCAAATAGGTTTTGCCTAAACTGATGCAAACAGTACCCTCTGTGTAGCCCTACATGATTCCCTAAGGAATAGCGTGCCAAAAAACTCGACACATCGGAGAAACACGTTGATTAGCCAACGAATTTTCCGAGAGCTCGTGCCACTCGCCAGTCGAAAAGTTCAGAAAGTAGCAAATCTGGTTTGTGTTGTCTCTCTTGGGAGAACGTTTACGTAACATCAAAACATCTTCACATGCATGAAGATCGAGAAAACTACCCCCCTCATCAGGAAAGCATTGGCCGTGTGTCCCTACTGGCACCCACACCTCAGCACTATTTTGAGACTGAAACTCTGTGATAAAATAAAACCCTCTTTCTAAGTCTCGCTTTCGTTTCTCCTTTTTGTGCAACACAAACATACGGTCACCTACAAGTGCATATCGCATCACACGTGCTCCTTCGGACTGAAAGAGTAATTCATCATCCAAGAGCTCGAGTTTCCCTTCTTCAAGGTCATATACACATGATCTTGAATTCTTCATGCGAAAACAAATGCGACCATCAATCATCCAATTACACGCATGAACCAAAACCCGACCCCAGGATGGTGCTACTCTGCTCCATTGCCTCGAAACAGAATCATACGTTTCTACTGTGTGAGAGTAGACAATGACAACCACCTTATACCCTTTGGTCTCAGAGTCCACTTTCATTTGCACCATTGTGGGCGGGACAGTGTAAACATGTTGGAGAGGAGGGAGCTCATGCTGAACTCGTGTCAACGGATTCACCACCACAATGCACAAGGGATTCGCCTCCGTGTATTTCCAAGTGGACACAAAGCATACCAATCCGCCATCACTAGCCATCGGCATCCAAACTGTCTTGGTTTCAACAGAATCAAACCAGCTAGGTGCATTACCCCGATTTGTTAAGCGGAAGCGATAC
Organism: Pseudisothecium myosuroides; assembly: GCA_951799445.1. Classification (NCBI taxonomy): domain Eukaryota; kingdom Viridiplantae; phylum Streptophyta; class Bryopsida; order Hypnales; family Lembophyllaceae; genus Pseudisothecium; species Pseudisothecium myosuroides. The sequence continues at coordinate 46,075,418 of OX637288.1, forward strand.
TCATACAGCCATATATACTTGCTGAAATCAAAGATACTTACTGAGAACTCATTGGGTTCACGTGCATTCAAAAGAAGTGCTGCCATGTTGGGGTTCGCTTCGTCACATGCTCGGTTGAACTCTGTGTTCATGGTCCATTCCTTGGAGAGCTGGCAACGAAAGCGGGTGATTTCAGGCACTGGCAGACGTGCCAGGACTAGCATCAGCAACTCCCTCGAAAGACGTCCCCAAAGGACAGGTTTCATGAAGGCGTATGAAACAACCTCATGCGAAGCGGCCATGTAGAGTAAGCGTTGTAACTTCTTGTCGGGAAGTTCTCCACAGTCACCTTCTAGAAAGTTGTTAAGCCGCTCTTGCAAGAGTTTTGCTACTTGACGGTAATTTGGCTGTGCACCATTAGCGTGGTCTTCCATAGTTGCCATTGCCATCTCTCTGAAATCCTCCATGCTCGTTCAAAACTGTCAGTCATACAATCATAAACAGGTGAGAATTCAATTTGCAAAACCTCACTTCCAAGCATCGCAAAAGCCCCCGGACATATGAACTTTAGTATGAGAGAGAACCCCGGCCACACAGTATAGCCGTTGAGCTCAGTATCACTGTCTCTTCGTGACCTTGGAAGGGCTATTGAAACTCTAAAATGAGCTTGAGAATTCTCGCTTTTCCATTTAGACCCCGAGGATCCTCTTTTGGTTTCCTCGTTCAGTCCGTCAATTCAGCAACTCACTTCGGTATGCAGACACAGAATTGCTGAAACATGTGAGCCAATAGCAAAGCGCTTCTAAGAAAAAGAATTGCACTAGCATGGATTCATATTTCCTCCCGCCGTTCACAAACTCCAGAGCCGATCGAGCTACAAGTCCGAAGGATAATTCAAGACGACTCAAATGTGATTAGATAACCAGATTTCAAGACAGGTTTCGTGTAAACTGTGAGAACTTGTATTTCGGTAGAAGCAACCAAAGTAACAAAACCCTCAAGCAAAATTGGCCACAATTGACATCGTCAACCAAATTCAGGGAGCTAGCAGAGCAATAAACTAGAAACAAGAAAAGAGAATGCTGCTGCATGGAGGCAGCATTGGTGAAAGCAGCGACATGCACGCAGGCTGCATGGTGAAGCTGAAGGAACGAAGATGTTCTCACCTGGATCGCCAAGCGACTTTGTTTGGCTAAAGATTTGTGTAGCGAGCAGGACGACCGAGTGCGGCGCATACGCGAGACGAACGAACAAACATGCAAATCGAAGGAACAAACGGGAGCAAAAGCTTGAAGCTTGGGCTTGAAGCTGCGTCCTTCTCCGCAAGGGCAAGAGAAGAGTGGCAGACGAAAGTTGGGATAACGGGGACAAATACAAATAGCATCTCCAGCAGGACGGGCAAATATCAGCGCAGCAAAATAAGGGACACTATCTCCTGTGTAGACAAGTCGGGCTGATTTGCTCCCCCCCCGCGCGAGAGATATGGAAGAAAAATCCTGCGTTGTTGATCTGTGTTCAGGAAATAAAGAACACCCCAATGTCTGCCGTTGATATCCAAAAATACACAAGCCGTTGGATCTTTGGAAGTTGAGATCTCAGTCGTCCAGAGGATTCACACTGTAGGGTTTCAGTTTCAGAGTAGGGTTTCAAGTTTTGAGCCATTAACCCATATCGTTTGCCCATACAAAGTTGGTCTGAAAAATACAAGTAAGTCTGGTTGGAGGGAGGGGGTTGAAATAAAATTAATAACATTTCGAATTAATTATTTCAAAATGAGCATTGAGTCACTATCTGTTCAGAATACAGACACAATACTGTTTACAATAAGGGACATTGTTTACTCAGTTGTTGCAAATGTTAATTTTCTAAGAGCATCTCCACTCTTGCTCTGAAAACTAGCCTCGCCAAATGACTTTTTGCGGGCTCCATTCTCCTTCCAGGCTCCACCTTCTAAGTAGTTCCCCACCCTTGCTCTCCATATCTCCTCTTACTTTGCATTCTCATTGGTGGGAATTGCTAAAGTGGTCCAATTTTTCTAAAAAGAGACAAAAACATTGTCAGACAAGGAGAATCCAAGCTTGGAGAGAAGGAGAGCGGGCCCGTGAGGATTCCGGGTTGATGAGTGATTTGAGCACGGCCAGGCTTTAACTTTGGGATTCCGGGGCAAGAGTGGGGGCAATTTTAGAGCGCGGGCCCTGGATTTGAGCGGCCGAGGGGCAATCCAGGATAAGAGTGGAAATGCTCGAAGTGCTAGAACTCGCTATTTTATCTTGCAACCAACCACAACCACAAGGCTCATAGGGGTCCAAAGACAAATGAATCTCCATCATTGCTAGTTCGATGACCTCTTTGTGGCGAGAAAAAGTAGTTTTGGTAGAATTAATGTCCTTGACAAAGTTGTAATGTTTGCCATGCCCAAGAGAATATTTTGAAAGGGTTAAACATTCATTGTACACTTTCCATCCTAAAACACTGTGCTAGAATTGTTTAGCGTGTTGTTGGAGTTGTTCTAAGCTTCATCCATTAACTATGAAAAGATGGGCGTGTGACCACTTTTTCTAAACTTCAAAGTTCCTCTCTAGCTTTGTTTGTGTGCTCCTATTTTGCAACTATATATGAATGAGATTCTATGTATTTATTTTTTAGAGATGTAATTACATGTCTCATATAAGCGATAAGTATTTTACAATTATTTGTGAAAATTTGAAATTGCAGCAAATTTTTGATTATATAGTGAAAATATTCATGTCAAATAGAAAGTATATGGCAAATTTTGTTAAAATGGCAATATTCCATATGCCATTTTCAAATCATGCGGTCGAAACCATTTAGAACAAGTATAGATTTTAGACCGATGCCACATTTAACTACTTTTGGACTATTCAATGAATTCTGAACTAAACATCGTGGGATCTCACGATGATAACATCGTGGGATCCCACGATGTTTGTACAGATCTCTCGATATTTGTATAGATCTCTAGATGTTTTGTATAGATCTCTTGATGTTTTACACTATCTCTTGATGATCAATTTTTTTTTTGTTGAAGACCGTTATTAATTCTGGACTTTCAAAAGTCTAAAAGTAGTTAAATGTGGCATACCGCGCAATCCAAATTGTAAAAGTGCCAAAGTCGCAAAATGACTGTCATTTTAACAAAATTCTCTATGTATACTAGAAAGTTTGGAAATATTTTTATGGCTATATACCATAATGTAATTTATTAGGATACAAATGTTTATCAAGTCATTCTAAAATTAGAATAGCATCGTCCTATGGTAATTTGCGCATAGTATAATTTACAATAAAATATTCAAATTTAGTAATTTTTTAATATTCAATTTAGTAAATTTTTTACATTTCAAATCCATAGGGAACTAGACTTCATAAGCTTTATTTCATTAGTTGTTCTCAAATTCAAAAACAACCATCTTTATTGCTTAAATTTAGATCGCAAGATAAAAACAAAAATTGACAAAATACACTACATGGTTATCCATAGATTTGTCCTTTTCTTATCTAGGAAAGTGAAAAAATATCACAAGGAGAGAATAAACAACACCTTTTGTGAAATTGGTTTCAAGAAATTCCCCCAAAAAATTAAGACAAAAAATTAAGACAAAAAATCATTTTTTTCCATCCTCAAGGCCTCCTTCAAATCATCCGAAGGACACAAAACTTCCTCTTATGCATTTTAGAATCAAGGTACATTATAAAATTACAAACCTTCAAAGCATAAATAACAACTTGCAAAATATTGTAGTAGCACCTTAGAAGGACATGACCTATCACAATGAACTTTTTGGAAAAGGATTCAATTTTTGGACTAATAGGTGCATTCTTCATTTCTACAATAACCTTGAAACTCATCCATTCACTGATTTCTAGCCTCAATTTCCTCCTAAGGTTGGGATTTATAATACTCAATATAAGCATTTTAGTGTCTTTTATTTCCTCACTTTGTAAATTTTTTACCATTAATATGATCTTTTAAAAACATTGTTGTTCTTTTTCTTGAATAATTGTGTAAATTATGTACATAAGGAAAAATTTGAATTTTACTGAGGAATTTTGTGACTAATAAAACTTTGATCTCAAGATTTTTCAATACAAACATTATTGATTTGTGCACTACTTGTAGAACAACAACCAATTTCGTTGGAAATTAATTTCTATTCCTCATTAAATAGACTTTGCAATTTTCAATCTTTAGAGAGCCATTTGTATGGAACAATGGATCAAATAATGGTACCCAAATTTTGTGCTCAAGCTAGTGAGTATTAAAAGGATTCTACTTCATAGATACATCTTATAAAAAAGTATATGTAGTCAAATGACAATGTGCATTCAACAAATGGCACAGACATTATTAAATTTAGTCATTGATTGTACATCCTAAATATAAAATTTGTCAAAATCATAAAATATCATCAATGCCACTTCAAAGTTTTTAATAAGAGTTTGATGCAATTAGTGTCATTATTTGATTTCTACTTGAGTAACTTGACATCTTTTCTTGTGCCACTTTCAGTATTTGAGCTAAGTTTGCTATTTACTATAAAGACTTTAATTATTTTGATATTTTGATGTGTCCGGATTATCATTCACCTTGATTTTTCTTTCATGCTCTTCTTGTATTTGATTTTGTTGAGCTTGCCATTTTGTCCCTTGCAGACCGGTGGTTGGTCCAAATTTCTCAAATTGAAAATATTGTTTATGCAATGCAACTTAAACCAATAAAATAATGATGACTTTCAACTAAAGATGTAATTGAAGATCTATAGATCATATCCTTATAGCTAGATCTAGTACATATTCACTTTCACTATTTTCAATAAAGTTTAAACTAGACATTGAAAATTCTTTCTTAATTTGATTGTAAATTCAATATTTGTAATTCCCTTAAAGAATATAATTCATTTATGCTCAAAATGTTAATAATTTCTAGATATGGTGACTTTTAAGGAATTCTTCCTTACATGTTTATTTAAGTAGTTTTTGAAAGGTCATATTTTGAATTGGAAAAGTAGCTTTGACCTTGAAACATACTTATGCCCTATGAACTATAAAAAGTTTGCAAAAACAAAGCTTAGAAGAAATGTACCATTCAAATGTAAACAAACTAATACAACAATCTACAAATTATAAGGTGGATGGAAAAATAAAATTTCACGTGAATACTTGGGACATATTTGCGATCATTAATTTTTCAAAATTTAAATGCATGATCCTCAAGGTGTAAAGTTGTTGGCTCCTTCTCCTAGGTTGTTGCACGTGTATATCTATACCAAAGATTTGGTTTTCTAATTATAGTTGAAAATGTTGAGAAGAATTTTAAAATATAAACATATAATAAAGAATTTGAGGTTTTGATTGTTGATTAACATCTAAAGTATCAAGTATGTGTTTCACAAAATCTATAAAAAAATTCTAATTTCTAGGACATTGAATATAATTGAAATTTGAAAAAAATGCCAAACTTTCAACTATAGAAATTTATACTTGACTACAATAGGAATATGTGGGAAAATTTTCAATCCATTTGATCATGTAGATTGCAAGATGATAATGTTTCAAGTTACAAGAAAAGAAGTTTTGGGCCCTGCCTACCAAGGGCAATATAGTTTGACTTAACTTTGTAGAAAAGAAGGCAATTCAACTTTGGAAATTTGGACCATTAGGTAGGTTGTTGTGTTAAGTACTTGCTTGCCAATTTTCAAAGATTAAAGACGAGTCTAACATACCCAAAATCATCTTGCACCAGAGGATGTTCCATATAATAGCAACTACAATCATGAGTAAAATTTCAATTGCTCAATCTTGGAGAATTCATTTTCTGAAAAATCAAAATCTCAATATTTAACACAAAATTTTCCTTCCATAAATCAATTAAAAACAAAACAAAACAACTCTTGAATTTATGCTAGAATTTGAGCTAATGGTTCTAAAAATATTCTAGAATTCTCATGTTTAGTGCATGGAGTGGAAATTGGAAAAAATAATGATTTTTTTTCATTTTTAACCACACATTATTTTTGTACACTAGTTTGAGAACATGGGGAAAAATTTCAGCCCAATAGACTTCATAGCTTGCAAATTATACCATTCAATGTTAACCAAACAAATAAACAACTTACCTAGCTACTTGTCCAACTCCTTGCCCTGTCTATTAGCACACTCCCCAAGCTTCAAATAAGCAATCAAGCCCCAAAACTTTTGATTTGGGCATCTGATTGAGGAAAAATTTATATTTTCACAAACTAATCCAAGTGCATATCTTTGGTAAAAAAAATTTACTTTCATCCCAGCATTCAAAAATGACTTTGTATGAACCTTTGGAAAGCTCCACATGAGCTTATTGTCCAGTAGAGTTTTAACTGTTGTTGAGCTTACATGAGGCTATGCCCAAATAAAAGTGCAGTGGACAACGTTTCCTGAGGTATGAGTTTGAACTTGTTTTGAATATACCAACCTTATTAGGCTTTGAATCTGTGACGGTTCCATACTGATTTTCTAGTACCAGCCACTTAACTTACCCCTTTTCCAACAAGCATTGCCCACAATTCAAAAAATATCATTCCATCTGACTAGACGAAGCACAGAGCGCAGACAGAGACTGAAACACGGTAATCCCTTCATCAAGCAAGTTGTCACTCTTTGGGGCATTTAGTTAGTCATGCACGTTTTAAATACTGAAATTGCGGTGGAATTTTGAGCATTAAGGAAGTGTGTTCGGACAGAATTTCAGCACTTGGCAAAGTTACCGGACCAGAAGACCAAAATTCCTTGGACAATCATCAGAGGAATGGACTCCCATCATTTGAGAAAACTGGCGATTAGAGGACTTCATGCATCACGGAGAATTGAAGGCAAGAGGACAAGCAGAATAAAGTAGCAAATATACAAGATGATCAACCAGAGGTTGAATATCAGCTCGATGTTGATATCAGATGTCCTCTCTTTCAAAAACATCATATACATTTCTCTTGACCCTTCTCTATTTACACCGGACTTCCTCTCTCGACCATGATGCGGAATATAAGTTCCGAGGTAACCATGCCGGCCAGAATAACACAATGACAATTAATGTAGGTCTCCATGACATCCCAGAGCAGACTCACGACGTTGCCTTCTTGGCAGAGCTCATGAAGTGCACATATCAGAAGAAACACATATCAACATAGCAGCAGAAAAGAAGAACAAGCCGGAAGCAACCCCTAAATCACCCACTATAACCCATATTTCGTTAAAATGGCGATATTCTTCCGCCATTTTCCATTCATTTTCTAGGATTGGTATAGATTTCAGACCACATGGTCTAAAATCTAGGACCGGTTTGCATTTCAGACCACATGGTCTAAACCTGGAAGTGCCAAGTTTGTGGAATATTGCCATTTTAACGAAATATCCGTTCTATACAGTTTCTCAAAAACCATATGGATCCAAACAGCACCAGCTTACTCTCTGCATTCCGTATCGGAGCTCGACAATACTCAAGTGTTAGGACCTGATCTCACTCCTTTGCACTGACCGACCCCTATTCACAGCTGATCGACAGCAGCCGGCTGTAAAAAGGGGTCGATCAGTGCGAAGGAGTGAGATCAGGTCCTAACAAGTTGCACTGGGGACGCTTATTAATGTTACGGGATCCTCAAATTATTGAGGTTCATATATATATAGCAACATCGACACTGAAACCTCCATGTCACCTCATCAATTTCAAGGCCACAATAAGAACAGTTTGGCTTTCAGCTTTGCCATTAGAATTCAAAGTTTGGCGTTCAAATTCAAAGTTTGGTGTTCAATCTGCTTGTCTTCTTTGCCATCAATGCTAGAAGATTCTGGGCAGTAGAATATTCTGACAAAACAAAATGCAAAGAGAAAGAAAGATAAGAGATTGAACCTGTCAAAAAGAGAATGCTGAGCTTTGTGATGAGAGCGCTTAATGAAGTAAGTGTACCTAACTGTGACTTGTTTGTAAAACCATCCTATTTAGATTTTTGCCTAAAATGTAAGCACTTTGAATATGAGAGCCAAGAGTTGATTTTGGATACACTTGTATTTAGAACTTTGAAAATTCATTACTACCTAGTGTACCCTGCGCAGTTGCCACAGTCAAAATAAAATTAAAAGTAATTTTTTATTTGTTTTAATTCATAAAAAATTCAATAACTTCCTAAAGTAGGTCCAAAGGTTAAAAAACAAAGCCTATGCACCCTTCCTTGCCGAGGGCTTTCTGACGGTACCAATAGTGTGACCAGGGGACACCCAACCTAGGAGATCTCAACGTACTCAAACAAAATAGAACAAAGAACCTACATGGTGAATTTCATAAAAATGGCTCCATTCCGGAATTTTGACAGTTTACAGTTCAAACCATCCAATCTAAAGTCTATACCAATCCTAGATTGTTCACACTACTTGGTCTACAATCTATATCCATTATAGATGGTCAAAATTGCAGGCCGTCAAATGGCACTCGGAATAACGTCATTTTAATGAAATTTTCCATCTAACTTAATGAATGGATTCATATGTTGTCTAAAAAATGCATGCAAAATGGTATCTTGAATTTCTTTTTGATTGTCAAGAAGATCCAACAAGATTAAAAGACAAATTGTATAATCCAATTTGATCAAACTTCATTAGTTTTCTATATTAAAATATATACCATAAACATGAAGCTCCTTTGAATAGAATCATGAAGCTCCTTTGAATATATATCTGTGTGTGTGTGTGATACAATAGTAGAAAAATATCAAAATAATATTTACATGATTTTTTTAAATAATTTCTTTGTAAAAATTATAGTAATTATAAAAATGCTTTAAATAGTATGAAATTTTTATCAAAAATGGAGACCATAGTGACAAACATCATGGTGTAAATTATATATTCCTTGAGCTTACATAAGGAAAATTTTTGTAGAAAAAAGAAACCAAAAGTGGTATAATTTAATCTTTCAAGATGCTACCTTCAAATGTCATAAAAACTACAAATTTAACAATTTTTAGAAAAAAATTGAATACAATGTAGATTTTATTAGCTAATGTTTAAAACCTATAAAGTAAGAACTTTTATGAAATTGAGGTTTGATTCAAACACCACCCCCTTAGATAGGTTTGTCCTTTAAGGGTTAAAAATGAATTCATTAAACAACAATATGAAGATAGAGAGATGACTACGGGACATGAGCCACAACATGAAGCTCCTTTGAATAGAATCTGTTGGATTACTAGATCACTTTGAATTGCATTCATTGACACATTAGTATTAAAAAAATACTAAATATGTAGGGTCATTGCAAGAATGACCTTCCGTTTTTGTTCCATTTTGGCTGTTTTCGGCTACTCCCAATACTACGAGCTTTTTGCATATGAATTTTTTAAAATTAAATAAAATAAGTATAATTAGTATAACACTTGAAATAGCATATCAACAAAATTTCAGACTTAGAAAAAATCAAGGTAAAAAGTTATTCACAAAAACATGTGAGCTGAAATTTTGAAGAAAATACATAGTTTGATGTTTTAATTTGTAAAAAATAGGAAAAACAATTTTCAAAGAAACTAAAAATTGGCCATTTGGAAAGACTTTAGTTTGAAGAGATTTCACCAAAAAAATTATCTTGAAACCATCTTCATCATTCAGAATTGCGCGCGCAAGGGAGCCTTCTTTGCATGGACGTAGAGGACATAAAATATAATATATTTTAATGTCCCTTGGTAGGAACATGACTTCCTACTATGGGAATAGACCATAGAAATTTCAGTTCCAAATCATTAAATTTGGGGACTCTATAGTACTAAAACCCCTTAAAACTCAAAACGTGACATATTAGTTTAAATGATTTTTAAATATAAAATGATTCTTGAAAATTTCTAAAAAATATGAGATATGATTAAACTCAAGAGGGGAATCTCCAATAAAAATTTCAAATTCATGCAAGTCATGCCTCAAAAGTTATAGCAAAAGGAAGCATTCGCTTTCATTTTGTGACAATGTTTCAATACCGGTCTTTCTTGCAATGACCCTGTAAAAAACACTTTATACAATTATATAAACAATTTAGAAACTAATTCCATTTATCTAACACAAAATAATGCTCCAATTTCATACTTTAAATAAAAGTAAATAGTATTTTTCATATTTTCATCAAACATTGGTATTGGGTTGTTTTTTTACAAGATATTCTAAATTTTAATGTCTATTTTTATGGCCAATTTCATTAAAATGGCAGTATTCTGTTTATTTGGTACTCCAAACAGTTCAGACTGCACAGTTTGAACTGTTTTTTCTATACCAGAATCTATAGCTGTACTAGATTTTTGAAATCTACATTTGTCCTAGATATCTGAAATCTATAGCAATCCTAGATTTTCAGACTGCACGATCTGATATCTATGCCAGACCTAGATTTTTGAAATCTAAAACAAACCTAAATGTTAGCAATGTATACTTGTCCTAGATGTCACAGTGTGAAAATGGGACATGGAATACCGCCATTTTAATGAAATTCGCCATTTTTACTTCTATCTTTCACAAAAAATTCAAATTGAATTAAGATATGTTCGCACTTGGTAATAAAGAGTGTTGTTACTGAGGGTCTTAGGAACGAATTTGGACCTACTTTTGGACCAAATTCACATTACAAACATCAAGTGTGAACATACGTTTAGAATGAAAGCCTCATAAGAAATCTATAATACATATCTCCAAACAACACTCTATATACAAGAGTGTTTATGCTACATAGAGGTGTCTTTTGGATCATATTTGCTTAGTTACATACACAATTTGACATATAATCAATCTCCACCCGGGTCTCCACCAACCTAAAACATGTATCTTTTTTTTCGTTTCATATTTCTATCTTATGTATAGATTCTACTGTATTTTTAACCTATTTTTATTCTTGCAATCTTATCACAAAATGATCTTCAACAACTTCCAAATTGGAACTAACAACTTCTACACTAGGACTAAAACAACTTCCACACTGGGACTAAAATAGGCCAAACTATTTTGTCCTATACTTTCATCAAATATTCTTCAACTTGTACCATTTTCATCAACTACTCTTGTTCAAGTGACAACATTCTTCAAAAACTATCCATCAATGACAAGCTCTTGCCATTTAATGCTCCTTTCATCCAACATTCTTCAATATGCAACTCTTCTTTTGCCATACAAATCTCTTCTTTGATCAAGCATTGCACTTCATTCAATGCTCTTCTTCCTCCAACTTCATTTCCATCCAACACTTTCCTTGGATAAAGGCTCTATTTCAATCCAACAATTTTTTTGTTATATTCTTTTTTCACTACTTTTCTACATCCACCCAATCTTCCATGTCCAATGCTTCTTTCAAACTCCTTCCATTACTCTTCTCTATCAACAATCTTCAACTTCCAATGCTCTTCCCTCAACATAGTTTATCCAATGTTCTTCATCAATATTGTTAGTCACCTATTCTTCTCCCTCCAATGTTGTTCTTCGACAAAGCACTGGAAGTCATGTATGATTCAACGATTGCAACGTTGAACATCAATAGAGCCCACTCTATTCCCGTCTATCGCAGGTTGACCAAGTTTTCGGATCAACTTGAAGTTGTGTACTTTATAGCCTTCAATTCCCACCACAAACTCGTGTTCAGCTACAGTGTACAATCCATCGTATGAGAATTTTTTGTAAGAAGAGATCTTCCCACTGAGGCCCCCAATTTTGCGACCACGAATTACACGAACGGGTGTTTTTTGTTTGAAGCTGTTGAAGAGACCCATATTTCCTCCTTTGAGCTTTTGATCCTCCCTTTTGCCGCCTCTTTGTTCATCATTCCCACCATGACCAGAATAATAAATTACATCCCCGTGGTCCTCATTATCTATGTAACCGCCTGAAAATACAACACTACACGCGATCGTCTCATTTCCCACATTGACACACGCAATGCCTGCTTCTTGCATCCGGTGTAATCCAACCACATACATTTCAGCCCTGTAAACAAATGTGTCCCCCACTTCCACACCTGGAACAGGCCCTAACCCTTCAAACTTGAAAGAACTTGAATCAATGTTCATCTGTTTCATCGCTTCCAAATCTGGTCTCCTCAAATCCTTGTAGAACGTCAAAAGCCGGTCAAACAGGCCACGCCGCTCAAAAAATTGCTCTCTCGGGCATAATTTGAAAAAATTATCTGGCAACTTTTCTTCTTGGTTAGTGGCTTCCACTGGTGGATTTGTGTTCTCTTGAAGACATCTTGGCACACTCATGCAACCCGCGGGAAAATCTCGCACAGCTGTAGGACCATCATCTTCCATGTTCTCTATAAAGAACGTTCTATTGACAGTTGCCATGGAAGTGAGGGAGAAATGGCTTGAAGCTCTTAAAACTTGCACAAAAAACGTGGCAAACCTAGTCCCTAACCACAACAAGATACACATCAGTGCCAATTCACAAAATGGACTACATAAAAATCTCCACAAAAAGTACACAAGAAATTGCAGAAAATTCGTACAAAGTGCTTGAGAAGTTCACGCAGGACTAGCCAGAGGAAGAAAACACGACGAAAAACACACAGAAGATTACACAAAAGTCCGAACGTGCAGTGATGGTGAAGTTCACAAAGAGCTAAAAAAGCAAAATCAAGACGAGCAATAAACAAGAAATCTCCAAAAATGACCAGTGACATTCACGAAGAGCTTGCAGGGTAATAGCGTAGCGATGCAGGGCAAACAGTCTCAGCTCAACTGAACGCACACTCCACTAGGCTCACCACAACTTCCTTCTTGGTCATCCCTGCTCCTCGTGCAGGGAGACCACAATCTCACTCTCAACTAGGAAAAAATACAGCGTACTCTCAAACTTGAAAATCACAATAAGATATCATACATTTCCAAACTCTCAGAAGCGGCAGCATTCAGTGACAAAACAAATGGCCAATCCGCACACTATAGAGCCTAACAAGTTCACCAGGAAGCGATATCAAGACAAGCAGCACACAAGAAATAACGCAGCATCAAAAACGTCAACAAAAATCTCTTAAAGCAAGGCAAGGCAAATAAACTCACCTGAACGTATGCACACTTCAAGAGCCTCCGCAACACTTTCCTTCCTAATCGTCCCTGATCCTCGTGCAAGCAGAAACACAGTCTCACTCTCCAATAAGATCGAAACAACCTAGTCTCTATCTCAGAAATCAAGAACTCAGAAAACAAGCACAAACTTCATACACTTCCGACTACGAGTACTGTACTTATAAAACTAAACGGTGAGTCTGCAAGCGCAGGAAACTTAAGAAGATCCCGAAGCCTTGGAGCGCAAGTTTCCTGAACCTCAAGAGCTCCTCACCTCCTCACAGCTTCACCACTGACTCGTCGTCGCTTCAGTTCGTCGCCTCAGTTCGTCTCCTCACCAGCAGCAGCTCGCTCGTTACATCTTCAACACCAAACCTGTCGTAGAGATAAGACTTGCCGACGTTGAGTGCGGGCAAAGCAAACGGAGAATAGTGCCGAACGTCTGCGAAAAGTTTGGGCGGCACGGAAGCCAAAATGGCAGCTCTTGTGGACGAGCATTCATGAGATAGCAGGGGGAAATTTGTCGGCAGAGTACCTGCCACACTGTTCACAACACTGGCGCAAGCAAGACGAGGCTTGAGCTTAACAGGCGGCGCAAGACGGGGTCTAAAGCTTTGACAGGCTCAAAGTCTCAAACTTGTCAGACAGTGCGAAACTTCGCTCATAAAAACTCTGCGAGTCCCGCCTTCGGAAGCTGTGCAGGCGAGACGTCGCTTGTGCTGCCAGGAAAGTGCCGCAGACAAGGGTGTGGAGTCCACCGTACCATGATGGAGGTCGGACGTGGGTGACGTGACCGGGGAGTCCGGGGAGTCCGGGTATGTGGAACGGGTGTGACCGGATCTCAATCTTGGTGGCCTGATACAGGAAGGGGGTATGAACCTAAAGATATTATTAAAATATTTGTTGATATGCCCAAGATTTCCGATCCCCAGCTGTATATCGAATCAGAGCTAGATCAACTGAACTGGTCTTCGGAGGGCCAGGGAGGATTGACCCCCTTACATAACATTGTTAACCCCTAAATGCCCAAGGCCTGTTTTGAGCTTCTTGAAATTTGCTCTAAATTGAACAAAATACCAACATTTTGATAAGTTGTATCAGGTTTTTTAAAATTGTAACTGTACAAATTCAAACTAGACATGTCAGAGATCACATAGGAAAAGAAAACACAAGAATATCACTTATGGATTGAAAGATTATAATGTTTGATCATGAGGGTGTTAAAACTAAGAATTTCTTTCAATCCTTTTTTCACATGTCAAATCTAAAAATTTGTTCACCAAAAAAATATGAGGTTAAAGGGCCTAACATGCATAACCCCAATCAATTTATGTCTTCTCAAAATCTACTCTACAATTTTTTTAAATGAATTTCTAAGGTGATTTTTCCTCCAAGATCTAGAGTATTTGAGGCCCATTTCCAAGAGCTCTCAACACTACGGAAAGTCAAGATTACAATGGGTACCCTTGCACAAAGTCTTGAATAGAAAAATCATAATCAATAATTTTCATAATCAGATTTTTGATGCTAAAACTAGACTTCAAAAAGAATTTTTCAAAAATATAAACTTCTAAAAATAGCAAATTGGATGGGTTTTATTTAACTTCAAAGTATTATCAACACCCAAATTGGGTGCCTTGGGCATTTAGGGGTTAACTGGGGATTGGGGTTCCCTGACAGACAAGCGATAATTCCCAGTACTGCCCCTTGATTTACCCATAGAGAAGAAAACACTGGAATTTTTTATTTGACACCTAGGATAAAATTTGCAAATTCTGAACTCATATATGCAATTAGAGATTCCAAATTAGCAAGAAAATAGCAATTAGAGGTCTTTTCAGAGGACCCAACTTAAAAAATTCTCTTTGGCGAGAATCTAGAAACTTATTTTTAACCCTAAAGGATTGAGGCCTTCTTCTGCCAAAAAACACTCAAAACTACCATTTCTATAGCAAAGAGTTAAAAAATTAATTAATTTTTTTTCCACATCTAACCGTAGGATCTTACACCTAACTAGTATAAAAAAGTGTGGAAAAAATTTCAGAATTTTTTACCGCACAAATTGCAAGATATTTGCATTTAAAGTGAAAAAACAAGTTTTTCAGCACATTGCTCAACTAGATTTTTTGACTTTGAACATTTTTAACTTAAAGTTTTTGCACTTCAAAGTTTTGAGCTTTAAATCTTTATGGTGGAGAATTGAGTTGAGAGTCTATGGGGAAAAAGAATTCAAAAAAACTTAATTATTATTAAGAAAATTGTTAAGTAGAAGTAGGTACAAGATAGAAGGAAAATCTAAAATATTCATATATTTTAGATGGAATTAAAATGCACTAATCCCAATGGTGAGATTGTTCTAGCAAGTAAACTAAATCATGCCAAAAAACAATTTGAAAAATTTGAAAAATTGCATTCAGAAATGAATCCTACAAGTTATTTTTTTTCAAGAAGATGCTCTGAAGTGCCCAAAAAATAAGAATGTCCATAACTTTCTCATAACAAATCCAAATGAAATGAATCAAAGATTTTCAGATACACAAAAATATAATCTATGAGAAAAAAAATATTAAAAAAAAAATTCAAATTTTCGCAATTTTTTTTTTGCTGCCCAGGTTGCCCCCCCCTCCCCTCGTTTGAACTTATTTAGTCATAACTTTTGATCCCGAGCACCTATAGTGAAATAAATTATATTCCCACAAAGATAATCAGCTTTTCTACCTCCAAAAAAAGTTTCAAAAAATCAGGAGAAAATTTCAGCCTGTAGGTACCTGCCCAAAAACGCTCTTGTCCTCCGAAGGGACAACGGTCCTTTAGAGGTTAACTAAGCATTGATGATAAAATTTTGGAACATCCCGGGTATAACATTTGACGTCATATTGGGAACTTTAAGGATATGTTTGCACTTGGTATTAGGGGTGATAATTGCAATGTGAATCTGGTTTAGAAGTAGGTCTAAATTCGTTCCTGAGATCCTCAATAACAACACTCTTTAACACCAAGCAAAACAGATCCTTTAAGGTAAACTAGCCCATGACAGTCAGAATTAGGAGTTCGACCTCATATGGTTGCTGAAATTTTTCAGTTTTTTTCCTACAAAAGTACAAGTGTGAGAAATAGTGAGAGCAATTGAAATACGTTTTTTTTGACAAAGTATGAATTTGCTATGGATTTTTGAAGTGATCAGCCCATAGGAGTCTGTAGGCTACCTCATGACCAACAAAATCTGAATCCAATATGGTCATCTTCCTACCCAATGCAGTCACAACATTTTCAAACATGGAAGACCCAAAAAATCAATTTTTACAAAAGAATTTTACATTGAAAAGTTGGGAGTACCTATTGAGGTCACTAATTACTCCATAACTACCATGTAAGGCATTGATTGTGGTCTGAAAAACCACAATGGGGTCATTAGGTGTCCATCATGGGCCATTTGACCGTTATGGGCTGGTTTACCTTAGTTATTTAGAAGACATTGAAAAATGTTGCACCAACTACAAAACAACAGGAAGATCTTTTCAATTATGCACCTAGATGAAAAATTTGGAGTTTGTGCATCCAAAGTTTGTAAGATTACTTGAAAGCTAGCGCTAGCCATATATCTTACCTTGTCACTTATTACAAGAATGGGGGATATTCCAATTTCTTCAAGTTGGAAAAAATGCACAGATGTATTATTTACACTCAAATGGTTCAATTTGACAAAATTAAATTCAGAATCAGATTTAAAGACCCAAATGACTAGAGGAGTAAAAAACAAGTTGAGAAATACAAACCAAAAAGTACACATGTAGACAATAAAGATTCAATAGTCTAACAACTTCAAATTAGAATGTTCAAATTCCTTCTCAAACTTCAAGGCTCTTGAAGAATTTCTAGTCTATAAGGAATGAGAGTTTGTATAAATTTGGGAACAATTGATGAGTTAATCACCATTCGGGAAGTTTTTTGAGTTTTTTCAGCTATTTTCCTTCAATACCCAAATTAAATTGATTTTTCTAGTATGGAGTCCAATTATTTTCTCAATTTTTGAAATTGAAAATAGAAATTTTATAGATTTTTTCACTGGTTTTTTGTTGATGTTTCCAAATTGCAAGTGGTTTAAGGTCCCAATTCCACCGGGTAACTTTGAACTAGTTACCGGTTCTTCCCGGACATAGAGTTAATGTATATTCTTGTCAAATACTTGGATATTTATACTTCAGTTCATATGGTATTGTAAGAAAATACAAAAGATACGCTATCCTCTTTACGCCACATGGCTATTATATTGGATGTACACCATTATATATTAATAGTTTACATTTCAAAACTACAATTGTATAGTGAGTGGTATTTACTACTTAACTTAACTTAGTGGAACAAATATGAGTGTGTACCTCATAGCTGAAGAAAATATTGCCAGAATGACCACTCATAAGGTATATCCATCCAATATTATCATTGTTTAAAATGCAAACTCAACATTTAAACCCAAAAACAACACTAAAATGAAGATGTACACAATCAAAACATGAGAGGAATGCCAATAAGATCCAATTAAATAATATATATTTTAGGATAGTAAGTGTGCTTAGATGCTATGAGTGCCAATTAAGCACTTACATTACTACCATATAGTAAATATAAGACAAGGATAATATTTTTTTGCTATACAATTATTTAAAAAAAAAAAAGAGATTTGATAGATGCTAAGAATTTAAAAAATTCAACACTATTTTTTTACCATACAAAAATTTTGTTTCTGAAAAAATAATTTTTTTAAAATTTTGGCTTCTATTTTAGAATATTTTAACCAACCCTGCTCTATGACTACGGTAGTGATTGCATTCCACAAGCTGAAGTTACATTTAGAGTACATGGATTAGTGGATGATTGACATATATTTGATTTTGCTGATACAAGATCAACCTGTAGTAAACTACATAGTAATAAATATTCTTTGTTCTATCTATGACTTTATTAATTCACTTATTCAAACAATGTAGAAACCAATCTTCACTTGAATTATCAAGTTATTTACATCCATTGACATATACTTCCTCCGTCCCATAATACTATTAGTTTCAGGGTTGCACGGACGTCCGTCCGGACGTCCAACGTCCATGACCGGCCATTTTGGAGCGTCCGGAGACATAGACAAAAATTACAAAGGCGGACGGCCCCGTTCAGCGGACGGGCGGACAGGTGCGCGGACGGGGCGGACAGGCTCGTCCGCTCGTATGACCTTCTTGGTTTCACCATTAGGCTAGTTAGTCTCTTACAGGAAGTATGAACAAGTATCCGGGCGGATGTGGACATGTGGTCGACAAAGATTGACTAGCGCAATGCTGAAGAAGGTTGGAAAATTTTTGAGTAGTCAACGCCTTTCTTTTTCTTTTTAATTGCAGTGATGAGAATTATGTATAGGATGGCATAATTTTGGCAACTAGGCACCAATTGATAAGAGCACATAATATTCCTACAAAGATAAGAGGTTTCTTTGAGTTCTATGTCTTATGAAAAAGTTATCCCCTAAAAAATTTTTAAAAAAAAGAAAAAAGAAAAAAGAAAAAGAGTTAACCTCTAAAGTTCCTTGACTATGTTTTCACCAAAAACACTCCGAAACTGCCATTTTTAGGACAAGTATAAAAAAAAAAGATTTAATATTCTTGAACACATCCAACCATAGGATCTTGTAGTAAAATAATTTTAGAAGATGAGGAAAAAATTTCAGAAATTTCTACCATGTAGAAACGTAGAATTGTAGATTGCAAGATATTAGCGTTTGAATTGACAAAAAGCCTTTTTTGGGCCCTGCGGAAAATGGGCTTATGGGCAACTAAACTTCACAAGGTCACATTTTCATGAAAAAATCTCCAAATGGTTGCAACAATGCAACTCTTTGGAATCATTCATCAAGGCAAGTTGGCTACATGCTTGAAAAATTTTAGATCATTTGGAATTGCACAACATATAGGAAAGCAATAGTAAGTACAAAGAAGTAGAGAATGAATCGAAAATAATACTAAATTGTTATTAATTTAGTTATGGAATTGAAAATTGCCAATCCCAATGATTTTAATATTGTAATAAACATTCAATCAAAGTTAGTTTTATCTCAAACTTCAAAGCCTACAACTCAACTCAACGTGCCGCGGACAGCCCCAAAAAATTGCAAAATGTCAACATATATATATGTGTTTTTGCTCCTAAAATATTGCAATTCTGTCTACATGTGTCATGTGAAGCTTTCATTATCAATGAAAAAATAGTCATCAATTGCAAAATGCACATTCAATTGAAATTACATAGACATGTAATGAAGATAAAAATAGTGCGCATGCCGCATAAGTCCGTATATAGTATATACCATCCGTGCACATAATACAATGTGCATTTGCGTCTATAAATATTGCATACTCCTATAATTATCCTACATTATGTCGTAAAAACTCAATATAATCGGCGGAAATGTTCATCTGGTATAGGCCAATTAAGCGATGAAGTAAACCGTATAATGACTTCCGCCAAACTACTATGACCTGCGGCACGTTGTGAACCCTTTGCGCCGTGCATACAAAGTCTCTTCAAATAAAGTTGGAATACGGATCCGAGTTCGTGATGCTGGTATCTCTCATGCATATTGCTTCCACGCCCTTGCAATTTGTGGTATGCCTCTGACATGCATGATGCATTGATCCTCATAGCTATTTTACCGATAGCAAACTCCTTGGATAGCTTAGATAAGTTGGGTACATTCTCCACATCTGCACCTTTTCTATGCACATATGTAATTGCTGGATCCACCCACCACCTCCTACTCAAATTTGCGTCTCGTTCAGCTGTGGATGTGTATGTATACAATGACTTTTTGGGGGCAGTAATAGTTGTAGTCATCCCCCAGTTGCAGACTCCAATGTAAACCAATGATTCATCTTCAGGAAAATGAAACAAGATATTGTCCGGAGAAATGTCGTTGTGGAGATGTCTTGCACCATGCACTGCATTCATAATATGTAGCAATGCCCAAGCAAGCTCCGTCCGCTTTGCTCTCCAGCGTTTGAGATGGTGAGCAGCAATGACTTCTTCACTGGTAACCTTGGGGTCATATGCAATTCGAATGAATATGTTGTCCGGATAATTGTTATCCATTCTCAACATTTCTCGAAAATTACCGCCATTCCACCAATACGTGTAGCCTTCATTTTTTGTCGCGTGGACGGCCAAAAACCGTATCATTCCATTGTGTGGAATACGCACAGCCATTGACTCGGTATTATGTTCCAGCTTCGCAAGTTCTGATCTTCGACCTTCTTGAAGAGACGTCTTCGCTGCGAACTCCCAAAACGCTTGAATCTCAACGCATCCTTCAATTTGCACCTTCCGAATGGTTGCATAGCCACCCCGCATGATTTTGTTATCTACAGCAATTACCCTCGCTGTTTCCGGAAGCGCTATTAGATGGCGACGTGTGTTTTGCACTTGTGCGACTCCAGGTGCACTATTCCACCAACCCACTGACCCCTCTCTGTTTCGCTTCTTAGCAAATGGTTTACACCTCATTATGAACATGTCTGCTCTCAAAACAACCTGTTGAAATGCCTCATCATTTGCACGATGCACCATCCCAAATTTCTTTATCATTACGTTAGAATTCCATAGTGCATTGTGAGCTCGTTTATCCAACCACTCTTGAAAGTCGCGCTTATCTTGTTCGTGATACCACTCCGGCTTGTTCAAAGCCTCCAACATCTTGTCTTTCATGTCCGCTTTGAATTTTTCAACGCACTCCTCTCCATATCGAACGTACTTGGAATCCAAGGTCGTCGTGGTCTCCGTCTCATAGAACGCAACGATACATTGAACCATGTAATTCTTGCAACTCTCTGACGGATAGTCTTTAGCAGATTGAGAAGGGGGCACAACCCCTCTTCCCTTTGCAGCCTTCCTTGTCCTTGGCATCTTGAGCAACGATTACTTTCCTGCAAAAAAATGACAAAAGTTCCCCCAAAATATTGCACTTTTATCTTCCCAAAGAGAGGAGCCAATGGAGGGGCGAACCACCAAGCTCTCCACTCACTCTTGCAACCAATGAAGCAAGGGGGAAGACAAAAGTGACTTGCGGACGGCCCGTCCGCCCTTATATACAAGGCGGACGGCCTCCCCGTCCGCCTCGTCCGCAAGTCCGATCGGACGGACCCTAAAAGCGTCCACCCGATCGGACGGCGAGGACGACGCCGACGGGAGGCCGTCCGCTCGGCCGTCGCCTGTACGCCCGTCCGCCTGTACGCCCGTCCGCTTGTCCGGCCGTCCGCCCACGCGTCCGCTGGTCCGATGGCCGCTGGTTCGCCAGTCTGCCCATATTGTCTTACCCTTTTTTTAATTTTACCCTAAACGCTTAAAACTTTAAATTTTCAGTTTTTCACATAGCTTGTTTCAGGCAAATTCTGAATTCTAATTTGCAATCCCAAACTCCAAATGAGGATTTCAATGGGTCATGAAATGTAAAATTCAAATGGCACAAGATGGTTTCATTACTTCATAGAGAGCATTTTTGACATTCATTTTTGTGAGGGTGCAAGCGTGCAATAGAGGGGTAGGTCCTCCTTCACCAACCATTTGCGTGTTCAGCTTCTTCCCTTTTCACCATGAATGATGATTTTAATTTCATCATTTTTTAGGTGCAGTAATTCAATTCAGAAATCATAATGCACTCCGTGAACTTATGAAAAAATGCGCTTATTTGGCACTCATTTAGAAATTTGGAGGCACAACCTTCAACCTTCGAGGTGTTTTCCACATTAATCTTTTCAGGATCGTGCTTGATTTTGGAGGCAAGCAAGACATTTTGTAATTTTATATTGAATAATGAATACTAAGGAAAAAAAAATTGAAACCGGAATGTAACTTAAGTATCCTTGAAGGATATTGAAATTAATTAAAAAAAGAATGTAAAACAAAATATAGACATCCTTCAAAAGAATTGAAATGAAATTTTAAAAAACTCATGGAGACATCCACTACGTGAATCCTTACAATCTCACATGAGGCTATTAAATAATGCTTCTTAGATTCCTATATTATTAATTTATTATCCCCCTACACTCAGTGAACATCTTGTTACATAGCAGTCACTTGACTATTTGAGGGGATTTAAATATTTTTTCATTTTTTGTTTATAAATTTGAATATCCTTTGTGGATATTTCAACCCCTTAAGGAGTTAAGGACCGGCCTTTTTTTTGGAGAATTATGAATTTTTGGGGTTTAGGATTTTGGTGAGTTTAGATTTGATTTTTTAGGGCCCAAATTATTTTACAAGGCATAGTGAATCCAAAGTTATGAGGATCTTTAGTTTGCGGGCAATTTGGGACTTTCTACTATAAAATAAACTTTTAATAGTTTGAAGTCCTATATTTAATTCAATTTTCAATACTATTGGAAAAAAAAATTGATAGAATGTACATTGTGTATTTCAACATTTCAACCATTGGAAATTTGGGATTGCCGTTTTTCAATTGTATAAATAAACTATTAATACTTTATTAATTTGCATCATAGTCTACCTCATTTCACATTTGCACTTACTAATATTCTTCTAAATGTTAAACAATTCCAAATGATTTGAAAGTATTCGAACATGTAGACAACTTGTCATTGATAAAGAAAGTTTGAAGCAAATATCATTTTGTCTTTGATTTCATGAAAGTCTGACCTACTGAACTGTAGCTGCCCAGATTTCAGTAGGGTCCCAAAAATGAAAAATGGCACTTCTGCAAGTGCAAACACAAAGATCTTGCAATCTACACGGTGGATTCTTTTCAAAAAATCTCCACGTCTTTTTAAACTAATATCCTACAAGATCCTACGGTTAAATAGGTTCAAAAATGTTTTTCTTCAGAAATTTGGTACTTGTATTACAAATGGCAGTTTTGGAGCATTTTAACATTTTTAATGAAAACATAGTGAAGGACCTTTAGGGACTAATTTTTCCTATATTCATTCTTCATAATGGATTTCAATTCACTTGATAAAACTAACTTTGTTTGAATGTGGATTAGGTAAGTTGAATGACTCAATAGTGTTATGCTTGAGTGTCAGTCCATGAAGGTTCTCATAATCTCATTTGTACATTTGCACCAATTTCCAAGTACAACAAATCACCATAAATCCATAAGTACATAGAATTTCACATTTCTAATTTCCTATTCACATACTAATTTTAAAAATTTAGAGTTGTACACCGTATTGAATAAAAGTCCATGATTTATTGCAAAACTTCATTCAAAACATGAACACAATCAACACATTGATTGTGTAGGGCAATTCCTATGTAAAATATATAGACAATAAGTACTACCGTACTCACAAAAAAGCTACAATCACATATAATCCATAGGATTTCCCTTCCTAACAAAATAGAACTCCATTGCAAGCTACAAAAAGCGACTTCAAACCAATCGTATGAGCATCTTCAATATTTTCAATCGTACTATACTTCATTCCGAGTCAGAACTGCTATCATCTTTCTGACTTTCTCGTGCAGAACCGGAGCCACCACGTGGCCCATATCCGCTTGATTGTCCTCCGGGGGCATAATTGTCATAGTAAGGCCCTCCAAAAGTTGGAGGTGGAATTGGAGCATTTTCTTCAGACCCTGTAGTTCTTCCATGACTTGATCCACTATAAAATGAGCTTCCATGAGGCCCATACAAATCATGTCCTCCCGTTCCGCGATAATATTGTGAGCCGCTGTATTGAGAACCATTGTAGTCTGGATAACTTGGGTTTCCATAGGGTCCTCCTGTTGTTGGATAATACTGCGATCCGCCATGTTGTGAACTCCTCAAGTCCACGTTCCTTGGGTCTAAGAAGCCTCCTCCGACATTTGGAAACTCTTTTGAGTCGTCTCGGAGGTCACGGTTGGACCGTGAACTTCCTCCTCCATGTTGTGGGGGACCTGCATCTCGATGACGATGGGAATCATGTGATGATTCATGGTGCCTACGTGGTGGACCGTAATCCTCTGTACTTCTCCTGAGCGCTTCTTGCATTTGATTCTCATATTCTATGTTGTCATGCTCGTCTCGACGTTCATGTCTTTTCGGAGGTGGAGGTGGCAACGGTAATGAAGCCTCCTCATCATCTTCACTATCATTGTCCTTTGCATCTCGCATTGGCCAAGATGGATTGCCAAATTGACCACGATTAGACCAAGCTGACAAGCAATCGCTTTCCCCTTTCCAATTGCTAAGTACCACGGTTGAATGACAAGTCATTTTGGTCTCCTTGTTCATCCCTATCACCGTACGCCAGTCTACGTCTTTCTGCAATACAATCTCTGCCCAAACCATAGCCATGGTAGAGTAGTTCATGATTTTGGGCTTCGAGGCAGCTAGATTTGAAGCTGTCCAAATCTCTTCATATCTCTGTTTGAAATGTTCACTCCTGCACGTCTCCATGGGGCCTTCCCAACGCTTGACATTTCTCTCTAAGTCCTCACTCATTGGCCATAGTTTGGCAATGTGTGACATTTTGACATATTTTTTGCACATCGTGCAGTTCCTAACCTTCTTAGTCTCGTACTGCCATCCTTCCTTTGCCACATTGAACTCGTCAAAGTAGACATCCAAATCCAATTCTTGAGGTTTTCCTTTCGTACTTTTCTTGAAAGGATTGGGAAGCCCTTTTGGAGGCATGGTGTCGAAATGACAAGTTCACAAATCAGAATCCAATGTTTCACAATTTCATAGTTGTTTGTACTCGAAGTCGAAGGAGGGCGCAAAGACAAATTGCCACTAGATCAGCCCACTCCGCAAGGCAAACAACTGTGCGGACGAAGCCGTCCGTGGCCAAATATATAGCATCCGCCCGGGTGAACGTCGCTGTCCCGATCGGACGGCCCAAGCTACGACCGCTTCGCATCAGACGGCCGACGATGAAGGACGGGCCGGCGGACGGGCGGACGGGCCAGATCGCCTTGAATTTCAATTTTAATTAAGGGTCGCCTAGGATTCCATAGTTCTTATCAAACTTGTGAGGTTCAGAATCTAAGCCCTAAACCCTAAATCCTAAACCCTAACGATTTCAATCCTAAGTATTTTTTCAGAATTCATTAGTTCTCTTCTTTGATTGAAGTTTAGATTGAAAGGTAATGGAAGAAAAATTACAATTGAAACTCAAATGTAATTGAAATTTGTGAATTTCAATAAATTTTAAATTTCAAATGCAAATACAACTTACAATCCTATTTGAATTGAATTGAAATGTAATGCAATGCACATATAATTCAAATTTAAATCACATTCACTTCTAATTCAATAGAAATAAGAAGTTCTAAAAACTTTTCATGAATTTGGATTTGTACTTTCCTATCATTTGAAAAAATGAAATGCACCGTGCAGTACAATTTCATTTAAAATATGTATTACATTCCATTTTTATTGAAATTGATTTCAAAAACTGATAATCTTAATTTAAATGAAAGTTACATTCAACTAAGAATGAAATTACATTCACATTCATATTCTATTTCATTTTCCGCCGCAAAATTGCACATGCAATTTAATTTGAATGCAAGGCAAATTGTATTGCAATTCAAGTGAATTTCCAATTCAATTTCGATTGAATTCTAATTTCTACGGAAATTCAATTCATGGACAATTCATTGAATTCAAGTTTAAAACATAAAATTCATGAAAGCATCAGATTCATTTTGAATTTTAATTGGAATGACTTTGTAAAATCAACTATACTTTGAATGGGTCAACAATGCACTTCAAATTGAAGTGGAATTGGAAAATGAATGATAAACCATTATTAGGTAACACTATTTGGACCATAATGAATGAAATATATATGAAATTATGAATCAATCATTTGTCTAAAGATAATTTCATATTAGTGTTAAAGATAATTTCATATTAGAAATGAGCTCATAAGAGCTAGGAAGTAAAACTCTAAATGGATATGGTAAAAATTAGGTAACACTATTTGTACCATAACACTAAATACCATCATTATTGTAGTGGGTTTAGGGTAACTATTCTAAATAAATATTCAAGTAATGGAAATCGACGCTTTCTTCTAAAGTCCACGGGGAATCGTCCAAAGCTTAGAAGTCACAATCCTCCTAAAGTTCAATCCAGTGAGTGTGCAAGTTGGTTATGGATGTGAACTCTTATTTCTCTAGAACGGATTTGTCATCGTGTCATGGGCTAAGCGATTTGTTGCTTCTTCAAATGTATTCTGCTATATGCTGAAATGAATCATTAATGTGTATTTGATTCCAAGGTCCATTCTATTTGAGGCTCATTTCTAAAAGTCGTTCAGACGTTAATACCACAGATGCATCTTCATTATGGAGAACAATGGCAATTCAATAATTAGTTGTTGGTTCTTAATCATTAAATATAATTGTATACATGAAATAGAATATGCATTACCATTGAAGATTATTTTTAACAAAAACAAAAAATTTGGTATCAATTACTAGTACTTAAATCTTTCTTTCTTAAAAAATCCAAATCCAATATCTTTTAGTATGTTTTTTTTTTTCCTTTAGAAAAATAAAATCCCACGTTCGTATTTCATATTATTGTTGAATCTTCCCTTAGACAAATGATTGATTCATAATTTCATATATATTTCATTCATTATGGTCCAAATAGTGTTACCTAATAATGGTTTATCATTCATTTTCCAATTCCACTTCAATTTGAAGTGCATTGTTGACCCATTCAAAGTATAGTTGATTTTACAAAGTCATTCCAATTAAAATTCAAAATGAATCTGATGCTTTCATGAATTTTATGTTTTAAACTTGAATTCAATGAATTGTCCATGAATTGAATTTCCGTAGAAATTGGAATTCAATCGAAATTGAATTGGAAATTCACTTGAATTGCAATACAATTTGCCTTGCATTCAAATTAAATTGCATGTGCAATTTTGCGGCGGAAAATGAAATAGAATATGAATGTGAATGTAATTTCATTCTTAGTTGAATGTAACTTTCATTTAAATTAAGATTATCAATTTTTGAAATCAATTTCAATAAAAATGGAATGTAATACATATTTTAAATGAAATTGTACTGCACGGTGCATTTCATTTTTTCAAATGATAGGAAAGTACAAATCCAAATTCATGAAAAGTTTTTAGAACTTCTTATTTCTATTGAATTAGAAGTGAATGTGATTTAAATTTGAATTGTATGTGCATTGCATTACATTTCAATTCAATTCAAATAGGATTGTAAGTTGTATTTGCATTTGAAATTTAAAATTTATTGAAATTCACAAATTTCAATTACATTTGAGTTTCAATTGTAATTTTTCTTCCATTACCTTTCAATCTAAACTTCAATCAAAGAAGAGAACTAATGAATTCTGAAAAAATACTTAGGATTGAAATCGTTAGGATTTAGGATTTAGGGTTTAGGGCTTAGATTCTGAACCTCACAAGTTTGATAAGAACTATGGAATCCTAGGCGACCTTAATTGAAATTGGAATCCAAGGCGGTCTGGCCTGTCCGCCCGTTTGCCTACTGACTGCCCGCCCGTCCGCCCGTCCGTTGGTCTGTCCGCAGGGCCGCCCTGTCCGCTCGCCGTCCGCCCGTCCGCGGGACTGTCCGCCCGTGGTTCGAGCCGTCTGCCCGTCCGCTGGTTCGAGCTAGGTCCGCGTCGTTCGGATTAGCTTCGGTGGAGGGTACTTTTTAGGTCTGGGAGCGGACGGCTATATGAATGGACGACCACTATCTTTCTCCTCACTTCCACTCTCCCATTGAGGAAACAAGCCACGTTGGATGTGCTACTATTGCTTCACCGCGCTAG